>CM023487.1:2697829-3297829 GCA_013339685.2 Hyalomma asiaticum
AGAGAATGACGTATTTTAGTCGATTTTGATTAATTTCCCAAGGCTATAGACTTGGTATTTTAGAGAAAAATGCGCCCCCGATCAAATCGAACGAAACTGGCTGGAATAAGAGAATGACGTATTTAGTCGATTTTGATTAATTTCCCAAGGCTATAGACTTGGTATTTCGAGAAAAATGCGCCCCCGATCAAATCGAACGAAACTGGCTGGAATAAGAGAATGACGTATTTAAGTCGATTTTGATTAATTTCCAAGGCTATAGACTTGGTATTTTCGAGAAAAATGCGCCCCCGATCAAATCGAACGAAACTGGCTGGAATAAGAGAATGACGTATTTTAGTCGATTTTGATTAATTTCCCAAGGCTATAGACTTGGTATTTTCGAGAAAAATGCGCCCCCGATCAAATCGAACGAAACTGGCTGGAATAAGAGAATGACGTATTTCAGTCGATTTTGATTAATTTGCCAAGGCTATAGACTTGGTATTTTCGAGAAAAATGCGCCCCCGATCAAATCGAACGAAACTGGCTGGAATAAGAGAATGACGTATTTCAGTCGATTTTGATTAATTTGCCAAGGCTATAGACTTGGTATTTTCGAGAAAAATGCGCCCCCGATCAAATCGAACGAAACTGGCTGGAATAAGAGAATGACGTATTTTAGTCGATTTTGATTAATTTCCCAAGGCTATAGACTTGGTATTTTCGAGAAAAATGCGCCCCCGATCAAATCGAACGAAACTGGCTGGAATAAGAGAATGACGTATTTTAGTCGATTTTGATTAATTTCCCAAGGCTATAGACTTGGTATTTTCGAGAAAAATGCGCCCCCGATCAAATCGAACGAAACTGGCTGGAATAAGAGAATGACGTATTTTAGTCGATTTTGATTAATTTCCAAGGCTATAGACTTGGTATTTTCGAGAAAAATGCGCCCCCGATCAAATCGAACGAAACTGGCTGGAATAAGAGAATGACGTATTTAGTCGATTTTGATTAATTTCCCAAGGCTATAGACTTGGTATTTTCGAGAAAAATGCGCCCCCGATCAAATCGAACGAAACTGGCTGGAATAAGAGAATGACGTATTTAGTCGATTTTGATTAATTTCCCAAGGCTATAGACTTGGTATTTTCGAGAAAAATGCGCCCCCGATCAAATCGAACGAAACTGGCTGGAATAAGAGAATGACGTATTTTAGTCGAATTTTGATTAATTTCCCAAGGCTATAGACTTGGTATTTTCGAGAAAAATGCGCCCCCGATCAAATCGAACGAAACTGGCTGGAATAAGAGAATGACGTATTTCAGTCGATTTTGATTAATTTCCCAAGGCTATAGATTTGGTATTTTCGAGAAAAATGCGTCCCCGATCAAATCGAACGAAACTGGCTGGAATAAGAGAATGAGGTATTTTAGTAGATTTTGATTAATTTCCCAAGGCTATAGACTTGGTATTTTCGAGAAAAATGCGCCCCCGATCAAATCGAACGAAACTGGCTGGAATAAGAGAATGACGTATTTCAGTCGATTTTGATTAATTTGCCCAAGGCTATAGACTTGGTATTTCGAGAAAAATGCGCCCCCGATCAAATCGAACGAAACTGGCTGGAATAAGAGAATGACGTATTTTAGTAGATTTTGATTAATTTGCCAAGGCTATAGACTTGGTATTTTCGAGAAAAATGCGCCCCCGATCAAATCGAACGAAACTGGCTGGAATAAGAGAATGACGTATTTTAGTCGATTTTGATTAATTTCCCAAGGCTATAGACTTGGTATTTTCGATAAAAATGCGCCCCCGATCAAATCGAACGAAACTGGCTGGAATAAGAGAATGACTTATTTTAGTGAATTTTGATTAATTTGCCAAGGCTATAGACTTGGTATTTTTGAGAAAAATGCGCCCCCGATCAAATCGAACGAAATGGCCTTCGGAGGCAAGTCTACAGTCTGGTTTTTAGAAATTTTTGACACGTCCAGAAATCGAATTAAAAGCCTTTTCTCGCATTGAATATGGTTCCTCTACTTATTAGAAGTGCGCCTAATAACATGGGTGCTAATAATTTTCCCCGAAATGGCCTTCGGGGGTAAGCCTAGTCTTGTGTTTTGGCAAATTTTGACTCGACCAGAAATCGAAATAAAAGTCTTTTTTCGCATTGAATATGATTCCTCTACCTATTATGTGTGTGAATGACTGATATGGGTGCAGAAATTTTGCCGATAATCGTCATCGAAGGCAAGTGCCATGTGTTTTTTGTGCAAATTTTGTCTCGACGAGAATTCGCAATAAATGCCTTTTTGCGCACTGAACATGATTCCTCCACTTATTACGAGTGCTCCTGAATACTAATGCGATTTCTAATAATTTTTCCCGAAATGGCCATCGGAGGTAAGTATATGGCCTTGGGTTTTTAGGCAAATTTTTACACGGCCAGAAATCTCAAATAAAAGCCTTTTTGCACACTGAATATGATTTCTCTACTTATTACGCGTGTCAGTGACTAATAATATGGGTGCAAAAACTAAATTAAGCAGAAATAAAACCTTAACCTCTTGCGGCTGGGGCCGAAAGCACTGTCGGTTGTTTAACCTTGCCTGTGAACACGATAACCTTACGGCCATTTGGGGACAACAGTATTGTCAGTTGGATGTAGGAATGCGACGAAGCCAAAATATTGAATTCGTTTATTAACTGGACAGACATTGCTAAACACAGTTTCTGTGTGTCTTTAATGGAAAATGAATGTTCAGAAATGAAACATTTGAGCATTTCGCTTTTTCTTTTCTACGCAAGGTTGGCACTTGAAGGACAACGCTAAAGAATCTGAAGGGAAAAAGAAAGAATTGGAGGAACATTGAGGGGCAAACGTCGAGACAACACATTCCTGTGCGGACTGGACATTGTACTTGGCACTGTTCTCGTTTTGGAGCAGAAAGCTGGAACGGGTGAAAATTTTCGGCGCCCGGTTCTCGAGGTGCATTCTGGACGCGCACTTGGCAGCGACAGCGCGAAATCGCAAACGGGTTACTTAGCATGTAACGCTAAATGGTGTCTCCTCGAAGTGAATCATTCCGGCACGCCCTTGATGCTGGCACTGGGACCGCCATAGACTAGCTGAGTTGAGGCTGGAGAAACGTGTAAATGTTCCAGCATACCCTTGATGCTTGGCTTCGCAACTTGCACTATGCGCCTGAATAGGCAGCAACGCGGTTTCTGAAACACAACTGGTCGAACGCCGCACTTTCGTTTGCGCAGGGCCCGCTTGAAGTTGCGAGCCCAAACACGAGCGTCTCTCATGCGCTGACCTGGCACGTCGGCAAACTTCGGACACACTGCCACAACAGGTCGTTCGGGGCAAGGAACGCTGTCAGCCTCATGACGTAGTCCAGATGATCGCCTACGTCTAGGTGCACAAATAAACAAACGCTGGCCGCACGACACCACGGCCTCGTCTTCTGCATCGGCTCGTCGGCGTCTTGCAGGAACTCGAGGACGCGTTGACTAGACATGGCTGCCTCCTGCGAACCGCAGTCTCCCAATATGCGGTTGAGCACCTTGGCGATGAGTGCTGTCTTCTCTTGAACGTCGTACAGGAGTCGTATTATCTTCAATTGGCCGAACTTGGCTTGTGTCAGAAAACCTTCCTCCAGGAAGTTCACGTCGGCACTGAGATAAAGAACAGAGGAAAACAGGACGCCACTTGTTATGGTGGTTGAATGCTTATCGCGAAACACGCAGCTCCAAACCCGGGCGCAACGGTCGCGCATCAGCATAGGAGAAATGCTAAGGGCCCCCTTACTTAGATTTAGAGGCACATTAAAGGACCCCGGGGTCCTTTAATGTGCCTCTAAAATGTGTGGGGCCATCCGGCAAATTTAGACCATCCGGCCGGATGGTCTAAATTTGCCGGATGGCCCACACTACGGCGTCCCTGTCCTTTCCACTCTTTCGTTACCCCCCCCCCCCCTTTATGGCCGCTGAGCCGTGCTCCTTATAAGACTCCAATCTACGGACTTTACCTATAAGTGATGCAAATTGTTTCCAGAAAAATGAAAGCATGCAAGTACGAAAGTACACAGCTCCAGCTTGCGGGCATGAGCAGCCTTAAGTCACTGGAACATGCAGCTGCTGCTTTGGTGGTGTCAACTGGAGGCACTAGGATAAACTAGAGAGAAAACACAGATATTTATTGATTCATTTGTGGGGTTTAATGTCCCAAAAGCAGCTCTGATTATGAGAGACGCCATAGTGGGGGGCTCCGGAAATTTAGACCACCTGGGGTTCTTAACGTGCGCTGACATCGCACAGCACATGGGCCTCAACATTTCGCCTCCATCGAAATGCAGCGCCGCGGCCGGGATTCGATCCCGCGACCCTCGGATCAGCAGCCAAGTACCATAGCCACTAGACCACCGTGGCGGGGCATGATATTGATTCGTGCGACAATAGGTGTCTATAAAAGCGCCTGCAGTAACACAACGGTAAACATACATTGCTATTCTTTTATCTTTCGAAGAAAACCTTTTGTTCAAGTTATCAAGTGATAAGTAGTGCCCACATAAAAATTCGCAATCCAACACGCACTCTCCGCTTTTTACACTAGATATACCACAGAGTTTAAAAATAAAAGCTAGCTTACGTATTTGTCACATAACTCAGCAATATTTCAACAAAAAGTGGTCTTAGTGGCTTAAGGGAATTGAAGATTTAGACACAACTGGTCCCACAAACTAGAAGAGAAGCTCAGGGGAAGATGGATGCTTGAATCGATGAACAAATCGCAAGGTACGATTTAAAACAGGGAATGTCGCGGGAGCCAACGTTTCGACAAGCGGACTTGTCTTCGTCAGGGCGGCAGGGCGTCAGTTGCCGCCCTGACGAAGACAAGTCCGCTTGTCGAAACGTTGGCTCCCGCGACATTCCCTGTTTTAAATCGTACCTTGCGATTTGTTCATTGGTCCCACAAACGTATCTCGTAAAGTTTTTGACAAAATTGAAAGCAGGCTCGGACGCCCTGTGCATATATATCTACATGTCGAACACCAAATGTGCAAATGTGGTTACCCGGGTTGCGCTTCGTTGGTGTGGACGTGGTAGGAATACTGAGCCAGCACCAGTACACGAGGTAAGGCTTCACCAGTCCTTCGTCCGAGGACGTCTTGCGGGCCAGTTCGGTCAGGAACCTGCCGCTGCAGCAGAACGCGTCTCCATCGAACGACGTAGGCACGGCCGTGGTCATAGCTCTCTTCATCCGGCTGCGGAAGAAGTCCTGCACTTCCCTAACCGGCTTGGCTAGGACTACGGACAGCGCCAGGCTGTAGAAGCCGATGATGAGGCCCGCCTCGGTTAGGGCCGCTCGGGAGCTGCTACTCGTTCTGATCAGGTCGGCGAGGTAGTCTACGAATCCTGGCGACGAAGGGAGTGGCTCGACATCATCCAGCTTGCGTGCAAACAGCTCAGTGGGCGTCCTTGCCACGTTCAGCACGAGCGTCGGCATGTCCAGGAGCGGCAGGTCCATCACGTCCCGGACTCTGTAGATGCTGAAGAACAGCGGCTTCCACGGGGCCGTCGGCGACGGCGTGGCTGCCACGCACTCGAGCATGAGGTGGTCGAACGACTTGTCCCACACGTTGGAGGCGAAGACCTTCAGCCACGACGCGTAGAGCGAGCGCCTTGTGGCGTCGTTCGGGTACCTGGCGCCCCTTAGGACTTCCCGCGCACCCTTCATGGCGAGGATGTCGCTCCAATCGTCGCGGTTCGCCAACTCGCGCTCGGGAGCGTGGTGGAAGCCCAGCGGCAAATAACGCATCAGAATAGATAGGAGGTCCACAGCTGAAAAAAAATAAAATAAAAAAGGGAAGCAACGAACCATTAAGGCGGGTCAAGTTCGATGATACACTGCCGCGTAAAAAAAAGAAAATGAAAGAAAGAGAGATAACGTATTATTTGCCCCAGCAAGAGAAGAACTGGGGAAAGGGAAATGCAGGTTAACCAGTTCCTGAAAACCGGCATGTATGGTTCCCTAGAATACGTATAGGTACCATTTCGTATGCTACTCAGGAGTTCATTTCATGATCACTATGAGAGCTGCAGGGTTGCTCAGCCAATATAAAGGTCGCAAATGTCACCTTACCCCTTCCCCAGTTAAGGGTATAGGAAACTGGATTTCTATTCTAGTTCACCTCGCATTTCACGATATATTTCTCTCAACATGTAATCATACGCGCAGCGTCTAGGGAGCGTACATGACTGTTTTTATGTAGGCTCCCTAGCAGCGTCGTCCGCTCAGCGCCTCGATGCGGCCTGTAAGGGCGAGTGACCGCGAGCAGGGCAACGCCGGTCAAACATGGCTGCATCCGTGGAGGCGATCGTGCTTTCCGTCCGTGTCGTAAGGTCCACAATGACGCTTGCATTTGCTTTCAATTAGTGTCTTGACGCCTAAGAACAGAAATATTTGCGATCACTTTGCATGGGTTAGAGACACTCGGATTATCAGTGCTGTAGGCGCTGTAGGATTAGCAGGCAGGGCTGAACGAACAAGTGGGAACATATCTGATGATATGTGATCGCGGGTTGAGATGACGCAATGTTATGGCGGCTTACACCATTTATTTATTTGCTCACAGGACAGTGGGCAAGTGCAAAGCGCGAGTTTGCATTAAAACGGGCGGTCGTGTGTGGGAGCTGCCATGTTGATCAGCGACCAGGGTGAACGGCGGTCACCAATACAAGACGTAAAACAATACGACGCACATGCGAAGCGCGATACACGTATCACGTACTTATGTGACGTACAGCGTGTTAAACAAAGGAAAATGTGTTAACCATAATATCTGCGGCCATTACATATGGAACTATGTTGGACCGCACAAACATGTGCCTTACTTACACCCCGTATAGCTTTGGTAGTGCCGAACGGTACTGGTGAGACGCAGTATAAGGAGAAAATATGGGGGAGAATGAAAGTTAGAGAGGAAAGAGAGAAGGAAAGAGAGCAGATAGCACGCACATACAAACAGTCACAGTTCGTCACTCTTGCGTGGTATGCCACATACAACTGTCACATTTGCTCCAGGAAGATTCTGCAGAATGCTACATAGGCGTGATAGACGTTCAGAACGCGAACTGTATACTGTAAAAAGAAATTTACTCCCAGGTGGGAGTAAATGACGTGTCCTCTAGCGACCCCCCTACTGGGAGTTAATTTTACTCCGTAGGGTCGGAGTAAAATTTCACTCCGCATCGGTCGGAGTTCCTGCGTGGTGCCTTGGGAGTATATATTTTTATTTTTTACTACGTGCCTGACGGAGTTCCTGCGTGGTGCCTTGGGAGTATATATTTTTATTTTTTACTCCATGCCTGACGAAGTTTTTCGGCGGGACATTGGGAGTATGTTCTATATCGTAATACTCCCTTGTGGTCGGAGTTCCTGCGTGGTTCTTCGGGAGTAATTTTTTTTTGCATACTCCGTGTTTGGCGGAGTTTTCAAGAGCCACATTGGGAGTATATATATCAATTTTCGTACTCCGTGCCGCACAGTTTTTGCTTGGTACGCCGGGACTATATTTTGTATGTTTTCGCTGCTGTAGCAACTTTTTACTGCGTCCTCATCGTATATTGTGTTAGGCATCAGCACTATCTTTACATAATGGAATATTCATGACAGCACTTCCCTTCTGCGTTCCAGTGGTTTCTTCAAAGAGCACCAGAAGGTATTCAAAGGGTAATTGAGTTATTTGGTTTATTCACAACACACACCAGTCTGCGGTTGCAGATCAAGCAGATGTTCAATACAGGGAGTAAACAAGGACACAGAAAGCGACCGATAAACAGAACACAAGGAGGCAGATCGCGGGAAACGTGAAAACAAGTGCATTCAAGTTTTAGTTGCAGTGGGCAAAAGAAAGCAGAACACACGACAGAGATGAGCTGCAACAGACGCAGTAATAGTCAAACACAGGACAACATACGTTCTGCAAAATGCTAAGTGCGAACGAAGGCTTCCTGAACAACATCAATTCGTGTGAATAATTTCACTGCGAATTCAACTTAAAAGTAAACTAGAATAAGTGCATCCTAACAAGTGCATCCTAACAAGAAACAAGGGCAGACACTATTTGCGAACAATTAAGCATCTTTCGAAAGGCAACAAAAAAGATACATGCGGCGCACTCGCTCGTCCTCGCTTGTATACCGTCGGCTCGGGTGCAGCTGCGGCAAAGCCAGCGTCCACACCGCATCCCTGGAGCGCTCAAAACTGGAGAGGGTACTGCCGAAGCTGGCTGGAAGGCCTGCAGACCGGAACAGTGCAGAAACGGTGTCGACACAAAAGGCGCTCTCTGACTTGCTTGTGGAATGTTCCTCTTTAGTCCTTCGCAGAACGCGTCCGGCCCGGTCTTGCTTGCACGCCATGCAGAAGCATAGAAAAAAAAAAGAAAACAATAAGAAAAAAGACCACGGTTCCGTGAACGAAAAGAAAGCGGGAATGACAGAAATTCTTTCACAAAATTTCTAAGTCGATGTCTCTGATCTTGTGATCCATCCTTCACGTGGCACTATTAAAGCATTTCTTTTTTCACCAAGATGAGCGCATCGATGTGTTCTTAAAGACGATACCAAAAAGGAATCCTTAGCGCAATTGGCTAATTTTATAAAAAAAGTATATTGCTGATTTCAGTTTTTATGTTTTTATTTGGTCAATTTACAAGCTAGCTGAAAATTAATTGCACCTGGTGACAAATATTTACCTAGCGCTTGTTAGCGCACGAAAATTTAACTTACGTACATAGAAAATACAACAAAATAGCGTCTTAACATTAAGCTCGTTATAACTCTAAGTGATATAGGTACAATTACGTTTTTCAGTGACGATATAGATATTTAGGCAGTCGCTAAGTATGCCAATTAGTAGAGGTTTATCTCTAAATTGCGGAAGTTAGTTGCATTTATTTCGCTCTCCGAACATGTGGTCCGAACAATGGATTTTCCGGAATTCGGCAGAGCTTTTCAGCTATATATTCAGTACTATAACTACTCCTTTCGAGACTATACCAGGAATCAGGAATAGTTACCGATAGATTGGTACCGAACTTCACTCCTTTTATATCAAAATGAAACAAATAGTTGAAATAGCGTACAGAGCTCACTCACCAACGCGGCCGCTGCGCCCGTTATCCGTGGTTGTATTCGTTCACTGCACAACACCGGCACACAATTTGAGTTCCCTGGACGCTTGACGAGATCATAACCTTCGTTGACGCTCCTCGGTGCTTGTAATATTCACAAGATAGACGAAACGATTTTCCTTTTCGTAACGTCTTTCGTAACGTCCTTTTCGTAACGTAGGACTTGCGTCCGTTCGACGTGCTGGTCTGTCCGGCCGCCATGTTATTTCTGGCTCCCGAGGCCCCCCCGTCGGTCGGGCTGCGACGTCCCTCCTCCGGCAGCCAGAACCCGTTTCGCGATGCAGGGGAGGTTTTGCGGCATGCGATGGGGGTTTTTCATCAACATCCATGGGGGTATCGTCAGGGAAGTGCGCCGTTATATTCCCTAGGGAGGTTGATGACGGCATTGGCCCCACGTGCCCCCATCGACCGTGATGGGTGGGGGTATATGTTGCGGTCATGGGAGTTTGTGGGGAGGTATACTTGCAGGACCTCCCAGCTGGGTATGTTTTCATTTACAGTGTATTCACGTCAGTGAAAGTGCACGCCAATTTTCTAGCATCACCGCCAGATGGCTCTTAATTCATTTCCGACTTCCACTTCACGAGGCATTACAGCAGGTTATAGCCCAAGGAAGGCTTAAAGGAACCGTCTACAGCTAGGATTTTTTTTCTTTCGGTTGTGATGAAAATGAGACGATCGTTTCTTACGTCGAAGGAAACGTACTCCGTAGAAAGGGAATGATATGGTTAACTTGGCCCTGAAGGTCGTGAAAGGGCCGTGGAGCCATCCTAGGCGTCGGCAATGCGCGTCAAACTCCAAGTGTAACGAAAAACCAAGAGATACCCGCGCAGCCAGGTCTGCTTATACCTTGCTTAAAAGCGAAAGTCGATTGCTTACGATTGTGTTTTCTACACACATATGATAGCGTTCTTCGCGACTAAGAGCAATTTTTATTTTTAAACTAATATTGCAAGAACCCGGAAACAAAGTTAGTAACCAATGTTGCCGGAGTCCTTAACACATGCAGGTTAGGTGACCATGAACGTCAAAAAAAATTCTTTTAGATCTTTCTACTGACTTTCCAAAGAAACCGCTGAAGTTTGCACACTTCCAATCGTAAGCTTTCAATTGTGATAACAAATAAAGAGCCCGGCCTGTGCGGAATCGCAGGACAGCGACAGCGTAAGCTGAAGGAGCGACCTTCTTAGAGTCCATTGTAAACGCTTGGCGAAACTAGTGCAATACAAGTGGTGGGTATCCCCTGCGCCATAACTCTGCGGTTTAGGGCTCCTCTCTGCACAGCGGTCTGTTGTGCCAGACGTTGCCTTGCTGCAGCAGCGCGCGTAGCTCTGCGATTTACTTCTTCAGTAGCGGTCCGCACCTTGCTTGGAGGCGCCATCTATATCGAAGAGCCAAGTCAGGTTGCTGTCGGTGCTGCGCACGTCGCCTGTCGCGTGTCACGATACGACAAAACTGGTTCACGAGGCAGCCCATCGTAATAACAGAGTCCTGAATAATGATGACGGGCCGCCGCCGCCGCCGGTTACGGACACCGGCGGCGGACAACTACGGAGCCAAAAACGGCCGTTGTTGTGATCTCATAACAGCTTACGCTGTAAAACAGGATGAAGGACGGTAGACAGTCCCTCTAAAAGACACCTTCGGTCAGAAATGACCGCAGACGTCATGACCTGCTTGCGGAAGGCAGGTGGAAGAGAAACCCGATACAAGTCGCGTGGTCACCGCATGAACATTCGGTAAGATACGAAAATTCAAAGGCGCTTCGCTCTACATCGATCCCAAAAGGGCGTGTTTACTGTTCTACCATGTTTTGCAATTGACGATGAGCAAATTTCTGCACTCTTGTTTCTCCACGTGCAAAAAGCTTGAGTCGCGCTCGCGTGTCATGGCAACTGCTATGGAATAGGGACAAACCGTTGTTTTCTTCACCAATAAGGTCCCCTAAAATGGCACTGTTAACAACACTGATAAACAACGAGCGACCGAACATAACCAAAAGTGTTTTCTTTCACCCAAGAATTCCCTCGCTAGTGCGACCGAGTAATAAAGGACTGCCTACATACGTCACAAACAAGACTTAACAGACAGGTTTACAGCCACACACACACACACACGCGCGCGCGCGCGCGCGCGCTCATAGTCTGGAGCTTAAAAGTCCTCAGGCACAATTTTGAACCAATGGCGTTCTTTATAACGTGCACCTAAATATGGACGTTCTTACACATTGGGTTTCAAAAAATGTTGCAGTGGCTTAGCTCGGCTATGCCAGGATATACGTAGCGTTAGCAAAGGTTCAGCTGATTATTCTTAGCTTTCCTGGTTGTCTAGATGCACTGCAACGTCACCGACGGCGTTTTGTTGTTGCTGCAGGGGTGGTCGGGCGCGTCGCTCAGCCTCCTGGCGACGCCGCTTTGCTAGACGTTCGTCCCTTTGCTCCAGTGTCTCCGCAGCACGTTTAGCCTTCTGTTCATTCCTCCTACGCTCAACCGCTAATTGCCAGGCAACTACTTCGGGATCCGATGAGTCAAGCTTCTCCGCTCTTCTGCGCTGTTGAGCAGCATTTGCGCTCTCCTTCTCCATGGCTATACCACACTGGCAAACGCCAGTCAGAAGCGCAGCGGCTCCAGCGCAGTGTCAGACGGCGACTGCACAGCGAGCGCGCGTCGGCGCCAGTGTGTCTACCACGGCTACGACGTCACTCCTCTGGAATGCGCAGACCGGCGGCGGTGAGTCGCGCGCGGCGGCGGCGGAGTGCGCGAGAGGTGCCGGCTCCGGTGGCTCCGGTGCGCAAGCTGTGTGACATCACTGATCCTTGCGCATGCGCAGCACGGCTCTTGATGTGCCGCGCGAAACGGGCTTGGCTAGGCCAGTGTAGCTAACGCTACAAAAAAAGCTTGTAAGTAGACGCTCGTTTTGTTTCCTTCTTCGTCGCTGGCACTGCGTAACGTACGTAAGCGTACATTGCGCAGTACATTATTGCACAATGTAGTACGAGTTTAAAGAGCCCTCGTTATTTTTAAAGGGCCCATGACATCTATTTTTTTGCTGTAAACTTTTATGTTCTAATGAGTAGAACAGTGCCTTGTAATCACGGCATGGAGTGGCAAATTCTCCAGCGTGAAGTCTAATTAGTCACAGCATCGTCAATTTTGTTCAGTTTTAATGAAGCTTCGAAACGCGCGCCAAAATCTGCAAGGAACTAGCGCCGCGGCTGTCAGAAGTGAGCGCAGGCACTTGAGGAAGATACATATTCAGATCGTGTGCAAGGAGCCAGAGTCCGTCAGTGATCTGCGCGCTGACCCCACGTTCGCTCCGTGTGTCCTGAACAACCATACGCCGCTTGTCGTAGCATGCGGCGGCGCACGTCGGACCACACGCCGAACCATAGCGTGTGTACAATGTACGCTTGAGCGACCAACACGGAGAGGAAGCAGAAAAAAAAATACAACTTTTGGCGTGGCCTCCCGCGGAGTGAAACATTCCCGGAAATAGGCTCACGCGGCTCTTGGCGCGGTCCTGTCGCAACCCCGCGTAACTAACTATATGGAGTATTTTTCGACAATGCAGGCCTGCTAAAATGAATACCTACCAACAGAGTCAGCGCGAGTGAAACATTCCCAGTAATAGGCTCACGCGGCTTTTGGAGCGGTCCTGTCGCAACCCCGCGTAACTAACTATATGGAGTATTTTTCGACAATGCAGAAGGCCTGCTAAAATGAAAACCTATGAAATTAAAACCACCACATTAAGCCGGGAACATCGTTACCGTACTTGGACGCCTAGCGCAGCAGTTTTATTGTTCCCATCATGCCGCAGTGCCGCTACACGGCTACACTGAGGGGGCGCGTATTCTGGGCGGGTGTGCTCTAAATCTAGTAAGCAAGCTTTCCTAGGCTGTCCGGCCTTCCGCCGCGGCTTTGCGTATAGCGGTTTACCGGCACGCTAAATGTACCTGCTTTCGTGTTAAAACACGCCATATAGAGTTATGCGGTGTTGCGACAGGAGCGCGCAAGAGCCGCGTCCGTTCGATTTACCTGCACTGCCGGAACTAGTTCACGTGGTGCCGCACTCGACCATTCGTTTTGGCAGTGCGCCCTCTGAACTTGGGCGTTCGTTTTAAACAGGTGTAGGCATCGTGCAAGGTTAGTTGAGACCAACGTTTTTAGATCTAAAAACGTTGGTTGAGACAGATCACCGCACTACCTGCACTGACGTTAAAGCTAGTGCTAGTTCACACAGTCGTCAAACGGACCGTCGCGTCACCGTCACGGCACCGGTTTTCGTCAGTCGAGAGGATATCCGAGTCGTTTTCTCCTCAAACATTTCCCCGAAGGGGAGTATGAGGAATTGCGAAGCACGGGGTGATGCTATGAGGGGGCGCGCGCGACTAAACTGCAGAGCCGAGCGAAGGAGACGGCAGCGAGAGAGCACGCGCCAGCCGACCCACGGAGGTCTGGCCGTTTTTAAGTGCAAAGCACTTTTACTGATGATGATGATTAAGTGTAATTAATGATTTAAAGTGTTGTTGTCATGATGCATTTGTACACACACACACATTTATATATGAAGTATTATTTATTTATTTTACACTTCACGCTTTTCGTATGATGCATTAATGCACCTCGCGAGTGCGTCACACACACACACATACACACACTACACACGTCACTACAGATCAGCACCTATTCGGAGGCCGAGGGTGAGTGCAAACCTAACGGGGGGAGAGGCACACCAGCTGCGCGGAGAGGGTGCGAGGAGCCGGCGCGGCGCGCGCAGCCACGGCGCGGAGGCGCCAGCTGCACAAGGCGCCGTGACGTCACGGCGCGGAGAGCGGTGCGGAGCCGGCGCGGGGCGCGCGCAGCCACGGAGCGGAGGGCGGAGCGCGCGCAGTCACGTGGGGCGTGACGTCGCTGCGCCGTTGCTACAGACGCTCCTCTCCGCTCCTCGCGCCGTTGCTAGGGGAGAGGAGGAGGAGCGCGGATGCCGGCGGAGTTTTCGGGGTGCATTCGCACTTAAAACAGGTTGACGGCGACGTAGAGCATTGCTCTAATACCCCTGACAGACGGGCGAAAGTAAAGTCCTTTGTAGTGAACCCCTTTTTCTACTCTAAGGGACCCTCTGCAGAAAGTAGTTGCGCCGATGACACACGGCAGCACGTGAACTTCTTTAGGTGGTTCCTAAGACGAACGCCGCTAAAAATGGCGCTCCTTGTTAAAGCAGCAAGATAGCGAACATTTTTAAAAAGTTCCGCATTTAATTAACCTTAGCGATTGTGGATCGTAAAAATATCGTTTTTATTGCTGATGGCTAATAATGTTGATTGTTGGTTTCACGCCACGACGAAAAGATAAATAACTGCCGGTATCCCGCATGGCGGCGATGTGAGCGTTCGAGAGTGCGGTAAAAATAAATGTTTGCTGCCCGACAAATCTCATGACACTGCTGAAAGCTAAATCTTATAGGCGATGCGCAAAGCGCCGACGACGCCATCTGCCGCCGCGGCTCGGAAGCGTTGGTGGGTCCGAGCGAGCAGTGTTCCCGCGAGAGTGTACGCGAGTGCGCGGATGGATGTGTTTTCATCGTGATTTAACGACTCTCTCGGGCTTCAGAGATGCCGAAAAATAACTGCTGCGTTGTCGGCTGCTCAAACACACACAAGAAATCGCCACGAACGCACTTATACAGATTTCCGGTGCTATTTCATGAGCGAGAGCGACGGCGGCGGTGGATTGCGGCTGTACGACGCAGAAGGCAAGCAATCGCGCTTTGTTTACAGGAGTGTAAAGTCCGAGGACTTCGATGAAGAATAAACCGGGCTTCAAAGTGTGGCGGAAGACAATACGCCTGAAGAGCGCCGAGCAGCAAGACCCTACGATGCCGTTTTTTTTTTTTTTCTAAAGAGAAAAACCCAGAACATCACGTGCCACGCACTCGCGATCCTACTTCGTCTTCTTTCGCGCCCGCTATTTCTCTTTTCTTGTTAACAGCAGTGTTAGAACGATTATCGTGTTTTATTTCTCCATTTATGTCGCTACGTCTTCAGCGAACGCTACTACGTTTACACTTGGTCGCCTCGCCTGCATTGTAGCTACGCTACAATGCACATGAGGTTGTTAGTACTGATAAGACGCGATGCCTAGGCTCTCTTGAAAAACGAATGGCGCGAAGCGCAATGTCAGAGAATGTGGGGCAGGTGACGGCTCCTTTACAAAAGCGCCGTGGAATCACACGTGTGCTGCACGAAATCGGCTGCATTCTACCTATTGATGGCACTGGAATACGATCACCGGTGCAGAATGTTCGCAGTGCGCTCGCCTCAAGTTGCATATTGGCTGTAAAACATGGCACCTATGCACATTTAAGACTTTGACGATCGCGTAGAATGTAACGCCATTTTGCAACACTTAGTAATAGCTTGCAAAAAACCTAGCAAATACGTAGCCAAGCTACTACGACAAGCTAGGTGACCACCAGCTCCGCAGTGACTCAGTCTCGCGCCACTAGCGCAAGCTGCGATATATATATTCACCAGTTTATCGTGCTGGTTTCAGTTTTACCAACGCTGACCCTTCGCGTGGCCGCACCCGTGAAATCCATACGCCGGTGCGACAGCGATCCCTCAAAATCTGCTATATAAACACATGGCACGTAAACGAAGCTATTGTGTCGAGAAAAAAACGTTGGTTCACGCGTCGACGCATGCAGGCATTAGTGATCGGGACGTTATAAAGGAAGCGATGCGATGAGCTCCACTTCGTATAGGGAAGCTTGTTGACGCTTGTCTGTGGCAAACACTTGGCGCGTATGGTGACATTGTCGTCCCAAACAGCTGTGACATCGGACACATGTCCACTATTACAATGTGCCGCTCCTTTGCACACACTATCGCCGCAAAAGTAATTATCTGGGACGCGTACAAGCGCAAATCGCACACGCGCACTTCCGCGATGCTTGCAGTGAAATGAGGCGTCTGCTACGCGACCCACCATCGGTTCCAACAGCCGCCGCTACGCGGCTTTCAGTGGCGCCCCTATAGGCGCTGCGCATGGCGTATACGCAAAGCAAGAAAATACTTGCGGTCTGTTGTAGTTTTGTGACAAGTCCTCTCCCGTTTACGGGTCGTGTACGCTGTCGGCGAGAGTACGCCTTTACGCTCGAAAAGTAGATCGCCGATCTACCTTTCTGCAAAGGAACTTTGCCGGGAAGGAGATACTCCTTTATCGTGTGTCACTGGGCATGAACGCCTTTCCGGTAGATGTCCCCTTACCTAAAGTACTTTAGAGTGCCCGTGTGTCAGGGGTATTAGTTTCCTTCAACCCATTTTTCAGGAGAAAACGACTCAGAAATCCTCTCCCCTGACGAAAACCGGCGCCGTGACGGTGACGCGACGGGCCGTTTGACGGCTGTATGAACGAGCACTTAGTGCCGTTCGTGCAGAAGCATTTGCAGCCATGGCACAAGACGACATGGACGCTGATCATAAATGAAGACGGGAGCCGCGTCCGCCAAGACTTCCTCACAGTATCTCGGAATTCTGCTATGTTGTATCCTAGTTAGTGAACTGTGACAACATCGTCGAGCTCTTCGCTGTCCATCAGATGGCTTCAGATGATGCAACGCAATTCATAGCTCCAATGCAATTAGCCAGCTTGTGCACCACCTCTCAAAAGCATGCAGGCAAGGAACAATCAACGCGGACAAACAGGTGCGAAGCTCCCAGGTGAAAATGTGCAGCTGAGAATCTAACTGGTTTTAACAGGAAGTAACTGGAATCAACTGGTCCCAGTTCAAAGCCAACTGGTCCCATTTGGAAGCTAAATTGGAAGCAAGTGGTCCCAGTTACAGGTGAACTGGGGAGCAACTGGCCCCAATTGGGACCACTTCAACTGGGGACAACTCCAAGTGGTCCCAGTTGCCGGCCAAATGGTACCAGTTAGAAACGAAGTGAGGGCCAACTGGTTTCCGCTGCGCCCATTTGGACACCAACAGGAGCCATAACCAGTTCTACTGTGTGGGCCCGTATCCGCTCAGGGGGGGTCAGCGAGCCGCAATTCGCATGACACGAGCCAGCAACGCTGGGAACAAGAACCGCTTTTAATTCAAGACTCCAAAAGAATCACAACCACCTTCCAGCCCGGCACAACACGGCACTAACGTATACAGGAGGGCCACAAGGCCAGAACGAACAACTCCCGCAGACTGGCGGTCCAATGGAACCTACGGCGCAAAACTCAACGGCATGAAAGTAGGTGTAAAACATAACGGCTCGAAAGCAAACTCACGCACAACTCGCAGTGGAGGACGAGCCAACGGCTCGCCTTAGCGGGCGCCCCAAACCGGCGTGGCCTCTGCTCTGCAGCACTCACGGAGGAAACCATAGCGCCTAGCGCGACCGTCACTGCATCCCATCGTCCTGCCGCCCACCAAAAAAGCCCCCGGGCTCGTCTCACCTCCCTTCTTATCGGCCGGCCACCTTCACGCCCCCTGTGGCCTTTCGACGCTGCCGCTCGTCACGCGCATGGGCAATGCGCGTGTGTCCTCCTCGCCCTGCCTCCAACGTGCGTGCTGCAGATATGATATTGTCTTATTCGCAAACAGTCGAGATGATATACAACGGCTGGTGAATACATGCGGGAAGGAAGGCGAGGATCTAGGACTAGGATTTAGTGTAACAAAATGCGGATTGATGGTATTCAATGATCCCAACGACCAGGCGGTATCCATACAGGGCCAAGAAATACCGAGAGTAAGTGAATACAAGTACCTTGGCGTATGGGTAAATGAGGGCGATAGATACATGAAGGTACAGGAAAAAGCCTTGGCAGCAAAGGGAAAGAGGAACGCAGGAATAATGAAGCACAGAGCGTTATGGGGACACAATAGGTACGAGGTGCTTAGGGGTCTGTGGAAAGGGGTAATGGTACCGGGGCTTACATTTGGGAACTCAGTGGTGTGCATGAGGCCAGAGATACAATCGGGAATGGATGTGAATCAAAGAACTGTGGGACGCCTCGCGTTGGGTGCTCACGGGAAAACTACAAACGAGGCTGTAAAGGGCGATATGGGATGGGCGAGTTTTGAGGCAAGGGAAGCGCAGAGCAAAATAAGGTTTGAAGAAAGGCTAAGGAATATGAAAGAGGTTAGGTGGGCAGTGAAGGTGTTCCGCTATTTATATAGAAAGAGCGTTGACACGCAGTGGAGAAAGAGAACTAGGAGGCTCACCAGTAAATATACGGCTCTAAGAGAACTGACAACAAAGAGCGTAAAGGGAAAAGTCAGAGAGGCGGAGAAGATTTACTGGAGGACAGCGATGGAAAAAAAACCGACTCTGAATAACTACCGAGAGGGCAAAAACGAAATAAAGAGGGAGGCATTTTATGATAATTCAAGAGGAAGCGCTTTATTGTTTGAAGCGAGATCGGGCTGCCTTAGAACGCGTGTTTATAAAGCGAAATTCAGTAAAGAAGAAGAAAAATGCACATGCTGTGAGGAAGCTAGGGAAACGACAGAGCATGTTCTGATTGAATGCGGAAATATCCACCCAGGTGTACGTTTGGGCACCACCCTGCATGAAGCCTTGGGTTTTAGGGCGAACAACGGGAAGCTGAACATAGCCGCGATTGAAATAAGTAAGAGACGGTTAGAATACTGGTGGCAGAAAACTAGAGAGAACGGACAAAAATAATTATAGGGAAAAATATGGAATTTCTGCCATAAGGGGCAGGGAACTGGGATATGAAATTCCGTTTTTGATATGGCATGATCGATTTGATTGAAGTAAATTTAAAAGGCATGAGGAAAATTAAAAGAGGAAAAAAAAGTTCTTAAATCTTCTTACGAGCCTGGTGGCGCACATGTCACCGCCCCGTTACAAAGGGGAAGCTCATAGCATCCATCCATCCATCCATCCATCCCATCGGCCCGACAACTGGAACCAGTTGCCTTGACGGTCATTATTAGTTCCGTATCTGATTTGTTCGAAGAAAATAGAGTAAACAATTAACAAATGCATGCGCGAAGGATATTAAAAAATAAAATTAATTTGCGCAAATACCGCAATATTTATTGACAACAAGAAGCTGCATAACAGAAAATTCAGAAGCGCCTGTGCGCAAGTTTCGTAGAGCACATGTGGATGAGCCAAGGCGAGGCATAGGTGCGGGCCGCTGTGCATTGGCACATGTGATGTTTTGCGCCGAGGAACGTGTGGATGTTTGTTGCCTGTGTACTTAATTTGTGCTTAGTTATTGTTCGACGTGGCACCTGTGGAAGAGATGACACTTCGGACGAGCGCATGACAACTGTTTTCGCCCGTGACAACACGCTTGTGGATCGATTGTGTGCAAACGACTTGGCGCCGCTTTCCTTGGTGCCGATACTAGCATTTGAAGGTGAGAGATGCCTCCGTGTATGAATTTTTACATTGAAAAGTGCTTCGAAGTTACTGCATTGAGTTGAACTTTTAGTATCAGCCAGTGGCTGTTTGACGTTTGACCTTTTTGGTATGGTTGCATGTTGATAGTGTAACGAAGAAACGCGCTGTGCACAGCCCCGCACCAGGGAATCGCAAGTGGGGCTTGTGCTGGATGTTGTTACGATTCCACCAATTATAATAAAGAAGTTCGACGTAGTCGTGGAGGCAGCGTATGGCGCTAACGTAACACGACACAGCGTAGGCCTCGCGGCCAAGATCGTAACAACATCCAGCCCGAGCCCCACTTACGATTCACTGGTGCGGGGCTGTGCACAGCGCGCTTCTTCTTTACAATAGCAGTGATTTTCTTTTAACTTTGCTAACAGCGTGGAAATACAATTGCTTTCAGGTGATAAAGTACGTTCACGGCCCACGAAACATCCAAGAGTTTGCCGGGTCTCCAAGAAAGCATTCAAGAAGATTCCCAGCCAGAGCACAAGCTGCAATATTTCTAATAAATGTCACGTTTCAGCACCGAGCTTCTTACGCTGTATGATCGACTTGATCTACAGATTTCGCGGCCAGCAGTTACCAACTCGGTCAGATGCGATGGTAGCGAGCGATCTTTTCACTCATTAAATAATGATGTATGGTTCCAGCTGAGTATAGTTCACAATCTCTGTTACACATGTGTAACAGGGGCAAAAGTTTCACGCCGCTGCTACTGGCCTCACATAGGCTAGGTGAGTAGCAGCGGGGCCAATTGGAACCAGTAGAAATGGGGACCAGTTGGGACCAGTTGTTTCCAGTTACAATATTTTCACCTGGAAGTGCGGAACAGTAGCAAAAGGCTTGCACTACCAGCACTACGGCATGCGTTTCAGTCAGGCGCTAGTGTCGCGCTAGGCCTGCACTTGCGGAACTGGCGCTGCATACAGCACTTTCGTCTGAACTCCCCAGAAATAGTTCACGCCGCGCATGGTAAATCGAACACGCCTTATAACTTGGGATATTTCACGTGTGTCCCCCTTGTGGCGATTCAACCGAACTAGGCTTGGTTGGTAAACGCGGCATGCAGCAGCGACGCGGCTGCTGAGGACGGAGTGGCACAGTAAACTAGAGTCGCTGCGGAAGCACTGCTGGTTACGCGCGTGAATTTTTTCGTCGTCGTCGTCGTAGCCACCTCTAGGTCTCAGAATGATCACGAGATGGCTCGCACAGGCGCGCACTTTTCGTCTTTTCGGTTCCCTTTTAGTTGCCTAAGCAGCCTCCTACAACAGGCCAGCTAAACCAAGACAGGAACCACGGTAAATCGTACAGTGGAATTGTAGGGGCTTCAAGGACCCTGCTAAACGCGCTCATTTTCGTCTCTTCTTAGAAACGTCGCGATTTCGTGTCCCTATTGTGGCTCTGCAGGGACCCGGGACATGAGCTAAAATTTCACGGTACAATACATTTAAGCGAGATCCATATAGTTGCATCGTTGTACAGAAATCATACGCGGCACAAGAGGTAGATCTCGACCTACAGGCGGCATACTCGTAAACCATGGTCACAGTGTTACCCCTGCGACGCTCTGACCCACAATTACCGGGGGCTTGAGCACGACTCCGAATTTAAGGGGCCTGAGTTACCGGCAATTCGGAGACGTGCTACTAGGGCGTCTGCCGGGGTAGCCAATCCTCGATTAGGCTTGTGCGACCCTACGCGCTTATAGGGCCGCACAGGCGATGGGCTGGTATCCGCGACACACGAAGAGAAGCCTAGGCCTACCTGGGCTATCGCGCAGCGTCGCTTCGGGCCGTTCGCTGTACTCGCCAGTCATCCATCCAAGAAAAAAACCTTCGTCGGCGCTACCCATCTCGCTTTGCGTCCCCATCGTCATGCTTTCGGCCCAATCCGCGCGCACGTGATGGTGACGTCTGCCACCAAAGGGGAGGATACCGCCGCGAACGCTCTGCCATCGCGGGGGCGCTCCTGCCCTGCCCCTATATTCTCCACAAGCTAAAACACATCACTTCTGTAGCCGTGATCTGAAGATAGCGGGTCGGGAACCCTTACTTAGGGACATTTAGCGTGTCCTGTAAACCACCATACGCAAGGTACTTTGCGTATAAGAGTGGAATACCGGATGAGAACTGCGCATGCGCGTGCCTTACACACTAAACAAAAATAACCAGGAACGGGAGTAAACAGCTTGTCCTCTAGCGCATTACCTTTTCTGGGTTTTTTTTACTACGTCACAGTCAAGGTAAAAATTTACTCTCACGCTAGCCGAGTTTTTGAACGTAGAAACGGCAGTAATTATTTACTCCCCTGGAGGTTTTCAGCGAGTATACGCGGAGTAATTTTTTACTGCCTAAACAATGTTTTCTCGGCTTTCTTCAGAGTTATTTTTAAAGCTCATTCGAGGTTTACTGTGGCTGGGTAAACACTAGGCTTACGCAAAATGCAGACATCACTCAATTTATTGAGCAGTAAACGAGGACTCACCCTTCGAACTTATAACATTGGAAGCACGTTTTCACTCGTTGAGAGCGCTACAAACACAGGCACAAGCGCGGGAGCAGAGATACTCAAAAGTGCGTTTTCACTTGGCCGCCGTCCACCAAGACCGGCGCTAGTCCTAGCGCCAGCATCGCTCGAACTCAGCACAAAACCACGCCACACTGTAGCACTTGGGGTAGTTCGCCGTGTCGTAGTCGTACTGGTTGACGATGCGGTCAGTCAGGAATGTTTGCGACCGTAGCTTCCGTGCTTTCCCAGAACTCGGCGGTGCCTTCGAAACGACGGTCAGTAGGCATAGCTGCCGGAGATGTCACAGTATCACGTTCTAATGGACGAACGCCGGCGTACGCGTGCGCCGATACGCATACGCGCCGATCACACTCACGCCGTTCACACTCACGCCCCGAGACGTCGCGTCCCTTCTTCCGCCACCGACGCTTTTGACGAACAGTTGCTTGCAAACGCGCACCATGTGGCTAGGCCTAAATAGTCATTCGAGGGCTATCACGGCCTCCGCCCCTGCGCCACGGCAGTTTGGAGTTTTTTACCACGTGACGTGGTACGTAGTTTTTCATCACGTGGCTTTAAACTCTTGAGTGGGGTTTTTTTATCACGTGACACAAAACCCCCTACGTAGTAAAACAGGGAAATTACGTCCTTTTACTACCTTTCTAACAGGTGGTAGTAAAACTATGTCATGTGCTCCTTTTATCTCAACAAGACGTAGTAATTTTGAAAACAAGGGAGTTTTTAAGGCTCATGAACCGCAAAAACCCAAATATCGGGCAACTTTTGCTTACAGTGTACACTGTAAGCAAAAGTTGCCCGATATTTGGGTTTTTGCGGTTCATGAGCCTTAAAAACTCCCTTGTTTTCAAAATTACTACGTCTTGTTGAGATAAAAGGAGCACATGACATAGTTTTACTACCACCTGTTAGAAAGGTAGTAAAAGGACGTAATTTCCCTGTTTTACTACGTAGGGGGTTTTGTGTCACGTGATAAAAAAACCCCACTCAAGAGTTTAAAGCCACGTGATGAAAAACTACGTACCACGTCACGTGGTAAAAAACTCCAAACTGCCGTGGCGCAGGGGCGGAGGCCGTGATAGCCCTCGAATGACTATTTAGGCCTAGCCACATGGTGCGCGTTTGCAAGCAACTGTTCGTCAAAAGCGTCGGTGGCGGAAGAAGGGACGCGACGTCTCGGGGCGTGAGTGTGAACGGCGTGAGTGTGATCGGCGCGTATGCGTATCGGCGCACGCGTACGCCGGCGTTCGTCCATTAGAACGTGATACTGTGACATCTCCGGCAGCTATGCCTACTGACCGTCGTTTCGAAGGCACCGCCGAGTTCTGGGAAAGCACGGAAGCTACGGTCGCAAACATTCCTGACTGACCGCATCGTCAACCAGTACGACTACGACACGGCGAACTACCCCAAGTGCTACAGTGTGGCGTGGTTTTGTGCTGAGTTCGAGCGATGCTGGCGCTAGGACTAGCGCCGGTCTTGGTGGACGGCGGCCAAGTGAAAACGCACTTTTGAGTATCTCTGCTCCCGCGCTTGTGCCTGTGTTTGTAGCGCTCTCAACGAGTGAAAACGTGCTTCCAATGTTATAAGTTCGAAGGGTGAGTCCTCGTTTACTGCTCAATAAATTGAGTGATGTCTGCATTTTGCGTAAGCCTAGTGTTTACCCAGCCACAGTAAACCTCGAATGAGCTTTAAAAATAACTCTGAAGAAAGCCGAGAAAACATTGTTTAGGCAGTAAAAAATTACTCCGCGTATACTCGCTGAAAACCTCCAGGGGAGTAAATAATTACTGCCGTTTCTACGTTCAAAAACTCGGCTAGCGTGAGAGTAAATTTTTACCTTGACTGTGACGTAGTAAAAAAAACCCAGAAAAGGTAATGCGCTAGAGGACAAGCTGTTTACTCCCGTTCCTGGTTATTTTTGTTTAGTGTGTATCGGCAACACCCGATGCGCCCAGAACGCCCTTGGGCCTTGGCGCCCTCCCGTTGTCCATGACCAGTGTTGCCATCTCAGCGGATATTCCGCTAGATCTGGCGGAATTTTGATAACTTTAGCGGCGAAAATTTGTATTTAGCGGATGGCGGATTATTTAGCGGAATTGCAATAAATTTTATCGGATAGCGTCGTTTAGCGAATTTCGGCGTTTGCTAGGTAAAATTTAGTTCATTTTAGTACAAGAGATTCGCAGCCTGTGGTGGCGCTTATGTCTTGTCAGAAAAGTTTCGGATTTCGGCGCTGCACGCGTGAGCAGGCGATCCGAAACCATGCCGAAAGCTGAGAAAGAGCGCTACCTTCAGAAGTTCCGAGAAGAATGGCTTAGGGACCCAGACTTGTGCACATGGCTCATTTGCAAGAGAAAACCGGACGGAGCCAAGTATGCCCAATGTAAGTACTGCAATTGTGCACTTGCTACAGTGATCTGAAGGCGCACAGAACTAGCAAGAAGCACCAGAGCGCCACGGCAGTACTTTGTCCTACGCAGACGCAAATCTGCTTCGAAAAGAAAACTGACGACAACTCTGCTAGCGCAGCAGAAGGCAGGGCAGCATTGTTCATCGCCGAACATTGCAGCATTGTCACTGCCGATCACTTAACCGAATTCGTCAGGAAATCATTCTCTGACAGCGCCGCCGGCAAAGATTATCACATGAAAAGGACAAAGTGTGCAGCAATCATCAAGAATGTTTTGTACCCACACTTTAAAGAGGACATCAAAGCTGACATTGGTTCCAGTAAATACAGTATCATTGTCGACGAGTCCACAGACATAGCCGTCACAAAGTATTTGGCTGTGTCAATCATCTACCACAGCGCTCAAAGATCAGACATCGTGACAACATTCCTCTCGCTTTGCGTGCTAAATGCCTGCAATGCAGATGGAATTGTGAAAACTATAAAATGCACATTAAGAGAACACGACCTAAAGCTGGACAACATAGTAGGTATTGGGACTGACAATGCAAGCGTCATGGTGGGGGTGAAGCACGGAGTTTACAAGCAGCTCAAGGCTGATGTGCCACATCTCATCCTGATTCGATGCGTCTGCCACTCGCTGCAGCTGGCGACTTCAGCCGCTGTGAAGGGCTCCCAAGAATTGCCTCGATTACCTTGTTGGTGATACGTACAATTGGTTCGCCAGGTCCTTTTCTCGGCAGCAAGCATACAAGGAACTTTTCGGTGAACGATGGAGAAGAGCCCTTGAAAATTGTCCAAGCTTGTTCCACGAGATGGCTGTCTATTGCGACAGCAGTTGAACGTGTGCTGCACCAGTGGACCGAGCTAAAAGCTCACTTTCAAGTCGCAAGACTGGCAGAAAAGTGTTACAGCGCAGAAGTTCTGTACTCCATGTATTGTGACGAGATCAACAAAGCTTATTTGCTCTTTCTGAGACCAGTGCTTACAGAGGTTCAGAGAGTTAATAAGTCTTTCGAAGCTCACAACGCAGATCAAACAAAGCTTTTGGACGATCTTGTACATCTACTGTCATCACTCATAAAAAAAGTGGTGATTCCAACTGCGTCAGTGGACGTATACTCGAAAGTGGAGGACATCCCAAGCCGTACTTGGGCTACTCATTCGAGAAGCACGTTGACGACATGAAGAAAACTGGCTTAGCTGCTGATGAAGAGGAGAACCTAAGGAAACGATGCACCAAGTTTATTCTTGTACTCATCGAGCAAATACGTCAAAGGCTGCCGGATAACATCGAAATCCTCAGGAAAGTGTCTCAACTAGCAGTCGAAAAGGTGCTGTACGTGCTAAAGCCCTCGCTGGTGCCACTGTTGGAAGCAATGTATTCCGAGTACTAGAATTGACGCCATAGAAAGCCAATGGAGAAGCATCACGACTGTAGCGTGGAAAGACACGTCAACGACACAGAAGTTCTGGTGTGAAGTGTATAATTATCGAGACTCTTATGGTGAAAACCCGTTCGGGGAACTAGCAGATTTCGCCATCTCCATGCTAGTACTACCATACTCGAATGCTGAAGTTGAGCGATCGTTCAGCCAGATGAACTTGTTGAAGACAAAACTCCGAAACAGGCTCTCCCCCAACACAGTTAACGCCATCATGGTCATCAGAGCTGGGCTGAAAAGAAACAAAAAGGGGTGCTTCGACTACGAGCTGCCAGAGAAAACAATCCGCCTCATCGGAACTCGGGATGTGTACAAAGTGGGTGTGAGTAAGCCCTCATCTTGAACAGGTGCTCCACACCAGCCAGAGGGTCTGCTAGGCCAAGTGGGAGACTCTAGCCCAGATTGTGATGATGACGATCTATTTACACTTTGAGACTTTTACGCTTTTGTGTCTGCGCTGAGAGACTGAGCGCCGCGGTCAGAGTGAGTTCTCCGTGAAGAAATGTGAAAATTCAGTGATATTCTGTATTCCTACAAGTGTGTTAGTAAATTACGTTCGTTTTCAGCATTTCTGTGTCTATTTTGTATTTATGCTTCTTTTAGGGTCCTACAAAATGCTCGTTAGGCTTTAGCGGATAACTTGTGGTTTTGGAAAAAAGTTTAGCGGATTCTAGCGGATTTCATTACCCATTTTGGTGGAATTCTTGCCAACTGAGATGGCAACACTGTCCATGACCCCTTTTAGGGGCGAAGCTCCTTAGGGCATAGGCTAGTCCCGCGTCGTCGTCGTAGCCACCTCTAGGTCTCAGAATGATCACGAGATGGCGCTGCGGTGCTGCTTAGCTAGTGCGTGAATTGATCATTAGATGGCGCGGAGGCGCTCGCTGCGTGAGCGCCTCCGAACAACTGCCGAAAAGGAAAAGACGAAATCAAGAGAGAAAAATTTTACGATAATTCAAAGGGAAGCGCTTTACTGTTGGAGGCAAGGTCCGGTTGCCTGAGAACCCGAAGTTACAGAGCGAAATTCAATAAAGAAGGGGACACATGTACGTGCTGTGGAAAAGCTAGGGAAACGACAGACCATATTTTGATTGAATGTACAGATGTCCACCCAGGTGTAGCTGTGGACACTACCCTACAGGAGGCCATGGGTGTCAGGAGTAACAGGGGAAAGCTGAACATGCCGGCGATAGATATAAGTAAAAGGCGCTTAGAGCATTGGTGGCGCAAAAGTATGGAGCAAACAAAAGCGCAAGGTAGTTCGGGTGAGATTGTTTCATCACAGAGGAACGATAATAGATTAAATAGACGAGGAGAAAAATTAGTTGTGAAAATATGTGTGATTCGGGAAAAGAAATGTTTGTAGAGGAAACAGAAATAAAGCTAGAGCTTGGTGGCCCGGCTACCGCCCCGTTATAAAGGGGACGCTCCTAATATCCATCCATCCATCCATTGTGCTCTAGTGTGATAGGAGAGCGCTAGATGGCGACACACAGTGTTTGTCACGTCTTTGATGATGTAATGCGCAAAATTCACGGAAGATTCACTGTTTTTACCGATGAACCTCCGGAGCTTCGCCCACTCATCATCATTCACTCCGTGGATATGCGTGGATTTTTTTTTTTTTTCGTATTCCTTTTCGTGTGTCAATTTGGGAGCTATTTGCTACGGAAAAGGAAACTCGAGCTTCTTTCCATCGGCGAACGCTAAGAGCCGGGCTCTGTGAATGTCTGCCGTGTAGCTTGAAAACTCAGGCGGCTCACGGTGGCAGACAAAAGAACATTGTTGAATACGCGCGCTTATCACTGGCTGTTTATTTCGTCCAACAGTCTTCAGGTCGGCAGCGCTAAAAAGCAACAGCGCGAGATTCTGGCATCTTTCGCGGCCCCTATATAAGAAAAAAGAACGTTGCAGAATGCTCGTACACGAGTTTCTTCAAAAAGTTTACGCCAATGAGCGCTTTCTTTTATTTTAGAACTTGGCAAGCGAGCCATGAACAACGGAAACACCTTACTTGATCAACTTGCCTCTCTTAGGGAGTACTAACACCGCGCAGATTGAGCCAGCCAGATAAACGTGTTTATTCTGAACCACGGAACAGCGTACACCGTTCACGCTAGCGAGATGGCGCCCGCGAGCGCTTCAAACTAGAGTTACTGTATGTGTTCCCCTTGGGTACAATTCTAGAACACTGTACCCTTGGGGAACATATACAGTGACTCTACTTCAAACTATAACCCCTCCAAGTAGCGCCAACCCACTTCTCTCCTCCTCCTAATTTATCCGCCTCCCTCTCCCGCCCGGCGCGGCCTCGATGGTGTCGCCGCCTATGTGGGACCTGCCACAGCAGACGACGGGTGACGCGCTATCGGTGGAAATACGCGGAGAGCTTCTGTTGGTAGAGCACGGCGCATGCACGCGGTGTAAACAAGCGCGACTTAGCGCGTGATTACGAAGGTGCCAGGTTTCCAGTGCGTGAATTTATGTGAACGTGCTAATTCGTTGGTTCAATTACGCACATGCAGAATACCTTCGCTCGGCTGGAGTGTGAAATATTCCAGCCGTCCTGGCTAAACAATGGTCAAATAGGTCGGTTCTTCGCACTGTTTGGATGATGCACGTGTGCATCATCCTAATAGTGAGATCACTTCAAGACGTTAACAAGGTTAAACACAACACACTAAATCAACACATGCGGGAGTACAATGACGCTAAACGACTGCGTTCGGTGCTAACTGGTCGACCTGATCACATGGCCTTAATAAAGTTGCTTTGAAGTCACAGGCCTGCGGAAGATGCGAGCACCGTCGACGCAAAACAAAGCCATAAAACAAATTTGTGAGCCCATTCTAAGAAAAGTCAACTTTAGCGTGTTAAAACCACGCACAGCATCGCCAGGCCAGGAGCACGCACCTTCGGCGCCGCACTACTTACGAAGCAGAGAGAGTGCACCAGCTGAAGCGTACTAAAGAACCACGCACAGCATATGGTCACGAAACATACGTTGGGGTCATGAAATGTGGGACTTACTTTACAAAGCCTTGCGCTTTTGCAGCCTCCTTGAAGCCAGTACGCCCGATCCGGTCGATTTACACATTTCTTCCGTTTGTCGGAGTGCAAACAAAAAAGAAAACTTAAAGAGTCTTTTTCCGTAACCTTGTCGCTTGCGACAAGCGAGTGCGCAGCAGCACTGCCTCCTAAACACGTTCCCCCTAACATTGTAACCCAATAACACACTTATTCAATCAATCCGTTCGCGAGAACAGCACCGTCGTCGCGCAGGTCCGATAATGGCGACCGGAGCGCGGTGGAAAGAAAAAAATATAGAAACAAATACAAAGGAGTTCTCGTCTTTTTCCACGTGACATGAATCAGCCAATGGGGGAGCGCAGGAGGCCGGGCGCAGCAGGTGGCGGGGAGCAAACGCGGTGGCGAAAAGGACAATGAATGGCGCTGCTTCTAAAGAATAGAGCCCGGGCTTCAAACTGAACATAGATAGTAGTCGCGAAGTTCAGTGCGGCCACTACTGATTGATTTGTGGGGTTTAACGTCCCAAAACCAGCTCTGATTATGAGAGACGCCGTAGTGGAGGTCTCCGGTAATTTCTACCGTGCGGCCACTATTGTCTCACCCATTCGTGATATCCGGAGATACCTACGGCATAGTGAGAGTGTGCTGCATGCCGTTAACCCATTTCCGTCATTACGTTAAAGAGAGAATGTTTGTTGTATGAATAACTTACCCTACCCGACAATGCGCTCGCAGTAAGCACCACTGACGTGGCGCCCCGCTTTCGCGTAACACGCCCACGCCGGCCGTCTTTACGGATGACTTGCAAGTCGCCCGGTACCAGTCCTACCTCTTGGATAAGATGTTGGGATGTGCGATATTTAAGTCGCTACGTAGCTTTCGTCATGTAGCGCCCATCATGCGCCTGACGAACGGTCGACATGTTCCAGTCCGAGCACTGCCAACCACCGTCGTAGGTTACAGAGCACTTCGAGGAATTCCGCATCCACCCCGCACGTGCAGAATGAAAGGTCAAATTGTCTTTTTCGATCAACTACCGTATTTACTCGCATAATGATCGCACTCGCGTAATGATCGCACCCGTAAATTTTCTCGTCAAAATTCCATTTTTTTTTTTTTACCCCGCGTAATGATCGCACCCCGAACTTGCCGCAGCGATATGTGTCAAGTCTAGTTGACGATCATCATGTTTACCATCTGTCGAACACTACGTAAATAACTCTTCAAGGCTCACCAAGTGAACAGCACGCACCGAGCAGATGCCTAATTTTTGCCCACCCTTGGCAGAAACGTGCCGTATTAGGATAGCAGTGAAGACAAATGCCGTAGTTTTCACCACACCAACAGCTTCAAGAAGACAGGCATATCTAACGCGCTCGACGGAACGGAAGATAATCTTCTGTGGGACTGCGATGACACTGCCTGTTCCGACAGGGAATCGAGCGGCGACGACACTGACGCCAGTGACGCTTCAGACTCTGAATGAGAAAGTTAGGGGGTCAGTGAATGAAAAAATTAAAGGGCAATAAGAATGCATGTGGTTTCCGCGTAATGTGCGCGTTTATTACAAAGGCAAGCCTTACTCTACTTTTGTTTTTGGTTATGTTCATGATAGCTATCGTAAGAATTCTGATACGCGACTTGTTTGCGTTCTCGGTGCTCAAAATATTTCGCGGAAAATTTACCCCGCTGTTATGAAGGGGGGTTTGAGCTCGTGGTAGGTACAGGGTGACGTTGGTACCGATCGAGCTGCCACCAATGTTCCGAAGGGAGGGCCAGCGGAAACAGAACAACTTTATAGAAAATGGTTAAAATGGTTAAGTACAGGGCCAGCCAGCACGACCCGGTCGGCTGGGGCGACTGCCTCCTAACAAAAGGGCTGCACGGCCTTAAATAGCGTTGCTGTCCAGTTGCGGTTCGCTGGAAAAACACCAGCCCCGCTGCTCCCGCGGGCGCTCCTGGCTTCTGCAGGTGGGGGATGGCAGGATTCCCCGAAAGTCGCGGAGCAAGAGCCCATCCCCGCACGGCGTCTTTGGCTCGACACGCTGTCGGTCTGCGTTGATGGGCTGGCAAGGTCCGGCGAAATGAAGAAAGCTTGACCCTCCCGCTGTGACGGAGGGGTCGACGAAGTGGTCGACGAAGTTGCTGTAGTTCTGGCACAACAGCACCCCCGCCGCCAGATAATGCATCCGAGCTGTCCAACGCAGCTCGGATGATGCGATGCGGAACCACCGATGTCGTCAGAGGTCTCGCCTCTATTTCCGCCGGTGATGCGTATTTCTCGGCACTGCGACGGTCCACTGGAACATCGAAAAATCAACAGAGCCAAACCACTCTGGCCGTAGCAAGCACCCTCCAAATGCTGATCAAAGTGCCAGACCTACATAAATTACAAATCATTTCCCTTAGATCTGGCTGCGCTAATCAAATCAAGAAACCATCACTTTGGAACAACACGAGAAACGTATCTGAAGAAGAATCCCAAAGTACGGATGGACCTTATCCAAATGTCAAGGTTTGACAGTACTAAATCCAATTAGAATTGCTTCAAGCGATTCTGGATAGTCATTTACGCAGGTTAGGGACGACCAAAGTTGCCAGCGGTGACTTAATTTTGTCCCAAAAACCACAAACGTAACTCAAAGCGCTTCTCAATCGTGCGCCTGCGTGCTACTCACAAGCGTTCAGAACATCAGCAAGCTTTCCCACCAAATCGCAATTAGACGCTAGCTAATTGCTCTAGAAATGAACTACTTAAACAAGTATCATAAACGAAAATCAAGACGATTGAAAAAACCAAGAATAAGCATTGAAATTCAAGCTCTTGCGTGTGGCATAAAACCATTATAAACTCAACTCGACCTCAACACCTACGTTCAGGCCACACCGTACGCACTAAAAACTGGAATATACGTTCAAACGAGGCCTTTTGAAATTCAGCCTAAATTACCATAAAAAGAGAAAAGCATACACTCTCTACTGCAGCTCTATCAAGTTCTTCCTGAGCGCTAGCACGTAGGTTTACAAAACTCAGATTCAAAATAGCTCTAAAGTTAATGCTTCCACACTGAACAAAAGGTAAAGCTTACAAAACATCGCGGCGTTCTCCAGTCACAAAGGTGCAATCGAACATTAGAACACAAATCTATCTCAAAACTAAATATGCACGTGGTGACTGCTAGTCTTGCATCTCTGCGAGATGGTTATCTCCGGGTTCCACAAATGCACCCTTTTAGGCGAACTCTCGGAAGGCGCGCAGTCCATGCTCTTCGCGGTGAGCTATCCCAACAAAAGGACGAACGGTTCGCCTGCCAGTCAGGACAATTAGCTACGGTCTTCAACTCGTTGCCTCTACTGTGTACGAAGCCTGCCCCCAACTGGTACAGTACGCTCATTTTCCTCCTCCTCGTCCAACGGCCACCCTCTAGCCACGGAGGGGAACGGCCTTTGTTAGAACTCAGTCGTACACGATCCTTCGCCGCGTTCCTGCACCCGATGTGCAGTGAAAGAGATGAGACGGGGCGGTTTCTTCGTCGTCTTATTTTGCATGAAATGCTCTTCGCGACGCGCCTCATGTCTGGCCTCGATCTCAGCAGTCTGAACCTCAGCTTTTTCTTTGCGGGCCTTTTCGCGATTTGAAGCCCAGCATTAAGCTTGGTGCCACTACAGACGACTTCATGGCGCTTAACCGCTTTAGCGCGCTTGCCGCTACTCGCCACAGTCGGATCGGCCTTCCCGCGTTTTCGGCGGGGCCTTTTCAGCTGGCAACTGCTCGCAATGCGTGAGACCTCATCACTCGTACTCGCAAGCACGCTGCTCTCTGTTTGCATATCCAAATCTCCGGACGACTGCACTAGCTCCTCTTCCTTGTCGTCGCCAGACCTCCGCGCCGCTGACGGAACAATAACTCTGGCACTGTAGAAGCTAGCCAGCTCTTCCTGCTCGCGATTTTCGAGCTTCTTTGTCTCGAGCTCTCGCTCTTTCGCTTCTAGCTCGCGTTTCTTCGACTCGAGCTCGGACTCTTTCACCTTAATCTCAGAATGCCTCACCTCAAACTCGCATTCCTTTTCCTCAAGTTCGCGCTCTTTCGCTTCGAGCTCGCGTTTTTTTGCCTCGAGCGTGGACTCTTTCACCTCAATCTCAGAATGCTTCACATCAAACTCGCATTCCTTTTCGTCAAGTTCGCGCTCTTTCGCTTCGAGCTCACGCATCTTCGCCTCATGCTCGCATTGCTTTTCCATAAGCTCGCGCTGCTTCGCTTCAACCTCGCATTCCTTCGCATCAAGGTTGCGCTTCCTCCACTCTAACTCGCGCTCCGCTACTTCTACCAACAAAGCTTTCTTATACTCGCAGAAGTCGCGATTTCCCAAATTGAACAAGCGCTCCAAAATGAGTCCGACATCTCTAGGGAGCAGCGGTATTAATCTCTGGGGCCAGTATTCTCGATTAACCTCCAGTTCTTCACAAACCTTTTCAAAATCGGCGAGGAAAGTAACGATGTCCTCCCCGGTCCTGAAAAGTCGAAGCATGCGTCGTGCCTTCCACCATTTAAAAGATTCCCTACTCTGTTCGTACCCCTCATTCTCCAGAGCGTACTCTAACATTTCCTTCTGCTTGGGGCACTCCTGCAGCATTGCTTCCCGCTTGCGCTGCTCAGCTATTCGCTCGCGCCTTTCGCGCTCTTGCGCTTCTAGGTTTCGCTCAGCAATATCTTCCCAAGTCTCGTCAGCCTCACTGACCGTCACATCCTCTGCCTGCATCACCTCGAGAATCGCTTCCCTCGTTTTTGCTGAGCCGGGGCCCAATTGCTCACAAATTTCAAGGAGGTCCTGCACAAGGTACTTCTCCATAGCGATCTCGTTTCTCGTGACGTTTTCCTAATGAATTTATCTCTACTTTAATGCGAAATTCGTGGCCTAAAGAGAGTAAATTCTTAACATATCCCACCAGAACACAAAAAACGCTCTCCTAACATCTGCCTGTGCTAGAGAGGTCTGGCGATATGATCAGTAAACGTCGGGCACTCACCCAACCAAGGTAGCTGACGCTGGTCGATCTCGTGGCTTTCGTCGCGCGGTGCGTGGGCGACTTCGGGCCTGAATGACACAGCTTGCAGACCAGTGTCATAAGGTCAGGGTAGCTCCTTCCACCGAAATGGCGGACGCCGGTCGTACTCGTGGCTGTTCTCGTGCGCTGTAGCGGGCCTCGCCGGGCCTGGGTGACGTCGCTTGTCAACCGTTGAAATGCGGGTAGCGTATCCCAAACGCTGCCAACCACTGTTATGAAGGGGGGTTTGAGCTCGTGGTAGGTACAGGGTGACGTTGGTACCGATCGAGCTGCCACCAATGCTCCGAAGGGAGGGCCAGCGGAAGATACGGGGTCCCACGGTATCTAACCGTTGCCTCCAACGTACTGACGTCAAGCTAGCGGGACGTGGCTAGCGGGCAGGCAGGAACTCCTTCGATCAAACACTTCTCTTAGGGAAGACAGGCCACGAGCATTTACAAAACAGAACAACTTTATAGAAAATGGTTAAAATGGTTAAGTACAGGGCCAGCCAGCACGACCCGGTCGGCTGGGGCGACTGCCTCCTAACAAAAGGGCTGCACGGCCTTAAATAGCGTTGCTGTCCAGTTGCGGTTCGCTGGAAAAACACCAGCCCCGCTGCTCCCGCGGGCGCTCCTGGCTTCTGCAGGTGGGGGATGGCAGGATTCCCCGAAAGTCGCGGAGCAAGAGCCCATCCCCGCACGGCGTCTTTGGCTCGACACGCTGTCGGTCTGCGTTGATGGGCTGGCAAGGTCCGGCGAAATGAAGAAAGCTTGACCCTCCCGCTGTGACGGAGGGGTCGACGAAGTGGTCGACGAAGTTGCTGTAGTTCTGGCACAACACCGCGTAATATCGCACCCCGAAATTTGCGTCAATTTTCTTGAAAAAAAAAGTGCGATCATTACGCGAGTAAATACGGCATATGATCGAGAGACATCAATAAAACACGAAAGTAACACACAAGGCAAATGGCACGACAATATGTAGCACGAGCTGCACACCAGCGCTAACCTTGTTTTCCAACCGGCAGGCGTAGTTTCTCGTCTTTCCCCGTAAGTGGCGCTCAGAATTTTGAAATCGGTCAATTGTACATGTGGTTCATGGTGTCTAGCAATTTAAATTTTCCAAATTCCCTTACTTTTCCAGGTTTTCCTTGATAATTTCGAGCATATTCCCTGGCCAGTAAACCGCCTACTTGGCAAACTCGGTGTATGAGAAATGAGGCTTGAGTGATAAAGTGCGTATATTAGAAACCATGGTGTTCTACAATGAAAACACGACTCTTTTACAATCAATGCACTGCTATAAGACACAGTAACTTCAGTGCAATTACAGACATAAGAGCTGGTTTATTTGTCAAAGTTACTACAACCTGTGTTAGGGAATTATGCAGCCAAGGGAACAACTTTATCAGCTTTGATGAAAGGCTGCGATTAAAAATGTGCCAAGGGTAATTCTGCTTCGAAGCAAATAGTCGTCGGGGTCCAATAATTTTGAAGTTAGTAGCTTGAATAGTTACCAGGCGTCTGAAGAATAACTTACCGATTTAATATTGCTCCTTGTAAAAAAACAAAAAAAAAGGATGCACTTACAACAACAAAAAAAAAAAGCCATTCCAGGGAGGGAGCCACTTCATAAGACATCGTTAGCTTCTTGTCCAATAAAAGCATATTATAGACCATGGATGTATACAACACCCCCAAGGCAGAAGCCCTCCAGAAGTCTTCCAGCTAACTGTATCCAGCCTCCACCGCCCCCTCATATTCCGGTACCACCATAAGCAACAACCACAAAATCGATATGCCTCTCGTTACAAACTAGCTGGTCTACGTTCAGCAAGAGAAAGTGCCCCTTCTACAAGGGCGCCAAGCTGCAACACAAACATTACAGCAACATTAACTAGCTGGTCTACATTTCACAAAATGTGCTTCTTTCTGGGGCTAATAACAAGCAAAAGAGAAACCAGACAGCTAGGCTGGCGTGAGTATCGCTTTTTGGTTCGAAGCAAGTCGCAGCAAATAGCGATTAGCATTGAATAATTTCAAAGACAACCGAAACATGCAGTGGTATTTTAGTAGTAGTAGAGTGCAAGTTGTGAGCAGCTAAATACGGCAAGTTTAAAAATTTACCATGCTTAGCCCATATAGCTTGCTCTATGACTAAAAAAAGAATTTAATCGAAATGCAAATCGGCACATATATCACCTTTGACAGTGGCTTCACGGCAGTGCGCATCTTGCCTGTAAAGCTGGTTTCGCAACATCGCAATCACATGCCGCAGCAAAACCACCTTTTCAGGCGGGTTACATGCAGAAGAATATTGGTAAGCTTCGTGGTGAATACATGAAAACTTTGGAAATTTCACATTCGTATTGAAGCAAACTCGAGTACCGTAATGTTCGTTCAAATATTCGCGCACGCCTAGTTATGAATGTTTACGTGACGGTCGCGCAGACCGACGTCTGTCAGTTTCCCTGACCTGGCCAGTTTTTCAAAAAAATTCCCCGACTTTTCCAGACATCCAAATTCCCTGACCATTCCCGGTTTTCCCGATTGGCAGACAAGCTGGTTGTCAGAATAGTGAGCCTTGTTGTTGCTGTTACTTTAAACTTTTCGAAACTCTGGGGATATACATGCGACTCAGTTGAGCTGGTGTACTACCGTCAGGCCTGACCGCTGAGCGAGTTGGTGATACCTAAACATAACCCCTCACAACAACCACACACACACACAAAAAAAAAAATCAAAACAGAACGGAACATGTGCTGACATAAGAAGCCTCAGTTCAGCGTTCGTACAGGTTCTGAAAGCAGAAATTGAAGTGTTTTTAAGGACTTTCAAGGCCCTAAAAGTTCTTTTGTTTTTTCAAGGACCCATATCAATAAGTGAACTGGTACCAGTCATAAAAAACAACAAATTTATTGAATGAGACGACTTGCATTATGCACGGGTTAAGACGAGTTGAGGACTGCACTGAGGCAGGTGGTAAGCATTCATGAAAGCTCCAGAAGTTTTGCGTTTATTCCTTGGTTGATGTTTAGCAGTTCTTCTGTCTTGCTTTTTGCCGTTTTCCTGAGGCTGTTTGACTTCACAACGTATGTAACATCACCTGTCTCGTCTGCTTTCAAAGCCAATTCACCTGCTGAAGTTGTCAAATCAGCAACTGTTGCTTGCAGCTTCACTTTCTCCTTAAATTATTAATTTCATCCTCGAGAAGGCCCCTTTTTGAATCATTCGCTTCTTCTTGTCGCTTTCTTTTCTGCACTTCCAAATGTGCATGGTAATGATGCCTTGCAGATGAAACACAAGTCTTCAGTTCCTTTGTTATAGGGATGTTAAGGATGCCACCTGCCTTATCAACAGTATCACATATAACACATTGCAAGATATATGACAGGCTTTTGAGGTTTTCCACAGAAACTTGCTGGTTTACACTGAACCCTCTTTCAACGGTTGCCTGGCCATGACTCAGCACAAGCAAAAGTTCCACTACTCTCCACAGCTCACTGTACGATGATCTGATCTTGAGGCGTTCTAAAAAAAACTCGTCTAGCCAATCTGAGCTCTTTTCGAACAATTGGAGCTTGTGCTTCTCCATCTGTAGCATTTCGGCATACTCGGCAAGTACCGTGTCTCGCTGGTAATCGCTTAACCTTTTAGCAGCGATAAGGGCATTCAAAACATTCTTCAAGCCTGCTAGACACTTGTCTCGCTTGGTGCACATTTGCCAGGGATCCAGCGAGGAGAGGCCTCAAACCAAGGGAAATTTTATAGGACTCTTCTCAGGAACTTTCTTCGTCACGCTGACAAGGAATTGCTTGCATTCCATTTTAAATGCAACTGCATCTTTTGAATGACCTTAGAATTCTTCAGAATTTGTTCAGCTGTACGTCCAATGTTCACTTTCTCAAATGCAGCATGATTGTTCACGTCTTGAATGTTGATTTTCAAGAAGTCTGTAATCCCACACGATGCTGAGAGAACTGAGCACTTCACAAACTTTGTGAGCAACTCCCTGACAATTGCTTCGAGGTCCTTTGCCAGAAAAAATGCAAGAGGTTGATCAACCTGATATTCAGTCAGGAAAGGTTTGAGAATTAGCACAACTGCAAGGGTAAAGTTACGTTTTGCTGGGATTAGAGGGTCACCGCAGAAATTGAGCAAGTTCTGAAAGGAAGCACACTCCGCTGGTTCACCTGTTTGCGTCTTGCAGACGCTACGTACACCTTCACATCAGGCCACAGTGAAAGGGCTCGTTCAATCAATGGAACGTTTTCACCCCGGCGATGGGCAACATATGTCAGCGGGAGTGTTGTATTCCTTGTCAGCACTGAGAAGTCCTCTCGCCTGGCCGGGGAACCTTGAAATAATGCCCCTAGACTAGACAGCAGAATGTCCAATCCCCACTTGCTGGCAGTTACATCTGTGCTGTAGGCATTGTGCACAATGTGCAGACTGCAAGTGCCCAAATCAAGACACTGTACTTGATAGTTTTTTTGCAGGTGCTCCTGAAAGCCTCTGAAAAATTTCAAGTTGACATTTGGTCCGTCCATAGAAACTTGCAGAATCTTTGCAAGTGGTAATGACTGCAGTGCTTTCAACAATTCATCTTAGATGTCATCTGCCATTGCACGGCCTATGAAAACAGATGTGAAGCACCCGGTAGTTATTCTCTGAGAGGCATCCCATAACCTGATGTGAACATCCATCTGCTTCTGATGGAGGTAATCATTCGCAAATTCATCAAACAAAACGATGTAATAATCGCACTGATCGATTGCCCTATGGATGGACGATAGAAAGAAAGGGCCTAAACCATGACACGCAAGGTATGCACACTTTTTTCCCCCACATTTGAGGGCCTTTGCCATTTCACTGCCGGGAAATGTTCTCTTGAACAGGTCACTTGTGTGTGTGGACAAACTGTATGAGTAATGAGAGGTGACAACCTTTAAAGCCCACAATATTTCGGCTTCTGTTGGTGCATCGTGGGCCTTACACGAACAGATTCGCCGCTCTCGCGGGGTGTCGCATACTTCGTCATGGAGCTACCTGCTGCACCCTTCATGCTGCCCATGTGCTTCGCACTTTTCTGGTGGCTCTTCAGCACAAACTCTCCCATTGATGAGACATCAAACAAACATGGTCTGCATCTAGCATGATGCGACCCAGCCTTTGTAGTCAACGTGGCTAAGCCACGATTGCTGAAAACTGCACCTCCCAGGCGTTGCATGCACACACAATCACGTCCACATAATACAGCGCACGTGGCATAAAGCATGCTTCGATTAAGTGAACAAAAGGTGGTGAGACCTTCTGTTCACTTAATCGTGCTACATATGCCAGACGACCGTTTCAAACGGTTAGTTGGTCTGTTACCTTCAGGAAGCTGTCCCTTTACGGATACCCTTTTCAAGAGAGTCACCATCGACGGTGCCATACCGATATCTCCAATGTCACAGAAAGGGAACGAATATGCTCTGACTGTCTTGGAAAAAGCAACGCGTCCTCTTTACAATGTGGCATTGCCAAACATTGATGCCGCTAAAAGGGCAAGTAGTAAAATTCTAAGAGGTGTCATCAAGCCACCACGCTAACAATTGTTACAGGTCGAGACGCTCGACAAAATACAGGCACCGAAGCGTCGACAGAAGTCAAACGTATGCTAGCTTCTGGAAATAATGAAGTGTGGCTTTTGATTTGGCAACAAGGTAGCGACAATGTAGGCGCATACTACAGGAGTCAGTTGCCATGGCCGTGAGCAAAGTGTCTATAATGACTTGGTCTTTAGAAGTAGTAGCTTCAAACAATTGTAGGTATCATATAGGACACTTTAGTACAGTTAAACCTGCTTATAATGAACCTCCATATAACAAATTCCTGGATATAATGAAGCTTTTCTATTCCCCGCCATAGAAGCACATGTATTTGAGACCTCTACATAATGAAGTGGCAGTAGGGGACCCCCTCAAAATAACGAATTTTCTCCACCGACAACCTAGAGATCTTGCCCTCTTGCCCCAAATTTTGTCACTTTTGCACGAGCAGCAACTGGAAGCACTTTCTCCGCTGCGACAAAATGCGAAGCGGCGGCGGCGCACTCAAAGGCACGGCGACTGCGAGGCGAGAGCGAGCGTATGTGTGCGTGCGTGCGCGAGGTGGGCCTGCATCCCTCAACCCAGCGATCTTGCCGCCGCGAGCGTGTCCTTTCCCCCTCACTTCAAACCTGATCCCGCCGCTTGCTGCAGCTGGCCTAGCAGCCAAGCCGGCACCCTCCTTTTCCAGTTGATGTTGCCGAGCTGCGCCGGCAGAATCAACAAAAATAAAGATAAAAAAGACGAGTATTTGTTTGTTTTGTTTTTCAATGCGCTGGCAGTACCACTCTTTGGTTATTGCGCAGGTCTCTGCGGTTCACTTCACTAATCTGACACGAGGTGACACTACATAAAGAAAAGGAAAAAAAAATAAAGAAGGGGGAGCTGCAGCAGTTCCGGAAGCGCTGTGCCGGCAGGGGGAAAAAAGAAAGATGTAGTTGCCGAATTTGGCATCCCAGCTAGTTCTTTGTCCACAATTTTAAACGCGAAAGATGCGATTTGCAGTGCTGTGGAGCGTGGCATGGACAGCAAGAAGGAAAAGTTGAAGTCATCAACATATGCCAACATCGACAAAGCTGTGTCCACATGGTTTGTGGACATGCAGGCATGAAACATTCTGATCAGCAGCGCTGTTTTGCAGCAAAAAGCAAGGGATTATGCTTGCATCCTGGGCTGTGATGATTTAGGAGGCAGTAACGCGTGGCTTGAAGGTTTTAAATGCAGGTATGGGACCATTGGCAATGTGGTCAGTGGTGAGTCCCCCTCCGCAGATAGTGACGGCGCCGACTCATGGATCCAACACAAGCCGGTCGTTTTGGAGCGTTACAAAGCGTCAGATGTGTACAACGCTGACAAAATGGTGCTTTTATACAAGTTGCTTCCGAACCGTACCCTTATGCTTAAAGAAGATGTCTGCCATGGTGGTAAGCAGAGCAAGCACCGTTTGGCCATTTTACTGTGTGCGAATTCAGACGGAAGCGACAAGCGAGTCCCACTAGTCATCAGCAAAAGCGCCCGATCTAGATGCTTCAAGGGAACCCACAGGATGCCTGTAATATGTGTGGCAAACACGAAAGCCTGGATTACGCGCGACATATTTAGTGAGTGGCGGAGGGAATTCAATAATGACATCAAGAGGCAAGGACGCAAGATTTGTCTATTCGTAGACAATTGCACTGCACACCATATAGAAGGGCTCGAGCTCTCCAACACTGAACTGCAGTTCTTACCTGCGCACTGCACATCACTCATCCAGCCCCTTCATAAAGGAATTATTAACAGTGTAAAGTGTTCACACCGCCGTGTTAAAATTGTTGCAAACTGCTTCCGCAAAGCCCATATCTCAACAGGGGTTCAGGCTAAGGAAATCAATGCCGGAGAGGAGAAGCCTTCATGCCCACCCGATCTTGCCGAAGCTTGGATCTTGCAGCGCACGAATGGAGGAGCCCCGGACGACGTGCGGATTTGTGATTCTTTATATGCGGACAACTGCACTGTCACAACTGAGGAGGTGACGGATGAGGCTCTGGCAAAAGCTGTCTGAGACCGCAGTGACGACAACGGACCTTGGGAGGATGACTCGGCACGTGCTTTGCCCTCGGCAAAGGAGGTGCTGCAAGCCATCGACCTTTTGTGCCATGCTGCGGGCTCGCTGGACGACGACAAAGTAGCACTGTGTTCACCGATGTCATACGAACGGTCAGTGCTTCTTTCCATCATGAATAAACAACAAAGCAAAATCACGCAGTTCTTTTACCGCAAAATAAATGTTTTTGGTGAGCTCTGCCGTCTGTTACCGTTTTGCTCATTTAAGCGTTTCTTTTTTGAATTTTCGTGCCGAACCTGCATATAACGAAATCCTCTTTATAACGAATTTTTTAAAGGAATTTATCAATTTCGTTATGCGCAGGTTTAACTATAGTTCTGTGAATTTTCTATATTTCTCCATGCTGTGTACATTTGTGCATACTACCTTGTGTCCTGCGTCTGAGTGGTCTCACATGCGCCGGGTGTGCAGTGCTTGGAACTGTCGTGATAGCTGTGTGTGCATGGAGTGTGCAGGGGTCGGAATTATGGCTCCTACAGTGCATGTGTGCTACGGCCATGCAACTCTTCTAGCACTGCCCTCAAGTTCTTCAAAAGTTAGAACTTGCTTAACTTCGCCTGGCGTGTGCCAGGCGTCCAGATCACTACACCACTATATACGTATAAACCACTATGTTTGGTCACTGTGGCCAAATATAGTGATAAATGCTTCAACAGGGTGTCTACCAAATTGACATTGCTAAATTCCCTGAGATTTCCAGGTTTTCCCTGAGTATTTTTGCGAAATTCCCTGAGTGGCACGTAACTTTCTTTCATGTCGATGCGGATAGGCACCATGTCACCCAATGCCATCGCTAGTAAGGATGTTGAGCTCTTTGCGGGTCAAATAAAAAAATCGAAAAAAACAAACAAACAAAAAGAAATAAGCTTTCCCAGACGGTCAATTTGTGAAATTGCGAATTTTGAATGTACGAAATGCGTAAGGTCAGAAAAACATTGTAAAAAAAAAAATGAGGAGCTGTATTGTGGTGCCAGCATCACTTATACCGTATTTACTCTAATCTAATGCACACTTCTTTTTCGATGAAACGGGTCCAAAAATCGTATGCACGTTACAATCGAGTGCGAACGAACGACACCGTTACCATACCAGGGTGCGTAGGAAAATGGCCGCTTCCTACGCGCTTCGGGCGCTGCCATATGGTTACTGCCGAAAAAAACGAACTAGCGGCGCGGCGGTCTTTGGCGCGCATAGTTTCTGTAGTTTCTATGTTGCCGCCGGTCCCCCACGAAATGATGCCACAACGCACATGACGCGTAGGCCGATGATAATCGCCGCGCCAGCTTGGCCATTTCGCAGCCAACCGAAGTCCGAGATGCCCAGCGGCGCGAACTTTCAATAGCGTTTGCGGGTGGCCGTAACGGGAGAATAGATGTTTCCCATCGCCTTACGCAAATCGGCTCATCATCGCATTTCTCCCTCATATCCGTGCTGAGGCAGAGCCTCTCAGCCGTGCGCGCTGCTTGATGTCTGAGATTGCTGCGATGCAATCTCGGAGATCACGCCCCAACCATGCTTAGGCTTAGCTGTGCAGCATGCATGGCAGCACGTGGTAGCAGGCGTGAAACAACTGCGATTGCACGGAGGAATGCACCACTGCGAGTAAATGCTACCGCCACAACGATGTTCGCCTCCATCGAACACACCTGACAACGTGCGGAAATTTCATCGAGAGGCAGAAGCTATGAATCGGCGCGCCGAACGTCGAGACGCTGCGGATCAAGTGTAGCGGGAAAAACACAGCGCGGCCGTTCGAGGGACTGCAGTGGTTTAAAGTTAGCGGTGCTTTTATTATGTGAGTACGTTCATTACGCGAGTACGGTATCTGGTTTTATTAATGTGAGAAAGTTAATTACTAAGGACTTCCTTTTTCTCGTGTCCCGAAAAATGGGTGTGCACTGCAAGCGATGTTAAATTTTTTTTTTATTTTTTTGTCGCGGGAAACTGGTGCGCGTTACAATCGAGGGCGCAGTAGAATCGAGCAAATACTGCAAATTGTTCAACAGTGTTTTAGAACGTGGTATTCCTTGAAAAACGGGTCTATCCACAGCGCCTTATCGCAGTCTGCGCGCATAAAACGCATCTCTGTTCTCATCTTGGAGCAACCAGCAGCTGTGGTGGCACACATACGGTATCTTCCCTGCGTGTGGCTGTGTCACGAGTGCGAGCGTGGATCTCGGGAGCGCTTGCTCCAATGGACTGAGAGAGTGAGAGGCGTTAAGAGTTAAGAAAAAACAAAAGACGTTACTTTATGCAACTGCACACTAAGACATACAAAGGACGAAAAAACATCAATTCGCACATAAAGAGAAAACCTAAATATTACTAACAGCCTAAGCGGTCTAACTACAAATCCTCCGCGTAGGGCGCAGTTCCCACGGGAGTCCCTCAACCTTGGGCCTCGCGTTTACGTGCGCGTTAGCTCCCTGCCGGTCAAAGTGTAGTTGGACGCTCTTACGTTGCCTTCGACGCGGTGTGGTTCAGAGTCGAAGCTCTCTGGTGTGTCGTGTCCCGTAGCTGTCGTCGAAGGTGCCGCTGATGGTGGCCGCCGCTCACGCAAGGTCCGTCCTCGTCCGCCGCCTTGCTTCACTTGTGACGTGGCGGGTCACTGCTTAGGCCTAGCCCAGCCTAGGCCTCCTCATATATCATGCCCGGTCTCCAACCAAGACCGGCCCTCTGCAGCGATTCTTCTGCCGGTCGTCCCGTTCTGCCGGCGAAGGTGGAGCGCTGCGGGTACGCCGGGAACTGCTGAAGTTCGGCCGCTGCCACTCCGAAGTCCGTGCTCGATCGTCAGCCAGATCGGCGGTACCCCGGAGCCCGACGCCCTCGTCTCCTTGTCACCAGTCCATAGCTGGCCAGACACCCTTCGTCGACCGGTGCCGCGCAGAGAATGCCAGCTCAGCCTTCTCCATGACCGATCTCTCCTCGGGCCGCGTGCCACGAGCCCGCTGTCACCCAATTGTGGACATCGATGTGTCCACGGCGCGTGCCTTCCCGCGCCACTTCGCCGATCTCTCCGTTTCGTCTGCTAGCCTGTGTTTGTGGGGCCCCTTACTCATGACATTGGCCCCCCTTTTAAGAGTTTTTTCTTAAAAAACTGCTTGCTCCTCCTCTTCTGAATTCTCCGGAACCTTGCCAAATATTCTTGCCTTTTTGAAAGTAAACTTGTGATGTCTTGATTTTTCGGCTCACTGTATCTCGTTCGTAGGCCACCACGAGCGCACCACACATCACGTTACACCAACACACTTTCGCGCGCCTCGAGGTCACCGATCACCACCACACATAGCAATAATGCCTAAACACCTCACTGAATGTTCACATACCACAGAATTCAATGTTCGTTCACTTCACACTTGTGTCCGCTTAACAATGTACAATACACTACATCTGTGTATAACACTATGAATACACTAAATCCCTACCCACACACACACACACACAAATACACCACAATAACACTCTTGGCTCTGCGGCCATACCACATACCGGCAATACATAATCACTTCCACCAATGTTCACTTTTCACGAGTGCTATGAATGTTCACAATTCCCTTGCAGTGCACTAAATACTCCCATTCACTATCAACCCACCTATATACAGAACTGTGCATATTCACCGCAATGGTACTCTTTGGTGTACGGTCCTGTAGCCGTTATCTGCAAGGTTTCATTTTTTTTCCAATTTATTGGCTATCAGCACATTGACAATATACCTTACATAGCCACCATATTCCCTGTTACGCAGACTTCTTCGCTGCTCTATCCGCTTTTGCTAATCTGTCTTTCACCACTACCACTATGCTCTCTCTTGGAAATCAGCACGTTCTTTCCTTTCCCTTCAGCTGGTTGACTGCTCACTCTCTGTCTGTACCCTTTAGAATGTTTCTAAGTTCCCTTCCTTTCAAAAACCTATAAGACCTTGTGCTACTTTTTTCTTTTCTTTCTTACTCCTATGTCATCTTTTGCTGTTGCTCCTTTCTCTTTAAACTATTAATTTCTCGGTTCTGCACTTTCTCCAGCTCCACTATTATGCTTGCGTCTCTTCTAACTTTCTGCTCCATTTTGTGTCTGGCTCAGCAATCGCGTGCGCCTCCTTGCTACTTATCCTCCTCCAACATTTTTGATACACATTTCTGGTAGTCCCACTAATCACCTTTAATTTTTCTTGGCCTTCAAATCACAAAGTGCTTTGTCTATCTATTTCCTTTAGCCTGTCACTGTTCATTTCCGTTCGAAGCCATCCTGTTCATTAACCAACCATCTCTTTTCTTCAGTGGCCACAGAAAAAACCTTTCCGCTTTATTTCTGGGCCTGCTTCCATTCGACAGCTCGCGCAACCCACGCGTCTGCAACTCTCTCTTGGGCCTCCTTGCTGAAGCACGCTCCCTCCAACTCTCGCTACGACCGCTGCGTTTTTTAGCATTGCTAAACGTTTTCGGGCGCCTCCTCTTTGCTACATTCCCTCGCGGACGCCTGGTGCGGTCAAAGGTCAAATGACTCATCCAACAATCCTCTCGTGTGCGTCTTCTCACTGCGCGCCGTCGCGACCACCTCGTGCGGATCCTGCGTTTGTCTTCTTTCCGACACAAACGCCTCTTCTGAACCGCTTCTCTTGTGCGTCTACCTAACGCACGCTGTCGACGCAGACCATTGCGTTTTCGCCTCTTGCGACCGACTGTTCCCCGGCGTCTACTCGATCCCTGCCCGGTTGCCTTACCGCGTTCTCTCACTTTTAGTTTGTTTCGAACTCGCGTTCTTCGACGCGTCTTAGTTTCAAGTCCGTTTGCAGCGTATGCGTCTGCCTTTTTCTCAACTAAGACCTCCTCGCTCCCATTGCTGTTTAGCCTTTTCTCATTTACCTCTCTCTCCTTGTGGACTACTACTTCCCCATGCTCGCTCCCGCGTTCAGCACGATCGTCGCGCGGATCGTGACTCTGCTTCACATCCTCCACTGTGTGGCTCTCATCAGAACAGTGCTTGCAGCAACCTGCAATACACTCTTGATTCTCCTGCAGCGGCGGTGGGTGCGCTTTCTCCTCCGCTGCGCTCAACAGCTCTTGGGCGCCTACGCCCGCATCCTCAATCAGCTCTTGGGCGCCTACGCCCGCATCATCAACCTCCGACTCGAGCTCCTCTAGACCTAACCGCGTAACCGCGTCGCCCTTCTCTGACGCTACCGAGACACTGTCCTGACTCGCCTGAATTTCCGGAAGTTCGATAACGTCCGCCTCATGTTCGCAAATTTCAACTGTTTTCAATGCTGGCAAATCTACACATGATGTCTCTGTATTCGCAACCGTCAGCCCTCGTTCCGTCTGATGTAACTGTTTCTTTAGCTGAGCTACCAGTGCTTCATGCTCTCGTTCGCGCTCCCGTTCAAGTTGGAGCTGGCGTTCTTTGCACTGAGCCAACTGAGCTTCTAATTCTCTCAGGCATTCTTTTTGGCATTCATCAAAAAATTTTAACGCGTCTTTGCCACGTAAGTTCCTGCTCTTCGCTATCGCTGCCCACCGATCCCAATCCATCTTTGCAACCCCCGACGATCTCTCGTGACTGGGCCTGGAGATGTTAAATCCTGGCAAAGGCTCGCCAATTATTTGTCACGAGTGCGAGCGTGGATCTCGGGAGCGCTTGCTCCAATGGACTGAGAGAGTGAGAGGCGTTAAGAGTTAAGAAAAAACAAAAGACGTTACTTTATGCAACTGCACACTAAGACATACAAAGGACGAAAAAACATCAATTCGCACATAAAGAGAAAACCTAAATATTACTAACAGCCTAAGCGGTCTAACTACAAATCCTCCGCGTAGGGCGCAGTTCCCACGGGAGTCCCTCAACCTTGGGCCTCGCGTTTACGTGCGCGTTAGCTCCCTGCCGGTCAAAGTGTAGTTGGACGCTCTTACGTTGCCTTCGACGCGGTGTGGTTCAGAGTCGAAGCTCTCTGGTGTGTCGTGTCCCGTAGCTGTCGTCGAAGGTGCCGCTGATGGTGGCCGCCGCTCACGCAAGGTCCGTCCTCGTCCGCCGCCTTGCTTCACTTGTGACGTGGCGGGTCACTGCTTAGGCCTAGCCCAGCCTAGGCCTCCTCATATATCATGCCCGGTCTCCAACCAAGACCGGCCCTCTGCAGCGATTCTTCTGCCGGTCGTCCCGTTCTGCCGGCGAAGGTGGAGCGCTGCGGGTACGCCGGGAACTGCTGAAGTTCGGCCGCTGCCACTCCGAAGTCCGTGCTCGATCGTCAGCCAGATCGGCGGTACCCCGGAGCCCGACGCCCTCGTCTCCTTGTCACCAGTCCATAGCTGGCCAGACACCCTTCGTCGACCGGTGCCGCGCAGAGAATGCCAGCTCAGCCTTCTCCATGACCGATCTCTCCTCGGGCCGCGTGCCACGAGCCCGCTGTCACCCAATTGTGGACATCGATGTGTCCACGGCGCGTGCCTTCCCGCGCCACTTCGCCGATCTCTCCGTTTCGTCTGCTAGCCTGTGTTTGTGGGGCCCCTTACTCATGACAGGCTGCCTTGGGCATAGTAAACTCGGTAATCAAGAACAGCAAGAATCCCTCGTAAGCGTAGATAATTGATTGATTTGTGGGGTTTTACGTCACAAAACCAGCTATGATTATGAGAGGCAGTAGTGGAGGACTCCGTAAATTTTGAGCTCCAGGGGTTCTTTAACTGACATCGCACAGTACACAAGGCTCAAACGTTTCGCCTCCATCGAAATGCAGCCGCTGCGGCCGGGATTCGATCCCGCGACTCACAGGTCATAAGCGTCGATAATAAACAAGCTGAAAGCTACGCCAATAAATATGAAAATCAACTTCCGCCGCCTTTACAAAAGGGTGCCATGCCGATGAAGATAAACATCAAGTTTCACGCGCCTCCGTTTCAATCACGCTGAGAAACCGAAACCACGAGATGGCGTTGCCCAGCGTCGTTGCCGCAGACCACACGACGCGCCCAAGCTAGAAATAAGTTCTGTTTATCTCTGCAAGAAAGCAAAGCCCTAACCCACCGCCCTAACCACACATACTACACGGTACAACGCGTCACCGCGTGGTGCGTAGAATCGGCGCCGCATCCTCTCCCTATGGAGAGGGCGTGCCGCTTCGTGTAGCCGCGTGTTCTACCTCCACATCCACACAGTCTTTTCCACAATATTTGTGGAAAAGACTGCGTGCAAGCAAACGCACAATATAACAACGCTCGGCGCACACACGGGCCGTGTGTGCGCCGTAGCGCGTCCAGACACATACACACGGACTTTACATAGAACAAGCGGCGACAACCAAAGCCAATTATATATAAAAAAAGCAGCCGATTAGCGCGACGGAGAGCGATGAGGAAGGGGGGTGGGGACACTCATTCCATCAGTTACTGCCAGTTGCGCTATAAACTCAATTGCAAGGTGCACTGTTAGAGCCAGCATTACCGTGACTTTCGTGCTTGAGCTGATTTTCCCTGACAGAAGCCCAAATTCCCTGAGTTTTCCCTGAGATTTTCCAGACTAATCATGTTCCCTGAGATCTCCCGGTTTTCCCGGCTGGTAGACACGCTGTTCAATGTACGTCTAAATCTAGGCAAATGTTGTTTTTCACTAGAATGTCGCCAGCTGCACCTCTAGCTCAGCAGCACAACACCATAACAAGGCTGTCCGGTGGGTCACATCCTTTCGCGATTACTAACTGGGGCCAATGAAAACATGGCACATGTATCACCTGACATGAAAGAACAACTTACTATCCACACCTGAAATGAAGTTTATTTACTTGTAAGTTATATATACACCATACATGAAATAGGGTCAATCATCGGAGTGCATGCTTTTCTTTTTGGCCCAGCAAAATGACCCACACTGTGCAAGCTAGACTTCAACAGTGGATATGAATGGTTGGATTCAAGCTGAGAAATGGCACTCCACGTGTAGTGCTGCCCCGATAATGAGACTGTGACCGTCCTGCGACAGGGAGCCCCTACGATCAAATGCACAACTGCCACTCCAAACACTTCTCGTCTTCGTTGTACACCAGCGCCTCTTGTTTCTCTTCTGAAAGGTAATCCATCCAGCTGTCCACATCACACACTTAGCGTCCATGCATAAAGGAAATCTCTTTTCACTTTCGCACACCTTTATCCTTGCGAAGAATGTCTAAGAAGCGGCCCCTTGTCATTTCACGAGCTGAAAAAAAAAAGGGGGGGAACAGTAAAGTTAGTGCCTGCACACTGTGAAAGACTCGGTAACGTTGATAAACACGTGACGCAGTACGTTTCTGCAATTCAATGGTCATGCGACAAGTTCGTGAACCATTTGGATGCAGAGTATGTGCGCTCTACCCATCATCAGTACCCCCGCACAAAATTACCAAAAGCAATCCCACAAAACTGCACTAAATCAAGGGCTGCTCTATTCGTGCACAGTGAAAGTCAAGTTCCTGCATGACGGAACTCATCCTTGCAATGATACACCTAAGTGACCAAACGCCTGGATACGGGAGTCACGCACCCACTGTGCGGAAAGAAAGAAAGAAGAGCGACTGCGTCAGCATGATGGCTAAAAAAAAACAGACACAGAAAGCTAAAGTCGGGAGTGGCGGTGATGCCGGCGTACTGGGAATGCAACACTTGGAGGGAAACGGACACAGCTGCAGAGGCAAGAATCACGTGGCCGGCTCAAGTGATGCAGGGGAGCTGAGGCCCGTGCAGACAAGTGTCCTCCCTCCTCATGTTTCACTGGCAGCACTATGCAGAAGCAAGGTTGCCATAAATCGTGGATCCGGCCGCTGTTCGCACTAAAATTCCATATTTGGGGCGAAATTGCTGTGTTGTTGGTGTGGGGAATTCATTTTATAAAGGGTATCTCCCACTGCCACTTTGTTATCAGAGGTCACAAGTACATGTTCTTCTATGGAGCTGCGGCAGAGAAATGAAAAACTTCCTAATATTGAGGTTCGTTATAGACAGGTTTATTGTAGTTTGGAGCATGTTAAGTAGCCACCAGTCACTAAGATTAAGGGGGTTGTGGAACATTTTCTGAAAATTATGTACGAGGTGTGCTTTTGGAATCCTGGCCCTCCAATCCACAATACTGTTTCGTCACATCGTCTGGGTTGATTTAGGGCGATAAAAAATGCGGTTTCTATTTCTCAGCGTGCGTTCCCCTCAACTCTAAAGCACCTTAGTCACCATCATAGCCTCCGAGACTGGCACACCTTTGGAGGCCATAAGAAAACAAACTTTGCTCTAGCCTTGCTTTCAAATATCAGCACCACACGGCGTCCAAGTGTTCTTTTGCTTTCTAGCTTTCATATGAATCTATTATTTTAGAGCAAACGCAAGTCACTATACCTTTACACTTCAAGCTATCTTGAGTTCACCAAAACAGCAACAAATATTACCGATGCCAGCCGGTAGTGTCACATAGTAATTTCGGGAGTGCAAAACACTGCGATTTTAAATGAGTGTTACTAAACTTGCACTAAGTACCGCACTGAAACATTTCGGAAACGGCATGTCTAATGCTTATTGAAGAAATAAAAGTTACTGCTGGGCAGCTCCATATTTTTTTCATAACACCTTTAAGCTCAGACCTTACCATGGCCCGTACAGATTTGCAATGCAGCATAACTGGCAATGCTAGCAGCCAGTACACCATCCTTATTAACTTACATGTGGCCTGGCTTCATCTGCGCCACACTGGTCTAGTGGCTATGGTTACTCGACTGCTGACCCAAGGGTCGCGGGATCGAATCCCGGCCGCCGTGGCTGCGTTTCGATGGAGGCGGAATGTTGAGGCCCTCCACTACGGCGTCTCTCATAATCATAGCTGGTTTTGGATCCCACAGATCAATGGCTTCATCTGCCACTTGCACTCTTTCTGACAATGCACCATGTCCCCCTTCCTTTATAGTGTACACATCTGCCAAGCCAGCAGGATAACAAGTGTGGAAGACAGCACAAACTCTTCTATGCGAACACAGAACTATATCATCATTTTCAATCAAAGATAACCGAAGGCCCTTACAAGTAAAGGAGTGAATTTCCTGGAAAAGCAAGTATGGCAGGCAGTGGCAGAAAGTCAGGTTGGCTAATGAGGTTAAAGAGGCACTGATACCAAAATTTCGCTGCTGAGATTGCCCGCCGGATCAATTTTCGTGGACATGCACGTGTCATCTGCCAAATCTCAACAGTGAATATAGCTCGGAAGATAATTTAAATGAATATTGAAGTACGCATGCGCAGTCAAGCACTTCATGCTGCACCTCGTGATGTCAACAATACCAAGGATGACCCAAGGAAACACCCAACTTCAGCGACACCACCATGGCAGCTGAGCTATGAGTAGTGCAGCTAGCAATGATGACATCACAGACACTACATATTGCCTTTTTGACACGCTTGCGTTAGTAGACTCCCGGCGATACCAGCTTCAAGAAAATCGCTGGCACCTGACAACGGTGAAAGTGACGACGACAATGCACAGGACATGCTACAGGCAAAAGACCATGCAGAAGTGCATCACTGTTTTGTGTGCTTACACGGTTGAATTTGTTTGTCCCATTGCAAAAGCTAAGTGGCACCAGTTGCACCCGGTGGCTTCTCGTTTTCGGAGCTCACCCAAACTGAAACTCGTCATTAATAAACACGCCATAATTACTTGTTGGACGCTCTAGCAGCTGACGTGCCGTGTTACGACTAACAGGCCCCTAGCTACATAGTGCAGCATAGAAACATCAGACGAGAATATTTGTCTTTAAGAAATTTGCAGGGCATTGTGGCTGCAGTTAGCAGAGGACCAAGATAAATGGCAGAGTATGAGAAAAGCGTCCGCCCTGCAACAGGCTGACGATTATGTGACTCCACTTATGCAGGAAACTCGAGTTACAAGATTTCATGCAAATTGTGTCAACATTACCTACAGTAGGCAAGAAAAAGCTGTGAGAATTCTCCAGAAAACAGGGCATTACTTACATTCCTCAATCCCAAGCTTGTATGCAAGGTTTTGCAGGTCTTTTACTTTTTCAAGCAGTGCTGCTGCAGTCAAGCTGCCAAGCTCTGCAAACAAGGCAACAGCAATGTCAAGTACCAACTGGGTGATTCCACGTAAGATCGAACAAAGCATGGCTGGTCACCCTCTTAAATTTATTTCAAAATTTTATATATTGCTGCCCGATGTGTGGAAAGAAGAGATCCACAATTGGTTTCGCTAGAAAAAATTTTGTCAAAGCGCCGGGAGTCAATAATGACGAAGAGGTGGAGTGCCGCGCTTACCTGCTCTTCTGTCTTGGCCAACCTTGGTTAATAATTACACAAGCTATAGACCTATTCCATGTTGGTAAACAGTGGTAGGCACCGGCGATATAACCGGGCCTTGTATCGACGTCGCTGCGTGGAGGCCCCGCCCACCGCTCGCCGCGACCCTGCACGGTCGCGCCGCCGCCGCCGGCGCAGCGTGTGCGAAAGCTGCCTCCGAGCACGAGGCGTCGAAGCGCCGACGGCGTGTTTACAACAGTTTGCAAGGGGCAGCCGTAGGAGATGAAGTTGCTGTAGCTCTGTAGGAAGTATTCAATGAATGTAGAAAAGAATACATCGGCGCTCAGCTATGACAAAATGTGAAAACTGATTAAAACGATCAGCAACGCGAAATCCTTGCGCACAAACTAACGTATCGGATTAGTTACTCAAGCGTATTGGTGATGCTGTCATCTATGTAAATGCCACTGTGATAACACACACACACACGCACACACAAACAATTACATGCCAAGGACGAGGCTCTCGAATAAACGCTAGCAAGGCGAGCGTAACCGCGGCTCGCGGCTTCAGTTTCGATCGTGAAGGCGTAAAGTCTTGAAACGACGTGGGGAATTTCAAGCGTGTAGTTTGTTAGAGCAGTCTGACAATCGGAAAAAAAAATATAAAGCGCGTCACAACCACTACAGCATTGCCCAATACACTTCCCTTATGCACATGCTATCGCAGTCGCAATATCGATTTGCAAAGGCATCGCTGTAATCGGCCTTTCGCTCACGACTAAGTGAATTAAGCTCTTATATATTTATTTCACTTGAGTGAATGAAATTCGTACGACGTATCTATAACTTCCTCACCTCTATAATACACGGCGACCGCGATTAATTCTGCACATCGTGCAACGCTAATGTAATGCGCGCTTTGCGGTAAGCGTGATCGCTCTGTGTCCACATTTTGTTTATGCCAAAAGACCTGGTGTTGAGTACTGCACTTGACAAACTTACGACAAGGATATTTCTCTCAAATGAAACAAGCCACACGAACCGCTAAATAATTACAGATAAGCTTAGCCGTGACGAAAATGTTTGGCGCATAACCGATGAGCCGGCATTACAGGTTCGCCCCGCGTTCCTTAAGATAGGCATAAGCAGGAAATCGATAAAAAACCTATCGCACATTTCTTGTTCGTTGCTGCGCAAACAACCCCCGGCGCAGCTCATCGGTGCACAATTTTTTTCTTCATTCCACGGCGGCAAACAGCGCCCGCACCAGCGAAAACACAGCGGCTGCTACGGTAGGCGCGCCGGCGGATGCCTACCATGCGAAACCAAAACTCCCGACGACAGCGCCACCGCATCTTCGTGACGTAGGCCCGGTGGAATAGGTCTATACTAAGGTTAGGTGGCTGAAACTTTTCAAAGTAAATACACGCATGTTTTTACTTGTGATAAATTATTTTTGCTTTTTATGGGGAGTGTACTTATTTTTATAAAAATCCTCAAAATCAGCCCATGAAGCATTTTTCTGTCCACTTTGCGGGCTTATATCTCAAAAAAGGCTTGTGGCAGAGCAGCGAAAATTCAGCATTATGTTCTAAGCATACTCTTTTGTCAAACTGCAAAAGCTTATATTTATATGACTCTTCAATAAAGAGATAAGGGCGGGCGAACTTCAAAAAAACAGCGAACAGTGGAAATTTCTGAAGACAATTAAAAAAAAACCCCATTTTTGATATTTTTTAAACTTTGTGCACTTATTCTCCTTCACGTTGGCTTTCACAATCGCCAAAAACATGTTGCATAATTTTGTTCCACTAGGAGTTACAGGCCGTCAAATTATACCCTTATGGAAGGCTCAGCGAACCATGAACGTCTGATTATTCTGACATTTGTGATCGCGTACGGCCTTCAAATTTTGGCATGATAATGTGCCCGGTCATTTATGTCTGAACGCTGCATATTAGCTGTGAGGAGCACAATACTGAATGATTAGGGGTCAGTTTTGTAGGCGTGGGGTTCTTTGATACGCCGCGGTGTCGTAGCGCAGACAGATATTTTCCGCCTTTACCTCAGCAAAAAGGCAGTAAGAACTCAATGCGTAGCTTAGATTCCCCCCTCCCCCCCCCCCCCCTTGCCCGGCAAAAAAAAAGAATGAAAGGTAGGATAAAAATGCAATAAGCAAGGAGTGCTTTCCAAATAACCTTTAGCAAAATGGAAAATTTGTGGAGGTCAAGAAGAACCGCTTCATTAATTCATGTTTCTGGGCTGAAATCGAGTTTATTCGATTGATTAGACAGTTCAGATTTCTTCTTTCATGTACACGTAACTCCTTCCAAGCAGGCCCGGCTATTCGTGCCACGTACAAACCAGGAGATGCTTTCGTTGACGTGGATAGCTGTCAGGCATGCCAACACCATGGAACGCGGGTACTCTCATCCACTCTTCGTTCTTTAACTCGCGGAAGGCAACAAGTTCTTTTTCTTCAAGGTGTATTAGATGCAGCCCTTTCAGTTTCTCTGAGAAAATGGTTGCAAAGTCTCTGGCTGTACGAATTGCACTTTCAGGGTTTGTCCTCAAGTTGTTGAGCATTGCCTGATGCTTGAAGGGACCTCCGACTCCATCGCACGCGTTTTTCCCGTGTCCAGTTGCTGAGAATAACCATTGGGTACTGGGACAACAGCTCTTTCCGAACTATCTTTTTTTTTTAAATGACTGGCGGTTTCATCACTCACATATGTCACCTTGGAGTAAACCGGCAGGTTGTCTTCCATCTGAGATAGGTGCGCGCGTCCGTTTACCAATTGTTTTGCTTTTGTTTCCTTTGGCGTTCTATATCTTGCTTTGGCACTGGAGTGCCACGTTCTTGCGTTATACTGACCACAAGTGGCGGTGCACTGTTTCTCTGGCGGCGGCGGCAGCTGTCGACCGCGTGCGTGAAGCGAGCGCTCATAGCTACCTGATAGTGTTTTGACCTTGCTTCCATCTCCGCCTTGCTATTAGGGCCTAACTATGGTGCGAAAAAAGACAGAATGGATAGCGAATCTTTAATGCACACGCGTTGAAGTTATCCAAGAAATGTTTCGAACACTTTTGGTTTCAGGAGGCGAAAAGGAGCTGACTGTGCCTCTCTTACAGAGAGCATCTGGGGGCGCGCGCACCTGCTCGGTAGCCCCGCACTCATGGCCGCTCGGGTGACCAAATCATGTCTAAATTGACGTCATCGGTGCCACTGACACCTTTTTTCGGTGCTGCTGGCCTCTTAAGGGCCAGAAATTCAATTCTGTTTTCATTCTATACACTCAGCGGGCAAGAAGCCGGATCAACAACAATTGCCTCTCATTGCGTAAGGGTCTAATTTGACGGCCTGTAACTCCTAGTGGAACAAAATTATGCAACATGTTTTTGGTGATTGTGAAAGCCAACGTGAAGGAGAATAAGTGTACGAAGTTTAAAAAATATCAAAAATGGGGTTTTTTTTTAATTGTCTTCAGAAATTTCCACTGTTCGGTATTTTTTTGAAGTTCGCCCGCCCGTATCTATTTATTGAAAAATTATATAAATATAAGCTTTTGCAGTTTGACAAAAGAGTATGCTTAGAACGTAATGATGAATTTTCGCTGCTCTGCCACAAGCCTTTTTTGAGATATAAGCCCGCAAAGTGGACAGAAAAATGCTTCATAGGCTGATTTTGAGGATTTTTATAAAAATAAGTACACTCCCTATAAAAAGCAAAAATAATTTATCACAAGTAAAAACATGGGTGTATTTACTTTAAAAAGTTTCAGCCACCTAACCTTAGTATAGCTTGTGTAATTATTAACCAAAGTTGGCCAAAGCAGAAGAGCAGGTAAGCGCGGCACTCCACCTCTTCGTCATTATTGACTCCCGGCGGTTCGACAAAATTTTTTCTAGCAAAACCAACTGCGGATCTCTTCTTTCCACACATCGGGCAGCAATATATAAAATTTTGAAATAAATTTAAGAGGGTGACCAGCCATGCTTTGTTCGATCTTACGTGGAATCACCCGACTACAAATTAACAAAATGGCACTTAAGACACAAATGTCTCAATTTTTTTCATATCTGTCAAATGCACCATGCTTCTAGGTACTCAGTGTGTCTGAAGAGCAGCATGAGATGCCTTACTGACAATGCCGTTTGGGCAGTGGACAAAGACAAGTGACCAGGTAAGCTGCAATTAATGCTTATGTGACTGCTGCCGACAGCAGTAATCTATCAGCAGAGCAGTGTCATTTCATGACTTTGTGGCTTCAACGCAAACACCCTCTATAGGCACAAGGGGGTTTCCCAATTATAGGGCATGAAGAATAAACAATTATCATTTGTCAAAAGAATGTCTCAAATTTTACATGCACCTCAAACTGCTTCATAGCATTTCATTGCACAGATGATTTTTCTTTTGATAATGTGCACAGTGGTAGTGTTCTTTCCCTTCATATCTACACAGCATGTTTTTTTGCACAGCAAAGCTCAGATGGAGTTGAGCTGTCATCGTGAGTGTGCCCTTTCTTTGTCCCACCCTTATAAACGCCGCTTTACTTATGTTATGCCAGGTCAGTAATTTATTCATTTACCGTATTTGCTCGATTCTACCGCGCCCTCGATTGTAACGCGCACCCATCTCCCGCTACGAAAAAAAAAATTGAAACATCGGTTGTAATGTGCATCAATTTCTCGTGACATGAAAAAAAAAAAATAAAGTCTTTAGTAATCAACCTTCTCACATTCATAAAACCAAATGCCATACTCGCGTAATGAATGCACTCGCATAATAAACGCACCGCTAACTTTGAACCCCTGTAGTCCCGCTTCATTTGATCCATGGTGTCTTGAAGACGTTCGGCGCGCCGATTCATAAGTCCTGAGTCCCAATAATACTGCTGCACGTTGCCGGGTGTGGCCGCGTGTAAGCGGCGGTAACATCATTTACTCGCAGTGCTGCATTCCTCTGTGCTATCGCAGTTCCCTCTGCCGCATGCTGCCATGCATGCTGCGCAGGGTGGCGCAGCTAAGCCTAAGCATGGTCTCCGTCATTGCCGCAATGCATTCTCGGACGTCAAGCAGCGCGCACAACTGCGAGGCTCAGCACAGATATGAGGGAGAAATGCGATAATGAGCCGTTTTGCGTGCATCGAGTATTATCGGCCTACGCATCGTGTGTCGTGGTGTTGTTACGCGGGGGAGCGGCGGCGAAATAGAAACTACGCAAACTATGTGCGCCAAAGAGCGCCGTGCCGCTAGCTTGTTTTTCGGCAGTGACCGTTCGACAGCGCCCTAGGTGCGTAGGAGGCGGCCATTTTGACGCCGACGGCGATATGGTAACGATGTCTTTCGTTTGCACTCGATTCTAACGTGCATACAATTTTGAGATCTGTTTTATCGGAAAAGAGGTGCTCGTTAGATTCGTGCAAATATGGTATTTATGTATGTATATATGTATGTATGTATGTATGTATTTATTTGTTTGTTTGTTTATTTATTTATTTATTTATTTATTTATTTATTTATACAGTACTGCTATCCTCTAGATGAGGCTGTAAGCAGGAGTGGGTAGAAACTAGCACAAAACAAAGATTACACAACAAGGTACAGCAATCGTGCCATGTGAAATTAAAAAAGGAGAAAGAAAAGTCACCGGAAAAGCGAGATACAAAGCATATACACAACTTTTCAAGCACTGGTATACATAAATCATTGCAGAAAGAAACAGAAGACGCAATAAACTTTTTACATCAAATACATCAAAAGGGGGCTACAATGTGCTCTTGAAGAAGCACAGTAAGTGCAAGGCATATGTACTACATTTAAAACTATAACATTTGTAAACGACCGTCAAAGCGATTGCAACTGAGGAGCTTGTACAAAAGAAAGTTGGCAATTCCACAAGGCGGGCTGGTAGGCGGCTCCATTCCGTGAATTGTCTTCGGAAAAAAAGAGAATTAGCAAGGATTTCAGTGAGTCCTTTATTTTTTTTATTATGGTATGACCGGGTCGCTCGCCTGGACACTGGCTCAATGTAAGTGTGTTTGTGCATACCAAGTTTATCATGGAATAACGGGTGCATGAATCGGTCATGTTGGCACCGCTTTTGTAGGCATCCTAAACCACCTTTATTTACCAAAGAAGCTATAGGAGCGATATACAAACCTAGACACTTCCCTCTGGACAGATTCTAATTTGCTTATGCTGCCCTGAGTGTACGGATCCCAAACTACTGATGCATATTGTATTACAGGATGGACTAAAGTAACCCAATAGCTCATCTTAGTATCTTTACTGTTAACACCTACCACAAGGAAAACCTTGTATACATATTTATAAAGTAATTCTGCGTTGCTGCACAAGGGGATTATTCCAAAGGTGTAAGAGTATGAATGTGTGTAACTATCAAAAAGCTTACACCACCTCATTTGGCTTTCATGAAAGCCCATTTTAGTTACACTTTGTAAAAGAAAATTGAAATGAAACTCGGCTGAGCGTGTTTTGTTAGAAATGATGTCATATATAAAACTGTGGACAAACATGCTTTAATAACCACCAGACTTCTGAAATTTGTTCATCATCACCATCATCATCAGCCTGTCTTATGTCCACTGCAGGACAAAGTCCTCTCCCAATGCTCTCCATCCTTTCCTGTCCCACACAAGCCAATTCAATTTGATGCCGAAAAATTTCTTAATTTCGTCACCCCATTTTACTCTCTGTTGTCCACTGGTATCCATTCCATCGTTCTAACTGTCCATCAGTTATCTAGCCTTCCCATTACGTGGCCTGCCCATGTCCATTTTTTCTTCTGTCGGCTACCCCTGTCTGTTCTGCAACCCATTTGGCTGTCTTCCTATCCCTTTATGTAACACCTATCGTTTTTTGTTCTACTGCCCGCTGTGTGGTTCTTAACTTTCTTTCAAGCTTCTGTGTAATTCTCTAAGTTACTGGGAAAATCCTGTAGTAATATAATTTCTGCTTGAGTTATAATGTTAAATTTCCGTTCATGAGTAGGAAATGTCTCCCATATGTGCACCATCCCATGCTTATTCTACAGTAGGTTTCTTTAACATGGGTGGGCTCCCATGTAAGCAGCTGTCCTAGACATATGTATTCTTGTACAATTTGTAATGTATTGTTTTTACTCATGAAAACACGTGGTTTCGCCAAGCCACCTAGCATTACATTTGTTTTCTGCGTGTTCATCTCTAATCCTACTTTATCACTTTCCCGGCTTAAGTCATCAATCATATTCTGCAGTTCGTCACCATCATTGTTGAAGAGCACTATGTCATCAGCAAAGCACAAGTTACTCGGATATTCACTATTAATCCTTACTACTGCTTCGTCCCGGTCTAGTCTTTTGAAGATTTCTTCCAAACATGCAGTAAACAGCATTGGAGAAATTGTATCTCCTTTCTGACACCTTTCTGTGTTGGGAATTTCCTGCTATCCCAAATGACCCAAATTTGTTCCCTGACATTTAAAACTGTGCATGACTGCAGCAGCTGTATTTCAGTGGGGCCAAAATGCAACACACTCGTGTAGTTAGATTCAGGTACATGTAGGGCTGGTCAAAATTAATCCCCCACAACAGTGTGCCCTGAATTATGCATGAGGTTGCTCTATAGCATCTTGAGCATCTAAAGCTGACCATCCAAAACATCACTACAGCTTACCTTCAAGGTTAGGGTTGCAACTAAACTTCTTTTTCAGCATTACTACTACCTACGTCACCAAGCTTGGACAACTCACCTTGCAGCATGACCAGGCCATCTTCGTCTAGAGCCCACTTTGGCTTTGCACTCCTTGTATGTACAGGCTAGTTTTTACACAATAAAGTCACATACAATCAATTAGAGTGATAAGCAATGACAACACAAGCCACTAACACAGCTCTGTATCACAGCGTCACAAGCAAAGCTGCAGCGCCTAGCACTAATGCTGTCAGAATTCCTTGACACGATACTGGTAGGCGTACCCGGACATTTCATTATGGGCCACCCTGGTGGGTCACAGCCTGCACCTCACCTGTGCAGCGGTGAAATTATGTATTTTCATCCAGTTGTAGTTGTGACAACCTAACGGCTGGCCGAGTACACAGGGATAATTCTTGTTCTACTGAGTTACAAAGAGGGAGACGCACCACGTTTCGTTCTCCTCTTATCTCGTAGGCCGACATCAATAATAGCAGGGAATCATGGGAAGTCAGCATACCATTGTTGCCAGGCATGCTCAGAATGTTGATGCTATGCCCAAGGTGAGTGTGGTTGGATGGCAAACAGTTTGCACTGGTAACGTTATGACTTTCATGGCTGCAACATCTTAGATGGAACGGCTAATGGTGTGCAATGTGCTCAATATGCCTATGCATCTTTGCTTTTAAAGGCCACAGCATGTGACACTTAAACGGAGACTAAAGGCAACAATAAGTCTACACGCACTGTTCAAATACTATTCAAGAAACATCATAGTGCATGTTTTGTGCCAAGATAATGCCAACATTTCAGACGTTCTGAAGCACTCTCCCATCATTCCGACAAAAAAGAAGTTGTTTGCCCTTAGTGTGTACGCTTAAAATGGTTGCAAACATACTGCTCTAATACTTGCAAAATTCTACAAACGTAACAAGACTTCTAGAAAGCTTCATTAGTTGAGAAATTTCTTTTTAGGTGACGCACTCCTGGCAGACAGGTGCAGCATATGGCACTAGTGTCATGCACAGGCTACCCCACAGAAAGATTCAGCTAACATTCACCAATCATTAAACGTCCTGTAATGCATGATCACAATGCCATTGTTTGACTTAAATATTCAGTGGATTGTGGCCCCTGAAGCAAGTTTTTCGGATTTCCAGTGCTGTACTATGCATATAAAAATAGCCATTCTTTCTCTGCTAACAGTACTTTAATGAAGTTTCCGAGGCACGACACTTGACCAATGTTCAGACCGTGCAATGAGAAGCACAATCCCTGGGCATTGGGTGCAACATCAATAAGGTGTCTGCACGAGCTTGCTGGTATGTCATTTCCACTTTGTAGCATGCCCAAAGAGAGGGACACACACAAAGGAAAATCTGATGACACACAATGCGTTGTGTCGTCAATGTTTCTTTTCTGTTTGTCATTGTTTTTTGTTATACTGCAACAAAGTTAAGGAGCAATGTCATCTGGTCTCTGCTCATGACAGATGATAATCTTAGTGCTATTGGCATCAAGATCGAGCAGTCAGCTCCTAGTGGAGAGTGGACGAAGGTCCCCAGTGTGGATAGATGCTTGCATCTTCTGCTAGCCACTGCGCTTTTACATGAGCGCATGCGTCACACATATCCTAATATGTTTTTTCCCTGAGCCAGTGCAGTGTTGGGCGCTTTCATGTATTCTTATCCAAGCATAAAAGTATTAGTTACAGTATTATTTGTCATTGCGCTGCAGTCCTTGCTCTTTCTTAAAATCACTGAGCGCCTGTATCATGAGCAGTGCTATATGTCATCGTCGCACCTACTGTTTGGCACAGTCATTTCAGTTTGGCTGCTGCTGTGCATTTCAAATATACGGCAAAGTGCACTTAGCGTCGTTCTGAATTAGTCAAGCATGAAGCATCAACACGTAAATGCAGTACGTCTACATCGATAACATCTCGGGATATGCGATTGCGAGCATGATGGAAAATAGCAGACATCTTTTGCTTGAAGAACACATCCTTTTCTTTTTATGTGCATAAAAATAAACCTTTTCTTGTCACGGTCATACAAGTAATCATGCTAAGAAAGCGAAGCGAGGATTAAAAAATATTTACTTAATATAGGCGTATGTCAAGCGCAAGTATAGGCAAGTACTCAAGTGGCGTATACAGTCACACAGCTTGACTAAGTGAGCCAGTTAACTGCCTTGCGTTTCATGGAACATGACATGCAAGACGCAAGTATATGTGCACGCGATACAGCTAAGAGTACATGAGCTGCTACTTCAACTCAATGCACAGTAACAGCCCTTTTTTGATGTAGCAAATAGTGGAAAAATGAGCGAGAACACAATACTAAACTCTTTCAGTCACGTAACAGCAATGCCAACATAGTAGAAAGTAGAGAACTTAAGTATGGTGAAAGAAAAATAGATGGCCAGAACCACCGAGGAAGTCAAACTGTGAGGGTGGCTGATGTCAGTGCCTCGTTGAATGGCATATCATACTTCCTTCACGTGCAATAAAAACATTTTGCGTGGTTACTTCACTGATGTGAAGTCGAAAGAAGTGTCACCATCTTCCCGAGGGGAACCCTGAGGTGATACGAAGCATTGCGAAGTTCCCTTTATTTTCACTTGCGTTGGTTACCCACATCGCGTGAACATTGCTGGAAACTCCATACACCAATGTCCGGCTGACTGTGTTCAGAGCAATCGCAGCATGCATAGGCTTGTCCAAGTCCATGGTTTCAGGGAGAGGCTCGATTTCGTCGTCGTCGCACTCGGCTTCGTCCCCGTCGAACTGTGCCAGTTGATTCCAGTCAATCTTCCCATTTACGCACTTGTACAGCGGAGTGGTCTCGAGGTGTTTGAGCCAGGCATGGATGTTGCTTCGCTTGACCAGACCACGCTTGTACGACATCTTGTTCACAAGTTGTCTCTTGATGTGCACGTCGATCGCGGCGTCTTCGGGCATGTTATGAGGCAGACACTGAATGAGCTTAGGGACTTTGATCGGAATGTTCACGACCTGACCTTTGATGCCGTACTGTCCATGCCGTGCGTCAGACATCGTATACTCATGAACGGGAGTCACGGAGTGATGAGACATCAGTATCTGTGGCTGATGTTCATAGACGGAACCTTGCCCGACGTAGAGTCCTTGCACGATGCACACACCGCGTAGTCGCTGTAGTCATTACCATCGCCGAACTCTCGGGAAAGAACCTCGATGGCATTGGTGCGATGACGTTCGTTCTGGATGTTGCCGATTAGGGTCAGGTTGTTGTCAAACCACAGCCTGTTGCACACCTTACAGCTGTGGCCGAAGCTCCATTCCAAGAAGTCTCGCTTGAAGTGCTCGTCGGCACTGACCGTCGTGCGCGTGGCCGCTTTTGTGGTGCGGTTGTGTTGACGAATGGCATCCTGATCTGCTTGGCGATGTTGGAGTGTCGAAGCGGCCCTGCGTTCTCAAAGCACGGGATCCACTTCTCGACGCTGGCGTTTCGCAGCTGCTTCTCATTCTCGAAGCGTGAAATCCACTGCTCGGCGTTGACGCTGATGCTCTGCATCGCGTGCTCTCCACCTCGCAGCAGTCTTCAACGGTGCTAACGGCTCTGCTAACTGGTTGGCTGATTCTGGCTGAACTTGTGTCAGCCAATCCGCTAGCAGGACTGTCGCTACTTATCAGACGCCTGAGCGAGACTAATCCGAGGAAGCAACTGAGGCAGCGGTGCATGCACGCGGTTATTTATAGCACTGGTGTGGAGAGGAGGACGAAGAGAGAGGTGCACATGCGCACGCTATCACGCAGCTGGCGTGAAGAGGACGGAAGGAGCAGCGCGCTATCGCACAGCTGGCATGGAGAGGAGGGCGGAGGGAGTAGCGCGCTATCGCACAGCTGGCATGGAGAGGAGGGCGGAGGGAGTAGCGCGCTATCGCACAGCTGGCATGGAAAGGGAGATGAGGAGCAGAGGTGCGGATGACAACGGACATAGCCCCAAGCAAAAGATGCTTTGCACCTAAAAAATTTGGCATGGTTACTGCACTGACGTAAGATCGAAAGACACGTGTATTATCGTATGACTGCAATTAATGCTTTTATTTAGCTAACAACTGCCTCAAACCGCTCACAACAGAACGCTGTTGTGTACATTTCAATGCGCGCAGGCAAATGCCTATCCACAGTGCTGCCATCTAGGTGTCGATCTCGAAGATCAACGCCAATAGTAGTTGCTGTGCTAGAAGCACAAAACTTCAGACAGCATTGTGAAGACGCCTTGCAAGTGCCTACTCACAACTCGAGTTTATTTGGGTGCTGCTGCTGTTTTGTGGGGTTTAACGTCCCAAAACCAGCTCCAATTATGAGAGACGCCGTAGTGGAGGTCTCCGGAAATTTTGACCACCTGGGGTTCTTTAACGTGTTGACATCGCACAGCACACGGGCCTCAACATTTCGCCTCCATCGAAATGCAGCCGCCGTGGCCGGGATTTGATCCCGCGACCTTCGAATCAGCAGCCGAGTGCCATAACCACTAGACCGCCGCGGTGGGGCTTTGTTTGGATGCTAATGTTATTTTCCAAATACTGAACAATAAAGTGACACTAAGTAAATACTGTATTTACTCTATTATACTGTGCCTTCGATTGTAACACGCACCCGTTTTCTGCAACACAAAAGAAAAGGAACATTGACTGTAGCACGCCCATTTTCCGTGACGTGAAGATAAATGAAGTCCTTAGTAATTAACCTTCCCACATCCAGAAAAACAAAAACTGCATTTACTCGCATAATGGACGCACTCGCATAATAAACGCACCTCCCTACTTAAGTAGTCCAAATTCGGGATATTTTTCTTCTCCCACGTAACAAATGAAACTATGCGCGGCAAAGATCGCCGCATGCCATTAGTTCATTTTTTCGCTGCTGACCATTCCACAGTGGCCAAAGCACATAAGGGTAAGGTCTCTAGATATAAAGTTTTCTAGGTAGCGACATTCATTGTTCTCTGCGCCGTCCTCCTCACTCTCACGCCTACTCCTTTTCTCCATCATCTGTGCGCATGATTGGTGAATTCCTGCGCGTTATGACATCAGTGGCTGGTGGTAATACTCATTATTATGCAAAAGGTGCAAAACGAGTGCCCATACATATACGGTTCCGGTCGGATTATTGTCATGACAAAAGCCAATATTCTAGCCAAAACATAAGCCATAAGCTGTAGAAGAAAAGCATTCCAGATGGCCAAGTTGGCCAAGCTTGTTTCTCAGTGCATGTTCAACACAACAGCTACTTGCCAGTTGCTGGCGGCTGCAGTAACAGAACGGAAGATGGTTTTGCTCTCTTCAACACACTTCGTCATATTCGAAATGGTGCACACCGTGAAGTGAAATACAGCACTTGCACAATGTTACCAGTTGGATGACACACATCATGCTTTTTCTTATGGTGTGCCATTTATCTTCAATTAAGTAACCGTTAATTCGTCAGATCATTTCCTTTTATTAAAGTGTAATTGTTTCTATCCGTTGTAATAACTCAACAGAAACATTGTGTTTTTATGTACGCTTTGAACCTTCTTGAGGGGGGCTCCAGGCAAACAAGAGAGGAGGAAAAAAGAGGGTGTCGCTACTCTGAAAACTCTCAAGGGATCTTAGTCGGAAGTAGGAGGCGGCCATTTTGATGCCTATGACTATATGGCAATGGTGTTGTTCGTTTGCACTCAATTCTAATGCACATACGATTTGTGGACCCGTTTTATAGGAAGAAAGGTGCACGTTAGATTCGAGTAAATACAGTAATCAACAGATCCACTGGACCAGAATAACCTTCTCATTGAGCAGCAAACCACCAAAGGGACATTCACGGCGGTTATATGCAGTTGCTCAATGTGACACTAAATTTACATGCCAACTTCAATATTAGTTCGTCAGTGAACACCGTGTTGCCCGATCTATTTAGATAACCTTAGTTAGGCAAACTTTTTAACTTTTTCTGGCTTCCAATAAAAGCAATGAAAAACAAGCTATGAAGAGTGTGCCCCTTACAAAATAACTAAATGTGAAGTTCAGCATTGGCAGCAAAGCTACAGCACTGTGTCTGCTGACCATTTTTTTTATTGGCGGGTTGGCGTAGACAGATGGCTGAGAACATTTTTGGCAGATATCAAACAACCTGTATCAGTTGATGTAATATCTTAATCGTTCAATGAAATCATCACACTGCTGCCGACTGCATCAGTGCTTAGTTGCACTCACCAGAACTATTTGTGGCAGAAATGACGATTTAGCACGCAAGCCTGTGATTGGATGACAGTAACATTAGAAATGCTCAAGGCACTAAGTCGGTAAAGAAAGTAATATTCAGTTTTATTTTTCTCTTGCGTAGGTTTTTATTGAATGCCAAAAATACAAAGCTGTAGCAGAAAGATCACCACAATTATAAAACGCAATAGAGGCACTGGCTCCTGTTTCACCTTTTGCTTTTGCTTACATGAGTTGTATGTCCATATGAAAGGACTCTTTCTTGCGTACATTTACGACTCACTGAAGCGCTGAACATTGCCGTTCTGTCAAAGTACGCTGTACTGCCCACAGCGCCATTAAGGAATTTTAGCGAGTCCGGCAAGGCAGTATACGCAAAGGCGTACCGGATATTGGATAGTGTATAGCATTTTTTGTCATAGTCAAGTGGTGTCAGGCATGGTAGATAAACAGAACAAGCAAAACCGTGTGGTCCATGTCCCCCAGGATTCTGGCATCCACTCGCTAAGCCTAGAGCCTCGACAATTTGAGTGTCGCGCTCAGAAACGATGTCGAATTGTCACAGATGCTTTACTGTCGAAGTCTCATGATGCAAAGCTAAAGTAAATACAACAGTCAGTTAACAACTCGAAGGCTACGGAGCACGCGACGACCACTTGAAAGATTCACTCTACGCTGTTTACACCCATGAAGAAACATTGCACAGTATGGTCATATGCCGTGTGATTGCCGGTGGCCTTGACAGCAAGTTCAGAGATGATGGCACTTTCCTTGGAGTGCCATTATACGAAACGACACGCAAAGCCTCAGTTTGAAGCAGAAGCGGCCGCTCTAACTTTGACAACTTAGAGCGGCCAGAAAAGCTCATAACTGACAGTGCGGCACACTAACGCTCTACTTGTTTGTTAACATGGCAACGGTGTCTTCACTACACTGGAGCGAACACTGCAGGCAACCATTGCAAACTTCCCCTACATAGGCATTTCAAGCCCATTCACTCGGCTGCAAATTATATCACACGTGAAGGGTGAAATGCAGTCACCTGATCCTGCGGAACTTGGAGCCACAACTTTTTTTTTTTTTTTTTTCGCTTGTATTCTGAACATTGCACAGCCTGCTCCTATCACTGTCATTCTTGTAGCATTGGTCTGTCCACCCTTCAGTCTATGCAACATGCACATAAACTGGTGTGAGGAAAGTGTTAGAGGGCCCTTTTAAGATTTGGTGCAGCTCCCTCAATACACAGCTCCCATGATCTGGCATCACCCTCCGGAAAATGAGAAAGTACGCCCCAACTTTTCTCTACATGTGTTCATTAAAGGGGCCCTGTAACCATATTTTACTCGTCGAACTTTGCGTTCAATACGGTTCTTCTGTATTGCCCTGAGGTAAATGCAAAAATAATTTTTGAGATCGATGCGGGCAAATGGAAGTTATTCAACTTATAAATTCAAAATAAAAGCAGATTGCAGATATCAGCATCCCCTCTCGCATTTCACTCACAGAGAGGTGTGCCACGCTGCTTCCAATCAAAATGCAGCTTACATTTTGGAAAACCCGAACCCTGTGGCCTTTCTACCACAGCAACCACATGGGCCGCACAGTGCTCCTTGTGTCAGTTACACGCAAAATTAAATTGTAATGCACAAATATGTGCATTTTAGTAGATTTAGCAAGCATAAAACATGTTTACATTTCAAAACTAATTATAGTCAGTACATTATAAACATGTGCTATGCATATCTTTATTCCCAACAGTTCTCGGACAATCAGAACCGACGGCGTAGTCAGTACAGAAGCGTCAAGTCAGCTCCAAGGAACTCTTGATGTACAACACTGCCGTCAGCGCAAAAGCTGACTTCAAGTACAAATTAAAATATAATATGCTTTGGCTTTGCCACTTTCCCCTATGGTCATCATTGAGTCTCACATAAAGCAAACGTACAATAAAGGCGCCATCCATAATTTGCATTTCAGGGCCCCATTAAGGCCAACTTCGGCAATTTTTCGAGATCAATGGATCTCAATGAAATTTTCTGGGTACGCGCCTTGGAACACTTCCATCATTTATGCAAGGTTACAGACCCTTTCACTGTTTACAAACAAACGCGTCCCTCGCATACCCCAGGCTACTTCCGGCGAGGGGCAAGTGCTTGAGTCCCTTTGTACTCTTGCTAGGGGTGAGGAGAACAACAATAGAACGCAGGATCGCAGCGCTTGGGGACCCCAGCGACCGGAAGCATCCTGGGTGCGCGAACCGGTTTTCCCGTCGTCGGAAACCTGCCGGTGAAAGGGTCTATAGGCTCAGAAGATGCACAGATTGCTTACAAATAAATTTTTATTGATTATTTAAACCTGCCCCGTGGCTTCCTATAATTATTGGTCACATTGTGTGTTGTCATTTTAGGCAAAGTGACAGAAGCACATCGGTATCATATCATGCCCTATGAGATCTGCGCGTGCCCATTAACCTTCACGACACTACCGCTAGGGGAAGGGCGCATGCGCTGTCGCGCCATGCAAGGCAGATTGACTGATCTGAAATCACTGCTGCGTTGAATTTCGGCTTTGTTTTCCGGCTTTCTTGCTCATTAAAAACTATTTTTGCATTTGCTGAGGATTTCCATTACCAGGAGCATGAGAAGAGTGCCTCAGGAACATGGAATCACCATCACTTTAAAGGACAGCAGTTCATTATGAGATACAGCTGAGATTCATAATGTAAAGAAAATGCGTGCAAAACACGGACCCAAGGAAACCGGAGCAGACAACATGAGCACAGACTATTGGCTGTAGAAGAGCACCGAGGCTAAAAAGCAAGAAGACATACAACTCATGTGCGCAAGTTTAGGAATGGTAGCACCACATGTCAAACGAGTACATATGGTGGTCCACACAAGAGACAATTGTTAAGACATTCCATCTCTTCTCTGCTTAAGCTAATCGACGGCAGACTCACGCATGTGCTAATTATATTACAGCAAAATCTCGTTAATTCAACTATCATTAATTTGGAAAATTGGATAACTTGGGCTTGTTTTCTGGTCCCATCAAAAATATGCATCACTCTATGGAACTGGAAGCTCACTATATGTAATGGATTTGACCGCAAATCAGATGATTCAGCAACTTTTGGGCCACTGGCATAGCTCAAAAACGAAATAAAGAACAATTCGGAAAGAAAGAAATGAAAAAAGAATGCCTTCTGTCATTATGGATCATCATGAATCATGAGCGATGAAGTGTTCACCTGCAGCAGCTAAAGCAACTAGTTTTGTTCTTGTTCGGCGCATTTGCACTGCATGGGCACTATCTGTGATCACATCAACAGCGTGGCTATAGTTTGTTCCGCACAGCTGCGGCAACGGCATTTTTGTGTGTGCCACATGCTTTCAGAACTGCGCACACTCAATCTGAATGTGCTGCAGCGTGACAAGCTTCTTCTGAATTAATGAGCCACTTTGTTGCTTTGTTCATGTAGGTTTGCTGCATCACTGAACACCGTTTCATCTAGGAATGATTCAGTATGGCTGCTTTTGCCTAATCGTTGCTGGTACTTTCCCACTGAGCACTCCCCCCCCCAATGAGAACGTAGTCTCCACCAATGGCAACACCGGCCAAGAGGCGCACTGTGAAGGAAGCAGCAGAGGCCCTCGAAAAATTTTGTTTCGGCACTGCAGACAGCATGGAAGCTGCTGAGCACCTTGAAGAGCTCAGAAAAATTGTGTCCACACGAATTTCCGCTCGAAAACAGACAAGCATCTGCGATTACTTTGCGCAGTAAAGGTACGTTGAAATAAATAATGCGTTTATCATGTTTATTTTCACCATTCGATCAATCGGACATTCGGTTAATTTGGATATTTTTTTCCGGTCTTTATAAATGTGAATTAATGAGTGTTTACTGTACTGACATGCCGGGTCTCGACCATTAAAAACATTTCTTCATTCTTAAGCTTCTATAGAATCACACATTTGTCCAACTTGGGTGCGCAGTTACAGTCCCGACAGTTTAGCAATAGATTAGACTGCATTTCACCAGATAACCATAGTGCATAGCATTAATCACCGATTAATACTATGCACTGCTTGTCCAGCATAGGATCGTCAGCAACTAAATCTAATATTATATACCACACCCATGCAACGGTCAGTAAATTTATTGTTGGCAGTGTGCTTAACTGGACAAATGTATGTGCGCATTCTTCCTCGCGACTGCTCATTTTTCCTATAGACCTATTCCACCGGCCTAGAGATGCGGTGGCGCTGTCGCCGGGAGTTTTGGTTTCGCATGATAGGCATCCGCCAGCGCGCCTACCGTAGCAGCCGCTGCGTTTTCGCTCGTGCGGGCGCTGGTCACCGCCGTACAATGAAGAAAAAAAGTGTTCACCGATGACCTGCACCGTGGGTTGGTTGCTCAGCAACCAGCAAGATATGTGTGATAGCTTTTTATCGGTTTCCTGATTATGTCTGTGTTAAGGAAAAGGACGAACCTGTAATGCGGGCTCATCGGTTATGCACCAAACATGTTCGTCACGACTAAGCATATGTGTAATTATTTAGCGTTAGTGCAGCTTGTTTCATTTGAGAGAATGTCACAAGTTTGTCAAGTGTAATGCTCGACACCAAGTTTCTTGGCATAAACAACGTGTGGACACAGAGCGATGACGCTTACCGCAAAGTGCGCACCACATTAGCGTAGCACAATGTGCAGAATTAATCGCGGTCGCCGTGTGTTATTGAAGCGAGGAAGTTGTAGATACGTCATACGAATTTCATTCACTCAAGTGAAATAAATATATAACAGCTTAATTCCCGTAGTAGGGAGCGAAAGGACGATTACAGCGATGCTTTTGCAAATCGCTTGCGGTTGCGATAGTGCTCATACGCATAAGCGAAGTGTATTGGGCAACGCTGTAGCGGTTATGGCGCACTTTACATTTTTCCTATCGTCAGGCTGCTAGAACTAAGTACACGCTTGAAATTCGCCACATCGTTTCAGGACTTAACGCCTTCAATTACGATCGCAATAGAGCGTATATAGGCAGAGCCGCGGTTATGCGCGCCTTGCTAGCGTTTATTCGAGAGCCTTGTCCTTGTCTCGTAATTGTTTGCGTGTGTGCGTGCGTGTGTGTGCATGTTATCACAGCCGTATTTACATAGATGACAGCATCACCAACATCACTCTTTTTTTATGCTTGAGTAACTAATCCAATATATTTATTTGTGCGCAAGGATTTCGCGTAGGTATTGGAGGCTTTAGTTCGAAACAGTATTTTATCTGAGGCATTTTCAAGTCGTATTTGCCTAGACTCGTCTACAGGTGGTTCATCCTTGCGCTAGTTACCAAATTAAAGCATACGCATGAAGCGATGCCGACATGATAGCTCGCGATCATTCGCGTCATGTGGCAACGTGCTTGTCGTTTCAATCAGTTCCTCACATCTTGTCATAGCTGGACGTCGGTGTATTCTTTTCTACATTCACTGCATGCTTCCTACAGAGCTAATACAACCTAATCTCACGAGGCTGCCCCTCGCAAACTGTTGTAAACACGCCGTCGGCGCTCCGACGCCCCGTGCTCGGAGGCAGCTTTCGCACATGCTGCGCTGGTGGCGGTGGCGCGACCATGCAGGGCCGCGGCAAGTGGTGGGCGGAGCCTCCGCGCCGCGACGTCAATACAAGCCCTGGTTATATTGCCGGTGCCTACCACCGTTTACCAACATGGAATAGGTCTATACATGTGTAGCTAGCTACGTGCAGAAGTGCTTAACACCTCCAAGTTTTTCTGACCCCTTTCGCATATGTAATTTTCAGGCTCTAGATCAGTTTTTAACAGAAGAGAATCCCGGAAACTGTACAGCTTTCACTACCGCTGACAAAGACCTGCATTGCTCTTTGCCACATGACAGTCTGCTAAATTGTGTAAAAGTGTATTGAGGGACAAGGGCAAGAGTCAGTTTTTATAGGTAGGTGCGGAGTTTCCATGGATGCATTCCTTGAAGTTCTTTCTATGCACTCAATGTCAACATTGGTGCCCCGCCATGGTGGCTGTGGTACTCGGCTGCTGATCCGAGGGTCGTGGGATTGAATCCCGGCTGCTGCGGCTGCATTTCGACAGAGGCGAAATGTTGAAGCCCGTGTACTGTGCAATGTCAGTGCACATGAAAGAATCCCAGGCGGTAGTCAATATTTCCGGAGCCCCCCCACTACAGCGTCTCCCATAATCATAGCATGGTTTTGGGTCATAAAAGCCTGGAAACCAATCAATGTCAAAGTTGGTTAAACACAGAGAAAGTGTGTTTCTGCAGAAATTGGGGGTTTGTAAAGGTTTAAAGGTGGCCCCTACTCTTTGTGATCTTTACTTCAGCAAGCTTGATAGCTGCTTAAAGAAGGCCTTGGGTGACTACGTCATTACTGCATTTTGTTACAGTGATGATTACTTGATTTTTCTTAGTAAGGATGACTTTGAGTCCATCACCACCTTTGAACAATTTGAAGTTAACAGAGATGGTTTAAGAGTTACGAAAGAACTGCCTCAAACAAATGCAATACAATTTCTAGATATCTCTTTGACGTTTGAGCAAGATCCTGTTTGTTGACAGTACTCCCCTAGAGCTTCTAAGCTGTTGTTAAACTTTCACTACAAGCATTCCGAAGTAGTAAAAAACAGAATTGCCATGTGTGGGCGTTTATTAAACGCGTCTTCATCATCTGTATTTTATCATCATCACCATGCGTTCTGCGTATCTTCTTCATCGCTGGTGTGTGATCATCATCATAGTGTTTTGCGCCCAGCGCGTTGGCATCACCGAGCGACCTGCCGAGCTACGGAGAATAAACGTCGACCAAACCGAGGCCTCATATGTGGTGGAGGTGAATCTACGATCCCCTGTCCTCTACTCGCAGTCTTCTCGCTGGAGCTTCGTTCCGGTCACCGCTTGCGCCCGCTGTCAGCCACTATGTCGCAGGACCAGCAGCCTGGCGCCTCTCCGGCCGCCGCCCCGAGATCGCAAGCCCTTCCCTCCTTGATTATCAACAGCCACCACCGCGACCCCCATCTCTTCGCTGGTATGCGAGGCGAGGATGTGGAAGACTGGCTCGACGATTACGAGAGAGTCAGTTCCGCAAATCGGTGGGATAATCCTCTCAAGCTCGGCCATGTCTCCTTCTACCTCACCGGTGTGGCGAAGACGTGGTTTTACAACCACGAGGTTGATTTCACTGACTGGGACCGCTTCAAACAGCAGCTTCGCCAGGTGTTCGGCACACCGGCCGTCCGGTCGACTCTTGCCAAGAAGAGTCTCGAAGCTCGCAAGCAACACCTGGGTGAGTCCTATACATCGTACATCGAGGATGTCCTTGCGCTCTGCCGACGTGTCAATTCCTCAATGTCGGAGTCGGACAGGGTGCGCCACATCCTAAAGGGCATTGGACCCGTCGCCTTCAACTCCCTCGCCGCCAAGAATCCGACTACCGTCGCTGACGTCGTTACCACTTGTCAGCGCCTCGACGAGCTGGAGTCTGTTCGCCTACCGCCTGACATCGACGAAGTTCGTCCTGCAGTAGACCAGGATCTGCGGGCACTCATACGCACGCTCATACGCGAAGAGCTGCACGCGATGGGCTTGCAGTCGCCTTCCGCGTTTCCCGCTCAGCCTTGCGGTGCCTCATTGCGTGAGGTAATCCGAGAAGAACTGGCGTCTTTGACGAGCTCTGCGCAAGTGCACACCCCCGTCAACCACGCACTACCAACGTACGCGCAAATCGCTGCCAAGCCTCTTGGCAACGCCACTTCTGCATTGCCAATCACAACTTACCCGCCGGTTGCAACTGCGCCCCCAGTCACCCTTCAGTCCATGCCGCCTGAAAGTTCATCGGCCCATGTGACCGCGCTATCTCCTAGTACGCCGCAACCTGTTTACACCATGCCGTGGCGTCCACCTCGGCCTACATGCTATTACTGCAGCTATCGTGGACACATTTCGCGTTTTTGTCGCAAACGCCAGCAGGACGAACGTCGTGGCTACGATACTGGTGAGCGTGATTTTCCTACTGGCGCCAACGCGCCTTATTACCAAGGCCGGCGTTATTATTCATCTCCGCGCCGCTCTCCATCGCCACCCGCTTCTAATGAAACACCAGGCACAGGTTACCGTTCGTCCAGACGCCGATCACCGTCGCCCTTCTGCCGGTCCTCGTCGCCACTTCGGCCGGCCAGACTCGCTTCTAACGTCAGTTCGGAAAACTAGTCGATGCAGTTTTCGGAGGAAGAACTGCATGTACGAACTGGACTTAAATTCCTCCGATGCGCCCGGCCAACATGATTTCTGTATTTGTCGAAGGGGTGCACGTCGATGCTTTGTTGGACACTGGTGCGACATTTTCTGTCATTCAGGCTGATTTATGTTTCCGTCTCAAGAAAGTTATGACGCCTTACAATGGTCCCACGTTGGTTGCGGCCCAAGAGTGCCCTATTCGGCCTTTGGCTATGTGTACAGCGCACGTACTCATCACCGACATCGTTCATCATATAGAATTAGCTGTGCTGTCCGAGTGCTCCCACCAACTAATTTTGGGATGGGATTTTCTCTCCTCTGCATCTGCCGACATTTGTTGTGGACAGCGTGTGGTACACCTCAGTGAAACCGACCACATGCTTGGTGAAGAGCTCCACAAGCCCTCCCGCCTGACCGCAGCCCAGGATACGGAACTAACCCCCGGACGACACCACATTGTTGCCCTCAAGTCCATTGACATCGACCATGGCGATGTCTTGGTGTTCCCGTCCTCCTACTGCATAAGTAAAGGCATAACATTTTCGCCAGGTGTTGTTCGGTTCCACCGCGGATCTGCCCTAGTCACTGTTACCAACGAAACCCCAGAGAAAGTTCTACTTCCGCAAGACACTACAGTAGCGCTCGTTGCCGATATGGAGCCTGTATACGCCTTGCCGCTTCGACCAGTCTCTCCTGGGGACCCTCCTCATGACGAATCTTCTTCTGCCACCGCCCTTAAAGCGATCATCAGCACTGACCTGACAGCTGCGCAGATGCAACAGTTGGTTGATTTGTTAAAAAAGCACGCTAAATCTTTCGACGTCTACTCCACAACACTGGGCCAAACTACCGTCGCCGAGCACCGCATTATAACAGATGACACATGTATCGTGCGCCGCCGCCCGTACCGTGTCTCTCTAGCCGAGCGGAAAATCGTTGAAGACAACGTCGGCGACATGTTGGAACGCAAGATAATTCGTCCCTCGTCAAGTTCGTGGTCGTCTCCTGTTGTTTTGGTCCGCAAGAAAGACGGTTCCGTGCGCTTTTGCGTCGATTATCGGGCGCTCAATAAGATCACTCGAAAGGACGTATATCCCATGCCGCGCATTGATGACGCCCTTGATTCTCCCCAAGGCGCGGAATACTTTTCGAGCCTCGACCTCCGCTCTGGCTACTGGCAGATCCCTATGCACGAACATGACAAAGAAAAAACGGCATTCGCAACACCTGATGGTCTATATGAATTTAACGTAATGCCTTTCGGGCTATGCAACGCGCCTGCAACTTTTGAACGCAGGATCGACACCGTGCTCCGTGGACTAAAATGGAAGACCTGCCTTTGCTACTTGGACGACATTGTCATTTTTTCATCAACGTTTACTGAACATCTCCGACGCTTAGATGAAGTTTTGACATGCCTCGCCCGCGCAGGTCTTCAGCTAAACACAAAAAAGTGCCGTTTCGCCAGCAAAACCATTAAGATCCTGGGCCACGTCGTAAGCAAGGACGGAATTCGACCGGACCCTGACAAGATTGCTGCGGTGCTTCAGTTTCCGCGCCCTGAAAGACCTAAAGACTTGCGCAGCTTTCTTGGCCTTGCCTCTTATTTCCGCCGTTTTATACGGAATTTCGCCTCCATAGCAGCCCCATTACACAGCCTACTGTCTAGTGGTGTGCAGTTTGTATGGTCTGAAGAATGCGAATCGGCATTTACACGACTGAAGGGCGCCCTTACGTCTGAACCGGTGCTTTGCCATTTTGATGAAGCCGCACCGACTCTCTTGCACACGGATGCTAGCGGCCACGGTATCGGTGCTGTCCTACTGCAACGCGACAACTCTTCGCGCGAAAGGGTCATAGCGTACGCCAGCCGTGTACTCACCACTTCAGAAAGGAATTATACCATCACGGAACAAGAGTGTCTCGCCGTCGTTTGGTCTATACAGAAGTTTCGCCCTTATCTGCACGGCCGTCATTTCACGATAGTCACAGACCACAGACCACCACGCCTTGTGCTGGCTTTCCACACTGAAGAATTTGACTGGACGCCTGGGTCGCTGGATTTTGCGGCTGCAAGAGTATGATTTCGACATCATTTACAAGTCCGGCAAAAAACACCAAGATGCCGATGCTCTGTCTCGCTGCCCACTTCCCACGTCTTCGCTCGACGCTTCGGCAACCACCGCTTCGTGCGTTACCTCTTCGAACGACCCCGGCACCGCTTCGTCGCTAGCCTCCATACACCAAGTGCCTTCGGACGACGACCAACCGTTCGCATCTCATCAGATGGCAGACCGGTACTGTCGACGTTTCATGGAACATCTATCTGGGTCTTCACCTAACGCGCGCCTCCGCCGGCAACTCGCGCACTTTAAGCTAGACGATGGAGTGTTGTATCGCCGCGTTTACCATGCTGACGGACAACGCTGGGTCCCAGTTCTCCCACGATCCCTTCGTCTTGCTGTCCTCAACGCCTTTCACGATGACTTGACAGCTGGTCATCTTGGGTTCCATAAAACCTATGACCGAATTCGGAGGCGATACTATTGGCCTGGCCTTTCTTCAAGCGTCACGAGGTACGTCGGTTCCTGCTTAGCCTGCCAGCGTCAGAAACTCCCAACGTCTGCTCCAGCTGGCCCATTGCAACCACTTCCGTGTCCCACAGCACCATTCGAGGTTGTCGGTATCGACCTCTACGGGCCCCTTCCGATCACTGCTTCTGGCAACCGGTGGATCGTGACTGCCGTCGACCACCTGACGCGCTACGCGGAGACAGCTTCAGTGGTTAGCGGCTCTGCTTCAGAGGTTGCCAACTTTGTCCTGCAATCCATCATTCTACGTCATGGTGCTCCTCGTGTACTGCTGAGCGACCGTGGAAAGGCATTCATTTCGCAAGTCCTCAACGAAGTTCTCCGAGCGTCCGGCACTATCCACAAGACATCCTCGAGCTACCACCCTCAGACTAACGGCTTGACCGAGCGCTTTCATTGCACTTTAGCAGACATGATCGCCGTCTACATTCAACCAGACCATAGAAATTGGGACGTCCTTTTGCCATTCGTCACCTTTGCCTACAACACGGCCGTGCAGCGAACAACTCGCTACTCGCCGTTTTACCTCATATATGGACGTTCCCCCACCTTCGCTCTGGACGTCTCCTTCTTCGGCTCTAAAGCTATTTCATCCCCTTCCTCGTGCGAAGAGTTCGTTTCACGACTAGCCCAGTGTCGCCAGCGTGCACGCCTCAACACAGAAGCCAGACAACACGACCGAAAAGCTGTTTATGATGAATGCCACCCCGTCGTTTCTTTCCGACCTGGTGATGAAGTACTTCTCCTGACTCCTCCTCGTACTTCCGGTCTGTGCGCCAAACTTCAGCCACGGTTCATCGGACCGTACACGGTCATCGAACAAACTTCACCTGTTAACTATCGCGTTACTCCCCTTGACGCCCCAACAGACGGCCGTTGCCGCAATACCGAGGTTGTGCACGTGTCCCGAATGAAACTCTTCACGCGGCGTTCATCAATGTATTGAATCGCGTCCAGGATGGCCGCTTCCACGTGGGGGGGAAATAGTGTGGGCGTTTATTAAGCGCGTCTTCATCATCTGTATTTTATCATCATCACCATGCGTTCTGCGTATCTTCTTCATCGTTGGTGTGTGATCATCATCATAGTGTTTTGCGCCCAGCGCGTTGGCATCATCGAGCGACCTGCCGAGCTACGGAGAATAAACGTCGACCAAACCGAGGCCTCATACATGTCGTGTCTGAAGTCATCCCTAACCAAATCATGTGTACACCAATTTAACATAAGCTTTAATGCGCAGGTCAAGCACCTATTAGAAGCAGGTTGCCCTCTAGCTTAGCTGTCGCAATTGCAGCTGAACGCCTAAAGAAGTCAATTTTGGCCAGGACGCGTGAGGTAGCAGAGGGCAATAATAACAAGAAAACAGTCATGGGTATTCGATATATCCATTCCAAGTTGGACAAATGCACGATTCTGTACAGGCATAAGACTGAAGAAATGGATTTAATTGCCTGGCATACCAGTAACAGCGGGAAGCGCATGCATGGGTCAGTCACCAAATAGCTTAAACAGAGAAGAGAGAGAATGTCTTAACAGATGTATCTCGTATAGACTGGCATGTGTAGCCGCTTGACAGGTGGCGCTACTATTTCTGAGCATGCGCAGATAAGTTTTGTGTCTTCTTGCTTTTTCAGCTCAGTGCTCTTCTTCAGTAGACAGTGTGTGTTGTCCACTCCCCATTCGTTGTGTCCATGTTTTGCATGCCTTTTCCTTACATAATGAAGCCATTACTATGACATGCTCAAAAAAGTCGTTGGGTTTGGGCTTGAATAACGCCTACATGAAGTTACGAAGCTCAAAAACCCACGTAATGAAAAAACCCGTGCTGGTATGCTATGCACAACACGATTCTTTTAATGGATGAATCAGTGTGACACTTCAAGTGACAGAGAAACCTTACTCACCGAGAGAAGCGCGGCGAATTCCATAACCCCGGGTACTGCAAGTAACATGCGTATGAATTCATGTACTCACCAAGCGATACTTGTAGATGGGCGTGCTGGTACATACTCAGGCGGGGAGATGAGCACGGGCTATTGATAGCTTGATTTCTGGGGTTTTAGGTCCCAAACAACGATATGATTATGAGAGACGCCGTGGTGGAGGGCTCCGGAAATTTCTGACCATTTTGGGGTTTTTTAACGTGCACTGAATCGCACACTACACAGGCCTCAAATTTCGCCTCCATCGAAATGCTGCCGCCGCTGCCGGGATTCGTGGAGCACGAGCTAGGACGCACACAGCGCTTGCAAGCATCCTTTCTTCGTCCTTGTCCTACTTCGCGCTCACTTCCCCTCCTGATCATGTCCATACGCTCTTCCAACTTACTCTCAGGAAATGTGGCTATGTAGAAAAAAACAAGAGATCCGTGTTACGACGGCTCTTCGCAGGCTTTTCTGACAGTGCATCTCGGACTTACTCGGCTCGGGCCATAGCTCCGGGGACAGGCGCCCGTCCAGCTGTTCTTCGCTCAGTAGAGCCAGTTCGGTGTCATCTGAAAAGAAGTCAAGGGCTATCACGAGCGCGTAGGGACATATCTGTCTTCGAAGGAACTGCTGCTGCATGCATAAGCTCTCAACTAGAAACCTGTCGCGACATCCAAGAATACGATACCCATCCTGAAGCAAACAACGACGCAATGAACGTTAGAAAACAGTCTGACTGCGCCGACAGCATAGCCCCGGGAGGAAAAGAAAGCGTACAAATTTACCTCCATTGCTGCACGACGCCATTTTCGACTGCGGCAGACTCTTACCAGGGGCCGCCACCATATGATGATGATGATGATGATGATCCTTCAAATATGGCGCATACCCACTACGGGGGATTGGCCACCATATGCCACCATATGCAGCGCGTTGTTCTTCCTTCTCGTTTTATTTTTCTTCTTTCCTTTTTTTTTTTGTAAGTCTAGGCGAGAAAGGGTTGCACACGATCACGACCTCCTCTGCACACGGTAAGTACGCGTACCGGCAAACCATTCTCCATGCCGTAAGCGCTCTAAGCAAGGTCATGACACGGCATTCTTTGCATTACTTTCGGTTTCGGACCTTGTCTTGGCCAGCACAAAACGTGCTGGCCAGGTTATGGTGGTCACACACACTGACCGTGTCAGCGGCACGTCGTGAAATTTCCATTCAAGATTAAAAGCCTTCTTGCCAGAACTATGACGATTATTGATGTGTAATATTGACAGCCTAAACAAGCGGGCGTGGGATGTCTTTCCTGCCCTGCGCACGCACTACGGCTCCCTTTAAAGGGGCAGTGACACGAAAATTTTCGTCTTATGTTTTTTTGCTGCAATACGTAGCTGAGGATCTGTTAGCCATAACACGGCACATCATTTGCTCCAGCGCGAGTCAGATAATTATTAACGGCCTGTTTATTACCCACTGGTTTCAGTTTTGGTTTTGGAGAGCTCAAAAAACGACAAGGCTGATGATGATGATGAGGATGTGGTGCCATTCCCTTTGTAACGAGTCGCTGCGTATAGCGGCTTGGCAAAAATAAAATACCAAAAAAAGAGAAAATTGAGAAAAAAAGACTCAATAAAAACAGAACAAAGGAACAAGGAAAAAACAAAAAAAAAACAAAAGGAACAAGAGTCACGAGGGGAAGTAAAAATTAGAGAAAAAAAAAGGGGGGGGGGGGGGGACATGCGTCACGGCACCAAGCATACCTTGGAGGGACGGGGCGGTCTGCTAACTCGCGCACTTCTGCAGCGATACAGCTCTCCACCTTTCCAGGCGCCGCTTAGTACACTCTATCGCTCCCCTGTTTATCTCCCCACCATCTCCCTCGAATCCCAGTGCGACATGCAGAGCTGTGTCTCCTCTACAGTGGGGTTCGACTGACCTGCACTGCATCACTATGTGCTGCATAGTTTCAACAGCACCGTGACAGGCACGGCACATCACATCCCCGAGCTCACTGTTTGTAGTCTTCTGGCGTTCCAGCACGGCCGCTCGATTAGCAACGCACGAGTCCACGTGCGTTTTATCCAGCGGCCGTGGTTCCAGTGTGCGCAGAGCACCCGCTCGCGCCTCGAAGAGTAGACTGCTCCCAGGGCTGTTGTCATATATCAATACCGTGCCAGTGGTCCGTTTGTGCTGTCCATAGAGGGTCAGTGAGCACTTGTCCCTCATCCCCTGCAGCCACAGCTCTTCTTCCTTCTGTTGGACACGGTCGCGCACCGCCTGGGCGTACTGCTGCATTGTGTCCGCCTGCAGTGGCGCCGTGAAGAAACCATATTTCTTCTCGAGGCGGTATATGCGGTTTGTCCAGTCGGTGCGCATACACGTCGCTGCCAAGTTCTCAAACACCTGCAGGGCGAATCGTTCCTTCAGCATAAACTGCAAGCGGCCACGGTAGGTAAGCTTTGCTCGCGGCCTCACGAGCCTCGAAGGTGTACCACCCGAGGTCTCCTTGCACAGCCTCATTGGATACGGCCCCATGCGATCCCAAGGCAGTGCGACCGACCTCTCGCTGTCGCCGCTCCAGCCACTCCCTAGTCGAATGGGACAAGCAGATAGTGGCGTTACAGAAAGTCAGTGCAGGCACATGCACAAGCTTCCACATGTCGCGAACCATCAGGTATCTACCCCCACAGGCTCCTGCGCCGGAGAACACACTGTGCCCGCGCAGGGCTGTTAGCCTGATGATTTCCTCGTGCTGCCCGTAGATGTTGCCCCCTGAACGCAGGGTCACTCCTAGATACCTGCACGATGAGGCAACCTCCAGCACATTTCCAGACAGTGTCAGGGTTTCATTGCCTAGTGTCACACCCGCTAGCTGGACCACAGTCGTCTTCTTGGTGTTACATCGAAGCCCCAGCTTTTCAATTTCCACTGCACAGATGTTAAGCAGTGCTTGCATGTCTCGAGGGGTTTCTGCCATTAGGACGATGTCATCTGCGTAAGCAAGCCCCGGTACCTAGCGATTTTCGTCTATTCCGGTGGTGCCGAATTTCAGGCTGAAGCCAAGAGAAGACTTCATTATGGCTCGCTCCAGTTCGGACACATACAGGAGGTATAGTACTGGCGATAGTGGGCAGCCCTGGCGTAGTCCCTTGAATACCTCCACATACTCCGTTGTGACCCCAGCAAAGGAAGCCGTAACCATGTTGCCACTCAGCTGCTTAATTGTTGTCAGCAGTGCTTCCGGGAGACCCAGGTCACTCAGGCAGTTGAAAAGACTGGCATGCGGGACATTATCATAGGCTTTCTCCACATCCAGGAAGCAGCAAAGCAGTCCACGGTTCTCCTTTCTGGCAATCTCAGCACATTGTGTTATTACAAAAAGGTTGTCTTCCAACCGTCTGCCCTTTCGGAAGCCATTCTGGAGCTCTGTAAGGAGACCTCTGGATTCCGCCCAACCGTATACCCAGTCCTTTAACACTTGTGTGAAGGCTCTGTAGAGCGTGCAGGTGACTGTTAGCGGCCTATACATAGTTTGCACGCGCGTCACTTCCGGCGGCTTCAGCGGCTCCGTCCGCCATTGCTAGGTACAAGCCGGTCTGGTTGACGTACGGACGGCCGTGTACGCGCTTCCTTGTGTTCGTTGTTTCGTTCGCAATAATGCGCATATGCCCAATATTGGGTTGCCGATGGACAAGCAAAGGTACTACACTGACGACTCTATGTCCTTTAAGCGCTTGGAATGCGTGCGGAAGCATTTGGCTGGGGTTGACTGCTGTCCCGAAAGGCGCGGGTTCGACGCATACCCCCGGCCGCGGCGGATCTCAGTTAGGTGGAGCCGAAGACTCGTGCACTGTCTGTTATTAGTGCGTGTCAAAGGACTCCAAGCAGGTGAATTTTCCGGAATTCTCTGCTACAGAGCATGCCTCGTATCACATCGCGCTTTTGGCACGTAACACGCTAGGAATTTTTATTTGACCGAGAGCCACACATTGTGTCTTCGTGTTCTCACGAATAGTACGAATGTGCGAGCGTGCTTTTTGCACCTGTATGAGAGATGCAGTGCTTTTCTGAAGCTTAAACGTATGTTAGATTATGCACCAAGGGACCTACATGACCGCTCCTTGAGCCGGTCATGTATAGGCTCCCTACTATGCACCGCACTTTCGCGCCAATACCGGAGCCTGTGGCAGTCGCGAAGATGATGGTAAAAATGGGAAAAGTTGTGTTTGGACAGTCACTTTCTCGCAAGGCTTTATATTGCCGCGTAAAATGGTTTCTGCACTAATGTGCAACCGCAACTTTAGTTAATTATGTAAGACAACTAGAAACGTTGCGCTGTGTTTACATTTGATGTGCATGCAGTCGCGGAAAGATGAACAGGCGCTACATCTGCTAAAGTGGCAAATCGCCTATGCTTGGAAGGGGAACCGCAAAATATAAAGGAGATATCCTGGTGTCATTCACCCTTAGCGGTGCGAAATGATGAATTCTTGTTTTTGCCTCACCTCGCGGAGTACGACGACGGGCTTCGACTGGAGTCATATGTTGCAAATAGCACTGCAGCAGTTAATTGCCTCCAGAAGCACTCAGTTGCTGGTGCGCCGAGCGGTTTATAGGCGTTTCTCGGTTACAAGTCTAAGTAGCCGGTCGACAAAACCAGCTAACTGATTATGTCCACCTGAGCCGAAGTGGGCATCACTGTAGCTTCACATCTGCAGTCACATCAGCGTCGCGTGCGAGGGGTCGACGTCGTCGTCTCGTGCCGTTCCTGCTCTGTGCCGGCAAGGTCATTGAAGTACGCAGGGCAAAACTCGAAACGCCCTTCGGCGTCGCCACGCTTAAACCGCCCTACACGGTTGTCAGAAGCGCGTTACACTGCACGGAGAACAAGCAGGCGACCCAAACGAGGTACCTAGCTATGGCGGACGGAAAACGCAGACGACGGACGTGACGTCACGTGCAAACTACGTATAGTCATATGGCTCATTTTGCCCCCTTTCTTGGGGATTAGCACTACTCTGCCCAGTCTCCACTCTTTCGGTATTTCACCGCCTTCTATCATGGTGGTGAAAAAACCAGCCAGCTGCTCCTTAGAGTCTGGGCCCAGGCATTTAATTAGGCGAGCAGGTATCCCGTCCGGCTCTGTGGCTGTGTGCTTCCGAAGGCAGGAGAGATGGATGGATGGATGGATATTAGGAGCGTTCCCTTTATAACGGGGCGGTGGCCGGGCCACCAAGCTCTAGCTTTATTTCTTTTTCGTTTACAACCATTTCTTTTCCCGAATCACACATATTTTCACAACGAAATTCTTTCCTCGTCTATTTATTTTATCTATTATCGTTCCTCTGTGATGAAACAATCTTACCCGAACTACCTTGCGCTTTTGTTTGCTCCATACTTTTGCGCCACCAATGCTCTAAGCGCCTCTTACTATATCTATCGCCGGCATGTTCAGCTTTCCCCTGTTACTCCTGAAACGCATGGCCTCCTGTAGGGTAGTGTCCACAGCTACACCTGGGCGGACATCTGTACATTCAATCAAAATATGGTCTGTCGTTTCCCTAGCTTTTCCACAGCACGTACATGTATCCCCTTCTTTATTGAATTTCGCTCTGTAACTTCGGGTTCTCAGGCAACCGGACCTTGCCTCAAACAGTAAAGCGCTTCCCTTTGAATTATCGTAAAACTTTTCTCTCTTGATTTCGTCTTTCCCTTTTCGGTAGTTGTTCAATGCCGGACGGAAAGAGGCCTAAGGGGACCGCATCATTAGGGTATTTCGGTATGCGGACGATTACTTGGTACTTTGTAGTAAGGATGATTTTGAATCCGTCGTCACCTACGTAAGCGATCAATTTAAACTTAATGGAGATGGTCTAAGGTTTACGAAAGAACTACCGGAGAGAAACGTAATACAATTTTTAGATATCTCCTTGTCATTCGAGCAGAATCACGTGTGTTGGCAGTATTCCCCTAGAGCATCTAAGCCGTTGTTAAACTTTGACTCCAAGCATTCGAAAGTAGTAAAAAACGGAATAGCCTTGTCCTGTTTAAAGTCAGCCCTATCGAAGTCGTGCGTGCACCGTTTGACCATTAGCTTTAATGCGCAGGTCGAGCGCCTCTTAGATGCAGGTTACCCTAGACTAGCCATAGCCACAGTAGCTGAGCGTATTAAGAAGTCGATTTCGACCGGAACAAAAGCTGTAGCAGAGAGTATCATTAACAAGAAAAAGGTCGTGAGTATTCCGTATATCCACGCTGTTTCGCACACAGGCTTAAGAAAGTTGGAAGTGAATATGGGGTTAATGTTGTGTTTACGGCTCCCAATAAGTTAGGAAGGGTTTGTGCTGCAGTGCATAGAAAAAATGAGCTGATGGACGGTAAGAAGCGAACGGATACCTGTCCGGTTAAGCACCTAGCCAAGAACAATTTCACCGACTGTCGCATGGGTGTAGTTTATAAGATTCCTTTTAGCTGCGGACGTTTTTATGTAGGGCAAACTGCGCGTTGTATTAATCAAAGATTAATTGAACACAGAAGGTCGCTATCAGGTGGGACGCCGTCCAATCTATCCTTGCACTGCCAGGTCTGTAGCTGCATGCCCGAGTAAGACAAAACCGAGATCCTGTACAGGCATAAGAACGAAGATACGCGTTTATTGGTTGAGGCCTGGCATATCAATATTAGTGGGAGTGCATGCGTGAGTCAGCCGGCCGTCGATTAGCTTAAACAGAGAGGAGATAGAAAGCCATAGGAGTTGTCTATCGCGAAGACCGGCACGTTTAACCGATTGACAGGTGGCGCTACCATTCCGAGCATGCGCAGTTAAGCTGTGTGTCTTCTTTCTTTTTCGCCTCTGTGCTGTGCATCAGTTGTTAGTCGGCGTTCGTGTTGTTCACTGCTCTCCTTGTGTCCGTGTCCTGCACGCCTCTTCCTTTGATTATGTTCAATGCCGGTTTCTTCTCCATTCTTGCTATCCAATCCGAGTTCTCCGCCGCTCTGACCATGCTCTTAACGCTCTTTTTCGTCCCATCCGTTTCGTTACTGGATGTATACTTACTGGTAAGCTTCCTAGTTCTCTTCCTCCATTGTGAATCAACGTTCTTCCTATACAAATACCTGAATACTTTCGCTGCGCCCGTGTAACTGGCGCCATCTAGCGCTCGCAGTGGAGTTAACGAGCTCCACCACGTGAGCATGCATAACTGTGATGCACTTCCGCACGACAACCGCCGCGTGCTCGTTTTCTTTCGCCTATCGCACGTCCTGCGCGTTGTTGTCGCTGTTGCTGTCATCGTTGTGGGGTGGCAACTACTTTCTTGAGGTCTGGCGTCGCCGGCAGTCTACTACAGTGCTCTATATTCTAGTACACTGTAGTCTACTAACGCAGCCGCAGCGAATAAGCAATGGCGGCTATGACGTCATCATTGCTAGCTGCACTGTCGGAGCTCGGCTGCCGTGGTGACGTCGCGAAAGTTGTTCAGGCCAATGCCTCCTTTACTAGATGCCTGCGACGTCGCTCGTTTTCCCATTGAAACGCAGGTCCCTCGTAGTTCAGCGCAGTCGGCGCGGGAGAGCGCTCGCAAGCGAGACTATTCCATATCAATACAGGGCGAGGCTCTATGGGGCGAGGAGATACCCAGAGTACGAGAGTACAAATACCATAGAGTTAATAATATTATCTCTATGACAAATACCTCGGGATATGGATAAATGATGGGAATAGATACATGGAAGTACAAGAAAAAGCTATGATAGTTAAAGGAAAGAGGAACTCCTCAATAATGAAGCATAGAGCGCTGTGGGGTTACAACAGGTACGAGGTGATTCGAGGTTTGTGGAAAGGTGTAATGGTGCCAGCACTTACATTCGGAAACTCAGTGGTGTGCATGAGGTCAGAGGTACAATCAGGGCTGGACGTGAATCAGAGGACGGTCGGACGTCTCACACTGGGCGCCCATGGGAAGACCACAAATGAGGCTGTTAAGGGGGATTTGGGATGGTCTGACATTGAGGGAAGGGAAGCTCAGAGTAAAATTAGGTACGAACAGAGATTAAGGAATATGAAAGAAAGTAGATGGGCAGCGAAAGTATTCAGGTATTTGTATAGGAAGAACGTTGATTCACAATGGAGGAAGAGAACTAGGAAGCTTACCAGTAAGTATACATCCAGTAACGAAACGGATGGGACGAAAAAGAGCGTTAAGAGCATGGTCAGAGCGGCGGAGAACTCGGATTGGATAGCTAGAATGGAGAAGAAACCGGCATTGAACAACTACCGAAAAGGGAAAGACGAAATCAAGAGAGAAAAATTTTACGATAATTCAAAGGGAAGCGCTTTCCTGTTTGAGGCAAGGTCTGGTTGCCTGAGAACCCGAAGTTACAGAGCGAAATTCAGTAAAGAAGGGGATACATGTACGTGCTGTGGAAAAGCTAGGGAAACGACAGACCATATTTTGATTGAATGTACAGATGTCCGCCCAGGTGTAGCTGTGGACACTACCCTACAGGAGGCCATGGGTTTCAGGAGTAACAGGGGAAAGCTGAACATGCCGGCGATAGATATAAGTAAGAGGCGCTTAGAGCATTGGTGGCGCAAAAGTATGGAGCAAACAAAAGCGCAAGGTAGTTCGGGTAAGATTGTTTCATCACAGAGGAACGATAATAGATAAAATAAATAGACGAGGAAAGAATTTCGTTGTGAAAATATGTGTGATTCGGGAAAAGAAATGGTTGTAAACGAAAAAGAAATAAAGCTAGAGCTTGGTGGCCCGGCCACCGCCCCGTTATAAAGGGGATGCTCCTAATATCCATCCATCCATCCATTTCCGGTTTGGCCGGAAGTGACGCCAGCACGGCCGGTGGCACGGCACGGCTAGAGTGTACTAGAAGCTTTTGAGTGGCGCGACCGCGGCGCTCTTCCCTTGCTTGCCCCTTGCCCAACTTGCGGCGAAAGTAGCGGCGGCGCTGCCATCGCCCAATCTACCTGCGTACCTTCCGCCTACGTACCATCGCCCAATCCGCCTGCGTACCAACCCAATTCCGCCTGCGTACCATCGCCCAATCTACCTTCCGGGTTTTGTTTTATGCTGATGATATTGTCTTATTCGCAAACAGTCGAGATGATATACAACGTCTGGTGAATATATGCGGGAATGAATGCTAGGATCTAGGACTAGGATTTAGTGTAACAAAATGCGGATTGATGGTATTCAATGATCCCGACGACCAGGCGGTATACATACAGGGCCAAGAAATACCGAGAGTAAGCGAATACAAGTACCTTGGCGTATGGGTAAATGAGGGTGACATATGCATTAAGGTACACGAAAAAGCCTTGGCAGCAAAGGGAAAGAGGAACGCAGGAATAATGAAGCACAGAGCGTTATGGGGACACAATAGGTACGAGGTGCTTAGGGGTCTGTGGAAAGGGGTAATGGTACCGGGGCTTACATTTGGGAACTCAGTGGTGTGCATGAGGCCAGAGATACAATCGGGAATGGATGTGAATCAAAGAACTGTGGGACGTCTCGCGTTGGGTGCTCACGGGAAAACTACAAACGAGGCTGTAAAGGGCGATATGGGATGGGCGAGTTTTGAGGCAAGGGAAGCGCAGAGCAAAATAAGGTTTGAAGAAAGGCTAAGGAATATGAAAGAGGTTAGGTGGGCAGTGAAGGTGTTCCGCTATTTATATAGAAAGAGCGTTGACACGCAGTGGAGAAAGAGAACTAGGAGGCTCACCAGTAAATATACGGCTCTAAGAGAACTGACAACAAAGAGCGTAAAGGGAAAAGTCAGAGAGGCGGAGAAGATTTACTGGAGGACAGCGATGAAAAAAAAACCGACTCTGAATAACTACCGAGAGGGCAAAAACGAAATAAAGAGGGAGGCATTTTATGATAATTCAAGAGGAAGCGCTTTATTGTTTGAAGCGAGATCGGGCTGCCTTAGAACGCGTGTTTATAAAGCGAAATTCAGTAAAGAAGAAGAAAAATGCACATGCTGTGAGGAAGATAGGGAAACGACAGAGCATGTTCTGATTGAATGCGGAAATATCCACCCAGGTGTACGTTTGGGCACCACCCTACATGAAGCCTTGGGTTTTAGGGCGAACAACGGGAAGCTGAACATAGCCGCGATTGAAATAAGTAAGAGCCGGTTAGAATACTGGTGGCAGAAAACTAGAGAGAACGGACAAAAATAATTATAGGGGAAAAATATGGAATTTCTGCCATAAGGGGCAGGGAACTGGGATATGAAATTCCGTTTTTGATATGGCATGATCGATTTGATTGAAGTAAATTTAAAAGGCATGAGGAAAATTAAAAGAGAAAAAAAAAAGTTCTTAAATCTTCTTACGAGCCTGGTGGCGCACATGTCACCGCCCCGTTACAAAGGGGAAGCTCATAGCATCCATCCATCCTACCCAGGTTTGCTCGGCGGCATGGTAGCCTCTGTAGTCGGCATCTCTGTTTTGGTCGCGAAATGGCAATAAAACAACGTTTAAACCATTGTTACGCGCCAGGTTGCACAACTGCATATCCGTGTGTGCAACAAAGTCGCAAGTTATCCCTTTTTAAGGCCCCGAAACACGTGAAACCTTGTGATTTCGGTGGTCTTCTGTACCCTTCTCCGAAACCTTTTGTCTTTATTAGTGAACTTGAAGACATTTTCACTGGTTGCTTTAGTAAGAGTGACTTACACAAAGCATCTTGGATGTCCTGGCAGTGATCAACAGAAGAAGCATTGGGGGTGCTGGTTGCAAGTCATTAACTGCTAAGTTGACCAGCTTTTGCGTGGTCAGGCGTATGCATTTCTATATAAAGGGTCTCAACAAGTGGCGCGATGAGAAACGAAGAAGCGCACAGCAGCAGCTGAAACTTAGGCTATAAATTGCTGCATTGGCATAAAAAAGATGTCAGCTTTCGTGCATATGTTATTGCACTCTTAATTTTTTAAAGGGGCACCAAGAAGAGAGATGATTTTTCCGAGAATAGGTTTGTAAGCAAGAAAACGTGGAAATTCTGACGCGAAATCTGAAAATAAAATTTGTTCTTGATGGATGGATGGAAAACTTTATTCAACGTCCTGCAGATTATTAAAGACCCGGGCTCAGGTCTCCCATGTCGGGACGTCGAGGCCCTGCCTGAATCTTTTTGTATTAATAAACCTGTGATGGTTAATTTAGCAGCTTTAGGGTTCTCAGAGCATAATTACTCGGACTAAGCCGATTCATTGTTCCGCTTTAGAGTCGGTTTAAACTATTTTGCAACGAAAATAACATTTTTTATTCAAATGCATTTTAGGAAGACAACCTAAGCTCTGCATTCTGTTTTGTTTTGTGTTATATGGTGTATCCTGGCTCTATAATTTTATGATTTTTATAATTTTAATTGCAAATGTATTAGTATAAGTATGCGAACCTTGTATTTTCACGTTATCAATTGTTAATACGACTTTGCCGTGCTGTTGCTTATTTAAACTCTCGAAATCTTGCGCTGCTGTGTTTCACTGAAGGCGTTTTTCTGCAGTATTACGTATGTGCATTATTGTGGGTCCTACAACAATAAACGCATTCCGATATTAAAATGATGACAGGGAGCTTTGTAAAAACTCTGCTGTTCTTCAGACAGTGACAATGTCAATAAAGCCTGCTTTTGTTGTGAGTGAACGCAACCACAAGCAAGGCGCCCTTTATTTGATTTCAACATTGGTGTTTTATATACGTGTAACGGGCGAGGAGTTCTTCGACTTATGTGCAACACATTCCTTTTTTTTTTCGTGGGGGAGGGGGGATGAGGGAGGCTTCCGATGTGTACCGGCTAGCTGGTTTCTCGTGTAAGTGTACACTGTAAAAAAAAAAAGGCGGGGGGGGGGGGGGGGGGACGCGCTCGTTATGCGCGGTACGATGTGCTACGCTACTTCAGGCTGCAATACAGTCGGCGGCAACTTCAATAACAATAATGTCAAATAATATTTATTTGCATTAAAATTTTTGAAAAGGGTGGCTATAACGAGGAATGAAAAAAAATTGACGGCAGATCCACGAGGTGAATGATGATGAGATTGGGCGAAGCTCCTGGAAGTAATCATCGGTTAAACCGTGAAATTTCTTCCGTTAATTCGCCCGATAAAAATGACGTGAAACGATTGATTAAATGTTTTATCAAACATTTATTGCTGGTTTCCGTTGTCCTTTCATTATGACCGCTTTGTGGTCGGTGAAATGTAAGCTAAGTGGTTCTTGCACTGGTTGCAGATGAAAACCATTGCTTTACCTGGCGTCTTTCGTTAAGCAGCTGGCGTCTTTTCGTTTTGCTTTAGAAACATCTGGCGTCTTTCGTTAAGCAGCTGGCGTCTTTTCGTTTTGCTTTAGAAACATCTGGCGTCTTTTCGTTTTGCTTTTAGAAAACATCTGGCGTCTTTCGTTGGTTCATCAATCAACGGCGTTTTGAACAAAATTTTTATTGTTTAATCACGCACAGGAGAAATCTCACCAGGCACTACCTTGGAGGTAAACAATGGCTGCTACTGGGAATGAGAGACAGCAGAAGTCGGCTTTTAACACTTCTACTTCTACTAACGTTTCCTACTGGAACATGCCAATGGCTGCTAATGGGGAATGAGAGACAGAAGAATTCGGCATTTAGTTAACGCGCACGCTGCGAATTTTTTTTATTGTGCAACAACGCACAGGAGAAATCTCCCACCGGCACCACCTTGGAGGTCAAAGCGTAAGACTGGTTACGCACTACTACGACTACGACGAGGGACGAACGGGTGCCGCTTTAAGGAGCTTCGCCCCTAAATCATCCTGGGCGCGACGGAGAGAACGCGTACGCGGAACGCCTGTCAGCCATCCGCCCGGGTAGATTGGTCGACGCCAGCGCCACCGCATCTTTCCACGCTGAAACGGCCGCGCAAAGGCAGGCGCTCGCGCCACTCAAAAGTTCTAGTACACTCTAGCACGGCGCTCCGTCGCGGACCAGCGCTGGCGTCACCTTTGCTGTTGTCGATGTCGCGATGTACGGCGTCTAGCGCTCGATTGCGCATGCGAACTTGAATGAGCTGTGTTCGCCGTTGAGAGTTGGTAGATGACGTGTGCATGTCCACAAAAATCGATCCCGCAGGCTATCTTAGCGGCGAAATTTTGGTGTCAGTGCACCTTTAAGGAGTACCGACACGGTATTTCTGAATTTTTCTTTCTTCTTTTTTTTTTTGGAGGAGGGGGGGGGGGGGGGGGGGAACAAGGCGCAGGGAAAATACGCAGGAAAAGTTAGCAGCCACACTCAATAATGCTTTTTCTATAACTAGTTCTGGATTCTTTTCGTGCTCAATATTTTTCTGTTGTACGTGTGAGTGCTGATCCGAAAGGTGCGGGTTCGACGCATACCCCCGGCCGCAGCGGATCTCACTCAGTTAGGTGGAGCCGAAATTCTACAGATCCGTGCAATGTGTGTTGTCAGTGTACGTCAAAGGACTCCAAGCAGCTGAATTTTCCGGAACCCTCTGCTACAGGGCATGCCTCGTATCACATCGTGCTTTTGGCACGTAAAACGCTAGGAAACCGAGAGCCACACATTATATTGTTTCTTCGTGTGCACATTCTCACGAATAGTACGAATGTGCGAGCGTGCATGCTTCTTGCACCTGCATGACAGGTGCAGTGCTTTTCTTAAGTTTAAACGTGTGTTAGATATGCACCAATAAGGGACCTACATGACCGCTCCTTGAGCCGGTCATGAAGGCTCGCTCTTTCGCGCCGCTACCGGAGCCGGTGGCGAAGATGGTAAGGGCTTGGGAAAGTTGTGTCTGGACAGTCACTTCCTCGCGAAACTTTATATTGCCGCGTAAAATGGTTTCTGCACTATGCAACCGCAACTTCAGTTAATATGTAAGACAACTAGAAACGTTGCGCTGTGTTTACATTTAATGTGCACATGCATTCGCGGAAAGATATGAACAGCTACATCTGCTAAAGTGGCAAATTGCCTGTGCTTGAAAGGGGAACCACAAAATATAAACGAGATATCTTGGTGCCTCACACTTACCGGTATGATGGATTTCTGTACGTTTTTGCCTTACCTCGCGGAGTATGACGACGGGCTTCGACTGGAGTCACATGTTGCACCTCTAGAAGCACTCAATTGCTCGTTCGCCGAGCGATTTATAGGCGTTTCTCGGTTACAAGTCTAAGTAGTCGGTCGACAAACGAGCTAACTGATTATGTCCACCTGGGCTAAAGCGTGCACCGCTGTAGCTTCACATCTGCAGTCACATCAGCGCCGAGTGCTAGTGTTCGTCGTCTCTTACCGTTTCTGCTCTGTGCCGGCAAGGTCATTGTAGTACGCGGGCAAAACTCGAAGCGCCCTTAATTCGTCACCACGCTTAAACCGCCGTACACGGTCGTCAGAAGCGCGTTACACCGCACGGAGAACAAGCAGGCGGCCCAAACGAGGTACCTATAGCAATGGCGGACGGAAAGTGCAGACGACGGACGTGACGTCACGTGCAAACTATGTAGAAGCACAGCCTCCTATACGCCTGGTGCACCGCCTATAGAGGCGCCACTGATGGCCGCCTAGCGGGCGCCGCCGACAGTACTCTCGGGAGACCGAGCAGACGACAACGCTTTTTGCAGCGCTGGGAGGCATGGGCATGGCCGAGGAACGCGGCTGCGATTTCCCCTTCGTTCGCGTGCCGGACACCTACTGTTGCGGTGACAGTTGCAGGAAAGAATCGGGCCTCTGTGAAAGTGGGCACGCGCGTGCCGTTAACACAATTTAGGACAAACCAGTCCGCATATAATTGTCAGGTGCATCCCGCCGACCACCGTGAAAAAGTCCAGTTGCGAAGTGGAGCTCGTGCGAAGTAGCCGCCTTGTATTTCCTTCTTTTTTTTTAAATTGCACCGTTGCCACATTGCCGTCTCTGTACCTTAATATCTGTACCTTAATAATAAACACACATAATTTGAGCAGAGTGGTAATTCAAACAATGAAGCAAACAATACGTGATGCTGGCGTGCGTTATGTAGCGATCTTGATAGCACTGATTACATACGTGACATAATCGCATAATAATTGACATAAAAGTCACCTTATGAAGCGCAACTGAGAGATTGTTAATGAACCTGCGTACACTCCTCATGGATATCGCCAAACTTGCCAGCGGATAAAACCATTTAGCGCCGCGTTCGTCGAACTACCCTACCTGCTGCAGCCGTCAAAACTTGCAATTTTCTGAGCGACCTTCTTGAAAGCGCACAAAGCTGCGTGAGAATTTTTGTGTTTTGGATGCTGAGTAAAGAGAAGGCGCATGATATATTGAAAAGCGGCGAAGGGTTGGTCAAGTTAATTGGGAGCGACAGCAAGGCTGGGGCTCGCTCTATCGTCAAGATGTATGTAGAAACATGTAAACACTAAACAGCTACTGAATTTCTTCGTCACTTTACGGAGATTTCGTCATATATGCGTCTTCTGTGGGCCTGCAGTGCACCACATTGTTTTAGAGCTTTATGTGCCTATGCAAGTATTGCCATTATCATGGTGGTTTGCGGTCCAGCATCTTCCCATTATTCCGTATATGAAATGCTCAGCACGCACCAAAGCTATATTTAGTCTTGTGTTGGTTTCAAACTTTCTTCATGCTCTTTCGTCCGTGTGTTCTGCGTGCTTCTACTTTTCAAGATGGTGTATGAACATGCCCGAACTGCCACTGTTGTAACATAAATTTTTTTCTTCTAGTAACAGTGGTGGGGCACACGCATACCGAGCACACATGAGTTTCTTGTCTTATTAGAGCTGGTGTAACTCGTAAAATAGGGCAAGACTTCTGTGTGAGCACTTTAAACGTGCAAGCAGGCTTTTGTTTACACTCCTCCCCTGTAAAACTTAGCCAGGTGGGTAGCCCCCCTCCATTTTCGTTAACGCCATGGGTAACACCCCTCCCACCCTGCGAAATCAAAATTCTGGTTAAACGCCTACGTACAGGAAGAGGTCGTGTTTGGATGGCTTTTGTTATTCGACATCCCTTGAAGCTTCGGCCACCCCACACATGCAAAGAAAGTTGCTTATTTCGCTGCGACAACGCGAACTAAACGGCGAACGCGAACAAAGTCGTAGGAAGCTACGGCGCACGGCTGCCTACTCTCCCGCGAATACTTAGCAGGGTCGCCACCAGTAGCGCTTCCGTCGGCTTGCACGAGGCGTATATAGAACTTCTATATAGGAGGCTGTGGTAGAAGCAACCTGACGTTGAGCAAAGATGAATGTACATGTATGTGTGTCATTGAAGCAGCAGTAAGCATGATAATCAAGCTAATCCTATAGACAATCAGGAAATCTAAGAATAATCAGCTGAACCTTAGCTAACGCTACGTGTATCCTGGCATAGCCGAGAAGCCACTGCAAATTTTTTACTTTGTCTTGCACGTGTCCTTTCCGTTTTATTCTATCTAACGAAAGTCATTGCCGGGCTTAGTTCGTACTCGTGAACTGCAAAGCGCAAATTAAGTCCAGGACAGAGATGTGGAAACACACAGCACAAGAGATCGAAGCGTCTGCGCTCCACCGCTGCCGTCATATCGGCTGAGTTCGGCAATCCGTTGGATCACTAACAGCAGTTCCTTGTCCTTCATGCGTGCAGTGCAAGTATATTAGCGTATTTGCGAATAGGCGAAGAATTCTCTTGCCCGCCTTCTTCAGCCTTTTGCAGGGCGCAGGAAAGCGGCGGTGGGAGTCCCGATAATAGACACTCGATGTTTAAAGCTTTTCTTCTGGATCGGTGGTGTCATCAGGCAAAGCAGCAGTCGAAGAGTGGCCTGCAGGGAATCAGTGCGTGGGCGGCCATAGGTGTTCTCTGGGGCAGTAGTGTGAGCTGCCTCATTGCCTGGAAGGCCATGACCGGGGAGTCCAGATTAGCGAGCGGGAAGACGGGAAACATACCCGTGGAAGAATTTTGGCAGCTAGAGGCGAGATCCTTCCCAGTTCAAAATTGCGGCAGGATCCTAGAGGCTGTTATGGCGAGTTTCGAATTGTCATGAGAGATGGCGAGGGTATGGCCACCTCTTCGGCATGGGTATCATTGGGTGCACGGAAGGAGAGACCTGCATCCACTTAGACGCTTCGCCGTGTCCCCCGCAGGGGTGACAGAAAGTAGCGCGTCTCTTCTTCTCCCCAAGAATCACTATATATATATCCACTTGGAGGACAATGGCGGCCGTATTCCAAACCCCGTGGTAAGAGCCGGCGACGTTAGTACAAAAAAAAAAAAAATTGTTTGGAGCGGTAGAGCTAGCCGAGCCCGCGCCTCGCGGCGGCCAGCGTGCGACCCATAGGGGCCGAACATGGATCGCGCCCAGTGTTCGCGGGAGCTCGTTCCCGCTCCTGTATGTGGAATTTATGCCTGACGCACGCGCAGGCGATCTAGAGTCGCCTGCGCCTGACGGCGTCTGGGCGTATTGATTTGTTAAGTGAGCATCCCGAAGCCCCCGTTAGTTGGTGGCCACCCCGGCCCAAAGCAAGAGGGAGAGAGAGAATATTTTATTGATGAATCCGGAGATGTTAGCCTGGTTAATGGCCTGGCTTGCTACTCCATGGTGTTTAGCGATGATTATATTTACAGTGATCACGGCTAACACAACACGTACATACAGTCACACTTACACACTCATATATACACTATAACTCAGTTTACAGCGTTTCATTGAGGCATGTTGCCCGTAGAAACGCTATCAGCGCCTTAGCAAGAAGTCTTGCATTATAGAATTGGGGATATCTAGGGCTTGCTTGATCTTGAGTAGGGTAGCCTCCAAAAAAATCATTCGGCGTTTGGATCGAGCACCGGCCTCTTATCGCACTATGATTGCACACCAGTCTTTGAAAACACATCATTGAGACGACCCTCCCGATTGGACAAGACATCGTTAATCTCCATTAAGCGGAGATGGCACGTCATCCTCGTCGGGAACACATTTGTCAGATTTGTATAGAATATTTCACCGCACAGCATAAATATGGCACATGCACGTAGTTTTTTAGTAGTACGTGCAACTTATTTCTGCTTCTTATGCCAATGAACAGGAAGCGGCCTCGTACCGCACAGAATCTCGGCTGATCGGTGCACTAGTGATATAGGAATGAACTTGTTCAGTGCATAGTGCACATTATCTATTCCTCTGCACGCCTGAACTCCGACGAGAACTGTCGGCACAAGTGACAAATTATAAACTCTTCAATTGTCGCTTGCACCGACAGTTCTCGTTGGAGTTCAGGCGTGCAGAGGAATAGATTATGTGCACTATGCACTGAAAAAGTTCATTTCTAAACCACTAGTATACTTACCATAGGTCGGCAGTGTAGGGGAACACTCACACACACTCACTCACCCAAATTTTTCCAGCATCCGCACTCACTCGCACTCACCTCCACTCACACTAACTTGCACTCACTCGCACTTGCACTCACCTCCACTCACACTCACTGGCGCTCACTTCCACTCACACTCACAAGCACTCACTCACACTCACCTCCACGCACACTCACTTGCACTCACACTCACAAGCACTCACACTCACAAGCACTCACTTCCACTCACACTCACCTCCACTCACACTCACTCACACTCGCACTCACTTCCACTCACACTCGCACTCACCTCCACTCACACTTACTTGCACTCACTCGCACTCGCACTCACTTCCACTTACACTGATTGGCACTCACTCGCACTTGCACTCACATCTATGAAATGAGTGAGAGTGAGTGCACTCATGAGTGAGTGCGCCGACCTATGCAGGCATCTGCGGCAGATAGAGTGACACGATTTTTTCCTCCCGGGTAGAATAAACGGCAGCGGTGCCAGTACACTGCGCAGGTTTCACCTGGTCGCCGACCTAACTCGGCACTACGCGCACCTCTTCAGTCACGCGTACATCTCCAACTGTGAGCGCTGTCTAATGTATCAGAGACTAGAACACATAGTATTTCGCGACTGTCCCCCATTCCTGCCACAGCAGTAGACGGCGGCCACTAGGCTGGCTGATATGGGAGTACAAGCAATAGATGAAAGCTGTATTTCACCCAAAATAGGGGACCATACCGAATTACCAAATGCTACAAGGTCACTTTTTCAATAGAAATGGACTGGATGCTAGACGTTCGGTACCACTGCGCAAAGTTGCGGATTATGAAAAGCGACTATTAAACTTAGATCCAACTAAAGTGGCTTCTTTCCATTATGCGACTATTAGACCTTTATCATAATCTTCGAGTGCATTTCCCTGCACAGCATATTCGTCCGACTAATGGCAGCCCCTGTCACGTTTCAAGTAGAGGCGAGGTCCCAGTTACCCATGCTGGGGGGTTTGACTATTGCCAGTGTTTATGTCAAGAGAGCCGGGTCGACATTTTCCGCGTCACAGCACATTGTTTTGCAGAAGTGAATAGCTGCCATAAGATGGGCTAGTTGGTGTCAAGCCTAATGAAATACGATTACTGGCGTCCATGTCCCCTTTGCGCAAGCAGTCATGTCTTATTATGTATATACAGATCATTCATTCTTATCCCCATCCTCATGCTTCATCACTCTTCTTCCCCTGTTGCGTTGTCCCCGAAGTAGAGTAGAAGGCCGGGGCGTACTAGATCAGGCCACCCCCTCTACCTGTCTCCAGTGTATTGGACTTCAAGTACGCGAATATGTAGCTTCATTATGAAACTGAGGTTGCTTCGATGTAACGTTGCTCGCTGTGACAGGCTATGCACTGCATTGTGACGTTGTTCATTATAACGATTATGTTAATATTTCACGCAATATTTTCTTTGAAGGTCACTTTGGTCAGTATTCATTGTCACTTGATTGATGCTTTTGGTAGTCTTTTCAAGCTTGCCTCTTTACATCAGCTGGTGTCCTAGGCAAATTTTCACTTTGATACCTGGGTCATATTTGAGTTCCTTTGTTCATACTCATTGATTTTATGTGGCGAAGATACTGCATAACATGACTGAAAGCGGCTATCGCACAGTCATCCATTATGCTGTCTGTGCTCATATAACAGGATGCGCTGCTCTCATGCTGAGAAATGCATTGTCATTTGGCTTTTGATTATTGTTACTAGTGCACTTTCTGTAAGCCTCTAGTCGTTAATAAGTTCCAGATATATTTAAATTATTTATTCTGCAGTTCCTTTTGAATATTTGTGGTTTTATTTTTTTCGCATTTCTCTTTTTTTTTAAACTACCATAAGTTAGTTTCTCAATGAAATGTTGAATAAAATGTTGTTGACGTCATGATCATTGGCAGTGGGGCCTCCTTGTTAGGCCGCTTGCCAAGAAACTTTCTATCCTTAACTGTAGAAAGATATGTCACTACTGTTTTTGGTAGATTTGCTTCATACTATACAAAGTACAAGCTATATTGATTTTTGTATGCATGACAACTAATTGTGACCTAAATGCTAAGACTGATGATGCCTTTGCAGACAACTGTGTGCCTACCTTACTGCACTATTGCTCTGTTGCACTCAATGCTAGTGCTTTGACCCACCAGAAAAAAAACGTTCCACGCAAGTGCGACACCAGCACTTCTTCCTAGGACGAAAGTATTCAGGTGGGCTGGCACTAACTCCCACTCTGCAGCACCCTAAACCTTATGGTGCAGCTGGTAACGTAGCAGGTCGCAGCTGCTACCATAAGGCAGGGACGACGTCCGTGGATCGTGGGTGCCCCCCAAAATTATTATCCCGTTGACACCTTCAGAACCACAGAGTTAATGCCTTAGGGGTGCAAAAAATGCCTTGGCGTCATTTGAACCCCTAAGGCGTTAGCTCTGAGGTCACATTATCATTTATATATTCTGAGGGTGGCAACCAGACCAAAATTTTGGTGGGCGCGCCCAGTTCCCGAGCACAATTCCTGCTTCTTTTTCAGATTACGGCTAACATTTCAGGAACAGCTTTTTGATGACGCACGTGCAAGTCTTTGAACGGATTCAGAAATCCCGGAAAATGGGATTATTGGAGTCTCCTCGAAGCTGTCGAAAAGACCAGCTTTTTGAAGACGCATGTGCAACGAGCCGGACATCAGACGATATACGACGCATCCATGACTAAGGCTTCTTACGCGTGCCGTCTGCAACGTTAACGTCTAGGATATCCGTTTCAAAGTCGTCATAAATCCTTTGTATGCTAGCTGGGCGGGAGAGTACCAAGACCGTGGCATGTAAATCAAGCCGCTCATGCCATACATGCCATGATTTTCATGTTGTGACCTGTCACTTATGTTCGTCATGCAGTCATGTTCTGCCATACTGATTTTCGTATACATCCCATTAACGAAACGGCCCAGGAGAGCACCAAGACCGTTTCATGTAAATCATGCATGTCATGATTTTCATATAATGACCTGTCATTTTATTCGTCATGCAGTCATATGGCATAGCGATCTTCGTATACAATCCATTAACGAGACGGCCACGGATACATACATACATACATACCAATCACACTCATTGGCACTCACACTCACTGGCACTCACTCGCACTCACCTCCACTCACACTCACTTGCGCTCACTCGCACTCGCACTCACTTCCACTCACGCTCACTGGCACTCACTCGCACTCACCTCCACTCACACTCACTCGCACTCACTTCCACTCACTCATTGACACTCACTCGCACTCACCTCCACTCACTCACTTGCACTCACTCGCACTCACTTCCACTCATTGGCACTCACTCGCACTCACTTCCACTCATACTCACTGGCATTCACTCGCACTCAAACTCACCTCCACTCACACTCACTTGCACTCACTTCCACTCACACTCATTGGCACTCACTCGCACTCGCACTCACGTCTATGAAATGAGTGCGAGTGAGGGCGAGTGAGTGCACTCATGAGTGAGTGCGCCGACCTATGATACTTACACTGTACTGTGAGTAGTAATCCATATTGGCCGGCTGTCTGTTTCCTTCATTCTGTTGCGAGTTGGTGGAATTTTACTGCTGGCATCAACTCCTTGGGATCCTACAACACAACAGCAACTACCAGCCTTCCATAGGGGTGCATTATCAAACACGATACGTTTTTTCACGCACAGACTAAGACACTGCATGCGTGAGCGCTACCGGCACATGAAGGAAAACGGCGGAAACATATACCCGTGAATCTTTCTGCCAAAAAAGGAATGAATAGTGTTTAAGCCAACACCCACACACATATATAGCTGGTAAAGTCCTCTTTTCTCGCATCCAGATGCGTCACTGTGTCACCGCCCAAACTCTGCCGAGTGCGTCGCTTCCTCGCTATGTGAAGTCTCGCCCCCTTGGACATACGCTGCACTGGACATACACGTACTGCTGGGCAGTTCGTGTTCTGTGTAGTTGCACCGAAACACCGTAAGGTATATAACACTTGGCGATTATTTCACAAAACAGTGCACTCCCAGTGCACTCTTCCCAGTGCACTCTCGACAACTGCCGAAAAAACTACAGCAGATACAGCCATCAAAGAAACAGTTCCCAGCCGTAATTCTGCACAGCCAGAATATACGAGTCGTGTGCCAAAAGAACTTCTGGGAGCTGATCGGAGCATGATGCATGCAAGGAAGCCACGATTCCTGATGACATTGGTCTTTACGTGGCTAACGGGCTAAGACGCCAAAACATTATATATATTAGAACGTTGAAGTAAACTGCAATGTTAACAGATAAAAACTTTATTCCTAACGTTTCGGCTGGAGGACCAGCTTTCCTCAGAGGTTTAAGTAGGTTCGACTTAAACTTCTGAGGAAGGCTGGTTCTCGAACTGAAACGTTAGGAATAAAGTTTTTGTCTATTAGCATTACAGTTTACTTCAACGTTCTTATAGTTCTTTCAAGGTAGCCAGAAGAAAATCTAGCCGACACACACACACACACACACACACACACATATATATATATATATATATATGACGGCGTTTGCTAATGACGCCACAGAAACCATGTGCTAACTCGAGCTTTCCCTCAGAAAGCGCAAACTGAAGTTCCAACCATACCAGCAAGAAATGTTTTCCTCTCTGGTGTATTCCAAAATAGAAAAAGTGTGCGTGTGTGGCTGTTAGCAGAACGTGTGAAGGTGCAATAGAAATGCAAGAATGTGTGGCTCGAGTATACGCTACACGTACAAAATGCTACACCGTAATACGCTTGAATGTGGCCTATCAGAATTTGAAATTGTCTGGATTTCACAATACCTCTGACTAGCAAAAAATACCTTAGTGATAGACTCTGGTGAGATTTGTACCCATGGATACAAATATGACCACCACACCAGCGTTACCTCCGTCGCCAGTTTAAAATGCTCGCGGCCGAGATTCTTGGCCAAAACCTCGAGTCCTGATGAACACCGCGGCTGAGGCAGCTCATTCTAGCCACCCTACCGTGGCACGCTTTAACACAAAAGTCTTCTACAAGGGGTCCACCACGACCCCATACGTCACTACTGCAACGTACATAATGCAGTAAAATAAATATATGTAAGAAAAACACCCAGAAAAACTTCTGTTTATGCACTGGGAATCGAACTCTCAGCCCCTCTCTAGATGACGAGAGGTGTCCGGTGCTCTACCGCTGCGCTAATGCCACACATGCACGGAGCTGTACGAACCATCTTATCCCGCTTCGTTCCTTCTTCGACGCTCTTGTCCAGCTCATCGCGCGTGCATCCAGCACACTGGCTGGAACGGTGCCACCATCCAGGAGAGACAAAGTGAATCACTGCAGATTTACTTCGCCTCTCCTGGATGGCAGCACCATTCCAAAGTCTGCCTTAATGCACGCGTGCGGAGCCGCACGGGCATCGGAAAGAAGCGCAATAAGAAAGAACATCGCCGCGTTCGTACAGCTTCGAGCATATGTGCACCAACAGCGCAGTGGTAGAGCACTGGTCACATTTTGTTGTGGGTAGCGCTCCCCCGCCGCTGCCCTTAGAGCATGGTGAGAAGAAAAAGTGCTGCATTAGGCGCCAGAGCACAGCAACAACGTTGACAGGTCAATGCGGCGCGAGTAAATATGACTGATACCTTTGGTGCGTGGCATTAGCGACTGGCTGTGTACAGTTATTACATAAGCCTTTCCGGTTAGCACAAGGGGTTGGTCCTTGATGTTATGGAGGCAATGCATGAATGTGGGTTCATCCACGTGAAACGGTGCCGTACAAGTGAAACACCAATAGCAATGGGCAAGTTCACCTTGACGTAATGATAAACATTCTACTGCTTGTGCGAAGACAGATTTCACTTTCGTGTTATACTGATTCCGTTGACAGAGGGACCAGCCACATTGTTTTTCTGTCTGCAGAAATGATTCACTGTAAATTACTAACCCAAACGGAAGTGCCCAATAATGAAATTGTGATAGTATCACCGGTTTCTCGAATCATGTCAGCGTAGGGTTACCAATCGTCCCGAATTTTGCGGGGCTGTCCAGACTTTCCACACAGCGTCCCAAATCCCGTGCCACAGCAGCCAAGTGCCATAGCGGTGGGGTTTTATAGATGTAAAGGCCAAAGCCAAGACCTTTCGCAGGCAAACTCAGAACTTCTGACAGTTGAACATCATGTCAATGCGATACCCTCACTGGGGCTTTTGCTTGCGATGACAGCTTTGCCCTAAATGTAGAATCCATCTTTTGTGATAAAGACTGCATGGCATAAGATTTCTATCTACAGTACGTAATAATTTGTATCAGGTCTCCCACAATGGACTAACACAGCGAGTTTGGGCGCTAATATAGTTACATGTGCAGCATGGCCCATAAAGAAATTGTGGGCCTGTATTATGCAATGATATTATTTATTCCAATACCATTTGCATCCCCCATATAATCTACTTCTTTTATGCTATCATGATGACTGGCTGCCCACAGACAGTGGGTGATAAAAGAGAATGGAATGCAGCAAAAGTAATCCTTACCTGGCAATGACAGTAAATTTTTAAAAAATACGCATAGAGACACAATGTTTGGCATACATAAGAAACATATTTGATCTCTCAGTGGTACATATAAAAGCAATACTGGAATGATTGCTAGCATGTAGAAGCTTCTGTAAAAGATTTACGACAATGAAATAACAGCAACAAAAAACAAGTACGGGTGGCAGCTATAACTTAAATGGTGAAGGAACAGGGCATGTTGTTGCAAGGCTGATTTGCAGGCACAGCCCTAGTTCAGGAACCGGATGCTCATCTTCTCTTCAACGTCCGTCTTGTCCAACGTGGCACAAAACTCTTCGAATGAGATCATGTTGTCACCATCCTTGTCAGCTTCCATTATAGTCCTGTCTGCAATGCTTGCCAGCTACAAGACAAAAAGCACCACATAATTAACACACGTCATGCACTACCAATGTTGTAGCACATACATATCAAACTGATCAATTCTTTCCACTTGCACATACTTTACTAGACGTACAAAGTGCAGTGTGGGTACGAAATGCATTTATTGAATCCTGTAGTGTAATCAGGAGTTGGGTAACATTTACAGGACAGGAAAGCCAGGTTTCTGCCCAAAACACTCAATCTACAGAGAGATGCAGCTAGATAAGTGATATCAAGACAAGTTCAAAATTTCCTGCTTTTTTGTTTTAGCTGTTCAACTTCTCGCTTATCAGTTGTTAAACTAAACCATTAAATAACCTTCTGCGGTGGAGAGCCAACAGCTGATGCAATAAAAAAGAACAAGCCCTAATTCTCCTGAAACATGAAAACTAATGATCATGCTTTGCAAGGAAAAGCAACACCGATTAACACAGATAACCGCCTAACCAGCTCTTCCTTGGAGCAGTAACAGATCTGTTTAAATAAAGTTGAGGTTGAATTTAGTAAATGAGGACTTCATTAAAGGGACACTAAATTCAAACAAGTTTTTTTTTTGTTAGAATGATGGCTGAATTCTTGAGAACATCTAAAATGTAAATATTATTTATACCAAAACATTGTTCATGAAGAAACTTAGGTAAATGAACATGGCTTGTGCCACCAACGGGATATTCCATCAACTTGGTGCGGTGATGTACCGTATTTGCACGTAAATAACGCGACCGCGAATATAATGCGAGGGGGGTACTTTCGGTCTCAACGAAAAAAAAAAAAAAGTACTATATTACGACTATAGCGCGAAGTGATGCAACTGTAAACAGCAATCAAAAGGCGGTCACCCGCAAAGCTTTATTGACCTTTGCAGCCGTCGGGAAATGCCCAATTACTCTTCCTCGCTGCTCGAGTCCTTGTCGCTGTCGTCAAAAACTGCGCCGTCGTCCATGCCGTCCAGATTGTTCGAGAGGCAGCATTTCAGGAATGCCCGTGACACTATTGCCGACGGCAAAGCCTCCCAGGCATTGTTTATCCACCGTGCCACATCACTAACTGATGCTCGCTTCATGCGACCAGATGGCGTCAGTGGGCGATTGCTAGCCTCCAGCCACTGCTCCTATTCCCATCGTACGAGGTCCTTGAAGGGCTTATTTATACAGACATCCAGTGGCTGGAGCTGTGACGTCATTCCTCCGGGAATGACAACAAGGTCAGTGTTGGACTTGGCGAGCGCTTCCTTGACCTATCGGCCAAGTGGCCTTTAAAGGCATCTAACACGAGCGTAGCTCGAGTGATGAGGAGCGCACCGGGACGTCTTCCCCACACGACACGGATCCACTCCATCTGCTGTTGTCCATCCAGCCCTTGTCGTTGCACCTGATGAACATTTGGGGCGGGAATGTCTCATTTTTAGGGAGCGCCTTTCTTTTAAATATAAGAAAAGGGGGCAGCTTATGCCCGTCCGCCGTGCACGCCAACATCACCGTGACCCTGGTCTTCTCATTCCCTGTTGTGCGAACACGTACGTCCTTGGTGCCGAGTTCGTCAATCACGTAGCCTGCCGGAATGTCCAAAAAGATCGGAGTCTCGTCCGCATTTCCGATCTGGCCTACGGGGTACTGCCTTTCTCTTCTCACCTTCATTACATAACGCTGGAACTTGATGAGCTTCTCCTCGTACTCGGCCGGGAGCTTCTGGCAAATCGAAGTTCTTCGGCGAAGCGAGAATCCAGCGCGACGCATAAACTTCTGCACCCATGAGCGACTGGCCTTAAAGGTCCCATGACACCACAATTTCAAACGCAAGATGCTTGCATTAATTGGTTTTCCTGCATACGAAGGCAATCTTGACCGAGTGTTAGCGGCGAACGTCGCCTCTAAGTAATTTTAATATGGTTTCAAAGTAAGCGGGAACGCTTATCTGAGCTTGCAGCACCTCGCGACATCACCACTAGTATCGCGCAATTAGTGGCCCATCTGTGACGTTTCACTTTTGTAAGCCGATATCGTCGACGTCACAGAGAGACACGGGCGCGCCGCACTGTGGCTTCCGCGATCGGCTGCTGCAGCCGTCGCAGAAGCCACGCCAAAAGCCGTATTCTTTTTCTGCTTCCTCTCCGTGTTGGTCGCTCTAGTGTACATTGTACACACGCTATGGTTCAGCGTGTGTACAGACATGCGCTGCCACACGCTACGACAAGCGGCGTACGGTTGTCCAGGACACACGGAGCGAACGTGGGATCAGGGTGTAGATCACTGACGGACTCTGGCTCCTTGCACACTAGGGCATGTACGATCTGTATATGTATCTTCCTCATCAAGAGCCTGCGCTCACTTCCGACAGCCGCCGCGCTAGCCCCGCGGCGCTAGTTTCTTGCAGTTTTTGGCGCACGTTTCGAAGCTTCATTAAAACTGAACAAAATTGACGATGCTGCGACTAATTAGACTTCACGCTGGAGAATCTGCCACTCCATGCCATGATTACGAAACACTGTTCTACTCCATTAGAACATAAAAGTCTCCAACAAAAAAAAAGGCTGTCATGGGCCCTTTAAAGGCATGCCAGCCTCACATGCAAACTCCCTTGCCTTAATCTGCACAAGTTCGGCGCTAACAGGGAGAAACTGGTCGCGACGTTGGCGGACGAATTCTGCCAGGTCCTCTTCGATTTTCGGGAAACGCCCCGTATTGGGCCCACGGAACGCCTTACAAGTTGGTGCGGCTTGAAAAATGCGGTCACAGCACTTCGTCCAGCCTCGAACGGTTGACTCGGCCAATCCGAGATGACGTGCCGCACTTGAATTTCCCCTCTCTTCGGCCAGCAAGATCGCCCATTTTTTAAACGCGGCGGTATACTGATTACGCCTGTTCATTTTGACAGCCAATGCTGAAGCAAGCGAAGCCTACTCAGCAATGGGTTGCATAGAGATAGTATACTGACTCTAGAGGCAAAGCTGGGCCGTGGAGAGGGGGTCCCTCCCGGGCGCCGCCCTCTTGCTATTGTGTCAACGTGGCCAGCCTAAGTATTACTGAAAGTGCTAAAGACAAGTGTAGGTCGTCTTGTGCCGATTCCTTAAAAAACGAATAATCTTGCAAAGATAAGTGTGAATATTAAGCATACTGAAAACACTTCCTAAAAATGTAATTATTATATTTCACGATGCATGAATTCGCTCAATTGAGCGTGGTTTCCGATCTCTTTATTTCTGTTTTCGGATTCTCCCTCATTTTGGGTGTCTGATACGACATATGTGATCGTGCGGTGACATCGTTTGACGCGATAGCGCATTCGTGCGGTTACGTTGTTACTCTTACGACCGGCCCCTCTTTTTGTAACCGTAGCGGGGTAGCGACGGACGGGTTGATGCGGTGTTGTTCGAGGGCACCGGCTTGGCAGCCGGGCTGTTCGATCATGCCTCAGCCCACCTCAACCGCAATGTACAGGCAAAGAAACTCAAACTAGTAGGTTGTGCGTCAAAAGAGCTTTCTGCACCCGAAAGAATAAACCATGCTTAACATGTACACCCGCCAACTTCTTTAACTGGAGTGCGCGAGCGGCGACCGTTTTGTGCATCAGCGCCGCGTGGTGGAGCCAATCTGCAAAAGGGTTGAGGCTATGCGCCCGCCGACGCCGCGCGCTCGGCTTCGACCGTCTTCTGCTAGGCTGTTCTTTTTTACCCTTATCAGCATGATATCGACACCAGTTTTCGGAACACCAGATACAAGCAAAACAATACGCCTAGTCATGCTATTTGTCTGTCTCAGTCAAGCTGATAAGGGCATGTCTAACGCAAAAAAGAACAGCCTAGCAGACGACGCTCAAAGCTGAGCGCCCGGTGTTGGCGGGCGCATAGCCTCGACCCTTTTGAGAGTTGGTTCCGTCATGCGGCGGTGACGCACAAAACTGTCGCCGCTCGCACACTCCAGTTAAAGGAGTTGGCGGCTGTACGTACAGTTATATAGGTGTTCTCTGTATGCACGCTGAACATCGCGCACGGACCGCTCGGACACGACGATTATCGACAAGATCGCATTGACAACGCCGGGTGCACGGCGACCGCTGACAACAACGTGTGTAGTCTCTCGGTTTCTTGCCGAGACTGAGCTTCCCAGCTCCACGGACGGCCACCGTTCCACACTCTAAGGTTCTACCATTCCGCATTCTAAGGTTCTATCGCCGGGGGTAATGAAACGTGCGGATATGGACGCACCATATCCTAGTGGCGCGTGCGTCGACTGCGACACGCACAAGCGTTTCCGTACTGGCGGTCAGTGGGGCACCGAGATGCCCGGCAGGCGTCGGCGCCGCAGTGCCTTCCGATGCCCGTTCACTGAAAGCGCAAGTCGGAAAAAAATGTGCTACATGGCGCGACGAACCCGCCAAGTTCAAGGAACGTGCGACACGTGTTTCAAGGACAAAGATTTTTAAAGGGGGAAAAAAAAAAAGAAGAAGAGGGTTAGAAGTTCGCGCTATATTTGTGTGACGAACCTGAATATAACGTGAGGCGCCTTTCTAACTCGCAAATTATTGGAAAAAAGTTTGTGTTATACCCGTGCAAATATGGTATTTGAGCCTCGAGGAAAAAGCTTCAATTATCACAAAAAGTGGCAGCTGACAGGGTGGTGGTATGCAGCGGCTACGATGTCATAGAAACAGGTTTCGCCATGGTTGCCGACAGCAGCAGCTAATCATGACCATACCATCCTTGTCTGCTGTCTGCCTTTCACACAGCCAGCTGGACTGTAAACCATCAAAGAAAGAAAACATCGAATCTACTTCAACAGGACCTGGTTACGCAGGCAGCTGGGTAGTTCTAAAGGCACGCTGACCCCTAAGAGTGTGATTTTTCATTCAAACAAGACATTTTCCGGGCCAAAACAAGCACTACAATGTTTTTTGAATGGTACATGTACAGTGCACGGTAACTTAATATTTGCCGTTTGTGTCCCTTTAATGCAAAAGCCTTATGTCTTGTGGAGACATCCTTGAAAGAATTGGCAATGACCTAGTCAAAAACCCAGTGTCACTGTGGGCGGCGGAAAAATGTCGCACGATCATAGGAAACCCGAAAGTGTACCTTAGCATAAGCACACCATGCCAAAGGTCCTGTGACAGAGTGGTGATGTCAACACACTGTCAAGATGGCGTCCCAGCGTAAGGTAAGATGACGCGTCATGATGATGTTACCATATGACCTCACTGGCGATGCCACTGACAAGTTCTCAATGTAAAAAAGAACTGCATTTGATGTCAACTTCTCAGAGATGTTTACAACCAAAGTCAATTCATGGTTTCTGAGGGGAAATTTCATGGTTTTTGGACAGGAATCGAATCAATGCCCTCAAAGTGCCAAGACAACATGCCACCATTCATCGATGGCTTATCTTAGCCTCGAAATATGAGCAAGTGTATGTGTAGTGCATGTATGACTGCAAATGACACGTCGCCACTATGTGGTCGGCCACAGGTGCTTTCTCAGTCCAGTACGTAGGCGGGCTTACGTGTGTCTTCCAATTTTTTTTTTTTATATGAGCAAGTTACTAGATATAACTAATATTACAATAAGGTTACTAAGAGGCCCAATAACACTTTTCTACCTGGTCAAAGGATGTCCTCATCAGCATTGACCTCACAAAATGGTCTCATCTCATGCATCTCCTGCTGCTTAACTGTTTCAAATCTGTCAAGCACCGTATTTACATGATTGTAAGTCGACCCCCCCCCCCCCCCCTTTCTTTTTTTTTCAAATTTGGCAATCCAATGTTGGAAGGATTGACAAGTGGTACACGGTGAACCGTGTACCACTTGTAACAGCAAGAGAAACGAGAACTCAGGGGCGCTAGGCAGTGGTTAGAACTTTACATCTATGTTTCCATGGTTGTGGTAGAAGCACGATGTAGTATATGCATTTCATATATTTTGATGACAATAACGGTTATGCCGACTTTGATAGCTGGCAATCCCGATCTGTGCCCATTGGCCACCGTACCTAGTGACAAACCTGTGACCATCACGTTCGGAAGTGCACTGAACAATTTTATATATTGTTATGACTACACTATGCAAGAAGGCATTCGCAGCCCACCAACTGAGAAGCACGAGCTGCGCCCACCGGCATTTGGATGAAGACGAAGTTGCTGCGGCTGTCTCTGTAGCATTCTCTGTGGAATACAGATCTAGTTCTGCCTTTTCGCATTGTGGTCCCGTGCCAGTTTATTCTGCGTCGCGACAATATCGTGGCTACGTTATCACCGTGAATTGAACTAAGGGATTCGTTAATACTCATTTTGTTCATTAGAGACAAAAAAAAAAAAACGCTTCTTGAATACGAGTAAAACACTTGCGAACAAAAGCAAATTGTGATCAACTGTTTCCGTCAGCCACCATGTTTGTTTGTTTTGGTCTGCTGCCAGTTGTTTGATGGTCGTCATCTTGCAGCAAATGTTCTCATAACTGCGAATGAAGTTCCCCACTCAACCCACAGCGCATGGTTATTCTGCACACTTATACAGTTTTTTTCTTTTACATTTACTGTGCACACCAAGTGCACACATGGAAAGAGGGAGCATTACATCACACAGCCAGCCTTGGCAAATGAATGCTCTGTGGAGCAACCAGTGGTGGTCCAGCACATGACCTTTAGCGTCAGAGTCGCACAAGGTTCGAGATCTGCCGAGATGTTTGATACCTGGTAGCTTTTAGTCGATGCGCGTTTGTTCGGGCTTTTTTTGGGATTTGGCCGACATATCCAGCAGCTGCTCAACCTGCGTGTGTGCTCAGAACTCTGTCTGAGGGCTTGCTGCACTTCGGTCGGTTCCTGCAAGGCATATTTTTTGTGCTGTGCGCCAGCTACCAGAAGGCTACAATGCAACGCTGCACACTTGGGCTGTAGGTATACGCTTTGGCAGAAGTAAAATGATTGCTGTGCTCGATACACATTGCAGGTAGGTAGGTAATAAAATTTACTGGGGTCCTGAGGAAGTTGCTCTGCCCCTTTTACTGAGGGAGGAGAGCGGGCCGCTCCCACGTCAAGGCCAAGCATCACCGCCGCATTGTGGGCCTGGATTGAAAGGTGTCTTGTGAGACTGCTCGAGTCTTGGGCACCCCCAGAGCATGTGGTTAAAATCACTGTATCCACTGCAGTCGGGACATGAAGGGGAGACCTCCACAAAATGACTACACATGGAAAGGCTGGGATACGAGTGCATTTGTATTAACCCCGCCATGGTGGTCTAGTGGCTAAGGTACTCGGCTGCTGATCCGAGGGTCGCGGGATCGAATCCCGGCTGCGGCGACTGCATTTCGATGGAGGCGAAATGTTGAGGCCCGTGTGCTGTGCGATGTCAGTGCACGTTAAAGAACCCCAGGTGGTCGAAATTTCCGGAGCCCGCCACTACGGCGTCTCTCATAATCAGAACTGGTTTTGGGACGTAAAACCCCACAAAACAACAACAACATTTGTGTTAACCTCAGTGCAACCGATTGACAACATGAAATGTTTCAATTGGGCAAGGGAAATGCCCTGCGAGCAAGTTGATAATGCTTTGTGACTTCATTAAAGGGCCACTAAACAGGCTCCTAGTTTTCTTTTCAAGCCGCCCAAACAAGCTAACTCAATCATAGAGAAGGTTGCGGCGATCACATTCTGCGAATATTACAGCGCTGCACGCCACAGAGACGCCGTATTTCAAAAAGCAACTCCCGCGCCTCTTTCCTGCGATTGACCAGTCGCCCTCGCATCCTAAGTGTCGTCACGTTCTTCCGTGAACAACTTTGCGCAGTTGTAGCTCATTGATTGGTCGAAACCAGGTCTATGTCACATGCTGTGGCCATTCCACCGGCGTGAGCGCAGGAGCAACCGGAACTGCAGCGCAAGCGTCAATGACGTCAAGTTCTCAGGTCATGTCACGTGTCGAAAGTGGGCAGAGTCTCGACAGCGCGCCGTGCCTACCCTCTCCTCGGTAGAGAAGGGTGGGGTGGCCGACCAAGAAAACGAAACCGAGGCACGCGGCCACTTAAAACCGCGTAACTTCTTTATTATTGCACCTATTCGCAAAATTCTTGCGGGAGCATGTTCACATCGCACAGTTATATCTTTAAAACAAATTTTGGACCTCGGGGTTGTTTAGAGGCCCTTTAAAGGTGCGAAATATGTCCCTGAAGCGGGGGGGTGGGGTCCATCTCCGCCACTATTGGACCAGACCTGTTGCGGGCCCCAGCCAGGGCACCGACGTCGGAGATCTCGGCGCGGTAAGCAAGACCTCGCACGCAAGCATGGCCCAATTTGTTGGCGTTGACAAGCCCCCTAATTTCGGCCCTTTGCGGGCGGTGAACCAGGTGATGGTGTCAGGAGCAAGTACTTTTCCTTCAACTGTCTTGGCGACTTCATTACAGACAGCCCCCAAGGCGAATGCTCTCGCTGCCGACCTCAAGTCTGTGTAGACTACCATTTTGCTTGGATCTAAGAGCACTAGGGCTATGGCCAACTGCTCTGCCTTTGTGGGTGACGAGGTAACGATTGACGCGGACAAAAGTACCTTGCCTTTGGAGTCAGCGGAGACTCCAAAGGCAAGGTACAGTATGCGATCGTTATTACTTTGTCCCTGTTTATAGCTAAGTGGCAGGCACAAGATATTCAAATGCAGAATGATGTGTACGTGAAATATCTTCCCAACGCTCTGATGCTGCTCGCCGAATTGACACGTGCAAGACCAAGGCCGAAAGGCAAGATAGCAGAGACACCGCACGCGTTCACGGCTTCCCTTAGTCTCGCCATGGCATAAAGCGCAGCTGTTGCTACTGCTTCGACGCTGTGTGCTTCGAGACAGATATTATCGGCAAAGAACTTTTGCCCCATCGAAGAAATGATACAATTCGACAGCACAATCTTGCGCGCAGCATCACGGCGGTAGTCGTAAGGGTTTAGAAACTAGAGTACTGAAACATACTATGCGCTCTGATGTACCACTCTCCATGCCCCTTACGTTTCGGTCATGTGCTGGGCCACCACTTTTGGCTTCAATTTCGTGACAAAAGGCTCTCTCCTATATATTTCTTCCTCCATGCGAGTGCACAGCTCTTGTGGGAGCCTCAATCATTGATGGAAGAGCTGCCGCATGGGGGGTACAGCATAGACCGTTTTAATGTAAGTCGCCGGAATTGCGAATACCCACACTATAAGCGGTAGCGCACAATAACCAAAACAACATTTTCCAAAGTCTACACGTGTGTAAAAACTGTAGGTAGCAGGGCGTTAGACATTCGAAGCGTGCGACCAGGCTGCTTTCACCCGCTTAAAAAAAAAAAAGAAAAAGAAATGGATATTTCAAAGTCCGGGGCCACGCTGTGCAAAAAGGAAAACGAAAAAAAAAAGAAGCGCTATAGCGATGTCGCCGTTTATGTGGACTTCCTGCGGAACCGGACACGCAGAAACGGGAGCCGATTACGACTTTGTGCTCTCCTGGCTGTTTCGTTAATGGGATGTAGACGAAAATTGGTATGCCACAACATGACTGCATGACGAGCATAAATGACAGATCATAACATGAAAATCATAACATGCATGCCATGAGCGGCACGATTTACATGCCACGGTCTTGGTACTCTCCTGGCCGTTTCGTTAAGGGGGTGTATACGAAAATTGGTAGGCCACATCATGACTGCATGACGGACATAGATGACATGTCATAACATGAAAATCATGACATGCAGGTCATGAGCAGCATGATTTACATGCCACAGTCTTGGTGCTCTCCTAGCCGTTTCGTTAATGGGATGTATTCGAAAATTGGTAGGCCACATCATGACTACATGACAAACATAGATGACAGGTCATAACATGAAAATCGTGACATGCAGGTCATGAGCGGCATGATTTACATGCCACCGTCTTGGTGCTCTCCTGGCTGTTTCATTAATGGGATCTGTACAAAAATTGATATGCTGCAACGTGACTGCATGGCGAATATAAATGACAGGTCGTAATATGAAAATCATGACATGTATGTAATGAGCGGCATGATTTACATGCCACAGTCTTGGTGCTCTCCTAGCCGTTTCGTTAAGGGGGTGTATTCGAAAATTTGTAGGCAACATCATGACTGCATGACAAACATAGATGACAGGTCATAACATGAAAATCGCGACATGCAGGTCATGAGCGGCATGATTTACATTCCAAGGTCTTGGTGCTCTCCTGGCCATTTCATTAACTTTATATGTACCAAAATCAGCATAGCGAGACACCAATGCAGATCCAGTTTACGTTCCTGGTGTGTGCTTCACATTTCTTTGATTCCCACTTCACGTGGGATCTGCCAATTTTTTTCTACCGCACAACACTTCCTCTAAGTAGCTTTCTCGCGAGTTGTGACGTCATAACCAGTGCGCTGCAGCACTGAGAACGGTGCGAGGCTTCCCGTGGTGGTGCTATCTGGAGGCGTACGCATGCATGACCACGAGAAACTTTCCTCACTCATTTTGGCCTGCGACATCCAACGTTACTAGATCCTGTCAGTTGTCAAACTGCGCCTGGGAGCGGCGCGAAAATGTGACCCTCTGCCGTCTCCTCTCGTGAGGTGGCGCTGCCGCCACGATCGGCCCGATGGGCTACGGAAGCTTCGCAAGGCAGCAGCGCGCCGCTGACCGAATATCGCTTGTCTTTATCTCGTTCTCTTTCGTTGCGCTGCTATCCTTCGCACTAAGTATACAAGGAATACTTTTTACTTTGTGCACTATGTAAAAAACAGCTAATGGGTGAATAAATAGTACAGTGAGGCTTTTCGTGCGATGTATATTGTTTTATGTACGCGTATAACGGGCCGGTTACATAAAAATACAAAAGTGCGTTTGGCAATATTCACAAAAGACGCGCTTTCTTGTTTGCTACAGCTACCTTGTGACTGTTTTCTAGTCGACAATTTGTATCTCTCGCGTAAAAATGCATCCGCATCACAATGAAAAAAATTCAACACTTCGCGCGTGAATGAGAACATATGGTCTGCGCTGCCAAGAAAAGGGAAGCAGCACCCCTCTAGATCATCTGAAACCTTCCAGAATATGTCTCCGCAAAGGCCAAAGTCATCCAAGGAAGCTGACACACTTTTGTTAGCATTCTTCGTAAAGCCCAGCATTTTGTGGGTGGGGTGCTTTAACGAACCTTGCTTGAAACTCCTGTACTCAGGTAACTGTCGCAGCCAACTACTGGAATGTCAGAGCTTATGTCCGCTATGCATAGATCACATGCTGTGCCCTTCGTGACTTTGTGAATAACGTATCCAGACAGGTAATAACACTGTCCTCCACATTTCCTGTAGCATAAGTGCAAGTACGTTCTGGTGGGCTGCTAGGCTCCAGGCAACTTATTAATCTCTCAATGGCATTGCGAAGACTACGTTGTTTTGTCTTGTAGGCTCCTCTGGTGTCCTTGAATGTGTCGTCGACGCCGACGAGTACAGGGCTCGGCACACCTTCCACGCTTGCGCGTGGCGCAGTTTTAATACAGGGCTCGGAATGGCGCGCTACCAATCGCGAAGACATGAAGCAGTCTTCGGGGGCCTGAAAAAATGCCTCTTCTCGCTCGAAGATCGCACTGAGTCATAGCCACTCGTGCAGCCGGTCAGAAAACACAGAGGCATATTTGCTCACAAGGAACGCGGCATTATCCTGGCACATAGCTAGCTACCCAACACGAGCAAAAGAAGCGCGCGCAACGTTGCTCCGCCCGTTCCCACTGCCAGCGTTGCTCGCACCGCTCGCCCTCGGGCCGACAGCGCTGCGCGCGCCGCTCCACGGGCGCGACGGAAAGGGGTCAGGTGCCGCGGCGGAGTTTGACAACTGAAAGCATCTAGTAACGTTGGCGACATCCCCGTGCACAGTTGACTGGCTTCGCCGGGGCAATCCCGCAGACGCCTTCATTCATGCAACGTAACTTGCAAATGACACAGGCTCATTCTCTAGCATACCCGAACTTTACGCACTTGATATCCTACTGCGGTCAGTCGAATATCATCGATTCTGCACCAGTTTGTTACATCAGCATACTTGTATAATTCGGCTAACGTGCTTATTATGTAAAAGGTGCAACTTTTGTTGGTTTTCACAGCAGTACTGTGCCCTTTGTAACTTGAGCACAGCAAGGCCCCACAGCATATGCCATCAGTCAAGTGTTGTGCTTTTGCACAACCATTTTATTACAAGAGGAAATTAAGCAAGATGAAATAACACATACTGATTCAAAGCAAAGTGACGCAACAAGAATGACCACAGACAACATGGCAAACAGCAAGAACATTTCACAATTTGCATGTGCATTAGGTAATTTGAAATCCTTGTCATGCTGTAAGGCCATCTTCATTTTGTACGTGCTTATGGAGTCAAGCAGAAAGCATCTTTCACTGCCTTCATTTATAACAAAACAAACTTGCTAGTTGGTCCAATTTCAGGCATTTTTTTCACCTTGCCGTCATATCAGGTAAATGGTGATGGCATCTGTAGTTGTCACACTATCATGGCTTATTATGGCATCCGGAATGCAGTAATTACTCCCAAACAGCATAACAGTGCAAAATTTCATTTTCAGGCTAATACACACAGTTGCCAGGCAATACAGGAACTTCTGTCAACAGCATTTTCACTAAAAAGTATATGCATCCAGGTTGTTTCACAAATGTACGGTGGATATGCAGGTTCCCATCAAATTCAGAGTTCTGGTAATATTAGAAGTGTTTGAACAGCAACACTTCCAAATAAAGTTAATGTTTAACCGCTACTGACACCAAGCATTATGCTGCAGATTAAAGAATGGTGCCTTAATTTCAAAGACAAGCAGAGAAGTATGAAAAAGGTTCTGCCACTCAGTTTTGTGAATGCCACAACAGACTATCAAATAAAATGAAATGCACCTGTTCATCAGAGATGTTTGCGCCAACCATCATGTGCAGCACAGCCAAGAGTTCATCCCTGGAGATCTTGTTGTCATCGTCCAGGTCATACATCTTAAAGGCAACTGAAACAGTAACACTGTCACGTTATAACAATGGCAAAGTTAGGTCTGTTCATATCAAGCAAAGTGGGTATGCACTCAGTGGCCTACACAAGAGATACTTGACCTCAGTTAGGAGACAGCAAGCAAGTGGAGCTAGATTGCATATTGGGGCTTACGTAACATCTAAAAAACATGCTTACATTTATGTCTCGGAAAGTAACAGCGACTTTGTTAACAAGGTTCTCTTCTTAGGAATGAGAGTACTCCATCCAGTTGTCACCGTGGAACTCCGTTTACCGAACGCTCCATTAAACTTTCTCAGTAGAAGGGACAGCGTGTGGTGCCCAGTTCATCTCTTTCAAGAGAAAGATGACAGAGTTCAGTGGAGTTTGCAGGTGCCTGTGCAACAGGGGCACCACATGAACAGGTCAAGCCAGTATGATTCAAAAGCAGCAGACAGACTAAATCATAATTGCCCTCTTTATGTTAGTATACCATAAATGGTGCTGCTTATTATCAGTTACAAAAGAGAAAGCTAAACGTAATAATAGGAAACATTTTCCACAAATAGCCTTTGGTATCTCAAGCTGCCAAACCTAATGAAATGAATAAGAAGTGACAGAGCAACTGCAGGGACAATCACAATGGCAAAAACAATGAATGGGTGGATGCATCCACTTAAAGTCACGGCGACCGCTACTGCCACAAGCTCCTCATTATTCCTCTCTGCCCTCTCAAGTGCTTACTAACACAATGTCAATTTCGAGCTTCTGTTCCATTTCCCACCACAAACTTCCAGCCTTCTCCCACTTGTCTTCATCACAGATACACTCATGTTCCCCAAGACTGTTTTAGAAGCTAATATCCCTGGTAGACTTGGGCCCGTATTCATAAACCTACCTTATCCTTATCGCTTGGTTTCCTTATGGCCCCTGTAATGTTAGGGTGTGTTGAGGCGACTAAAATGGTAATCAGTGCGATATAAGGCTTCTTTGTAGATACCAGGCTAATTTGTTCATGAAGCTTGATAAGGGCACAGGAAAGATAAGGAAAACAAGAGATAAGGATAAGGCAGGCTTATGAATATGGGCCTTATTCCTTCCTTTATTACTGGGCGAATACCTTCTTGACATTCAACTAAAATGTGCACCTTTCCTACATATTAAGCACAAATTGTCTTCATGAGAAAATTTACTTCTGGTATATCTTTAAGCTCTCAGACAGCTTGAAATGGCCTCAATTATCACAGAAACACTTCTCTTTTATTCCACCTACCCAGTTAACTACGTTGCTGAGTTTTTTATAAGTGCTTCTACACAGCACGATGTTTCTGCATCTTTGACTGCCTGTTCAGTCACTTCCTTACAGCTGTCAACCACCTTGCAATATTTACTGGTTAGTTTCCTTGTCCCCTTCCTCCAGCACATTTTATCTGCATATAAATATTCTAGCTGACCATGTCTTTTACTCCATGTTTCTCGGCAGTCTTCCAAAGTGCACTGGGTCTTGCACAGCCCATATCTCCTCTCACTTGTCTCTCCATGGCACCCAGTGTCAACCTACCCTTGGTTTATCTCCTGTACTGAGTGCACTTCAGGTCTCACACACAGCACTCACTTAGCATACCTCAGTCTTGGAACCACTCCTCTTTTCCAGGTACCGCTAACTACTTCGAACTTATTGTAACCCCATAGCACTCTTCATTATGGCACTGCTTCTCTTGCTTTCCGCTTTGATTGCCCATTCATGCTTTTCCAACTGCCTATTGTCTTCTTTGATCCATACTCCCAGATACAGCAAAACCTCATTAATTAGACCCCTTTTAATTAGGAACTTCAGTTAATTCAAACGCGGCGTCTGGTCCCATCCAGAATGTGCATTGTTCTACGACTGAAAAACTCGCATTCATTCGGACAAATTCGACCTCATTTCAGTTAATATGAACTGGGTCGGGTCGCAACAGGGAAGCAGCAGCTGATCCCACCACGGCCGCGCTTTGGATATAATTCGGACTAGCAGCCGAAATCAACGCCACATCTAAACAACTTCGTGATCAGATCGTGGCCTCCAAGAGTTAAAATAAGGTAAAAATGAGCTTTGTATCTCAGAGGCACAAAAAAACACACACATGGTGTGGTTTTCCACTGAAATGAAAGGCAGTGCATCAGTACTGTCATCAGCAATGGACAACTGATGGATTTCCCATTTCTTTTTTTCTTGTGCATCCAACACATTTGTGTTGCCATTAAATTGGATTGTTCTCCTGTAGCGTGACGTTGCTTCTAAATTTTATTTATCTTTGTGTGCGGTCACCGCAGTCTGCAGCCTTATTGTTTGTTTGTTTTGAAAAGTTTGCCTTTATTATTGTGTTTTTATCACTGTGGTTTTTATTTTGTTCACTGTCTACATCGTGCTTCTGCACATCACCATTGCGCAAGCGACACTGGGATGGCACCTCCTGCATCTCCGGCCCCAGCAGCAAAGAGAGCAAAGTACAAAACAAAATTTTACTGCGAAGGTGCAAATATTGAAGGTGTTGCCGGAGCATCTCGAAAAGACATGATGGAAAAGTTCATCAACTGAGTAGTTATGTCAAGAACGACGACCAGATTATGCAACCTTATGACGGCAACATGTTTGGCAAAAAGAGAAACGCCGAGTTTCCCACGAACAATAGGGTCTTCAGACGGCCTTTAAATGTGACTAGCACTTGGTGTGGCCACATCAGATTAGAAATATCAATGGACAAAGCAGCGTACATGGTCATAGTAAACAAATACGGGCGTCGTGTGGTTCACCTATCCTTCAACCTCAAACCTATACAAGAGGTCTCAACTCTTTGCGTGTTGGGCCCCAAAATAGCTCAGACGGATTCCGCGTACCCATGGGTCAAAATCACAAAGCAGCGCATAGCAGAAACAAAACATTTGATACATTGTATTGCCACAAAATCTGGCGGTGAACACGCCAGCTAGTCAAGTGTGTACTTCAGCCATGCCTTGTATACGAAGCCGAATTTCATCATCTCAAAAGCAGAATGGGCACATCTCAAGTACATTAATCATGAAGCAATACGTGCCGTCACACGGCTGCCGTGCATCACACCAATTCAGACTTTGCAAGCAGAGGCACAGCTTAACACGATTGATGAACTGGTGCATCGGCGGTGTACCGCTCTCGCGCTAAAGGTTTCATCATTCCAAACTGTTGCGGCTTTAGCTCGATACATTGGACACGCAGTGCCCATTCCCACTTCTACTCTCAGTACTACTCCTCTGTGGCTCCAAATGCAACTGAGAGATAACAATCCTCTTGGTTGTCTTCATCGACCGATTCCTCGCCACGCAACTGCGCTAGTTTCCTGCCTTAGTCGCACCGACAACACAGCGGGCATGCTTATACGTTATGTCGATGCTAGTATCAACAATAGCATGGTTCACACCACACTGGTATGCACGAAAGTGCCACAAGCAGGACAGACATGCAAGTACATAGCTTACCCTCAACCATTGGAATATCTCACTACTCGCTGCTGTACAGGATGGGATTAACGCCTTATCGCGTTTTAATGAAGCCAAGCACTACTCTAGGCTCGTCCTTTGCACCAACTCCACGGAAGCAATTCCCAATATCCATCGCATAGCCCTATTAACGGCGCTTTCAGATGAAATCCACCAGCTGGCAAGAACTGTCAGTATTTCCATACGTGTCAAATGGGTCGGCAGTGTCTTGGCAGTGTCTCATCAATTAGAGGCAGATTCTGCCAGTTGCTCGCCCATCCATATTTCACAACCCACTGCCACTATTCCCCAAAGATCACTGCGGAAAGCTGATGTGCCAGAAGGAATGTCTCCGATGCACCACACGAGCACCTCCATGTGGCTCCAACCTCCCTGGTGGGCTCACTTGCTTAGAGGAGATAGCGGTTCGGAGACTTTGCATGGGGGTTGCACTCACTCCATCAGTGGCTGGCCACTGGCCGCAACGCTAACGCACCACGCACGGAACTACATGCCCTTTCTGTGACACTTCGATCACTGACGTGGACATGACACACTTGCTGTAGTCGTGCCGGGACTCCAATGAGCTCGCCCTCGGCACCTCAGAGCTACCAGTCGTCATCCAGGTCGCCCTCTTGAGTTACATGAGTAATCAATGGACCACTCCATCGATCGCTTTTAGATTTCACGCATGAAAATAATTTACTTGTGTATGTGTGACGCGTTTTTGAAAGTTATGTAAAATATGCCAAAGGCCAACCTTCTGAATTAAAAAAAAAATAAAGCAAGAGACTTAAAACAGCGCGCAGCCCACCCCAAACTAGAAGCGCTCTTGTGATGGACTGCCATCTTGTGTGACCCGCAGCTGCACTTCAGCAGCCCGCTATATGCACACAAGCAGAGAAGTTCGCATTGACCATGACCACTGACTCTTTCAATATGTCAGAAGGGTGGTTCAACCGCTTCAAGAAAAGACACGGGCTGGTGTTTTGCAATGTGTGTGGTGAAAAAGGTGCAATCGACGGGAGTGGGGAGTGTTGTGCAGGACTGACAGTCTGGACTTTCCACTCGCCTTTCTAAGTAGGAGCCATGCAACATTCTGAACGTTGACGAGACAGCACTGTTCTCCAAAGCTCTGCCTGACAAGACAATCCGGTTTAAGGGGGACCCGTGCATCAGCAGGAAGCAGAATAAAGAGCAGGTGACAGTTCTGGCTGCAAACATGACTGGCACAGAGCGGCTGCTGCTTCTGGTGATGGGAAAGGCTGCGAAGCCAAGATGTTTTAAGAACCTTAAGCAGCTGCCTGTTGACCCCCGCTTTAATCGAAAGGCTTGGATAACCACCAAAATATGTCAAGCCTGCCTGCATCAGCTATATCGCTGCTTATATCGCTGCTATAAGGCGCTGTTCATGCAGGACAACTGCAGTGCGCACATGATGGTGTCTGGGCTCGAAAACGCTAAACTTATATTCCTGCCTCCGAACACAATGGCTTTGCAGCCCATGGACCAGGGAATCACACAGCTTGTGAAAAGCCGCTATCAATGGCAGGTACATGAGCGGATGCTGCTCTGCGTAGAGGCAGGCAAGCAGTGCAAGGTAAGCCTACACAGCGCAATCTGCATGCTCACGTGCGTGTGGAACAACGCACTGCCTGAAGCAGTTGCCAACTGCTTCAGGTATAGTCACTTCATGCATGACACTGCTGACCCGGATGGAGTGGGCAGTGCTGAAAGTGGCGAAAAGCAAGTTGAGCACTTTGTTAACATCATGCCAGCTTATGTGCCTCTGTGCCATTACCTCGCAATAGACAATGATGTTGCCATTGCCACCAAAGTGACAGGCAATGATATCGTCGCCGGGGTCTTGGATGGCGAAGGGGAATCCGCTGATGAGGACCCAAGCGATTCAGATTAACGTCCATGCCATAAAACGACAGAGGCTACACATGTGTTGACCGTTTTGGAGGGCATCCACATGGTTTCCTCGGACAGTGTGCGCGGACTGAGCTACCTACACGAACTTCGCAAAATTGTGATTTCCTCGTACATTTCCTCCGCGAAGCAAACCGCAATCGTAGACTTCTTCAAGAAATAAAAGTCTGATGATGTCGGAAACATTCTCAAGTGTTTTAATCGTACTCGCGATACTTCGGACCCTCAGTTAATTTGGACATTCTCTGTGGTACCGTGAAGTCCAAATTAATGGGGTTTTACAGTATTTCTACTAATCGACTTTTGCTATCTCGTTTCACTTTATTGCAATGGGCTGGTCTGTTGTATCTCACAATACCAACTTCCTTTCCAAATATATCTGGAAGAAGTTGACTATCTCTTAGACAGTCGACCAGCAAAACATAATCATCCACACGTATTAAACCCAAAAGTCATTGCTTAAAGAGTGCACTCTCTAGTGTATACGGAAAGGTGACACCCTATCTTACTTTCCTGAAGCTTTCTCTCCGTTCCTATCATAGCTCTCACAAATAAGATAGGTGATAATGAGCGCCCCAGCACAGTCATTTCTAAATATCTGCTGACGGTTCATTGGTTAGACCTTCCCATGTTATCTGAACTGAATTATTTAAATGTATATTGCTGTAGCAACTGAATGGTGTTTTTTCCAAGGCCTTCCTCTCCTAGAATGATTCAAGGAATGGCAGTGTTCACATTACTGTGTGTGCCACTCATTGTACCTAGAAAAGCTAGGTAAATATCAGGGCCTGTTCTCCTCTCTGGCTATTTCTATAGATTTTCAGTTAGCACAGGACCAGGCTAATTGGGAGAACTACTGGAGCAGCCTTTGCCATGCAGTGGGCATAGACAGGCTGCTGCTGAGGATGATGATTGTGATGGTTATGATCGACTGTGTGACGAGAAACAGGTTGTCATCTATGGCATGTTTACTTTAAAATGCCTTTGTCCTAGGGTGCTACTAACTTCCAAACCACACTAGATGCTGTTACAGCAAAGTCATGTTTCACTTCTAGGCTTTTGGGCTAAACGTTACTGATAGACAAGGGCACAAACTATGCATACGCTAGAAGGCAACTGAGCTGTTTGCCAGCGGCCAACCATTCAGAAGAAATGAAGAGGTTGAGCTACTCAGTGTACCGTCAGGATACACATAACATCATGGTTATGTCAAGGTTAGGTGGCAGGGCATGTGGCTCCAGCTTCATACAAGACATTTGGTGGTTACAAGGACGAGCTGCGGCTGCTCACTATTTTGCAGTACCTGCTGTGCTTTACCCCAGTCCAATAACGTTCACAGATTCAACCTAGAAGGCATCAGTCATAGATTGCGCACGAAGTGGAAGACGTGGTGCTTACAGACGCGAACCCTTCCAATCTAATATGCAGAATCAAACAGAATGACATTTCGAACATGAAGAATGCATGCTTAGGTGCATCAGCATTAGCAAAGCAATGTTATTCTTCTTAAAATGTTATCACATTGCAGTTATGCACTACAAATATTCCAAGTTGAAAACCTACACAGGGAAAAAATATACATGCAAACAGGCCCATAGCCAGGTAGGGTGCCCTCCTGGCTCCCTCCCAAAATTTTGGTTAGGGGGCAGTGTTAATAACATAATGTAAAGCTAATAACATACAATTTAAGTTTATTAATAACATTACATTTGAAATTTTACTTATTTTATATAATGCAATTTTTACCGAAAACAAATAATGAAAACACGTTTTTCTGAAATAGCCTAAGCCTTTAGCAATTGCCCCTCCCTTCCCTTCTGAAAAATATTCCTGCATACAGGCCTGCACACTAAAACCTACCAAAGGACAAAATGGGCACCAGCGTGCATGTTCTGAAGCCCAGTGCCACACCATGCTTTCAGGGCATGTGGACGGAGTGAGGCAGCATTTACAGTGGTGATTAACACAGATATGCAACTGGTAACCTACATATTGCTCAGGGTGAGCACAACTTTTCCATCACCATATCAAAATCTCTTGCAATTACTGCTTTGACACCTAGCCTTAAAATGGTCACTGCTGGCACCATAGAGTTTCTTACTGTTACACACTAGAGGGGAATATGGCGCTAGTGTCTATGGCGACTCGTTCAGCGTTGCTTCAACCACCATGGGCATTATGGGAAGTACAGGCTTCAGATCTACTTCGGATGGATTTCGTTCTTAAGACTCACAACAATTGTTAATTGTTTTCTGCATTTAAAACAAAATGAAAAGAAATGTTTGCAACTAATATTTGCTTTTGTCTCTCACATGTAACAACTGATACATAATGTTTGCATAACTGTGAAGTTGAAGGAAAGCAAAGACAAATTTTGCCACCAGGGTATACATGCTCCGACGATTCTGTTCTAGATGTGGTGCCATGAAGAAATTAATTATGTTTTTTGCATCACTGCAAACAAAAATGTGTGTTTCCCTCTGAAAAATATGCAACATGCACTTATGAAAATAAAAAAGATGTTACGCTAGGTGAGAAGTGTTGAGCTTTCAAGAGAAACACTAAACATATCATCCACTTCGGTGTCTGCCCCGTCCGAGCTTGGGAACCGCGAGCGTCTCTCGCAGACGCTATCGAGGACTGCGCACGTTTGGTCTTTTATCAAGGTTCCTGCAGATTACCAATACAGCAAGTGACCATTTCAGCCGCTCAGGCAGCAGCTGGATGCCTGCTGGCTCCTGATGGGTGCTTTTTTTTTTTTTTCGTTACCGACTACTGACTGAAGAGTGTGCACCACCTGTTGTGATTTGCATTTATCCACTATGCAACAACAGCAGGCTGCAGCTAGGATGCAGCAGCTCTTCGTAGTACAAGTAATTATGTGTTCACAATTGAAAGAATTCTTTTCACCAGCAGGTGGATCGAATTTGCCGACGCAAGCGTCTCTATGCTCCAACTGCCCTTGTCAATACACCAGTGCACCACAGCAAGTAGATGAACGCGGCTTGAACGACCATTTTAGAAAGCTTGCTTTTCGTGCAGGCTTTCTATCGAGAGCGCACCAGACCACTAATGAGAAAATGCTGAGTGGTGAGCATAACAAAACAGGCTGGCAGTATCGTGTCATGTGGCAATGCGATGCTGGTTTTTTGCTATTGAGTGTTGCACTAGCTTTGGCTGTAGTCGAGGCTGGTTATCTTTCTAGCTTTTGTTTCTCCTGGCAGCATTGCAGGCCTCGAACAACCTCGCCGCAGGGTACGCGGGAAACAAAAACAAAACCACAGTTTGCAAGCCAATGCAAACCAATCCGAAGCCTGTAATTCCCATGATTCCCATGGTGGTTGAACGATCGCAGCGCCAGATGGCCCTCTAGTTTACAGTATGAAACTCTATGGCTGGCACAATCATGGGCACGTAAAATAATGTTTAACATGTTAAAATGTCCCATGGGGCTCAATGGTTCGGGAGCTTTGCAAATGCACAGTGTTGTTCATTTTCAGGTAAAACCCAATTTCATCCAATTCTTACAACCAAAACATATTTGAGAAGAAACATGTTAAAGGGACTGTCTAATATCCTTCATCGATTTCCTGTTTCTAATTGCAATAGTAAGCGTACCATTCAAAGTGTACAAGCTTGCAGTGGTTTTGCTAGAAAGTTGATAGGAATTCCTAAAAACAAATTTTTTTAACTGCACGTGCAGGGATGCTGGCAACAGTGGTCACTGAGTTCTTGCAATATTACTTCAAGAATGAAGATGATGTTCTGCTGTGAAGGAACGCTACCAGATGCAAGTGAAATAAAACTGCCGGAAAAAAAATTTTGCTTTAAAGTAAGACAAGTGGTGCTGCATCGATTTTTCTGTTTTTGGTTACAATTGTAGTTTGACACACTTTGCCAAAAGTGGCACCACCAGTCATTTTTTAACGACTTTCAAGGCCAAGTAAAAAATATTATTCCTTTTTTATGGGGTACAAGCATGCTCGTTTTGAAACATCAATGTAAGGAACGATCTGCTCATTTTCACTGCAACCGAAAAAATTTTTCACAGTGGTGGGCAGTTCCTTTAAACTCGATTTCTCCCCAATTCAGGGCTGTTGAGCTGGAGAAGCAGAGTGCGATGGTGCATACAAAGCCAGCAGTGTTGACATACAGCTTAGGCCACTGACAAGAACTTTTTCGACAACTCCAAGGGCAGCTGTCTCCTATGTGAGGCCCATGGCTGCATGCTTAGAACTCGCCTCCTACAAGCCAAATATACACCACGCATCAGTGCAATCTGCCACTGCTACAATGCCACTGAGGAGTCCCTGTGCCGCATCACCCCGGAGTGTGCGAGCCTGTGCATGGTCTACAGTGGACGGAGGCACTGAGCTTTCACAAGCATGGTGTGCCCCTAACTATCGGGCCATTGAGACAACAAAACAAAACCACTCTGGCTAGGTGCTTCCACTTAGTCTAATTTTTAATAGCTTAGAAACCAGATCTGGGCTGTATGCCCACCAATCACCTGGTCCAAAAGGGAAAGCTGCAGATATCATCATCACCCTCACACATGAATCTATTCTTTAATGCTGCACAGAGTTTCTGGTGCACATGTTCTAGCTGCCCTGCGTCGGGACTATGATGTTATACCTTGCTGGTGGAAGTGAATGCCAGTGACAGGTCATTTGTCAGGCTACGTGCAGCACTGTACACGGCTCCCATTAAACCCAGACAAACCCAAAATTTGGTACGGTTCCAGGTAAAACGAGACTTCTCCCCTATATTCACACTGAAAAATAGAGCCGTATTTTTACACCCAGAATTTGAAAAATATAATACCCGAAAATTAACCATGTACCCTATGAATACATTCGCAGAGGTGGAGCATTGCTCAGTGAATGACTTGACAAAATCGTTCACTTCATGACAAGCGAAACAGTTTGCCATCAATTTGATCACGCAGCTTCTTTGAGCAACTAATGTGAATATCACATATGCTCTTCAATTTAAATAACCGTGAGGAAGCTTCAGATCGGTGAACGTGTAATATGATGCTGGTACTTAAGAAAAAAAAAATGTCTACATTGTGCGTGAGGCTATCAGTTTTAAAGAAATAGTGCTGGCATCCCAAACGATGGCGATACTCACAGTGCAGCTTTTCTTCGCGGCTGTTCAGTTTGTTCTCCTTGTTCTTCTTCAGGGGTCGAAAACGCGACAAGACCCGGACGAACTGGCGGAAATTGATGCGGTCGTCGTAGGCATCCATGAAGAAAGCGTGCACAATGCGGTCGCCAAGTGGATTGATGGCTAGCTCTGGGATGCGCAGGAAATCTTCTCGACTGCAACCAATTCAAAGTTCAACGTAAATGCGGAACCTGCCAACGCAGTGGTGCTTGAGAGATCGAAACCGCACCGAAGCTAATTAAACCCCATAGGTGTCACAAAATGATGACAGGTATGAAAATGCCGCAGCATCGATGGCAAACAAAAAGCCCGTTTTACAAGTGACAGTCATGAATTCTCATAGTAACGGCAATCGTCTCGCTTATTTACACACAGAACCGCAACTGCATCACTAACTTGTCCGAATGAGGCAAGACGGAAAGAGAAGCTCGCACCTAGCTGCTGCAGTTTTAGGTTCAGGTTTTCAACGTCGACATGTAAAGAAATTCACCAGTGCGGTTTCGCATGAAGCACTCAAGCTGAAAGCCGTCAGCTACACCATGCTGGGGGCTTGGAAGCGAGTCGGTACAGAGCTCGAAGTAAGTTGTCACCCTCGACACAACACAAAATTAGAGCCTCCCATCAGTACGTAGTTTCGAACACTCCGAGCCACACTCACCTAAGTGTGCCGTTGTCAGTCTTGTCCAGACTAGTAAATCTGCTGTACAGCCGCTCGATCTGGTTTGGCGAAACTGCGAGAATGACCTCGGGTGAGCGGGGTTTCGTCCAAACCCGTGACAACGGCATTTACAAAAGCTGTCTCGAAACAACTCACAGCCAGTCTCCTGCTGGATCTCTTGAATTTCCTCCTCTTGGAGCATTAACGAGGACCGGGTGCCCATGATCGCAAGCAAGGCAGTTAACCCAGCTGCACAACGGTGTGGGACAAGCTAACTCTATACGAACCGTGGGGAAACCCAAAGTGCCAACGATTGTGTGAAACACGTATGAAATAGGTCGAGGTGGCCTCGACACTCCTATAGTTTCCGAACAGAGTTCTGACCTTGGTAGTAAACGCACTCTACGCACGCGAAGACACAGAGATAGAGTTCCCCGCTGGAAAGTTAGCGCTGCGTTCGCTTGCGCCAATGAACCACGGATGGATGGATGGATGCTATGAGCGTCCCCTTTGTAACGGGGCGGTGACATGTGCGCCACCAGGCTCGTAAGAAGATTTAAGAGCTTTTTTTTTTTCTCACTCTTTAAATTTTCCTCATGCCTTTTAAATCTACTTCAATCAAATCGATCATACTAGAGCAAAAACGGAAATTCATTGCCCAGTTCCCTGCCCCTTATGGCAGAAAGTCCATATTTTTCCCTATAATTATTTTTGTCCGTTCTCTCTAGTTTTCTGCCACCAGTATTCAAACCGCCTCTTATTTCAATCGCGGCTATGTTCAGCTTCCCGTTGTTCGCCCTAAAAGCCAAGGCTTCACATAGGCTGGTGCCCAAACGTACACCTGGGTGGATATTTCCGCATTCAGTCAGAACATGCTCCGTCGTTTCCCTATCTTCCTCACAGCATGTGCATTTTTCTTCTTCTTTACTGAATTTCGCTTTATAAATACGCGTTCTAAGGCAGCCACGGATGGATGGATGGATGGATGGATGCTATGAGCGTCCCCTTTGTAACGGGGCGGTGACATGTGCGCCACCAGGCTCGTAGAACTTTTTTTTCTCTCTCTTTAAATTTTCCTCATGCCTTTTAAATTTACTTCAATCAAATCGATCATACGAGGGAAAACGGAAATTCCCTGCCCCTTATGGCAGAAAGTCCGTATTTTTTATATAATTATTTTTGTCCGTTCTCTCTAGTTTTCTGCCACCAGTATTCTAACCGTCTCTTACTTATTTCAATCGCGGCTATGTTCAGCTTCCCGTTGTTCACCCTAAAACCCAAGGCTTCCTGTAGGGTGGTGCCCAAACGTACACCTGGGTGGATATTTCCGCATTCAATCAGAACATGCTCCGTCGTTTCCCTATCATCCTCACAGCAAGTGCATTTTTCTTCTCCTTTTCTGAATTTCGCTTTATAAATACGAGTTCTAAGGCAGCCCGATCTCGCTTCAAACAATAAAGCGCTTCCTCTTGAATTATCCTAAAATGCCTCCCTCTTTATTTCGTTTTTGCCCTCTCGGTAGTTATTCAGAGTCGGTTTTTTTTTCCATCGCTGCCCTCCAGTAAATCTTCTCCGCCTCTCTGACTTTTCCCTTTACGCTCTTTGTTGTCAGTTCTCTTAGAGCCGTATATTTACTGGTGAGCCTCCTAGTTCTCTTTCTCCACTGCGTATCAACGCTCTTTCTATATACATAGCGGAACACCTTCACTGCCCACCTACTCTCTTTCATATTCCTTAGTCTCTCTTCAAACCTTATTTTGCTCTGCGCTTCCCTTGCCTCAAAACTCGCCCATCCCATATCGCCCTTTACAGCCTCGTTTGTCGTTTTCCCGTGGGCACCCAACGCGAGGCGTCCCACAGTTCTTTGATTCACGTCCATTCCTGATTGTATCTCTGGCCTCATGCACACCACTGAGTTCCCAAATGTAAGCCCCGGTACCATTACCCCTTTCCACAGACCCCTAAGCACCTCGTACCTATTGTGTCCCCATAACGCTCTGTGCTTCATTATTGCTGCGTTCCTCTTTCCCTTTGCTGCCAAGGCTTTTTCGTGTACCTTCATGTATCTATCACCCTCATTTACCCATACGCCAAGGTACTCTTCGCTTACTCTCGGTATTTCTTGGCCCTGTATGGATACCGCCTGGTCGTTGGGATCATTGAATACCATCAGTCCGCATTTTGTTACACTAAATCCTAGTCCTAGAGCCTCGCCTTCCTCCCGCATATATTCACCAGCCGTTGTATATCATCTTGACTGTCCGCGAATAAGACAATATCATCAGCATAAAATAAACCCGGAAAAGTCGCAGCGCCACAGTTATGTTTTTCTTGTTCGTTTTCTCCTTGATGTGGACTGAAGTCCCGTCAAGAAGATGATCGACGTCGATGAAGCAGGAGGCAGGTTGGAGGTAATGAACTTGAAAGTATATTGTAGCAAAATATTTACAGTCATATGTACATCTTGCCGAAGCACACTGATGATAACATAGACATCAACAGCGTCTTACTCTTCTACTTAACTTTTCTTAAGTTAGAGCCTAGAACACCGTTACTACATACAACGAACTTAGTCTCACTGTTCAACCACCGAGTGGTTACGGCCCAGACAGAAGTTGCATCGTACGGAGTCTTACTGATCGATCAGTTAAGTGATTACAGCCTAGACTGAAGGGAAACGAATCCCGTCCAGTCTTTAGTACCTTGCGGTAACAAAGAAAAAGGGGAGGTGGCCACTGCTGGTCCGCCTCAACCTTCTGTCATCCAATCTGTTTACCCTCAGATTAAGCCACTCCCTAGTGGGCTGTCCCTAATCTTGACAGCAGCGTCTTTGCAGTTTAAACAGGCATTTTGGCATTCTTTCCCATCATGGCTCTCCCTCTCCTTATCCCACGCTCTCAGATATTCTCACAATCGAAATATCGGTATCGTAGCAGCCCTGCGGCATTCGGGCCATCTCCCACGCTCATCCAGTCGAACCCTGTCGTTCCAGGAAACACAGCGTGTCTTCGCCTTTCCCGCAGTTCGGACCGTGCACTGCTGCGACTCACCCCTTCGTTCCAGTCGGCGCGCCGAAAGCGCATGCTGGTCGTTAAAGAATTGGTTGGGCCAAGCGCATTGTCGCTTCAAGCGACGGCGCACTTCTCATGCATTCTTTTCCTACGCGTCCGAGCTGCTCTTCCCCGAAACGGCCACTGAGGGGACAAGCACGGTCGCGCAGCCGCGACCCCCCCGAGCGACGTTCAGCGAAAGGGAAGGGTCTCGTACCAGGAACCCCGGGGACCAGCGTGGGAGACCAGCCGCTCAATGGGAGCAGTTTGCTTTCCATTGATAATTGCTGTCCAAGACCATGCAGAGAGAGAGCCGAGAAAGAAGCTTTGTATAGCGTACGGTGCTACGCCGTCCCTTCTGTACGATCGCCTTATGAGCGGCAACATAACACGTCCCCCCTTAAGAGTACGCTGGGCTGTTCTACGCTCAGTGGTATACGATAAATCACTGCCGCGATTAGGTCACTGGACTTTCTAAGCATACAACAGTATACACAAACATCAAACACAATTGCGAGACAACACGACAGGAGAATACAAGAAACGAAAACAAATACATGCTAAACGATCAAGCACACCATTGCTGCTTCAAGCAGTAAGATAGTGTCTGTTTCTTGGATCGTCAATCACACAGTCCACAATATACAGCAGCGAGTGGGCAGGAACATTCACGTCCCCCCCCCCCCCCCCAGTTGGCATGGCACTGTTATTCTGATGGCTTCCATAAACTATTCTGGAGCCTCGATAATGCATCCGCATTCCCGTTGCATATACCCTTCCGATGTTGTACCGAGACATGATATCGCTGTAAAGCCAGCGCCCATCTTGTCAATTTCGCCCCGTGCGGAGTAGAAGTTGTAAGGTACGACAGCGGATTGTGGTCGGAAACGACGTTTACTATGGTACTGAAAAGCCAGTAGTCAAACTTCTTTAAGGCCCATATTATTGCGAACGCTTCCCTCTCAATTGTCGACCAACGCATCTGGGTCGGTGAGAAGCGGTGGCTTGCAAAGGCGATAGGCCTCTCTTCCCCATCGGCTGACATTTGCGCCAAACATGCTCCCGCCGCCGTAGCTGAGGCGTCTGTGAAAAGCCAATAGGGCTGAGATGGCTCTGGGGTGTTTAGCGCCACGGCCTCGCACAAAGATTGTTTGAGCATCTCAAATGCTGCCTGAGCTTCCTCCGGCCAGGGTATCTTATTAGGTACCGCTTTCTTTGTTAACAGCGTGAGCGGGCTCGTCACCTCTGCATATCCTCGGACGTACTCGCGATAGTAACCGCACAGTCCTAACAGGCTGCGTAGTTCCTTTTTGGTGCGCGGTGGTACCAGGTTCTTAACCGCTGCTATTTTTTCAGGGTCTGGTGCGTGTGTCCCTGAACCGACAATATGCCCCAGGTAATGTATATGGGATCGCGCAATCTGACACTTCTCCGGACTGGCTTTCAGTCCCGCCTTCTCTAAGACATTAAGAATAACGTCGAGATGCTTTAAGTGCTCCTCCCAAGTGCTAGAAAAAATAGCAATATCATCAAGGTATGCCGTGGCATACATTTGATGTTGCGACAAGAGTTTATTCACCATTCTTTGAAAGGTTGCCGCGGAATTTTTTAGCCCGAAAGGCATCACTTTCCATGCGTACTGACCCTCGTGCGTTACAAACGCGGTGAATTTCTGACTCTTCCATCGGTACCTGCCAGTACCCGCGCCTAAGGTCCACTACCGTAATGAACTGCGCTCTGCCTACTCGGAAAATCAATTCCTGAGGATTCATCATAGGGAACGCATCCGCTTTGGTGACGGCATTTAACGCCCTGTAGTCCACACACATGCGGATAGTCCCATCCTTTTTTCCGACGCATACTACCGGGTGTGCAAACTTACTCTCCGTGGGGTAGATCAACTTCCAAGTCAAAAGTTCGTCAACTTGCCGGCTGACTTCCTTCTTTAATAGTTCCGGCACCCGATAAGGAAACACCTTTTTTGGCTGGTGGCCCGGTTCTACTTCTATCCTATGTTCGTCTACCTTCGCTATACCCGGGGTGCCGTCAAAGAATGTGCAATGTCTTTGGAACACCGCCTGTATTTCCGCCTGCGCGTCAGCATCAAGGTGAGCAACCTTCTCGCTCGTTAGCACTAGCTCTTCCCGCTTTATAGTGGTTGGTTGTGGAGCATATTCCACCTCCCCAAAATCATGGTCCTCATCGAAGACTACCCCAATATGACTGACCCTTGTATAGTAAGGTCGAATGTTGTTGGCGTGGACACTTTTCACCTTTCCCTCAGATGTTTCAACGCGGTAAGAGTGTTCGCGCTCACGTCCAACCACTGTGAATGGGCCTAGCCATTTAGGTGACATCTTACAATTCCGATCATTGTCGAAAACCACAACCTGGTCGCCAACGTTAAAAGCTTTGAGCCTGGTGCTGCGATTATAGGCACTGGCGTAACTCTCCTGATGAGTTGCACTAGTTAGCTCAGCAATATTAGCGGCCGTCTCGAGCTGCTTCTTAAGTTGCTGTAAATACTTAGCGGGGTTTTCTCTCAATGTTGCGGGCACCGGCATTTCTCCCGTCCACGTCCTCTGCAGTATTAGAAGCGGTCCCGTGGGATTCCTTCCATACAATAGACGAAACGGAGCTACTCCGGTTACCTCATGGGGAACTTCCCGATAAGCCCATAAAACCATTGGGATCAATTTGTCCCAATTCTTGGAGTCTCTCTGAATGACATGATACAACATGTTTTTCAGTACTCGGTTCCACCTCTCTACAACTCCATTACTCTCTGGGTGTTCTGGGGTTTAGAACCTTGGCGTGCAACCTAATTTCTCCATCATCGTTTGCGTGAGCTGAGATTTGAAATTAGTGCCCTGATCGGAGCAGATCATCTCCGGAACGCCTGTGCGACTGAATATCTCAATCAGTGCATCGCAAGTCGCCTTAGCGGTCAAAGAGCGCAGTGGAACCACCTCCGGCCACCTCGTGCAAAGGTCCACTAAGCACAGCGCGTACTTATGCCCTCTCGCTGACGGTGTGTCGAGGGGTCCGATCACATCTACATTGACAACTTGGAAAGGGTGCTCGGGTCTAGTGAGCGGAGTTATAGGCACTTTATCTGTGCGACGCCTGTCTGACCGAATTTGACATTCATGGCACGAACGACAATGCTCTAATATCTCCTTCGCCATACCTGGCCAAAAAAAAATTATACCTAATGCGAGCTCTTGTTTTCTTTGGCCCCAGGTGCCCCCCGCATAGCGACTCATGGGCTAAGTGCATCACCTCAGTGCGCTTATCTTTGGGGACAACTAGCTGACTCACTCGAGTGCCTGCTATTGAGTCGCAGTGATATAACAGTCCGTCTGAAATGAACATGCCGGATTTCCCACTACGCGCATCTTCCCAACATTTCTTTAGCGTAGTGTCACCCAACTGCACTTTGCGGAACTCTTCTCTCTGGCCTAATGATGCCTCCCTTTCTTCATCAATTTGCGCATCTTCGCCGGAAACGTCTTTCTTCTCCAAAGTAAGATTGCATGCCACGACCTTTGGTTTCTCTACTGCTTGTTCTGCCTCGGGAGCAGGCTCGGCCGGTGCTCGACAGGGTGCCAGAGGGCTGCTGGCCTTCGACAAAAGTTTCCAATCTTCCTCGGTCAACAAACAATCTGTGCCCTCGACGAGCTCATCAGTTAACGCGCAGAGTAGGTCGACGCTCTGAGGCTCCGTAACCTCTCGCGGGCTATTTAATTTGACCGGCAACGTAACTAGCCTTGCCTCGATAGTTTTACCAAAAGCAGACACCAATCTCACCTTGCCAGACGGCTCTACTAAACTTCTCGGAAGCAGACTCTCCCGAAAGACAGTTATTTCACTCCCTGTATCCAAAATTGCATCTGCGGATATACCTGCACATGATACGGGAATTAACTGCAGTTTATTTGTGCCTTCACCCTCGTGTTTTAGAGACTTCACCTTTGCGCTAAGTACTCCATCAGGTATTTCAGTTTCCGTCTCGTGGGATAACGCTACCTTTTGGACCTTCCGCTTTGGCTCGGTAGCCTTCTTCGGGTTGCTCTCCTTATCACTAGACTTCGGGCACTCTTTAGCGAAATGGCCTGAGCCGTGACATAAGTGGCACTTCAGAGCCCCTTTCTCTACTCGTGTCGCCGGCTTCTGCCCCATTTCTACAGTTGGTTGCTTTGAAGCACGCCCTTTTCCTTTCGCTTGTTCGAAAGTTTGCAGCACTTTAGCGATCTCAGTTGGCCTAAGCCATCCCTCGCCTTCTCTTAGTCTCACATACTCAAGACCCTCCGTGCTAAGGCCCGATTTTATACGGTCAGCAACCATGAGTTCTGCCATCACTTTTACTGTGTCGGCCTCTCTCACTTGGAGGTAGTAGGAGAAATAAGTTTTCACGCGGGACGCGAACTGCGCCCACGTCTCTTCCTTCCGCTTTACCGCTGTTTCGAACCTCTGCAGATACTCTGCCGGAGAAAGCTTCAGTTCCGTCAGTACTGCTGCTTTAACTGCCTCGTAATCTGCACTCTCTTCAGAGTTGAGGTTACGCAGTAAGTAACGAACTCGTTCAGTTAGTGCTGGTATAACCAAATGCACGCGACTCTCATACGGTGCTTGGTAAGTAGCAAATAGTTTTTCTACCTCCTCAAACCATAATGGCACATCCGCGTCACTCGGCAGGCGGAACCCTTTCAGCACTTTTGCACATTGCTGGACAGAATCGAAACACCGTCGCCCCCGATCGCCCGTCTCCGACCCAGAGTTGGACAACGTGCCATTGAGACGTTCCGCGTTCATTCTAGCTTGCAAGAGCTTTTCGTACTCAATCTGGAGATTGAGCTTTTGAATTTCAAGTTCGAGCGTTCTCGTTTCACTTGAATTCGGCAAAACCTGAGATGCCTGCTGCATCGATTGTTGCCTCTGAGTAGGCACTCTCGCCTCATTTGACTGATCAGAATTTAGAATACCATGATTTGATGGCTCTCGACTCCGATCCATTGCTACCGCACTCGCACCTTCATCTCCATTAGACTCCATTGTTTCAGCACCCCCGCGTGTTCTCACCATGTGCTCTACACATAAACTGCCATGCCAACTAGAGAAAACCGCAAGAAATCCTGCTCACCCCTTCCTGTATGCACTGTCGTTCCTGGATCTCTTCCACGGTGCCGGAGTTGGCTGCTGTGGGATCGTCTCGACGTTGCCGCTGGTGGCTGACGGATGCCTTGCCCCTCGGTCTCCTCGGCACTGGTCCGGTGTATGGTGCTGTAGAGCTCGTCGATCCCTGTCCGACTGCGCCAGTTATGTTTTTCTTGTTCGTTTTCTCCTTGATGTGGACTGAAGTCCCGTCAAGAAGATGATCGACGTCGATGAAGCAGGAGGCAGGTTGGAGGTAATGAACTTGAAAGTATATTGTAGCAAAATATTTACAGTCATATGTACATCTTGCCGAAGCACACTGATGATAACATAGACATCAACAGCGTCTTACTCTTCTACTTAACTTTTCTTAAGTTAGAGCCTAGAACACCGTTACTACCAACGTTACTAGAATGGTTACTACATACAACGAACTTAGTCTCACTGTTCGACCACCGAGTGGTTACGGCCCAGACAGAAGTTGCATCGTACGGAGTCTTACTGATCGATCAGTTAAGTGATTACAGCCTAGACTGAAGGGAAACGAATCCCGTCCAGTCTTTAGTACCTTGCGGTAACAAAGAAAAAGGGGAGGTGGCCACTGCTGGTCCGCCTCAACCTTCTGTCATCCAATCTGTTTACCCTCAGATTAAGCCACTCCCTAGTGGGCTGTCCCTAATCTTGACAGCAGCGTCTTTGCAGTTTAAACAGGCATTTTGGCATTCTTTCCCATCATGGCTCTCCCTCTCCTTATCCCACGCTCTCAGATATTCTCACAATCGAAATATCGGTATCGTAGCAGCCCTGCGGCATTCGGGCCATCTCCCACGCTCATCCAGTCGAACCCTGTCGTTCCAGGAAACACAGCGTGTCTTCGCCTTTCCCGCAGTTCGGACCGTGCACTGCTGCGACTCACCCCTTCGTTCCAGTCGGCGCGCCGAAAGCGCATGCTGGTCGTTAAAGAATTGGTTGGGCCAAGCGCATTGTCGCTTCAAGCGACGGCGCACTTCTCATGCATTCTTTTCCTACGCGTCCGAGCTGCTCTTCCCCGAAACGGCTACTGAGGGGACAAGCACGGTCGCGCAGCCGCGACCCCCCCGAGCGACGTTCAGCGAAAGGGAAGGGTCTCGTACCAGGAACCCCTGGGGACCAGCGTGGGAGACCAGCCGCTCAATGGGAGTAGTTTGCTTTCCATTGATAATTGCTGTCCAAGACCATGCAGAGAGAGAGCCGAGAAAGAAGCTTTGTATAGCGTACGGTGCTACGCCGTCCCTTCTGTACGATCGCCTTATGAGCGGCAACAAAACAGCCACCTAGCGCGAAAAACTGGAAGCGCCGCCTGGTTGGAAAACAAACCGTGCTCCAGCCTTGCTTACGTACGGTGGCACCACGCATGACGAGCTTTTTTCACGTTTTAAGAACGTCTCAATGTTTTTTTTTTTTTCCTTAATGAAATATTACCTTTCTCTAAATGTCATTATAAGTCCTCATACCGTTGCCGTTTTTCGCAAACGGGTCGTACGACAGTCTTCTCGAAGTGCCGGAACGCGAGCTCAGTGAGACGTGCGACGCTCTCTTCGCACCGGCATTGAGTTCGTTTGCAAGGCGCACCGCGGGTAGATTTTGGAAAAGAAGGTTAAGTTAATAATGTTGAACTTAACAGAAACACGGTAGTCCGTGTTTCTGTTTCGTGTTTCTAGTCCGCGTTTCTATATTTGTGGATTTATAAGCGTCTGGCCCCCTTCAAGTCAGGCATCAGCTCGTGACAACATATGATTCGTGAAAGTGGCGACACTGGTCATTACAAATGTCATTGCGCGTGGTCATTACGGAACCGCGCGTGCAAGCTTTGCTGTTAACATCGATGCCCGCCGGCCGATGTGCAGTCGATGGGCGCGAAACGCTAAAATGCCCGTGTGCCACTTGATACGAGCACACGCGCTATAAATAAAGAACGCCCGCGTCAAAATTAATCCGGGCCGAATTTCCCACTATGCGACCTGCCTCAAAATCAAATCGCGGTTATGACACGGAATACCCGACAATTTAACATTTTTTTATCATTATGCAGATGTATACGTTCTCGTTTACGGGTCCGGTATTGATGTTGTGAACTGCTTATCACAACTGCGGAAGGCTCGTAGCTCGTTTGCAAATCCAATTATTTGCATGCGTGCGCAGTCGATCGCTATAAAAAGAAAATGAACACTAAAGGTTTCATCGCGCTTTCCGGCGACAAAGTGGGCGCCACAGATCATACAACGCGGTTGGATATTATCGCATGCCTCGCTTCACCGCTGCCGTCCACGCCCTTTTCTCTTTGAAGCAACAATCGCGGGAGGAATTTCGGAGAAATTACTACCTTCTCTTTCTATCGGATGCAGGCGAAAACTACGCATTTGCAGGCATATGAGGCGCGTGAATCATTGAGGCGTGAGGCACGTCGCGCTCGCAGTCCGTTTGTTTTCAAACCAAGCAGACGACGCCGGCTCTGGCTCATGCGCAGTCGTACTTATGCAAATGATCCATTCTCTTGCGCAACGTTTCTAAGGGGATCAGGCCGATGGAGCACTTGTAACTCTCCGCTGCCGGGAGATGGATGGGCTAAAGAAGAATCCTAAGTAGTCATTCCTGCTCTTGTCAATACCTTTCAACACGCTACCAAGGTTCAATGTGTTGCACAATGCCTTCGCTTTAGCCTTTACTTTCTTCATAGCGCCAAAACACATAAGGTTGGTGCACCGTTTCGGGCAATAATTTACGAGAAAGGGACATGGCAGAGATGTGTAGTCCTTTACGTTCAGGATAAGCTTAACGTCCTTGAACTGAAGGATCGTTTCCTTGCTAAGAACTCGGATGATGTTCTTCAGTTTATACGGGATAATGCGGATAGGGGCCTGAACGCGTTTTCCGTGGACGTAAAAGACCTCTATTGTTCCCTGCCACAGTGCGATTTGCTCACCCATGTCGAGAAGTGTATCTATCAATTCGGAGCTGTGCGGTTTTCAACTACAGCAGGCACCACTGTAGAAGGCTTTTTAGAGCTACTAACGTTTTACCTAAAGTCCACATTTGTTCAAAAAGATGGTAGGCCGTACCTGCAGAAGCAGGGAGTTTGTATAGGGTCCTGCTTGGCACCTGTTCTTAGCAACCTTTATTTAGCAGAGTTGGACAGAGCCATGTTAGAACGCATTCAAGGTTCGACTGTTTTTAGGATTGTTAGATATGTGGACATTTTTAAAAATTTTTCTTGACTGCATTTAGAGCTTTCAAAACGAGTGTGCTGGTGTTATTAATCTTGTACGCGACTGCCTTAGTCCACTCGAACTAACATGTGAATGAAGTGCCTATTGACGGAACCATGTGGTTCCTCGACATTAGCTTCATGTTTACCGACAGCCAAGCGTGCTGGTCTTATCATCCCAGAGCTAACAAGCCACTTCTGGCTTTTCATTCAAGTCATTCTAAACTAGTAAAAAAGGGGAATAACAAAGCTTTGTTTTAGGAACGCTTTGCAGAAGTCACGTCCACATCAAATGGATGCAAGCTTCAGGATACAAGCTAGCGTCTTCAGGAGGCTGGCTACCCAAGTCATGTCCTAGTATCAGTAGCAGAAAGCATGCTCAAGCAAGTACGTCTCGGTGAAGACGCGTCCTCGATGAGAAAGGAAGTTGATCGCAGGAAAATCGCTGTAGTACCATATATCCATTGCTTCTCTCACAACCTAAAGAAAATAGCACAGCGAGCTGATACCGATGTGTTTTTTTTTTTCCGGCGCCGAATAAACTAGGTAGCCTGTGCAGGATAACCAATCGAAATGGTGTTACGAAACCTAAATGTGCAAAACATGTACAGGTGTTGTGTACCGTATTCCGTTAAGTTGTGGAAAGAGTTACATTGGGCAGACGGGTAGGTGTATTAACGTAAGGCTGCGTGAACACGAAAATAAAGTGAACAAGACACCGCCAAATGGGTTCATATCCCTGCACTGCAAGAGATGCAAATGCTGTCCTTGCTTTCAAGATACCGCCATCTTAGGTGGGAGTGCGTGCGAACTAACATGCCTAATTGTAGAAGTGCAGTCTGACACGCCTAATTGTAGAAGCTGAAAATTTAGATAGTGCTGGTAGTGCATGTGTCAGCAGTCCCTCGATTGCACTCTCGAGAAAGGAGCTACAATACCTGCGCATTAGCTTAAATGTGCGATAAATGAATTTTTTTTCCGTGCGCGATATGAAAAAAAGCTGTGTGCATAAAAGTGTATATGAACCATTTGTTGGAAGTATAGCGCTGTGTGTGTGTCTCCGTGTTCTTCTTGTGTCCCGTTACAGGCACGTAGGCAAGGGGGGGCCCAGGCCCCCCCCCCCGAAATTCATCAAGTCATCCATTAATGCAGGGGTATAGAGGCCCAAGTACAAGTAGCGTCGTGCACATTTAATCAAATGAAAAACAAACGATAGTCAAGGAACTCACTAAGAACAGCTACTCAAGAACCTTTATTCCGAAAGCGCTTCCATTCCAAAAGCACGGCTACGCTTGCCGAGAATACAGCGTCCGGCTCTTGAATCAACACCACAACAGCAACACCACACTCTCCCATATGTCCTAGGCGTTAGCCAAACCATCGCCCCTATTGTAAGAAAAGGAGGCATCCGAGTGACTCAAAAGCCTACGAACACATGTTCTCTACATATTGCCAAAGGTAGTTCACTGAAGGAGAGAGCCCAAGACACTGTATACAAATATGTGATGCGAGCTGCATCGGCGAAACGAAAAACCTCAAAGAAGCATTTCGACAGCACAGGAATGGCCTCTACAATTTTGCAACAGATCGCAACCCGATAGCCGAACATTTCCAAGATAGCGACCACAGTATCAATCTTCCTGATACAATGGTCATACCAACTGAATCCAATTATGGGAAACAGTTACTGCTTCGTGATTGCGTACGGCTTGACCATGCTAATGACCATGCTTTTATTGACGCTTTTGACCCCTCCCCCCCCCCCTTATGTAATACCCTGAACAGGGCATTTAAGGGTGAATAAATGATGATGATGATGATGCTTTTGGGCCCACCCCGAAAAAAAATCCTGGCTACGTGCCTGTCCCGTTACCTTGTGCTACCATAGTTATTCAAATTGTCATAACAACAAGCCCGCCTTGCAACTTTACTCAAGCCTAATGGCATCGAGATCGAACACAGTCGGCGCCTAGCGGCGAGCGGACGGAACTTGTGGATAGCTCCTTGCGTCGTCTGCTAGCCACTGCGCTTTTACATGCGCGCGTACGCCACACATATCCTCCAATAGGTTTGTTCCCTGAGCCTGTGCAGTGTTGAATGCATTCATGCATTCTTATCCAAGCATAGAAGTATCAGTTAGAGTCATATATGGCTTTGCGCTGCAGTCCTTGCTCTTTCTTTCAAAATCGCTGAGCGCCTGTGTCGTGGGCGTGCTATCATCGCACCTGCGGTTTGGCACAGATATTTCACTTTGGCTACTGCTGTGCATTTCAAGTATACGGAAAAGTGCACTTAGCGTCCTTCTGAATAAGTTAAGCGGGAAACATCAACGTTTAAATGCAGTGCTGCAGTGATATCGGCTCGCGATATGTGACTGTGAGCATGATGGGAAATAGCCGATGTTTTTCGCCTGAAGAACATCTTTTTTTTTATATGCATAACAAAATAAACATTTTCTTGTCACGGTCACGCAAGTAATCATGCGAAGAAAGCGATAATCTGAGTATTGAAACGTTTACTCAATATAGGCGTGTGTCAAATATCGTGGTAGTACTCAAGCAGTGCATACAGTCACGTAGCTTGCTTGACAAACTGAGCCAGTCAACTGCCTTGCATTTCATGCAACACGACATGCAAGGCTTTTAAACGCAAGTATATACGTGTGATACAGCGGAGTACAGAACCAACTACTTCAACTCAATTTCAAGTAATAATCCTTTTTTTTTTTGTTGTTAATACTGAACTTTTTCAGTCGCGTAACAGCGATGCCAACAGGCAGAAAAGAACTTGAGTATGGTGAGATAGACCGAGAGAACCACCGAGGAAGTCAAACTACGCCCCGTTGAATGCCATATCACGCTTCCTTCACGTGCAATAAAAACGTTTTGCGAGCTTCCTGCACTGACGTGCGAGTGAAGGATGCATTTATTGCCGTTTGACTGCAATCAATGCTTTTATTTAGCTAACGACTGACTCAAACCGCTCACAGCAGAGCGCCGCTGTGTATACGCATCCACACTCACGTGGTGACGGTGCTGTCACCTATACATACGGCGACTCCTTTCACACGGTTATATAGAGAAAAATAAAACCTATTGCAATAACAGTTGTAATGATGCATGGTGCTTGTGTAACGTGAATTGCGCTTCTAATGTGTGATAAGTTATAGCATGTTCTACTACTATGCTTTTGCGCAGCTCTGCTCGACCCCATACGAATACAACTATAACGACGCTTATGAAAGCACATCAACGCACCGCGTAGTGAATTTTTCATCCACAAAGCAGAGCTTTGAAGTACAAACGTGAGTACCAAAGTTACGTCGTACCATGAGCTGCCAGCGTTCCTGGCAGGTACTCGTGCGCTTTGCACAAACACCTTGACCGCAACACTTGGAGTCAAACAATTTGCTCGCGGACTGTTTCGCGTGACGCCGATTCCCACATGCAGGAGTTTTAGTGGTGATGACTCCTCAACTAATATATCTATTACTTTAACTGGCCTTTTATAAACTAGTTATCAATTTTCCAGATATAGCACATGATACGCAATTATGGGGTTTGCCTGTCGCCCACGATAGCGATGTTTCTTGATTCGAAAACATATGAGCCCTTACAGCGCTCATCTTTTCATGTTCCCACTGCCTCCAATACTAATTTTAATTAGTGTTTAGCATTCCTTGCGCTGTTACGTGACCGAGAGCAGCCAGAGTGTGAACCGAGCCGAATACCCGAAAGGCACGAGACGGCTTATAAATTTCACTGCGATATATAGGTCTTCGTGCTCAGCGTGTGAGACTTTCTTTGTTTAATGGCAAATCACATTTAATTGTGGAGGAATGCCCGAGACACGCGTACAAGCGCTGCCGTATCGGTGCTCCGTCTTTCCTTATTAAGTTATTATTACTGCAACTAGCCCAAACATTGACATTCCCAAGTTATCGTAATAAGTAATGCTAACTCATATGACAAAGAAATGCATATTCTGTTATGTATATTCCGTAAACGTGTTCCTGTTTCGCCCCGCCACGTTGGTCTGTAATAGTGGCTATGGCACGCTGATCCGAATGTCGCGGGATCCCGGCAGCTGTGGCTGCATTTCGATGGGCGGAATGTTGAGGTCCTGTGCGATGTCAGTGCACGTTAAAGAACCTCAGTTGGCCGAAATTTCCGGATCCTTCTACGACGTGGTCGAATCAGTGAATGAATTCGTGTTGTTTGGTGAATTGAATATGATGAATAGTATGTGCACCTGTTTTCGAGGCACGCAAGTTTTATTGGTGGCCTTTCCCAAGCTATGGCCTATGAGTCCACACCATGGTTTCCCTCTCGCTACCAATGGAAAGTTTTCATGTTCTAAAAATTTGCGCTTCGCGCTCCTATTCTTTTGGCCAAAAAGCTCCTTCAAAACACCAAGAGCCTCTTCCAACAATGCAGCGTAATACCCTTTACAGGCTTGCAAATTTTCAGCGTGCTTGTAATGTGACCTAGTAGTTGATTATGATTGCATACTTATGTTTATTATTTACAATTACGTTTTCCGCATCGTTTGGAACTGCACCAAGCGGGCGGCGGATATGGTCCACGTAATGTAATGCCGCCGTATATGCATTTTTCGTGTTGTGCTGTGCGTGATTGTCAGAGCACGTGACCCCCCCACTGCGGCGTTTCTCTTAATTTCACTTTCGCCGCGTTGGTTGGTGCTCGTCCACCACCCAAAAAGCTGTTTGGCAGCGCTCCCTAGAATACTGGCTAGTCTACCGTCCGCGCGCCGGGAAGCATGGAGAGGGGTTGACGCTCTTTAAATGATCCCGCAGGGGGCACTGCACAAAAGGCATGAGGAAAATTTAAAGAGAAGGGAAAAAAAGTTCTTAAATCTTCTTACGAGCCTGGTGGCGCACATGTCACCGCCCCGTTACAAAGGGGACGCTCATAGCATCCATCCATCCAGGAAACGGAAATAAAGCTAGAGCTTGGTGGCCCGGCTACCGCCCCGTTATATAAAGGGGACGCTCATAGCATCCATCCATGCCTCCTTGTCCGCTGTGTTGTGTGGTGCTGCCAGTGCTGCTGCTACTCGTCCGTTGTGTTGATGACCACTGCGACGGCGTGCTTGCTGAAGCACGTGGACCACATCACGAATATTTTCGTTCCTTTATGCTGCGAGGAGTATGCCTTATATTGTGTGCTTAGGTAGTGTTTTGGAGGAAACAAAATGTCCACGCGAAAGCGTGACAGCACGTGTTTTGTACCGGGTTGTAACAGCGGCTACCGTTCCTGCAAGTCAAAGTTCTGCCTATTTCGTGCACCGAAAGAGCCAGAGAGATTGCAGCAATGGGCGCGAAACATAAAGCGTGGTGAAAAGACGTTGGACGACGCGTGTGTTGTTTGTGGGAGGCATTTTGAGTCCTCGTTCATCGAGCGCACCTTCAAAATTGTCATTCAACGAAATGTGGAAAAGATTCCAAGGGACGTACCTCTTTTTGCGAAGGATGCTGTGCCGACTGTTTTTCCGGACGCTCCAAAGTACTTATCTAAGCCCTTCCCTCACGGTGGAGAAGCGCAATACTATGGAAAGCGATGACGCTTCAAAATTCACGTCGCATTTTGACAATGGAGGTTCACATTTTTCAGCATGAATACCTTGCATGAACAAAGTATTCTCGACTTCGCTAAATTCATTACGCGGGTACAGTTGCCTGCACTAACCTGCGCAGAGCATGCACAGCATATTACTTGCCAAGTAGTGAAGTTCTACATTCGTCTACGGCTGCGTTCTTTTGTGTGTGTGTGTGTGTGTGTGTGTGTGTGTGTGTGTGTGTGTGTGTGTGTGTGTGTGTGTGTGTGTGTGTGTGTGTGTGTGTGTGTGTGTGTGTGTGTGTGTGTGTGTGCGTGCGTGCGTGCGTGCGTGCGTGCGTGCGTGCGTGCGTGCGTGCGTGCGTGTGTGTGTGTGTGTGTGTGTGTGTGTGTGCGTGTGTGTGTGCGTGTGTGTGTGTGTGTGTGAGGTCTTTGAATAACGAAAGGACAGCGAAAAAAGAGCAGTTAAGGCATTTAAAAATGAGGAGATGCAAATAATTTTCTGATCAGTGCGATCATTCATAGTTATTTGCTTTCGTAACCACTTTCGTTTCCACGTTCTAGTTATTTAGTGCTCATACAAATAAAATAACCTTTTTGACAAAGAAAACTTGTTTCAGTGTCAGTTGGTCCTGTTGCGCAGGCGAAGAAGCATTTGCGAATGAAAACTTACGAGTACGATCGAGCGTGTTGATCCAAATTGTTAGTATTTGTAATGCGGCGCCAGTACGCAGCAGCAGAAAATATTGCAAAAATATAGTTCAGCTAAACTACGCTGAACGCGCCCGCGCTTCGGCGACACCCAGCTGGTCGGCCTCGCACCATAATATTCTAGGGACCCTAGCACCGCGTCGTTTTGTGAACGCACACTTCGCTGTGCGAAACGCGCATCATTTGCTTGTCGATGGCCGTCTTTGCGATCCTGGACAGTGTCCTGGAGCAAAGCGCGTCACAACACAACTGGCTGTCATATGCGTCACAAAAGACAAATTATGTAGTGGCCGTGGCTGAAGCAACGCACCGGTAGGACGCCGAAGCCTGCGCGGCGATAGCGGCGTCGAAACTACTGAAGCCCGAACTGCCGGCGCGCATATACTGTACAATTTACGACTTCGCTCCATCGTTTCTAGGTGGCGGTACCACCGCTGACCAAGAATGCAGTGAAAGGGGGGCGATGTTATTTTGTAGCAATTTTGCTCGCTAAATACGTTTGCTGTGACCGGACATCAATTAGATGTAAATTGTAAAGCAGTGTAGTAAATATGTAAGGCCAGTCTTTTCCTCCGGATTGCGAGTCTGTCGGTGGCGTGGTCGGTAGCGCTTCCAGCTTCCGCCGCACCTTCGCTGGTTGTCGGTCCGAATCTCAGCGGGTGGTACTTTTTCAATCTCAGATGCGTGCTTATTTTTCAGACATCTGCTTCCGTTACGTAAGTACGTCACAGATTTCTTGGTGGACTCAGGCATAAAACACTTTCGTGTTAAAAACTGCGGTTAGATCCCGGCCGCCGCGGTCGCATTTTCGATGGAGGCGAAAATTCCAGAGGCCCGTGCGTTGTGGTCAAAATTTCTGGAGCCCTCCAATACTTTTATCTCTTTCACTCCCTATCCATTACACCCACGGACGCTTAGCCGTGCTATGTATGGGAAAAATAGGGACCATAGCCGTGCTTGCAGAAATTAGCGTCCTTTCCTTAACCGAACCCTTTCCCCCACGAACGTTGAGCCGTACTCCCGCACAATTGAAAACGTACCAGTCGAAGCATCCAAGCCTGTGAGGAAACAGGATTTTTCGACCTTTGTGCTTTCCTCTTCTGCTTCTGTATACATAAGACGCCAGAAACATGGCCACCGTCTTGCTTCTGATTTTTACCATAACCAAAATAAAAAAAAAAGGGGGGGGGGGGGGACTTCTGAGCTGTGGACAGTCTCTTTACTTAAATCGCAATTATGTGCGCAAAGGAAAGTGTTATTATATACCATGCCAACACAGCTTGTGCTTTTAATTACGAATATTAATATTGAACCTTAAGCGCTTCCATGTTGGTCATCGGAACTGTGGCGACGTATTATCGCACAAATCATTCCCGGGAGGCATTCGACCGATGTGGGTCTCGGCGACGGGAACGCGCATCGGGTCGGGCTCCTGCGGCGCATCCCTTCGAAACTTGGGAGCCACGAATATCTGCGCCAGGCAGTCGACCAGTACGTTGACGAGCGCGGCGAGGACGATGGCCAACCTGAGCAACGCGGTGTCCCTGTCCCTGGGCCACCGGGGAAGGCCCAGGGCCACAGAAGTCGCCGTTGCCCAGGGCAACATCAGGGCTGTGGTGGCCGCAATGGGTAGCGCGCAGGCGACGACCAAGGGCCGGAGCTCGGTGCCGCCGCGGTAGGTGGCCAGCTGCAGGGCCAGCAGGGGCAGCTGGTACGACGAGAGCAGGCACACCACGCTGGCGTCCAGTCGCCGCTGCAGCCGCTCAGAGAGGCGCGCGTACCAGTCTCTGTGGGAGGCGAGAAGACTTTTCCGTTTTGCATAGCCACTATCTCGACCACTCACTCCTGTATATCACACCGGTATAGCGATCGCGCAACTATACGCGAAACAAGTTTTATCTACCGCACAAAAAAGAAAAAAAGTGTACTAAGCATTCGGGGCGTTACGCACGCTCGGGTAAATATGAACAAATTCTCATGCCGCAATGACCAAGAGAACACGGCGCGTCGTTTACTTCAAGCGGTTTCAAATGCGATAACGAAAGCGCTCATTTATCATGATTTTCGCAGAGCAATGTACGATTATTTTGTTGAACACACCATGTTCGACGAGTCGTTGCACGTGCAGCGTTTTGGACGCGAGAGCTTGGATTTCTGTTTATTCTGGATGGACATATGGAATGTAATGTAACCGACAAGAAATTAATGAAACGACAAGAAATTAATGAAAATTATAGCGAACAAATACAGTGTCCTGTATTTTTTCGCTAGAATATGTTTTCATTATGTTAGTGCCGACCTACAATAGCAGAGCTAAATTACCTATAAAAACTGTCCATTCATTTTGAGCGTGAGACGCGGTTACACAAAAATATAACACTACTAGCTGCACAATAAATTGTAATGCCAAATAATTACCGAAAAGCGCACACAGACGCTCCGATAATAGTTTGCGCCTGAATGGGATTGGAGAGACGTCGAACCCTCGTTGCAAAATTGCAGCCATATCTCGGGATCACCCTCGCATGTTTTCAGGCGCAACCACATGCATGCGACGAGCGCCAAGTTTTGCGTCGCGATTTTGTCCGATCGGAAAGTGACGCGCCCTCGTCGGCCTCTGCCGGTTATCGCACGAACAAGCGCGCATCAGCAAAACACCGTAATTGTTTACCCGCGATCACTTCAACGGCGAGGCTAGGTCTACACAAACGTCACCGAGAAGCTCAATATTAATTGTTGTGGCTGCATATACCACACATGCAGCACGATATTTCCAGCTTGCGATGTTGAGGTCCTCCTTCATGAGCCCCGCTTCACACATATTTGGGGGTCTCGGTGAGCGGCGCAACAAGGGACAAGCACGAAGACGAGCGTCCCCACGTCATCATCCTTTGTTGAGCCGCTTCCCTTTATCCGACTATGCGCGAAGTACAGGCGAGCACCGAGTTTTATTAATTAGCTAGTATCTCGTATCAGCCGCCACCCGGCTGAGGCAACGCGTTGCTTCGGACAACTGACTTGCGGAGCCCTTTATGCCTGTGCGGACAAAAATGATCGTCATGATGAAGTTCGCGCCCTCAGCGACGCAGTGCGTGCCGCCGCCAGGAGGAACGTTCCCGCATCACGCAGCTTTGGAGTATCATATGACTTGTTCATTTTTTAAAATTAGCCAAATGAAAACTGTGGCTGTTGCTGCCGCGCGATGTGGCTGTTCGCTATTAATTTAAATAAACATTCTGTGCAGTGAGCCGTTCCGGGCTATAGTATGACAGCGACGAACATAAGCAATCCACCTCGATCTTCGTTACAGGTGAATACGTCCGGAGTGGCTAATTTGGTTTCGTGCAAACAGCTATGCAGTTTCCGCATTTAATTTGCTCAACTAGCAGTATGTGACGTTGCCGCAACCTGATGGGAGAAATACAAGCGGCAGACTGCTACAGTCGTTCCATCCCAGTGGATCATAAAATTTGTAACAGGCGCGGTTGAATTGTTCTACCGCGATCTCTGGAATGAGCGCATATTATAGCGGCTCGCTGTAAGCAACGTCCGAAAGTAATGCACTTCCTGCAGTTCTGAAAGGGCTGCACGAACGTGGGATCCATTTTCGGGCGACGTCCAGTCGCTGCGTGCCGGGCGACGATGGTTATATCTGCGCCTGCAAGGCGTAAGAAGGTGCGGCAGTTGTGGCGCCCATGCATATGACAAAGATCGCGAAAAATGGACATCTTACTTTGCAGAAGGAACCAGGCCATTACAAACGTACGGAAGTCACGTGGTTGAATTTAATGAATAATTTATGACAGCAAAAATGCGTCGACTATATGGAAGCACATGCCTTGCGCATGCCGTTCTTCCGGCTCTGGTTTACAGAAATTTTCCCGTCGCAAGCTAACGTTTATAGCGAAGTAGTCGGTGTAAGGAAGTGAAATCTGTCCACTTCGTCGGATATACTCTGGTTCCTATATCATACTTGCACATAAACAGGGGTTTGTGCTGAATTTCGATTTGGTTGGATGGGGGGCCCATAACCGGCACGCAGGGAGGGGGGTATAAATCCCTGCACACAGTCACTTCAGCTGAAATGTGCTCAGACAAAAGCACGTATAGTGACGAAGGCGCCCTGGAACAGAAAGTAACACACAACGGCAATAAGAAATGAGCAGGAACGTCGCCGCAGCGGTGTGAAAGGGAAGGGTAAAGCATAGCATAGCCTGGTATAGTATAACAAAGGGGTGACGAGGGAACTGGACATTGCCCACCAGGCCACTTTGAACCTAGACACGTGACCCAAGACACGAAACATGACGTGACAGCTAGTCGCACGACTTACCCTTGTAGAAGCCATACAAGCTCAGCTCTTATTCCAGCACCCCTAGCGCAAGCAACCCACGTTAATTTTTGTTCAAGAAAAAAAAACGCAGCCAAATTAATTAACCCAAATTTTCAAAGTATTAATTTCTAAAATTTACAGAATGAACCACCATAAAGAGACTTCAGGTGGTTGCGGGGCGGAGTGGCGCGCGCGCAGACTCCGGCGTCGCTTCCTGTCAGTCAGGTCACTTGCGTTCCGGACACGCCTTTTGCGGAGTACCTGAAATATATTCTAGGTGCTACACCAGTCGGCTGCGCGCTTTCGCCTGACGTATATAGCTAACAAACACTTTCGTGTTAAAGATAACTAGCACACATAAAGACCAACAGTCTCACAACTGCGAACAGCGCGTGATCCGTGGCGAGTTGTCTTTTTGGCGCCACAGGAGCAAATGGCAGTCATTTTGTGGCCAAAAGCGGCGCTCCGGCAGTGTTATCAGCGGTATCAGACGATCGTGAGATGTACATACCTCCACCAACGTGTTGTGTTGTCGGTTCGCGATAGGTACGTATGGTAGATGTCTGCAATCAGCTTATCTGGGGACGCTGCCTCCTGATGGAGTGGTAGCGCAGTCACGTGGTATTTTTTTTTAAGATTTTGAGCGCTGTATCAGGCGGAAATAATCAGCAAGCAATAGGTAAATGTTTGAAAACAGACGCAGTTGCTAAACGGTGCCGTCTCTTAAAGAAAAGAGTATTGTGTCTACAGTTCTGGGGAAAACAGTTCCTTTTAATTTTGAAAAGTGTAATTATCCTTCTGGCTTTTGAAAAGGCAATTGACCCCCTGGGTGGCTATAAATTCGATTTTTTAAGCTCATAAGACGACGTATTAAATGTCGTCAACTGCTCCAAGCAAAGGTTAGCCTGCTCCAAGGTCTGTTTGGGATGTCTCACCCCTCAGACGTAAACCGAGCCCACATTGTCGCATGCTCTCCACATCCGTTTCCACACCTTTCCTCTGCCGGCTTCAAAAGAACGGAGGAAGACCGGCACACACCTACAGTGAAGTTGGCCGAGAAGGGCGACTTGAGCGGCGAGCCAGCACAACGCGTGCAGCACGAACGCCGCCGCGTCCTGACGAAGCGGGGGTCGCTCTTCGCGGTGTCGGGAGACGGCGAGAGCCACGGTGGGGCCCCCGCATGCCACGAGCTCCAGGTAAACGTGCATGCGGTCCGTAAAGGTGGCGCGCTGCGCGTACAGGACCAGCAGGGCACACGCCTGCAGGCACACGCTGAGCGCCACGTAGTCGAGCGTCACGTTCCAGGAGCCCAGGACGCGGCGAGCGGCCAGCGCCACACGAGGAACGTCGGCGACGGAGTCGCAGGCCAGGGCAGGCCATGCAGGCTCGCCCGACCACGATGGCACCTGGCTGCCTCGCCGCTAGGCCTAAGCTGCCTGCGGCGCACATGGTCCGGATTCCGAGATGTCGCATCGTGGCCGCGGCCTCGCTTGCGGGCAGGCCGCCCACAACGGACACGGTGTCTCGCACCGATGCTAGCAGTCCCGGGAAGTGCTTGCGCAGCACGAGAAATGTACGATAGCTGAAGGCGTAGTGGAGCCTCTCGGCACGCCGAACTTCCTGCATCGACACATTCGCGGGCCTTGTCCCTTGACAGTGTAGAGTGAGACGGTATTCTTCAAGTGCTTTCTTTTCGTTTATTTCGCTGTATTGGGTTGAAGAGAAAATTTGCCAAACTTCAGTGCATTGAATGTGGCGTTGGTCATAGGCGTGCGCAGCAGTCTCCATTGAAAGGAGAGTGGGGGGGGGGGGGGGGTCGAATGCCCACTGCAGCGCCCCCCCCCCCCCCCCCATTCTCCTCCCAACCTCTTCCCACTAAGGCCACTTCGACCAAAACGCAGCGCAATGTAAAGGAGTCGGACAGATTTGGCGCCCCGTCCCCAGGTTATTATAGGGAGGGGGCACCGTCCTACATGCTCCCACCCCCTGTGGGCACGCCTATGGTCTGGTCGTCAGTAAAAAGTCCCGCCATATCCACGAAGTGAATGATGATGAGTGGGCGAAGCTCCGGAGGTAATCTGGTGAACCGTGAATCCTCCGTAAATGCCCACTCACGCCTTCAGCATGTCGAAGTATTACTTGTCGGAGCGGACATTGAAGGTGACCAGAAACTCTTCCAAGGATTCCACGGATCGTGCCCGTGTTGTCACAGATGCGCCTTTAGCGGTAGTCTCGAGAACTATAGTACACGCCGGTCAACAAGGGATAGGCCCTTGGAATCCTTGGAAGAGTTTCTGGCCACCTTCAATGTCCACCGGCACTGCATTGCAGGTCAAGATCCAGTGACTATATGTACGGGGTAGTCGGTGAAGGGTTGTGCAGCGCGAGCAGTCGGTTTTTTTCAATCAAGAAACTCGCTAGCAGAGGAAAGTCTCTCCCAAGCAATCGTTGAGTTCGGACGCGAGGTTTCAGAGCTCCTTCGAGTACTGCGCGTTCCGCTGCGCCCGCTTCCCTGCTGCGATTCTACAGCATCGCCGCGTTCCTCACAAGACGACACCACACCAGCTGATGTGAGCGCTTTTCGCCGCTTCCCGCGGCTCTACAGCTCTAAAGCGGTTTCCAAGCTATGGCCCCGACAGGGGCCATAGCTGTGCTGGCGTACACGCCGTACAAGGGACTGACCCCGAGCAAGAGGAGCTTCGCCCCTAATATACGTATGTGATGCTTTTTTGTGTCTTAGTAAAAGTTCTTGCGCAGTTCTGTCTTTGCCTCTCAAAGAGTCCATAGCTAGGCACGAGTTAATAGAAGTCGCCAGAACCGTCGACATAACTGTGGGCTGGCACAGAAACTGTCAAACGTCATTCTCCTTTTGTTTTTGTGTGGTTTAGTTAGGTTTCTTCTCGTGGCAGAACGCTGTAGTTATATCGAATTATAGCACAGCCCGATCGTGGTCGTTCTCTAAAGCATCCGTTTTGGATCGAGTATTCGATTACCGACGAAAGTCGCTGCATAACCTCTATATTGAAGAAAAAGAAATCTCCATATATGTATTGTATTATAAAAGAAATGTAAATGCTCTAACTGCATCAGTGCCTTGCGAGTACACGCACAAATGCCAGATTTCGCTTTCGTGGCATATATAGTCTGTTTCACACTTATGGGAAATCGCGGAGCGCGTGGCATCGCGATGCTGCCAGCGCTGCAGTCGCGCGCCGGCAGCAGCTCGGGCGTGCGCAGACGCTTCAGGGGTGTAGTGCTGAATCGCGTCGTCTGCTACGGTGGCGCGCGCTCGCCGCATTGTCGGGCCGCGCGCGGATTTCATTGTTACTGCGAGAACTGGGCCGATACTCTGTACTAAAGGTTGCGCGACGCCTAACTCTCAGCCTTTATTGACCATAATGGGGCTCTAGAAACAGCATTGGACAGCATAAGTTGTTTGCTCTCTGGAAACGCCATGGTGCTAAGTGCGTTCACACATATTTCTTCACTCTGTGTGCACTGCAGTACGCTGCGAGTGCGCTTGCATCGTGCGTTGTGTTTATTTCACGCTAAACAAAACAAAGCACTCAACAGTGACTGCCGTGCAGCTATACATGTTTAACACAATAAAACAAATGGGAAAATTGAGGAACGCTTTTACGTTGACAACAACCTGCTTTTTCTCGATGACACTTCATATATAGACCAGTCAGGACTCGCTCTCCGACGCCGCAATGCACGCGTGACGCTTCGAACTCTACTTGGTACCTCGTCAGGTCCTGAAACTGCTGTTTTATTGTGTTAAATCCGTATAGCGGCACGGCAGTCACTGTTAATTGAGTGCTTTGTTTTTTTTTTTTTTCAGCAGCAAATGAACACCACGCACGATGCGCGCTCATTACGATATCTTTCTCGTCGCAGCGTACTGCGGTGCAAACACAGCGAAGAAATATATACGAGAGCGCAACCACGGTATGCCTTCAAATGCTGTTTCTAGGACCCTATTAGCGCCAATTAAGACTGAGAGGTGGGCGTCGAGCAACGTTTCGTGCGGAGTGTCGGCCCAGTTCCCGCAGTAACCATGAAAGGCGCGCGCTGTCCGACAATGCGGCCAGCGCGCGCCGCAGATGACGCGGTTCAAGACTACGCTCCTGGAGCGTCTGCGCATGCGCGAGCTGCTGCCGCCGTGCGATTCCTGCGCTTGCCGCATCGCGATGCCACGCGCTCCGAGATTTCCCCTAAGTGTGAAACAGACTGTACATATTAAATTAAGCGCGCCAGTACTGAAAATGACATCGGCGATTTTATAGAACGACAGGTGAGATCGTCATCCGAGTGCAAGCCAAGCACGAACGCTCTTCCTGTCCTCTTTACTTTCTGTGCCCCAGTTCGCGCTCTTTTCCTGTTCTGAATAAGTACCGGCAAGCCCGCTACAATTATTGCTAATAGAGATGCACAGCTGGCCATAACCTTTCCTGAAACGACGTGTCGATGAATGTATCTTTGTCAGCACGCGGTGAAATATTTACTAAATAGAAGCTGTTTGGCCACATTTACACGTTGTGCAAGTCTACCATATGACACACACAAAGAATGGCGCCTGTGCACGGTGTATATGTCTCACTTATGGAACGTATAAATACCGATATTTGGCATGGTATTTGCCTGTTGAACGCTACTTCTTTATAACGAGGTTATAGTGTGTGGTCTGACTGAATGAATTACTTGTTTGAGTGACAGCAGGTCGAACAGTGAGGGCGTCTCCAGGATACGAATGTCGACGGCAGGGCCCCCGAACACAGTATTGCGGGTCGTGATGAGCAAGAGCGGCTCATCGGGCAGCACGACGCCAGTGCTACGGGCTACAGCGATGCAGCGGAAAACGTTAGCCTCGTCTACGACCACAGGACGCACATCGATGCGCCGTAGTTCTTCAATGGCCAGAGCAGCCTGCGGGTTCATCACAGGTTCGAACAACAGCAGACCTTGAAAGTTCAAGCCGTCCTCGCCTGCTCCGTTCGCGCGGTCATCGAAATAGCTGCTACCAGCAACTGCAGCGGTACCGAATCCACGTTCGTGAAACGACGCTGACACGGCATTTGCGTTTGATGGTGCCGGGTGATAGCTCTGGCACAACGAGAATATGTTAGCCGGTCTACCGACGCAAATGATCTCTTTGTGGTTTCTGGTCTCGTACAACACTGTGGTCCAGTCTACTCCAGCGCGACGGGGCTCGCATTCTAGCGTGCGCAGTCTCCGGCACTCCATTCTTTGACGAAGTAAGTCCTCTGGCTGATGTTTTTCAATGACGGATTTCGTGTCATTGTGGCGCAGCTCTGGCAACTGTGGCGTCACAAGAGGTGAATGGTGCTGCTTCTTGTGACACACACGGCAGCCGTTTGCCAGTTGGACTAACAGACGCCGTATCGCCCGTGCACCAACTAAAAAGGCGCGACACGGGGAAAGAGGGCTGGCTTGCACTGCTACTTGAGGAATCTCTGGCAAGGACGACTGTTCCATCGTACTGTGGCTTGTGACTGTACTGATAGGCTGTCCCTTGCCACCTTCGACCACGGTCCAACGCTGTTCACAGCTCTGGCTAACCTTGATGACGCAAGAGGATACTAAATCCGGTGGTTCTCTGGTATCCCTCAGGTCTTCGTCGAGGCGCTGGGTGCTCCAGAAGGGGTTCACAAAGGGGGCCAGCCTCAGCGGTGGTCCTGGTGGTTCTGGAGGCGTGTCCAAGCCGTAGCCGTCCGCATTCAGCCCTGCACCCACGGCTACAAACGTTGCCACTTCGTACGGATGTCCCATGGCGTCGCTTCCGTTTTTCCAGAGTGCAGCCCCCACGGCTGCGGCTGCCCATCGAAGCGGATGTCCTCGTGGTAGCTGAGCCAGCCCGCGTGCTACGACCGGAGCGAAACCATGACATCCAGAAGGAAGTACTCCAGCCAACTTCTCGTCGACCTCGCAACCTGCACAATCAATGGCGACAGAATTCGTTCGTCCCCAACAGGGAACCGATAAGAGCGCGTCCCGCGAAGTCGTGGTTCCAGCCGAGGCTAGAGCCGACGCTGCGACCTTTTCCAGAAGCCAGTAGGCGAGAAGCGCTCGAGGAGGGAACAAAAGCATATGTAGGCTGAGCGCCCGGAGGAGGACTTCGTCCCATGTAAATCGGTCTCGACCGAGCCAGAACAGTAGCGATAGCAGGAACGCGACGGCCGCGACAGCCCACTGAGCCGGTCCGAGCCCTTCTTCGACGTACACAAGTGCTGGACGTAAGAACAACGCGGCGCTCTCCGTGGCAGCTCCAGTCCTCAGAACAACAGCGCGAAGTTGTCCCCGCGAGCACACTATTCTAGAAGGGCACAGGATGACACTCGTTCGGTGCTTATGGGCACAGAAAGTTTCGCACTCCGACGCTTCCAACTTCCATCTGGCAACCAGGCGAGGCAGTGCCACATCGCTCTGGTCCACTATGCAGTCGCCGGACAGCAACACCAGGTCGCATGGCGCCCTGTCGCCATGCTTCAAGGCGATCACGTCTCCGGGAACCAGCAGGCGGGACTCGATTTTCTCCACAGCTGGCAGAGCTAGGGTTGCGTGAGTGGGGACAAAGCGCCGGTGCCTGCTTGTTAGGCATTCGCAGGCTCCGGAAAGCCACAGCATGATGACCATGGAGGCTGCTACACCAGCCGTGAAGTAATGGCTTCGCAGCAGCCACAAGAATGCTCCCATCGCCAGAAATCGAGTCCCCGGGATACGAGAGCGTCGCATGACGGAAGTGTATTCGTTTGGGCCGTGTTGCAGTAGCAGGACCGACCTCCTCTCTGAGCGCACTCCGGTGCTGGCGAGTAGTTCACCGCAGGTCAGCTGGCCACTGTCCAAGCCACGTTCCTCCTGCCGGACGTAAAACGGTTAGTCACCCACTGAAAAATGCCCGGACGTTTTGCGTCAGCTGTATACCCGAACAACCCTAGAAACTTCGCAGTCTTATCAGTCGTTTTCTTTCGCCGACACGCCGGTTTGTTCATGTGCACAGTGCAGTGTGAGATAACACGACACTGGACGATGTTAGGGTCGACGCTATAAAGACCGAAATGTTAAGTTTAAGGCTCGTATTCATAAGCCTACCTCATCCTTATCGCTTATTTTCCTTATCTTCCCTGTGTGCTTATCATGTTTCATGAACAATGAACACGCTTCAGGCTTGTCTGTAGACACTGGACATTTACAGACAAGCCTTACGATAGTATTTCGCGCAGGTCACCATTTTAGTCCCCTTAGCGCGCCTTAATGTCACACGGGCGTTAAGGAAAACAAGGGTAAGGATAATGTAGGTTTACGGGCCTTATAATTTAAAATTTTCGTCACGAAAGTTCTCTATAGCTGGCGGCAACTTCCTATGGCAGCGCAGCGAATGCTACGGAGCCGAAGCGCGCACTTTCTAACAGCGAAGCTGTTCATGCCGCCCGTGTCCGCAGAAAACCGCCTCGGAGCACCTAGCGTTGCCTAGCAACCGCGTCCCCAGGGCGTCGCACGTTGTCGTGACGTAGAGTTTCTGCATATGTTCCCCTTGGGAACCAGAGTTGCGTCTCTGACAGAACTCGCCGCACGCGCTTCCATTCCCCTAGAGCGCTCACGTGCGCAAAATGCATCCTTTTGAGGGAAAGCCAACTTCACGGCAGCGCGTTCGCTGACGCCCGCCACGCCATTATGGCCGCTATCTTCCGCCGTGCCACCGCTGTCCGATGTTCGACCGTGGCCTCGGCAATCGGTGACGGCAGCCGTGGAGGCCATGGTTGGACGTTTAGGCAGAGCTCATTTGGCTCAGCTGTGATCTAATAACGTTGGCTGTGGCAGCGTGATGTGTGGTTTAATTGTACTGGAAACTGTCTTCTCAAACATGAGCAAAAAAAAAAAAAAATGGAAGTGATGCTCGAAGCAAAATGATTAAATGGTCGTAGTCGGTCGTCGAAATCGGCACAGCGGGTTACGTCGGCAGTTCGATGCGTCCCAATATTTATTTCAGCTTAGCAGTATACGTTTTAGAATACATCCCTACATACGCCTCGCATAAGATATGTTTATATGGATCAATTATAACTCTCATTAGTAATATTTTTGGGATAGAGAAGGCGTAATCGTTCAGGATATGTAGGACTCCACGCCCACTTAGTAACATCTGGCTAGCCGGTGACAAAAATCGCACCGCAAAGAACAAAAACGCACGCGTTTGAATATGCATAAGGATTCACCTTGTATAGATCTAGCCCAGACTGCTATGCAGCATAAAATTTTGTAAGCCGTATCCAGTTCCCATTACGCCGGATATACCTATAGATCTGCGAAGATTCTCCGTGAAGGTAATCTTTTTTTACTTGTGTTATCAGGGCTCATCGTTTTTCAATGTACCTATATTTTGTATTTTAAAGCCTTGCGTCAATTAGGACGTGAAACGAGAGATTTGTTCAGCTCATACATTTTGTCCGGAATAGTGTTTTCATTTGATATTTACAAAGAAATAAGAACGCTTGATCCTGCCGATAGTGAGGGCTGTCGAACAATTTATAACCACTTATGTCTAAATTGGTAAATTGATTGTTTGTTCTAATTGTGGTGTTCGTGATAGCACACCTGATAACCGAACTGTAGTTAGTGCGCATGCGCCCACTTGTGCTTAAATGGTAATGCTCAGTGCACTGTCGGCCCATTCATGATGTAACCTCCAGCCCGTAAGCTTCGGGCAATAAACGCTTTGTTTTCCCGTTGGAACCCTGGCCTGTCAGTCCCTGGACGAGATACAACACTGGCGACGAGGGTGGGACCAAAAAAATGAAGAGTAGCGAGCAGTTTGGTCAAGAAGCGACAGTGCGGTCTGCAGGGCAGCTGGGCCAGATGGAGTCGTTCGACGTTACTGCAAGCGACTGGACGGCATACCAGGAGAGGTTGACCTCTTTTTTGATTGTCAACAAGGTTCCCGACAGCGACAAAGTACACGCATTCCTCAGCATCATCGGACCGCGTACGTATGGGTTGCTGAAGTCATTGGCTGCACCGGACCTGCCGTCGGAAAAAAGTTTTGAGCAACTGAAGAGCCTCCTAGGCGCACATCTTGCCCCAAAGCCATCCGTAATCGGGGAACGAGCAAAGTTTTACCGCAGAGCACAGCACGAAGGCGAGTCTCTGCCCGAATATGTTGCTGAACTTCGGAAGTTGTCCCAAAGTTGTCAGTTTGGAGCGAATTTGGACGAAGCGCTAAGGGATCGTTTTGTGTGTGGACTACTGCGGGAGGACGTGCAGCGAGTACTCTTCACCGAGGACGACAAACTGACGTTCCCGAAAGCAGTCGAGCGCGCCCTGGCCATGGAAGCAGCCCGGAAGAATGTCGGCGAGACTAGAGTCGTAGAGTCAATGGCCACACAGCTGCACAAAATGGAAGGAGAAGGCAATGACGACCCTGCTGATCTGTACGAGACGCAAGCGATTGCCGGTAAGCAGCTGATGGTTTGTTATCGCTGCGGTTCTCCGAGCCACGCTCATTCAGTATGCCCTCACGTTAATAATACTTGCTATAAGTGCGGAAAGAAAGGGCATATTCAAAGGGCCTGCCGGCAGCTAGTGTTTCGCCTTCACCACCGACGTCGCTGGCAGACATTTCTCGAGGCGACCAGGGTCGACGCTACCCACTACAGAATCGCCAACCACCTGATCGGTTCTGAGAGGGAACGTGAACTAGTAGCTTCAGAATAAAAGCAGAGGAAGTGTGGTGTTTGTGATAGCACACCTGATAACCGAACTGCAGTTAGTGCGCATGCGCCCACTTGTGCTTAAATGGTAATGCTCAGTGCACTGTCGGCCCATTCATGATGTAACCTCCAGCCCGTAAGCTTCGGGCAATAAACGCTTTGTTTTCCCGTTGGAACCCTGGCCTGTCAGTCCCTGGGACGAGATACAACACTAATCACCTTTCTTTTTCATTTTTGGAAGCGAAAATCTTTCGGCCATCGACGCAGAATGAACGAGCGAGAAAGCGCACGCCACTGCTGAGCCGCGCCGTCTCCTACATTCGAGAGGAGCGGCTTTCCTGGTTAACACGAAAGGATGTGCAAGATGGCGGACCTATGCGCAACTCTGCTACAGTGCACTGTAACTCTGCTCCCGTAGGGAGCATATACAGTAACTCTATCGTGACGGAGGGTTGCGTGGAACCCACACCTCACTTGGTAGCTGAGCAAGTTCTTCGGGTTGAGAAACACTGAAGGTCGGAGTTGGGAAAATGTCAACAAAAGGGTTTATTGACACTGGGAAGACTGCGTTACAAGATAGATACAGAACATGGGGGTACAGCACAGAGCGAACTGGATGAACACCAAAACGTAGGGTCCAGAGCAGTTTTTCTCTAGTTGCATGGTCCTTGAATACACCCCAAGTCCCGCCCTCCTTCTCAGCGAGGACCAATGAAGCACAAGCTACAGCAGACGCCGCAAGCCGATTCTTATTTTGGGCACGGCCGGCCTCGACGCGCGCGTCCACACTGGCCGTGTTTCGGGAAACATCTCACACCTGTTGTGGGTGTGACCGGCTTTGGGAAGCATATTTCAAACCGGTTGGGGCAGTGACGCATCCCAGTTCGCATTCCTGGTAGGTGCCGATTAGGCACTTCCCTCCTTGCACTGATGCAGTGGACAGCTCGCCTTTTGTCGTCATGCTGCTGACTTCGCTAATCGTTGACGGCAATCCTTTTCCACCGTAGCACCTGCCATCACGAACACGTGGGGAGACGGAACGTGGAAGACTGTCATGGTCAAACTTGGCCGCGTGTCGAGTCCTTTTCTTTTTTTCTGCCCTGTGCCGACGTGCCCCGCGACACCTATAGCACGACCCCGCCTAACTTCCGCTTCGTTGCACCTGTGCCCCGCCCCCCTCACGCAAGTTAGCATAGCGTACTCTCGTGCAGGGGTGGGAAGGGGAGGTGAGGAAGATGGAAAATGAGGAGGGGAGAGCACAGCACGGTCTCGTACAGCACACCGCAGTGGGAAAGGCATAACATGAAAATGAGGAGAGGGCAGATTTTGTACGGTACGTGTTGCTTGCAGCAAGGCGTGGTGAGTAGGGAAAGGAGGTTGGGAGAGGGCAGAACATAGAATAGTCTAGTATAGTGTAGCAAGGAGTGGGAAAGGAAGTGAGAATGTGGAGGAGGGAAACGCCCCTAGCTACGCTGTATCAACCTTTACAAACTTCAAATCGACCACCTTCGCCGTGTTTTAGCCTTACGCTAAGTAGCGCAATTTTTTTGCTACGCTCCCGCATGTAGTCCACGAACGCTAACTTCTGCATGATACATAGGGCGACATACAATATGACACTTAACTATATTCTTTATGTTCAAGATACTTTTGTTATAGTTTAGAGAGGTTGCTTTAGACTTAGAGACGAGCTTCGTTTTTCGCTGTCTCTAGTTTATTTCCTTGATTTCAGTGCCACGTTCTCCTCACCCTCGAAACAACGATGGCGTCGCTCGATTGAAGCAGGTTCGCGTCGAAATTTCGGTTGGGGGCAGTGTTAACAAGATGGTGTATAGTCTAATAACGTAAAATGTAGGACTTTTAATAAAGTTGCATTTAGAAAGCAACTTAGTGCACATACTGCAATTTTTGCCTAATATAAATAATGAAAATAGATGTTTTTCTCAAAAAGTCAAGCAATTGACCATGGATGGATGGATGGATGGATGGATGGATGCTATGAGCGTCTCCTTTGTAACGGGGCAGTGACATGTGCGCCACCAGGCTTGTAAGAAAATTTAAGGACTTTTTTTTTCTCTCTCTTTAAATTGTCCTCATGCCTTTTAAATCTACTTCAATCAAATCGATCATACTACAGCAAAAACGGAAATTCATAGCCTAGTTCCCTGCCCCTTATGGCAGAAAGTCCATATTTTTCCCTATAATTATTTTTGTCCGTTCTCTCTAGTTTTCTGCCACCATATTCTAACCGTCTCCTACTTATTTCAATCGCGGCTATGTTCAGCTTCCCGTTGTTCGCCCTAAAACCCAAGGCTTCATGTAGGGTGGTGCCCAAACGTACGCCTGGGTGGATATTTCCGCATTCAATCAGAACATGCTCCGTCGTTTCCCTATCTTCCTCACAGCATGTCCATTTTTCTTCTTCTTTACTGAATTTCGCTTTATAAGTACGCGTTCTAAGGCAGCCCGATCTCGCTTCAAACAATAAAGCGCTTCCTCTTGAATTATCCTAAAATGCCTCCCTCTTTATTTCGTTTTTGCCCTCTCGGTAGTTTTTCAGAGTCGGCTTTTTTTCCATCGCTGCCCTCCAGTAAATCTTCTCCGCCTCTCTGACTTTTCCCTTTACGTTCTTTGTTGTCAGTTCTCTCAGAGCCGTATATTTAATGGTGAGCCTCCTAGTTCTCCTTCTCCACTGCGTGTCAACGCTCTTTCTATATAAATAGCGGAACACCTTCACTGCCCACCTACTCTCTTTCATATTCCTTAGCCTCTCTTCAAACCTTATTTTGCTTTGCGCTTCCCTTGCCTCAAAACTCACCCATCCCATATCGCCCTTTACAGCCTCGTTTGTCGTTTTCCCGTGGGCACCCAACGCGAGGCGTCCCACAGTTCTTTGATTCACGTCCATTCCTGATTGTATCTCTGGCCTCATGCACACCACTGAGTTCCCAAATGTAAGCCCCGGTACCATTACCCCTTTCCACAGACCCCTAAGCACCTCGTACCTATTGTGTCCCCATAACGCTCTGTGCTTCATTATTGCTGCGTTCCTCTTTCCCTTTGCTGCCAAGGCTTTTTCGTGTACCTTCATGTATCTATCACCCTCATTTACCCATACGCCAAGGTACTTGTATTCGCTTACTCTCGGTATTTCTTGGCCCTGTATGGATACCGCCTGGTCGTTGGGATCATTGAATACCATCAGTCCGCACTTTGTTACACTAAATCCTAGTCCTAGAGCCGCGCCTTCCTTCCCGCATATATTCACCAGCCGTTGAATATCATCTCGACTAACTGCGAATAAGACAATATCATCAGCATAAAATAAACCCGGAAGCATCTGCTCAATCATCACGCCGCCCTGTTCGTGTGACAGATTAAAACCAATGTTGCTATCTCCTAGCGCTTTTTCCATTCTAACCATGTACATCATGAATAACAGCGGCGACAAAGGACATCCCTGTCTCAGCCCCTTGCTAATATCAACGTTCTCTATGCTACTGATTCCTTCCCATTCTATGCAAACTGTATGTTCTCGATATATTTCCCTCAAAAGCTGTACACAATCGTCGCCTATGACCATTCCTTCCAAACTTTCCCACAATATTTCCTGATTAACATTGTCATACGCCCCAGTGATGTCTATAAAAGCCAGATACAACGGCCTGCTTTCTATTTTATATATTTCTATACACTGAGTAAGAACAAATAGGTTATCGTCTAAACGCCTGTCTACTCGAAATCCATTCTGAAGTTCTCCCAAAATATTGTACGTTCTGCCCAGGCTTCTATTTTTAATTTTACTGCTTGCACAGCCATCCTGTATAGTAACGATGTAATGGTTAGCGGTCTATACGAGCGAATATTATTCTTTTCCCCCTTGCCTTTATAGATTAAGTTCATTCTGCTTTTTCGCCAACTGTCCGGTATTTGCCTCTCCTGTAAGCATTTTTCTACGGCTTTCAATAGTGCTTCTTTAGTGTTCTGTCCTAATTCATTAATGAGGCTAACGGGGACCCCATCTAAACCCAGAGCCAGAAAAGTGAGCGGAAAAGCGAGCGCCACCTGTCGTGTAAACTGGAAAAATAATCGCTGGCGCTTTTGGTTGGAAAACAGGTTCTCGAAGTGGCGTTTCCAAGGCAGCACTGAGCAGTTGACGTGCGCCTGTTTTGTTGTTTTAATTTTTTTCTTTTGCCGGGGATGTTTGCCTGCACTGAACAGACATGATAGAGAAAGAAAACATCCCGTTTCGTGCCCGCGACAGTGGCCTGGTAGCTATGGTACTCGACTGCAGATGGTCGCGGCATCGAATCCCGGCCGCGGCGGTTGCATTTTGATGGAGGCGACATGTTGAGGCCCGTGTCCCGTGCGATGAGTAAACGTTAAAGAACCCCTACACTACGGCGTTTCTCATATATGGTGGTTTTGGGACGTAAAACACCAGAAATCAAATCCCGTTTCCGTTTCTAGAAAAGAGGTGGAGCGAGGATTTTTCGCTTTGCAGCGTGAAAAACGATACCTGCACTCCGCTACCCCGACTCATCGACCATGTTCATCGCGGCTGGTCCATCAAGGAATAAGGTTATCTGAGACGCTTGAAGCTTAATCTTGAAACCGCTGACAATGAATTAGGTTTGCCGGAAGCGGTGTGAGCACAGTCTATGAAATCCGGTGTTTAAGTGAAAGAAGGTATGAACGGGCATGTTGGTAGATACGCATGTTGCAATAGGTAACGCATGGTTAAACACAAGGACGAAGCTTCATCCGTGTCTAGAAAGCCTACATGTCGCGCGCGCCACATGTTGGCTCCCTATCCGTGTCCTCAAACCGTGCGCTACCAGCTGTTACGACAGGCGGTGTTACGACGCCATCGTTCGTATTGGTGGCATCGTTGGAGCACACTGCGATCGCGTTGACATATTGTCATGGGAGAAGTGCGCGCATGTGGTGTTTGTTGCTGTGGCGAAGCCGCAATGGAAAGAGCGGCCACGAACAAGCGCCGGCTGAGCACGTGAGCCAGCGAGGAAGATGAGAACAGGAAGAGAAATGCAGCCGCAAGGAGTAAAGACGGAGCGTGGCGCGTGGAGCGCGCACGTGAAGGCGCCATATGGGGAGAAGCGAGGCGGCGTTCAACCAGCGCGGACGTGGCACGGGAGCTCTCCACCAGGACCACGGTCGAGGCGTAGTCCCGAGTGCCTGGCGGCCGCCAAGAGTCGAAGTGTATGGCTTCGCTTGGCACCGAGCTCCCAATGCTGTCCACGGATCGCCTGACCAGCCGCCTGTGCCACCGACAGCACCGTCGGGTGTAGACCCGAGTGCTGCCCTCTTTCTCGGAGCCCCGAGCGGCGACGCAACGCTTGTCGCGACGCCGGTGCCCGACGTCCTTCTCGTCCGCGTCCCTGACCCGCACCAGTGCCGGCCACCTTTCGTCGACCAGGCACAGCGACGACCGCGAGCTCGCGACGACTCTTCCCTCCTGTGACTCACCCCTCCTGAGCGCATCGGCTTTGGTGAGACTGTTGCCTATGCTGCGTGGACCCCTGCGCGTTCGCATGCTTTTTTTTCTCATGTTAGAGTGTTTTCTCCTATAGTGTCTTTTGTTGTTCTGTGTTCGTTCGTGTTCTTCATAAAGTCTTCACAGAAAACAGCCTCGCCGTATTCCTGAACGCGTTGCCGTCGTCAGACGCAACGTGCGTTCTTACCTAATTCACAAAGAACTCCATCACAATGGCGCCCAACGTGGGGCGGGGCTGATTTCTGTGTAGACCAAAAGTTCACAGCGACTACGACATGGATGCAGACGAGCTCGTTATTCTCGGCGAGAAACTTGGTTTATCGGGAGACGCACTTTGGGCATGGCTTGAAGAAGAGAATGCGAAAGAACGCGAAGCGCTGCGCGAGGAGGCTGAACTAGCGCGTGAAGTGGCAGATCTAGAGGAGAGAAACCGTCAACTTCGCCTGCGGTTGATAGAAGCGCAAAACGCTGCCAGGGCGCGCGCATCCGTGGTTGTTAACGGTGTCGAGTTTATGGGCTCAGGAAATTGGCAGAGTCCAGACGAGCTCCACGAAAACGAGAGCTGCCGTACTAGAATTGCGGAAAGTTCTGATCGGTGTGACACATACTCTGGACCATCTCATAAGCAAAGTATTGTTAATGAAGGGGCAAGAGCTCCTCTAGATAGCTCCAATGAAGGAGTATCGCATGAATTCCCCGCTAACAATGGCGAATACTGCAAGGAGAGCTCTGAAGAGGTTATCGCGGATTCGTCGGGGGTGCCGTTGATGGCGGTAATGTGTAACAGCGCCATGGGTGAGTGCCCCAGACTAAATTCTGAGGTGACCTATTCGGATTCGTCGCTCATACAAGGTGATACGACAAGGAATGACATAAGCATGGTCGAGGAATGTACAATCCACTTCCATCAAGATCAGCTATCTTCAGGAGATAGTGATTATTGTAGTGTCTCGTGTCGAGAGCAGGAGGCGACCGATGAAGTAATCGATAAAGAATCCCAAAGGGATACAGGTGAAAGCACACCTGACATGGGTGCAAAGAATGGCTTCCGATGTGATGGCAAAGGGTTGATGCGGGGGTTGTTCAGGTCTGCGGTGACTGATGAGTCACCTGTTCGATCATGTGAACCAGAAACCATGAGTCAGTCTCACGGGTATGAGCATTGTGTTGCTGCTTGTGGCCGGGCATATACGGGACGTGGAAAGCGCGGGGTATCCCTATCGCCGTGTGCCGGCCTCAAACATTGTGGAATGTGGTTCGGGTTTGTGAGAAGGCCCAAAGCCACGTGGCGGACATGCTAGGCAGGTGGCGACCACTGTGGAAGTTCATTGTTCAGCCGGGAACGGGCTAGCTGGTAATTGGAAACCGGTTTCACGGGTGTTAGGCAGCATGTCCAGGAATGTCTGCAGTCGCCACATGGTTAGGTTGGCGCTCTCCTCCACGGCGTGGTGGGCAGCAAGCGTGCCCACTGTATTGTCCAGTTTTCTCTTGTAAGTGCGGCGTCGGAGTGTCGATCGCCGTTTGTGATTGGCTGTCAGGGATGCAGGGGCGGAGCAACCAGGGTATATAAGGTGGCTCCTCTTCCCTGGCAGGAGGGCGGAGGTTCAGGCTTCAGCCTGGACAGACGCTTTTTGGCGCAGTGGAATAAAACGTTCTCTTCACCGGCCTGCGACTCTCACTTCGTGCTGCCAGCGTGTACTCGGGTCACCGAGGGGCGCCGACAACGGACCTTCCTTTCCTTTTTCTAACTGGCGCAGTCGACTCCAGGTTCGGACAGCCCGCAGCGAAGGAGACGTTTGCAGCTAGGTGGAGGTGAGCTGGCGTCGTCGTCACCACTGCGCCGACGTTGAAGAGTTCGGGCGCTACCGCAAGAACGGCACGAGAAGTGCCCAACTTCCAGCTTCCGAACGAGTGAAGGTGCTGGAAAACCTCGTGGGTGAGAAGGAAGCTGCCTGAACACGCCTGTAGCGGAGTCCTCGGGCGCACGGTCGAGCAAGGACGAGGCACGGCTGCAAGCGGCGGACGTGTGGGCAGCGCTTCGGTGAGGGAGCCGCGGCGATAGCGGAAATCCTTGGCGCCGTGAATGAGGCGACGTATCACCGTCGAGGCGAGGTGTCGGATCACCGAAGAGGAACTTTATGGCCACGCGACAACAGTGCTGCTGTAGGCGATCTTGCAGTTCATCGCCACGACGAGATTTGGTGTCATCCTCTGTGAGCCTGGACACCTGCGAGACGTGGCTTCGACGAGGACTGCAAGCCAAGGAACCAGAGGGGCAACCACCAACGAGCGTCGCTGCAGACGGTGAGACCCATTTCGTGCTTTCTATTGGTTCTCGAGTGAATGCAGTTGCGTTCAGGCACTCTCTGGGAGCGTGGAAAAATGAATGATAGTGATTAGGGCTCGTATGCTCATGTGAGCAGTAATAAGATGGGTCGTGCAGATGAGCTGAAGCTCGAAATCGAAGCTCTTAAGCTTCAGCTCGAGGTAGAAAAGCTGAAGACTGCGCGATTTCTGCAGAATGCAGCACAAGCACGGAGCGAGACGAGCGGGTTAGGCAGGTATGCCAAAGATTTAAAGGCTGTTCTTGTCCCCATGCCCGCTGATGACACCATGATCCCCGCATGGTTTAAAATGGCCGACTCGCTGCTAAAGATGATCGAAGTACCAGAGGAAATGCAGGGCGCTCTCATACTGCCTTTCCTCACCTAGGAGGTCAAGACGTCGGTGGTCAGTCAGTCATTGAGTGGCACTTGTTCCTACGGGGAGCTTAAGGAAAAAGTGCTGAAGGACATAAAACTGACCCCGACAGAGTACCGCAGGTGCTTCCCAGAAATCAAGAAGGAAGTACGAGAACAGAGCTGCGATCGAACGGAGCTCACGGGCTCGTTTGGTAAAGCGGTAACAACCGAGCTTGTGTGCGTTCCTCTTGGCCTGACCTGTCCCTCGGGGAATACTCAGCGTGTATCGTTGCCCTGTGCCGTGACTCCAGAATTGACCACTAGCGCCGAGGTGCTGCTGAATCCGGGCGATTATGATAGTCATTGTCTCGGCAGGTCGCGGTCAAAGCGTAGCACCGAAGGCAGTGTCTGCGGCTTAGTGGAGAGGTCAGCAGAGCAAGAGGTAATCCTTGAAAATGGGGTAGATACCTCCACCCCTTTTGGTGACGATGAAAAAGCGCGGGACGCTGTCGGTGAGGAACCGAACAAGGGAGGCGAGGACATGCGCTTGGAAACGACCTTGTGATAAAGACGTAGGCAATGAGATGTCGGGACAGGTGGAAGCTAACCGGGATCTAGGCTACGGAGAACAGGCCAGTGCGGCTGTAGGTGCCGCTGGGGAGCCACTGCAGGTGTGTAGCCTCATGGAAAAGGAGCGGCCTATACCGTTTAGAGCAAACGCTTTTGCAAAAGAGCGAGTGCTTGAGAAATTGTCAGCAGAGGCGCATCATGTATTTGACATGGTAGGAGAGCCAGTCGCGTCGATGCCGGCCTTAGCAGCGCCATTTTCATGGTCAAGGAAAGCGGTCGGCCATTGTCCCTCTCGAGAGGAGGACAGAGACCAGCGCGGGGTTACTGTTCTCAGTAAGGGTCAAGCGCCGGCGTGGGAAAAAGTCTGCAGCTGAACAGGGTACGTTTGCAGCAGTGTGGACAAAGGAGACCATTGGCAGGTGGATTTTCGGCATAAAGGTGCGGATTAAAACTGATGACCACCCCCTAACCTTCCTGGCCGGCTCAGCTCCTCGCAGTGTATTTCCCACATGTTATGTATAGTCTGGGACATACGGGAATCGTCCGTATCGACAGGGCAGTGGAAGCACTTTCTCATGTTTTGTTTTTCTTTGTTTCCGAGCTGCCTGTATTTGTTTTGCAATATTCCAAGTAGTATTCTGTTATAGCATCCGCGAGTTTTAGTCAGTGTATTCTTGGGTCAGTGTATATATATATATTGTATTGTTTGTGTATGTTATTTTCGTGGATTTCGGCGAGGACCCTCGAGAGAGACTTTTTTTTTGTTTTTTTTTTGTGTGCCATTTTCTCCCTTTGAGAGTGCTTCGAGAACCGGAGAGAGCTTGAAATGTGTCTCCCATGATAGGACTATCTAGTGGTGTGTGATGCGAAAAAGTGATGTTCTTGTCTGTGTCCGCGCGTCGCGATAGCGGGGCATTGCTGGGCAATGTTGCAGGTTGAAAAAGGGCGTGTGCGATTTTTTTTTGTGTGTTCTTAGATTGTGTATGTTCTTTTTAGTTATTATTACTGGATGAAGAGAATGTGTTTATTTTTTTTTATCGTGTTACATAGACATCGAGTGTCTAGTAACCCTCTTGAGGGGGGAGGAGTCAGTCTCACGGGTATGAGCATTGTGTTGCTGCTTGTGGCCGGGCATATACGGGACGTGGAAAGCGCGGGGTATCCCTATCGCCGTGTGCCGGCCTCAAACATTGTGGAATGTGGTTCGGGTTTGTGAGAAGGCCCAAAGCCACGTGGCGGACATGCTAGGCAGGTGGCGACCACTGTGGAAGTTCATTGTTCAGCCGGGAACGGGCTAGCTGGTAATTGGAAACCGGTTTCACGGGTGTTAGGCAGCATGTCCAGGAATGTCTGCAGTCGCCACATGGTTAGGTTGGCGCTCTCCCCCACGGCGTGGTGGGCAGCAAGCGTGCCCACTGTATTGTCCAGTTTTCTCTTGTAAGTGCGGCGTCGGAGTGTCGATCGCCGTTTGTGATTGGCTGTCAGGGATGCAGGGGCGGAGCAACCAGGGTATATAAGGTGGCTCCTCTTCCCTGGCAGGAGGGCGGAGGTTCAGGCTTCAGCCTGGACAGACGCTTTTTGGCGCAGTGGAATAAAACGTTCTCTTCACCGGCCTGCGACTCTCACTTCGTGCTGCCAGCGTGTACTCGGGTCACCGAGGGGCGCCGACAACGGACCTTCCTTTTCTTATTTTAACTCCATGTCTCCAGAGAGGCATGTTCTGCAGACTTGTCTCTCGCAGCAAGACGCTTGGGCGTTCGAAGTGTTCACTCATACGCTTTTGCATCGAACTCCTTGCTCGGAACGCCACCCGATTCAGTGTCAGGTTCAGGCAGAGGTTCTAGTGAGAATCAACGAACATAAGCAAGTCAAAAGCACATGCTCCACGTGCAAAAATACTGACCACGGGACGGAGGTGGTAGCACAGCGGTTGTGCAGGAGTCTTTCAGCCGTGAAAGTACTGACGAGTCGTCTTTGTTGTTATCTGGTTCAGAAACCCTGTCTCTAGAGAAGGATGTGTTAAGTACTTGTCTCGTGCAGCAGGGAATTTGGGCGTCTCACGAGTCCCATCACGCGTTTCTGTGTCATACTGCACATCTGGAACACCTTAGTGTTCCTTGTGATGATGTTCATCTAAGAGCTGTACTAAGCACCAGCGCAAGCGCGCTGTTCGAATGGACCATGCATATTTTCTCGTGGGGTCACGAACGCGCGTCGTTGTTACATTTATGTAGCAAGATCGTGAGAGGTGTTGTTCGTTTTGTGTGGGACGCTATTACCTGAGGCCGAATGAGTAACCGGTCGCTAATTTTGGTTTTTACTTCTGCATTGTTTCAATGACTTTGTGCACGACCCTGTAGATAGAAGTTTGTTGGTTTGGACTACATATCAGAACTGTGTGTTGTGTGTGCAATGTGTGCTGTGAACCGTCTGCTTTGTGCGCTGGACGAGTGTGGTCCATGAAAACGCGCACTTACCGGAAGTTTTTTTTTTTATTATAAAAAAAAACTTATCGAAAGGGGGGCTCATGTCATGGGAGAAGTGCGCGCATGTGGTGTTTGTTGCTGTGGCGAAGCCGCAATGGAAAGAGCGGCCACGAAAAAGCGCCGGCGCAGCACGTGAGCCAGCGAGGAAGATGAGAACAGGAAGAGAAATGCAGCCGCAAGGAGTAAAGACGGAGCGTGGCGCGTGGAGCGCGCACGTGAAGGCGCCATATGGGGAGAAGCGAGGCGGCGTTCAACCAGCGCGGACGTGGCACGGGAGCTCTCCACCAGGACCACGGTCGAGGCGTAGTCCCGAGTGCCTGGCGGCCGCCAAGAGTCGAAGTGTATGGCTTCGCTTGGCACCGAGCTCCCAATGCTGTCCACGGATCGCCTGACCAGCCGCCTGTGCCACCGACAGCACCGTCGGGTGTAGACCCGAGTGCTGCCCTCTTTCTCGGAGCCCCGAGCGGCGACGCAACGCTTGTCGCGACGCCGGTGCCCGACGTCCTTCTCGTCCGCGTCCCTGACCCGCACCAGTGCCGGCCACCTTTCGTCGACCAGGCACAGCGACGACCGCGAGCTCGCGCCGACTCTTCCCTCCTGTGACTCACCCCTCCTGAGCGCATCAGCTTTGGTGAGACTGTTGCCTATGCTGCGTGGACTCCTGCGCGTTCGCATGCTTTTTTTTCTCATGTTAGAGTGTTTTCTCCTATAGTGTCTTTTGTTGTTCTGTGTTCGTTCGTGTTCTTCATAAAGTCTTCACAGAAAACAGCCTCGCCGTATTCCTGAACGCGTTGCCGTCGTCAGACGCAACGTGCGTTCTTACCTAATTCTCAAAGAACCCCATCACATATATCTCGATTATATACTCATCTTTAGTGCAACGCAGCGAATGACCAAATAAAATGTGAATGACTGTGATATTATGCGCTCGCAAGTATACAACTAACCACGGCGAGTCGTCAGCAGCTTTCTTCACGCTATCCAACCATTTCTTTTTTTCGCACGTAGCTTCGCGGACGGGAACCTGTAGAACCTCGTGTTTCCTTTCTCGGTAATACTCGTGCAACCGTAGGCCATCCAGTGAGCTGCATTTTCGTACACACGGCGGAAGCGAGGCGCCGTCACAATTTTCACCCGCTGCACACGACCGTCGGATGGCCGCTGCTCATGTTTTCCAACCAAACCCAAAGCGCCCTGTAGAGGGCGCTAGCGGCGCCGTTGCCGCGCATGCGCAGTAGCTTTTCCGCAGATTCCTGGCTCCGGGCCTGAGACACGCACATCCGTTCGACGGTGGCAAACGTACCTGGCGACCCATCGGCGAAGATGCCCACGCGTCCCCCGCTGTTGTGATCGTGGTTCCTCCACAAGGTCCCCGCGGCTGATGCAGCTGCAGCGCAGCCTCCCCGGCGCCATCAGTACGACCGGCCTAATGTGTTCGTGGATCGCCGACGTGACACCACCGGCTGATGCTGCCCCAGCAGGGGGGCGCGGCTGCGGCGCGGCCTCGCCGGCACCTTCAGGCCGACCTGCCCGCCGGCGCCACCCTTTGTTTCCCTGGGGTTGGGGCGCCTCGGCCTGCCGTTGAAGACTCCCGCGGCGCTGCTGGACATTGTCCGTCCCCATTAGCCCTCTTGATGACCTTGGGGCAACCAGCGTCGCGGGAAGCGGAAAGGAGGCGACGACGTGCAGCCGGCCAGAGCGGGGGACCACACGTGCAGTCAAGGTGCTGCAGTTCGGAGGCCTGGATTGGTTGACAAGCATCGGATGACTGCGGGCCTCCTTCCCCTCCTCCTGCCTATCTTCAACCTATGGCAGGGGAGGCGAGTTTCCGTCGGAGGCCACGGAGCCCATCGAGGGGAGACGCCGACTGGGATCCCGAGAGAGAACATCTTCCAACGTCTTGTACCTTTTCTGTAAATACCATGTATATTTTGTAATATAACATGTAAATACCAGTTCGTCTTTTTCTTCGCTCGAGGGTCCTGAACGTCGACCCCACTCCTGACTCCACCGCCTTCATGGTAGCGTAGGCATCCCCACAGGCAATCGACCCCCAGTCGCAACAGTGGTGGCAGCGGTGGGATGATCTGCGCGGTGGCTCGACTCCGGCTTGGTGAGTGCGCGACCTTTTCTCCTTGAGTGTTGCCAGGCTTAACTTAGAGTTGTTCTCCCTGGTAGCGAGGGTGTTTGAAGCCTGTTCGTGAAGAACCTTGCTTCTGCACGATTCTCCTAGAGAAACTTGTCGGCAAAAAGGGTAGCCATGACTTGGAGGAAGCTGCGCAGACCGGACCTGGACGCGATATGTGGGGAGATTGGGATTCATTGTGGGAAGCACCTAAGGAAGGCGGAGGTCATCGAAGCAATTGAGGCAACCGGCAGAGATGACGAGGAGATCACGGAAGTGTGGGAAGATATTCAGGACCAAAGAAAACGCGAAGAGGAGAAAAAGAGAAAGGAAGAGGTATTGGAAAAGAAAAGGGCTCAAATTCAAAATTTGGAATGGAAAATTCAATTTTTGAAAGCGGATCGTGTAAGGGCAAGAAATGGAAAATTTAAAGATGGTGATAATGTAGAATGTTTTCTTGCCTCTTACGAGCAGATTTGCGAGGAAATTGGGCTCAATCGGGACCGCTGGTCGTTTCCCTTGTTAGCTTTATTGCCCGTTCGCTTGACAGATGTGTTAGCTGGCCTTTCCGATGAAGAGTTTAAAGATTATGACACCGCAAAGGCAGCATTGTTCAAGCGTTGTGGCATTTCCGTAAGAAAAAGGGAAAGCGAGAGGAACCTGCACAGCGGTATTTCTCCTGAGAAGGGGGAACGTAACGTACCGAAAAGCGCATCGTGCAAGGTTCTTGTAGCGGAAGAAGCTGTTTCTGAGGGGAATTCAGCTAGCAAAATGCAGAGCAGGGAAGTAGTAGCAAACGGTGCGGTTACTGAAAAGTCGAGGGGCGCGGAAAAGACTGGAGTACCTCGCGAAGTAGAGCGCACCGAAAAGCTAGAAGACGGAAGCCCGGCTGCTTTGATAGGTGACCATAGCACGGTACCGACGCATCGAGGGCACGGCAGCACTGTTGGGGAGGGCCTGGCTAAAGCCGTTTTGAGTAAAAGCACAGGGAAGGCCCAACAGTTCGAGCCCGTGGAAGGCGATGTTATCGGTGGGCTAATGTCAAGTGCCATTCCGCAGGGCGTTCCTTGTGGGGACGAGATTCGTGGCAGCAGCCCTGATGAGGTTAATGAGAAGCTGGCGGCCACGTTCGTGCCTTCACACTTGAACGGCCCTCCGGAACAGCAGAGGGTTGAGGCTGAGCATAGCGAAGATTCGTTGCGTAGTACGGTCGGGGAGGGCCTGGCTAAAGAGGTTAAAGAGAGCACAGGGAAGGCCCGACAGTGCGAGCGCGTCGAAATCAGTGAAATGATGTGTGTCGCGAATGTTAGCCCGGCCGAGAGTGAAAGTAGCAGCGCTTTAAGAGAGCGAGAAGCTTTCGCTGCAAAAGATGCCGAAATGGCTGTAGTGACCGTTGAAGGTCAGTGTGAGCGCGACGCGATACTGTGCCAAACAGGAGAGGCAGCTAAGCAGAGCGAGGATGTTTGGGCACAGCTCTCCATTGATGAGGTCGCGGCGGTGAGTCCTGTGAGCGATGTCCAGGGGAACGTCGACATCGATTACAGGAACACCAGATTAAGGTTAACAGAGTGCACTGAGGCACCAGGTAGTGAAGACAATGCAGTTGCAGAAAGCTTCCAGGAATGCGACCGTCAGGGTTTAGCAGCGCACTGCATAGTTAGTAAGCACGTGAGGCTGTCCGCCAGTCTTGGGATGAAGGAAAGAGGTGATTTGGACTGTGGAGGCCAGACGGACAGTTCAAACGAAGACCTTTTTCTGGAGAAGGGTGTGCGAGCAAAACGCTCAAAAAGAAAAAGGAAAAAGCGTCACAAAGAGAAAGGTAGGTCCAAGGTCGCCCTAAGCACAAAGTCGAGCTGGATGGAAGGCCTCAAACGGGGGAAGAGTGTGGTTACCTCGTTAGGTCTGTCACGCGTATTGAGCTCGCACCGAAAGTTTCAGGTGCGCCGAAAGAAAGGGTGCGGAAGCGCGCGTTTCAGACGAAAACGGTCCACAGTTGCCCCCCGTAGCTTTCTTCGCGGTGCGTTGGGAGCGTCGCGGGAGTGCAGGGCCGTGAAGCTTCTTGTGGTCGCGGAACGAACAGACAAAGCACCAGCAAAGAATTTTGTGGGGTTCCGCGACAAAGCGAACAGGAGTCAGACGGTCTGTACTCCACGCGCATTGAGAGGAGCTTTCAGAGCACGTCCACCGCGAGTACGTCTGAAAGTGTCGCAAGCCTTTTGAAAAGAATTTGCCATTTTGTTTAAGGATTAGTGGATCCGACCCTTTTGTTTGGTTGGTTATTTCTCTTTTTCCTTTAAGTTAGGCATTTTCTTTTGCGTGTGTTTGTATCCACTACTGAAGTTCGTGAGATTCATTTCGAGTTTGTTTTGGTTTTTATGTAAGCTTAAGGATGTAGTGGCTTGATTTCATTTGCACGTAATGTACAAGTTTGTATTTCGTGAATTATGTGTAGTTTTGTGGACCAGAGTTTTTTTGCAACTGTACCTGAGCGTGTAGCCGTTGAGTTAGAGCAACGCATTCTTTTGGAGCTTAGTGGCGCGTGCATGTGAATTATTGCAATGCTGGCATATATCGCCGAGTTCTAGTTTCGTGCGTGGCGCATTAGTACTCGAGAAGAGTACGAGAGTTAAGACTTTAAATGAATGCGCATTGTTTAGTTTATGTCGGGAGGGAACACTGAAGCATTTGGCTGAGTTCGTACAAGCTGCATAACTGGTGTCTTCTGAAAATTTTGTGGTCTGCTATGAAAGGGGGCGCGAGAGTGGAAATTAGGATGCCTTCAGCAGAGGCTGATGAGCGTTCCCCTTTCGGAGTGAAATGGTCAAAACCTTTTCTTTAATTATTTTGTTCCGTTAATTTTGGGGATGTGCATTTTAATGTCGGCATGGTGTCAGAGCAGTATACCTTTCATCTGTATTAGACGAACGAGAGAATGATGAGGGCTTTGATTGGTATTTTGCTTCCCACGATCTTCCCTCATTCGTTGTTTGCCCAGAGCCGAAATGATTTGCACCTTCCTTAGGATAAGCCTGAAATCAAAATTCATGAAAGGCTAGTTACGCTACCGTTATAAATTTGTTTAGGGCCGTTCATGCAGTGCTCTATGGTGTGGTTGCGCTTCTGCCGACATGGAGCTGAGATTAGATCGGAGATGGGAGAGTTCGATAACCTGGCATATCTCGGAGGAGGTTGTGTGCTTGCCTTGTCGCTGCTCGGGTGCTGTGCGGGTTTAATCGCTAATGTCAGTCCCGAGCCTTCGACCTGCAGGGACCTCCTTATCGATGGCCCTCGTTATCACGGATCTGCTGATCCCATTTCGGGGCAACTCCTACCATACTGCGCTGCCAGGCCTCTTCATGGGGCACCGATGAGCTGGTGGTGAAAACATTTATTATCAGAATTTCTGCGGAGAAGCTCCGGGTATTCGGAGGTTCTTGGCTTGCGGTGGGGGGGCCCTCAGTCCAGGGCTCCGCTTGCAGCAGCCGCTCTACGGGCCCGGTCAATCAGGCTAAGCTGATCTTCCAGGTTCTCGCTGGCCAGCAGCTGTTCCCATCGCTCCGCTGTGGGATTTTGTATTGGGGGTAAGGCTGTAATGGCCTGGCATGCCCATGTGACGTGGTACAGGGTAGCTTTTGCTGGGCACCATGGGCAGCGAGAAGAGTATGCAGTAGGATGTATTTTACTGAGGGTGTGCAGATTTGGAAACGTGCCGGTTTGAATTTGTCTCCAGCTGACCGATTCTTCCTTATTTAGTGTTCGATGTGGTAGGGTGTAAGTTTGCCTGAGTCCTCTGTAATGGTTTAGGATGGCGGAGTAGTCGCAGGGGACGGGAACGGGTTCCTCAGAAGCGGAGTTGGAAGGTGCTCGGCTCGCATACCCTCGAGCTACCCTATCCGCTGCCTGGTTTCCCTCCAGCCCCATGTGACCCGGGGTCCATATGATCCGATGCCAAATCCGGGGTGTGTGTGTACTGGAATGCTCGCCCGTGTCTGTAGCGTTCAGGAGGATATTGAGGGCGGGTTGGCTGATGCGCCCTTTAAGATAGTTGCGGCAAGCCGCTTGAGAGTCCGTCAGAACAGTGAGCGACCGTCGATGTCTATAGCCGAGGGCGAGAGCGAGCGCGATGGCCGTTTCTTCAGCTTCAGTGATGTTGTGGCACCGCACGGAAGCACTGGTACGTTCTGTGAGTGTGTGGTCCACGACTGTGGCCACTGCCTTGGTGTTCGCAAGATCGTAGTTGGCGGCGTCAACATAGTACGTGGTGGTTTTGTGCCCATGCTCTCGTTCGAGGGCTTCCACTCTGGCTTCCCGGCGGCCTTGATGCAGTCGGGGATCCATGTTGCGGGGGATGGGGGCGACTTTATAAGTGGCACGAAGGTGGTCGGGAACGGGCTTGCGGCGAGCAGCGTCCCGAAGCTGGCTGATGTAGCCGAGGCGTAGGAGCAGGTCGCGGCCTGTTGGTGTTAGCGTAAGCCGCTGCAGCTGCGTGGTGAGTTGAGCTTCGCAAAGTTCTGAATAGGTGTTGTGGAGACGATGAGCTGCACCCCTTGCGAGTCCTTCTGCCGGCGGTGGACGGGCTGTTGTGATCGTGGTTCCTCCACAAGGTCCCCGCGGCTGATGCAGCTGCAGCGCAGCCTCCCCGGCGCCATCAGTACGACCGGCCTAATGTGTTCGTGGATCGCCGACGTGACACCACCGGCTGATGCTGCCCCAGCAGGGGGGCGCGGCTGCGGCGCGGCCTCGCCGGCACCTTCAGGCCGACCTGCCCGCCGGCGCCACCCTTTGTTTCCCTGGGGTTGGGGCGCCTCGGCCTGCCGTTGAAGACTCCCGCGGCGCTGCTGGACATTGTCCGTCCCCATTAGCCCTCTTGATGACCTTGGGGCAACCAGCGTCGCGGGAAGCGGAAAGGAGGCGACGACGTGCAGCCGGCCAGAGCGGGGGACCACACGTGCAGTCAAGGTGCTGCAGTTCGGAGGCCTGGATTGGTTGACAAGCATCGGATGACTGCGGGCCTCCTTCCCCTCCTCCTGCCTATCTTCAACCTATGGCAGGGGAGGCGAGTTTCCGTCGGAGGCCACGGAGCCCATCGAGGGGAGACGCCGACTGGGATCCCGAGAGAGAACATCTTCCAAAGTCTTGTACCTTTTCTGTAAATACCATGTATATTTTGTAATATAACATGTAAATACCAGTTCGTCTTTTTCTTCGCTCGAGGGTCCTGAACGTCGACCCCACTCCTGACTCCACCGCCTTCATGGTAGCGTAGGCATCCCCACAGGCAATCGACCCCCAGTCGCAACACCGCCAAGCTAACGCGTAAAATGAAAGTTATTACGCCTCTCAAAAATGATTGACTTGTGGGGCTTTACGTCCCAAGACCAGCTATGAGAGACGTCATATTGACCCTTTCACTGTTTACAAACAAACGCGTCCCTGGCATGCCCCAGCAGGCGACTTCAGGGTGAGGGGCAAATGCTTGCGCCCTTTTGTACTCCCGTGGGAGGTGGGCGGGGTGGCAAACAATAGAACGCAGTATCGCAGCCCTTGGGGAACCCAGCGACCGGAAGCACCCTAGGGGCGCGGACCGGCTTTCGGCAACCCGCTGGTGAAAGGGTCTCCGGAAATTTCGACCACCGCCCCTCACAAGAGAAAAATGACAACAGCGACAAAATCGAGGAAATTGTTTGTTGCCATTACGTACCTCTGCGGCCACCAGGGACTCCGGAACGTTTTTGGGAGTGGGATGGGGGGCAAGTATTGTCGTCTTTCAATGTTGTTTATTATATATTTGTTGTCAGTATTTGACCATTCCAATTTATTTAAATTACATATTATATAATATTAATGAGTAGTTTTAACGACACCAATTATTGCTTTAATTCAATTTAGCAGTATTAAAGTTTACATTTTAGCATCCTCGCTTATTGCACATTGGTATGCACTTCAAAAATGTTTGGAAATTTCGTAAGTACTGAAAACCTGCGCAGGCACCGCAACCCAGGTGGTTGTGTGGTCCAGAAAGCACTGGATCACACAACCACCAGCTTGAAAATTCTTGTCAAAAATTTGATTTCAGCTTAAACGGTCGGAAAGTGTGGCCCTGGCCCCTCTGGAAAAATGTTAGGGGGGCGACGGCCCCTCCTGCTGCCCCGGTTCCGGCGTCCCTGGCGGCCACCAGTGAATTTCCAGAACAGAACGGCTTGCTACAACAAAACTGATTCCACGCCCTTCCTACGCTCCCCGGCAGTACAAGATGTTCCAAAAAAGGAATATTCCAAACTGTAGTGTATGGCGCGCATTTGCATGTGGATTTGAGTGGTTGGTACATGAGTACATTTGAGTCGCACTGATTTGAACTTATATATAACCAATATTTCATACCGGTTATAAAATTGGTGATAAAAGCCTGGTGGGATTCACACTGAAACATCCATATCAAAAACGCATGCTGGATAGGCTCACGAAACCGAAATCAAGATTGTTCCTCGCGAACGGACTACTTGGCGTATGCGCAGAAATTCCACCCACGTAGTCTACGCCACCTCGCGCGCCGAATGATGATCGATTGCAGTTCGATCAAGGAAAGGACGTAGATTTCTGCAGCTCATGTTGGGAGCACAGCTGAGGCGAGGGTTTTGTTGTTTGTTATGTGGGGGTTTAACGTCCCAAGACCAGCTCTGATCATGGGAGACGCCGTAGTGGAGGTCTCTGGAAATTTCGACCACCTGTTCTTTAACGTGCACTGACATCGCACAGCACACGGGCCTCGCTAAGGCGAGGGTATAGGAGAACTGAAAGTGTAAGAGTGAGAAACCGTAGTGGAGGGAGACATTGATGACCTGGCGTTCTTCAACGTGCACTGAGAACGCACAGCACACGCGCCTCTGGCATTTTCGCCTCTATCGAAAATGCGACCGGGATCGAACCCGCGTTTTTGTGGGTGGCAGCCGAGCACCGTAACCACTACACCACCGCGGAAGGCACACCGGGCCCTGGCTGGCGTATGCATTAGCGTGGCGCTGATGCGTCGCATAATTGTGGAAGCTCCTAAACGAAACGAGCATTTCTGTTGGTGCATTTCTAGCATGATATGCACCGCCTGCACTGTATACGAGCATCGGCTCCGAAAGTAGATTGAAAGCGGAAGCTAGGACGCTTGTGAACTCAAGCGCCAGCACTCACGCCGTTGGCCATCCCAGTTGAGGTCACAGGGACAGCTGTGACCTTGGCCCGCTGGCGTTGCGCGCGCTCCACGTTAGTTCCCCGGGCGAGCAAATATTTCAACCTGAGGGTCACTCGGAGCGGTGGGCGGCATTCGCATTGCCGCCCACCGTACAGTGAACAATAAGTAAATAAATAAAATCCCACACTCTTAAGAAAGTACCTGCAGGCAAATAGGTAGTAACTGCAGCAGTTCCTACCTTTCTTGGTTTCTTATTAACTTTTCTCTACCTCTTTGTATACCTCCTTAGTAGACAGTTACTAATTACGTGCAAAGAGGTAGTAACTGCAGCCGTTACTACGTCTGCTGAATCGCTACTAACTTTTTGCTACCTGTTTACTACATACGGAATACCTAACCTGCTAAGTTGAAACTGAAACCATCTCAATTGAAATATCACGTTTCATTGAAACCCGACAAAGAAAAATTCCCACTGGATCAAGCAGAGAAGCACAATATTTGCATTATAGCTAAGCAACAGCAACACCGAAGCCCTCTTATGACATCGTAAAAGCGGAGGATCAGAAGGAATCAAATATGTAGCATTATTTTGCAAAATCTAGACAAACGGGTTTATTATTGAATTTCGCCAGTTTATTCTGCATCGCGACAATATACTGGAAGAACAGGTCTTGTGCTACCCCATGGCACACGTATACGTAATCAGTTAGGTACATACAAGCATCTCGATCCCAAACATCGATTATATACTACGTCTGCTCAGCGGTCCAACTTGTGACCCAGGTGCGTTGTCATATATAACTTGCAGTTGCGGTATGTGTCGCCCCGCCATCTTGTTTTTTTTTTATTCGCTACTGTTTAAAGTAGAATGGGCGTGATGAGGCAGTGCTGACGGCAACTATGAACCAAACAGTTTTACGCCTATTTATGTCGGTTAGCAGCGTAAGTCGCTGTTAGCAACGGCAGGAAAATAACATTTGTTAACTGCAGTTTGTAACGGTAGAGGACTTGCTAACCGCATTTAGTAACGGCGAGGGTAGTGGCCAATTACTACCCTCGATTTCACTAACTGCGGTTACTAACAGGATAGTAACATATGTAACAAGCAGTTACTACCCAAAACAATCGCCGGTAGACGACTGCTTTCTCCGCACTTCCCAAGTCGCGTCACATATTGCGGACACTCACTCGGAAGGTGACGCCGTCCCAGTAGAAACGAACTCCGCGGTGTCGAAAGGTACCGTCGGGCTCCACTTTGCACACGTCCAGGCATCGACCTGCGCCGTCGTGCCAGCTGACCAGTGACGCCCGCGCCAGTGGGCATGGGGAAGCGGCTAGCTGGAGCATCCAGCCTCTCGGCAGGAGGAGCCATCGGGCACAGCAGCGTAGTAGTTCGTAGCAGCCACTGGGCTGCCAGCCACGCAGGGCGTCTCCGTGCATATCGCCCTTGCTGATGAACCATGGCACGTACCCACAACGGATCGAGGTTGGTGACACTTCAATTCTAACTAGATATAGCATATCCTTTGGATCACCGACCGAAGTAGCAGGAAACAGCCCTTGCTATGTACCGCCATCAAACTCTCGGCGCTGTCTTTATTGGCGATGAAGGTTGGTCATTCTACTACGAGTTGAGCGCGCAAAAGGGACACGCACAAGAGGAAGGCACGTACACACACTGGCGCTACTAACAACAATAGTTCATTTCTGTAACCTGCCGACCAATAAACCTGTTTTGCGCACGACTGCCACATGAACACTTATCAAAACACTGATGCCGAGGTGAGAATCCCTCGAAAAGACAGATAAGCAGGATGCCGTTTCAGAAGTTGCATGTAGCAAGCTACGGGCCTCTCCGGGCAATCAGGCGTGGCTTGTCAACTGCCAATGGCGGGCGCTGCAGTGGCAGCCCTGGAAGGAGGCAGATGAAGGAACGGGTGGCACGACAGGTTTCTAGGAGGCGTTGGGTGTCCGAGAAATGGCATTTCGTCTCGCCTCGCAAGAATTCTGCGCTCCATATATCGTAGCCTTGGCTCTGCTGCACGGAACTAGTGAAACAGAGGCACACAGTGAACGGCATCAACACAACGCGCGCAAAAAATGCAATTCATTCGTACTCAAAGACAGTGACGGTTTGCTAATGCATTCGTCACCGAACCGATCAATTTGTTCAGCTTCAGTCACTGGCCTTGTAATTTTGGACCGGTTCCCGCTCACAACAACGGTTCCACGAAGATTGGGTTTCCATGTACAACTCTAGCAGTGTTGCGCCAGAAAGCCGTCAGGTGGCACACTTTATTACAATGTTCTCTTATTCGGGAAAACAAACGTTTGTAGAAGATAAAATAAAGGTAGAGCCTGGTGGCCCGCGGGCCCCGTTATTAAGGGAACGCTCCTAGCATCCATCCATCTCTCCGAGCCGAACATTTGGGCAGCGGCTGGTCTGCCGAATGTAAACGTGGCCACAGGACAGAGGAATGCTGTAAACATAGAGTTTCATACTATGAACTAGAGGGCCATCTAACGTGCGATCGTTCAACTACCATGGGAATTGTGGAAAGTACAGGCTTCGGATTGGTTCGCGTTGGCTTGCGAACTGTGCACAAACAATTCTGCAGTTTTGGTTTTGTTTTCCGCGTACCCTGCCGCGAGGTTGTTCGAGGCGTGCAACGCTCTCGGGAGAAACAGCCTCGACTACATCCAAAGCTAGTGCAACGCTCAATGGCGAAAAGCCAGCGTCGCATTGCCACATGACGTCATTCCGCCAGCCTATTTTGTTATGTTTGCCACTCAGTGTTTTCTCGTTAGTGGTCTGGTGCACGCTCGATAGAAAGCCTGCGCGAAAAGCGAGCTTTAAAGGGCCCCTAAACCACCCCTGACATTTTTTTTTAACGTTTCAAGCTAACACGCGCATCAAGTTGAGAATGCCGTCACGATGCGATGTCAAATGAGGCAGCGCTACGGGCCGCGGCTGCGCCATAGAGGCAAGAAAACCTTTCCGCGCCACAAACTCGAAAAACAATCCCGTGCGACTGTCCGCCCATTTCCGGCATACCAGAGTTAGCCGCGACGACATTGTGGTTTTTGGTGACGTCAGAAGAGTCCGAGCTCCGCTGATTGGTCGAAAGAGAACGTCGACTTCCGGTCAGTCTGCTAGCAAATGCACGCGCTCCCCGCCTGTTTGTTTTCCTCGTCGTGTGTCGTTCGCGTGGTGTTCGCGTGTGAATTCGTAAATGCGCTACGCTACGCAAGTGCGAGTGAGGTACAGCCGACTAGGAACTGCAGCAACTGTCAGAACACGACGGATAGCGATAGCACAGAGCGTTGGCACAGCACCAGCCAAACACTTGCGCGAACGCGGGAGCCCGGCGGAGGCGCGTCAGCCAGATGCGCGTCATCGGCGATGTATGTCACGTGACATTCGGAGGAGCACTCTGCGAGGAGGTGGCACCAGCAAGTGGCCGGTGGGGCGCAGGAGAGAGCAAAACAAACAAGCGCCGTGTTTTAATAATCAAACGCATGTAACTCCGGTATTTCGGCACCGTTTTGAAAAATTCCTAGCTAGGTGTTCATTGCAGACACCGCACAAAAGCAACACCACAACTAAATTTTCACCTCTGGGTGATTTAGGGGCTCTTTAAGGACAGTCGTACGTGGAGCTGTCTTGTTTGTATGTTGGTTGAATTCAGTTTAAAACCACCCACATATGTGTATTTTTCAATGGTGAATCTAAAGGTACAATTATTTTTACATAAATGGATGCTGCGTATTTTCCAGAGGGAAACGCACATGTTTGTTTACACTTGCAAACACCATAATTTCTTTGTGGCGCCACATATAGAGCGCAATCGTCGAACCCTCGTGCCAAAATTTGTCTTTGATTTCCTTCAGCTTTACAGTTATGCAAACTTTGCGTGTCAATTGTTACGTGCGGGAGACGAAAGCAAACAATAGCAGAAAATATTTTCTTTTCGTTTTGGTTAAAGCTCAGAAAACAACCGTCGCGAGTCTCAAAAACAAAATCCATCCCGAAAGCAGACCCGAAGCCTGTACTTCCCATAATTCTCATGGTGGTTGAAGCGCCGCTGAACGAGTCGCCATAGACACTAGCGCCAGATTTCTCTTTAGTGTGTAAGTAAGAAACCATACGGCTGTAAATAACGCAAGTTTTACGCTGAACAAAGTTTCTTTTTTAACACTAAAGTGTTTTACGCCGGGGTCCACCAAGAAATCTGTGACGTACTTCCGTAACGTAAGTAGATGTCTGAAAGATAAGCGCGCATTTTAGATAGAAAAAGCTCCATTCGCTGGGATTCGAACCCACAAACAGCCAGTGGGCGAAGGTATGAGCTGGAAGCGCTACCACCACACCACCGACCATTTTTTCTTCTTTTTTTACATGGAAATGGGGAGATAAAGGCTACACACTCAAAACTCGGGCAAACACACGCAGGCGTCCAAGTGCATCCAGTCAGGCGGCAGTTCTTGGGCAACGTACACACTTCTGACATATAGGCCACGGTTTCTCGGTAGATCTAGTGGAACGCGGGTTTTCGGCATGGCGATCACACATTCTCGATCTCCATAGGCTGTACAAACCAAGTACTACGAACATATAAGGTGTACTGGCAATCGTTTTAAAGGGACCGACAAACAATTTTTAAGATACCTGTTTTCTTTATTTCAACAGAAAGCTTACCAGCAGTCAGAGTGCCCTATCACGCAATGACAACAGGGAAAGCGCCGTAAAACATCTTCTATGAGAATTTTTGGCCTATGGAGTCTTACATGCAAAACATGTTGCAAACAGTGGCCGACAACCATCGGACGTTCTCGCGCCAGGCAGTGGCGCCACAGAGCGCATGCGCGCTACGCCTGGGAGCCACTGAGCGCATTCGCCGAGGTTAAAGGGACTGACAACCGATTTTCAAGGACCCTTCTTTTTATGGCGCAATGGAAAGCTCGCCCCCTGTACTGTTTTCACCTGCAGCGGTTACTTCCAAAAGCGCGTGGATATTTCGCACGCAAGGTTTTTCGATCTGATAAGCCTCTAAAAAAGGCAGAGTGCACACTCTAGCAACGTTGAAAAGTGATCGCGATGCCGATAATCCGCCTCGCATCCGGACATCGTTCTGTTTTCGCAGGAGTGAGCGTAGCTGTGATTAACCCCCCACACTTTGGCCTGTTCGATTATTTTTTGAAATAAAAAGACAGTGCGACGAGGTGGCATTGTTTGCCAGGCCGATCTTGTATTTGTAAGGCGTTCTTTCGCATGTCCGCGCCTACTTGATGAATGGCCGGGCTCCGGCGCCGCCACTCTGGCCATAGCCGAGCCACAGGCCAGCTATAGATCCGAAACCACGCTTTCGCGCGTGACGGCGGAAGCGTGCAGTATAGCAGCGTGCGCTACAAACGAAGGGTTATCTGCACATTGTAAGTGACAAAAAGCTTATAATATGAAAAGTTTCATGCGGTCCGATACTAATAAACAGACAAAATATTGCGTAAATTTGTAGAAGATCAAGTGACCGCACTCTAACTCAGAAGACAGGCGCGCGCTCGGACGCTTGAGAGGCAACACGGCTCCCGACCTGGTGTATTCTACGTAGATATCGCAGGACCTTCGCCCAAGGGGTTTTACACTGCCTGTGTAGTTCACCGGGAAAAGCACGTCAATGGGCTCTCCTTCCGAGCACAAAATCCAGAGCGCGCTGAGGAAGTCGCTATAGCGCTTGCTGCTGCGGATCCCAATTCGAAAGTCATTATCACGGACTCCCGGAAAGCATGTGCTCATTACTTGGCAGGGGAGATATCCCCCTTAGCCAGCCAAATTTTAAAACGGGCTCTCGCTGATCCAGCCCCGAAACGCATCGTATGGGCTCCTGGACATCAGGGCTTACGAGGTAAAGAGGCCGCTGACGCGGCCGCCCGAGCGCTTACCCACCGGGCTCCTCACCTTGGTTCTTATGACCCGGAGGCCAATACACCGCTGCTGCGGTTCAAAGAAATTCTAGCATATTATCGCGACACTCACCGCCTTTTCCCGCCTCCTGCTAAGGGGCTGAGTAAGGCGGAAGAGCGAACTCTAAGGCGCCTGCAGACAGGTACTCTACTCTGTCCTGCAATCTTAAAGCATTTCGATGCGAACTCAGATGGGCGGTGCCCACACTGTGGGGAGGCCTGCGATATCTTCCACATGGTGCGGGCATGCACGAAAAATCCCCACCTACCCCCTTCCCCTACCCCTTCCCGAGAGGCATGGGAGACTGCCCTCCTCAACAGCTCATCGCTAGAGTCACAACGGGCTCTGGTGCGACGGGCGCGAGACGGAGCCTCGTCATGCGGTGTCCCGGACTAGGGACGCCGACCATGTAGCGGGGTCATGCTTTGGCCCCGTACCTCTCCCCTCTATAATAAAAGTTTTTCATCATCATCATCTAACTCTAGTTCGTATGTTTGCCGCTTGAGTTACCAAACGTCAGTTTTCGCGACTTTGCATGAAAAAATAAAAAACATAAACCCGTGTTTATTGAGGAAAAGTGGCGTCGTTTGAGCCAATGCAACATACAATCTTTCCGCTAGTGGCGTCATCTCAAGTTTTGGGTGGTTGTCTGTCCCTTTAAAAACAGGTTTTCGGTTGCCGCGAAGGCAGCGCCGCTTCTCAGCGTCGACTCCTTTTACTACAAAGAAAGGAAATAGTAGGGCGAAGATGCGTTTTTATGTCTCGATTGCAACTTTAAGGCCGATTTACGGTCGTATGAACAGGTGACGTACGACGATTCAAAGACTCCAAATAGCAGTGCCAAGGCGTCTCCACCAGGCCGCGCCACATTTCAGTTGCCGCAATTTTTAAGCTCAATTTAAACATACAATTCCTGTTCAAATCGCGATATAGGGTGCTCGACCATACCACTATAATTCAAGCTCTTTCGAAATCCACAAATGTCCACTCACATGTCCAGTTGTCGGTCCCTTTAAACGGTAGAAACCTAATTGTGTACGGAGTGATGTCCATGTCCTTTTTAAGAGTTAGCTGGAGAATGTCCCGAAAAGATATTGCGTCTGTACAATCAATAAAACAGTGATCAATTGTTTCCGCTCATGGACAGTGTCGGCAGTTCGTGGACCATGGCACGAAGCAGCCCTCCGAATTCAACCAGGTTTTAACAGGGAAAGTTTCTGATGGCGTATTCGGATGGTCATTTTCGAGTGGTCTAGAGCGCTCTGAAAAGCGGGTACACATTCGTTTGGTAGAAGTCGAGCGCTCGAATTATCCTCGGTTGGTTCTTTGGGAGCGCCAGCCTCTGACTCGGAGCGCTCCCGCCCGCTCTGACTTCGAGGTGAGGGGGGCTATCGGAGATCGGGTGTTCGCTCGAGAACGCTTTCCGAACACTGACGTCAAAAAGTGGGTGGTCCGCGATAGCTTTGAGCAATGCTTTGAGAATGGGAGGAGCGCGGCCGGCGCGGCCAATGGGGAAGCGGCGCGCTCCTCGGATGATGACGTACTCCGTTTGTCGTCTGCTTCTGAAAGCCAAAATGTTTCTCCTGAGAAATTAAGAAATCTGCTCCTTTTAAAAACGGTGCTTTCTTCTTCTCAGACGTAAACACGCTGTTAAGCATCAATATCGTTCTCTGCAGGTTCGCTAAGCGGTGTCGCGGGCGCGAAAAACAAGAAGCGTGCGCGTAAGTGGCGTCATATCTAAATTTCGTGTCGTCGTCTGCTGCTGCCATGTCCTAGAGCTCGCACAAAAACGTGCATCTCGGCCCGCGGGTGCTCAGAGGCAGAGGGAGCTCCTTCTCGCATTTTTGGAGGTGCACCCCAACTGTGAAAGCCCGACAAACTCTTCACTACCGACAGCGCGCTGGAAACTTCCAGGAGCAAAGAACATCAACATGCGCAGCTCTTTTCTCTCCGTCGAAATTCCACGGGCTCTTTGGCACCCGATTTCCGATCTCTTGACCATTCCCTCGCCTGGAGCATGGGACACCGTTCACCGCGACTCAAGCCTGGAAAACGACTCCAGCTATCAGACGAGCAGATGAGGTGGCGGGGAGGATTTTTTTTTTTTCCTAAAATAAAGTTGTTCTCTCTCTCGGGATCAAGTTCGGCGCACAGCCAACGTACTGTTCGCTTCGACAGGCGAAATTGACGCCGGAATTCACTTCCTGTCAAATCCTCAAATACATCGCGAACCTCCAGCTGCTCCGCGTCCTATTTCAGCGACGACAATGCGAGGACTCAGCGCCCAAGTGGACCGCCATTTCCCTCTGTGACGCAACATTGCGCAGCCGCAGCCGCCGTTTCAATCCAAGCGGAGCCGCTGCCGCGGCCGGTGTTCGCAAAGTGTTCGTAAATCGTTCGCAAACCGTTCGCTGAGCGAGCGGCCTCGGGAATCGTTCTCCGCGTAGCAGACGACACGCTCGGTTTGAAAATGATTGACAGGGAACTGACGTCAATTTGACGACACCGAAATCTCGGGGCCCCGGAAGGTTCAATGTTCCACAAGTCGCTACAGGTGGCGAAAAAAACCAGCCGCGGCGCGTTCCATCAAGTTGCGCGTAGAGTGGAACTACTAACCTAGCCCCATATTTTAGTTTGAAATTTTCCTGCTAGGGGCTCTCAATAAGGCCAGAAGGCGTAGGCGTCAAAAACAAAACAAACATGTTGCATCTAAACAATAATGATGATAGTACATGCAGTGCCATCTCTTGATCGTGTATCTTAGTTTAGGACGCCACCGCTACTTTTATTTTTCGTTGCACTGTCAACGGTACAGTTTCTCTTCTCTAATGTGGTTATAGGTAGGTGTCCCGTGGGCACGCCCCGCGGATGACGACAGCGGAGCGGCGCTGGCCAATCGCGTGCGGCGATTCCGAACGCTCTCGCTAAAATGCCATCTCCGATAGCCCCCGAGAGCGTCGGAGCGATCTGACCAAGAGACGGGTCACGTGACACCAGCCGCCGCGGTAGCCGACAGGTGTCAGCGTGAGCGCGCACGTCGGAAGTGGACTCCATAGGACGTTTTTGTACATCGTTCGCGTTTGTGGGTTTGTTTTCGTGGAGTTTTGCGTGCCCTTCAAAGCCCGAACCGCACCATGTCGAAACGGAGGCGGCTTCCCAAAGCGGAGGGAACGTCAATGCTGCTGTGACAGCACTGCGCAATTACAAGCCAGTATTTTCTCTCGCGAGGTTTTGATCAACTTACCTTCATACATCGTCCGAAAAATGGATTGCGCTGGGGTAAGTGGCGCGTCGCTGCGTCCAGACATTGTAGAGCTGGCGACTGCACTGGACGACGCCATTCGTTGATGCGCCGCACGATGTGTTGTTTACGCGTTGGCTCCCCGTGCTGGCTGCGCGGTGGCGCTATAGGCAGCTATACGCCTGGTGCACCGCCTATAGAGGCGCCACTGATGGCCACCTAGCGGGCGCCGCCGACAGTACCCTCGGGAGGCCGAGCAGACGACAACGCTTTTTGCAGCGCTGGGAGGCATGGGCATGGCCGAGGAACGCGGCTGCGATTTCCCCTTCGTTCGCGTGCCGGACACCTACTGTTGCGGTGACAGTTGCAGGAAAGAATCGGGCCTCTGTGAAAGTGGGCACGCGCGTGCCGTTAACACAATTTAGGACAAACCAGTCCGCATATAATTGTCAGGTGCATCCCGCCGACCACCGTGAAAAAGTCCAGTTGCGAAGTGGAGCTCGTGCGAAGTAGCCGCCTTGTATTTCCTTCTTTTTTTTAAATTGCACCGTTGCCACATTGCCGTCTCTGTACCTTAATATCTGTACCTTAATAATAAACACACATAATTTGAGCAGAGTGGTAATTCAAACAATGAAGCAAACAATACGTGATGCTGGCGTGCGTTATGTAGCGATCTTGATAGCACTGATTACATACGTGACATAATCGCATAATAATTGACATAAAAGTCACCTTATGAAGCGCAACTGAGAGATTGTTAATGAACCTGCGTACACTCCTCATGGATATCGCCAAACTTGCCAGCGGATAAAACCATTTAGCGCCGCGTTCGTCGAACTACCCTACCTGCTGCAGCCGTCAAAACTTGCAATTTTCTGAGCGACCTTCTTGAAAGCGCACAAAGCTGCGTGAGAATTTTTGTGTTTTGGATGCTGAGTAAAGAGAAGGCGCATGATATATTGAAAAGCGGCGAAGGGTTAGTCAAGTTAATTGGGAGCGACAGCAAGGCTGGGGCTCGCTCTATCGTCAAGATGTATGTAGAAACATGTAAACACTAAACAGCTACTGAATTTCTTCGTCACTTTACGGAGATTTCGTCATATATGCGTCTTCTGTGGGCCTGCAGTGCACCACATTGTTTTAGAGCTTTATGTGCCTATGCAAGTATTGCCATTATCATGGTGGTTTGCGGTCCAGCATCTTCCCATTATTCCGTATATGAAATGCTCAGCACGCACCAAAGCTATATTTAGTCTTGTGTTAATGGTTTCAAACTTTCTTCATGCTCTTTCGTCCGTGTGTTCTGCGTGCTTCTACTTTTCAAGATGGTGTATGAACATGCCCGAACTGCCACTGTTGTAACATAAATTTTTTTCTTCTAGTAACAGTGGTGGGGCACACGCATACCGAGCACACATGAGTTTCTTGTCTTATTAGAGCTGGTGTAACTCGTAAAATAGGGCAAGACTTCTGTGTGAGCACTTTAAACGTACAAGCAGGCTTTTGTTTACACTCCTCCCCCTTAAAACTTAGCCAGGTGGGTAGCCCCCCTCCATTTTCGTTAACGCCATGGGTAACACCCCTCCCACCCTGCGAAATCAAAATTCTGGTTAAACGCCTACGTACAGGAAGAGGTCGTGTTTGGATGGCTTTTGTTATTCGACATCCCTTGAAGCTTCGGCCACCCCACAGATGCAAAGAAAGTTGCTTATTTCGCTGCGACAACGCGAACTAAACGGCGAACGCGAACAAAGTCGTAGGAAGCTACGGCGCACGGCTGCCTACTCTCCCGCGAATACTTAGCAGGGTCGCCACCAGTAGCGCTTCCGTCGGCTTGCACGAGGCGTATAGGCGCTGCTCTGAGATTCCCTTATGTATTCGGTTGGTACGCTGCGCCTCTCGCTCCGATTGAAAGCTAGCCCGCATCTGCTAACTCCGAGCCAGAGGGCTGGAGCGACCAACCGAATACGCCATGAATGAATTTTTAAATAAAAATGTTTTAACACCGGGAGGTACACACATTTTTTAAACCCTTCATCCTGGTAAGCCCGATTTAAATAAGGGGAACGCTACAAAGGATCTGGGAAAACCGAGTCTACCAGTGCAGCAGAAGTCGTTTTTCGGCTCGTGGTAAAAATGTACTCCAAGCTAAACCTAGCTTTCAGGAAAGAAATGAGTCAACGACTTCCTTGAGAAATCCCCAAGGAGCCTGTGAAATACATGCGGAACACGACGACACATATATGTTAGGAAGGTAATGGACTAAACGGATCTGTAACACTACCGCAAAAACGAGTGGTCACTTTCTCGAAAGAAAAATGGCAGATCCCACGTGCAGATGGAATCAAGGAAATGCGAATCACGCATCAGGAACTTAATATGGATCTCCATTGTTGTCACGTTATACCGATTTTGGAAGTTATCGAAACGGCCGCAATAGCCCCAAGACTGATGCATGTAAACCATGCCGCTTATGACACGCATGTCATGATTCTAACGTTATAACCTTTCATATGCGTTCTCCATGCAGTCTTGTTATGCCATAGCAATTTCGGTATACATCTCATTAACGAAACTCGTGGCATGTAAATCATGCGTTCATGACATGCATCTCACGATTTTCATGTTCTTAGAACGTGTCACCCATGGTCGTCAGACATTGTTGCCTCGCCATGCCAATTTTGGTAGAGCACCAATACCGTGGCATGTAAATCATGCCACTTATGCCATCCTTGTCATGATTTTCACGTTATTGCCCGTCATTTATGTTCGTCATGCTGTGGCATACCAATTTTCGTATACATCCCATTAACGAAACGGCCAGGAGAGCACCAAGACAGTGGCATACAAATCATGCCGTTCATGACGTGCATGTCATGATTTTCATGTTATGGCCTGTCACTTATGTTCATTATGCAGTCACGTTGTGGCATACCAATTTTCGTACACATCCAATTAACGAAGCGGCTAGGGGAACGCCAGGACCGTGGCATGTAAATCATGCCGCTCATAACATGCATGCATGATTTTCATGTTATGACCTGTCATTTATTTTCGTCATGCAGTCATGTTGTAGCATGCGGCAAGTTTCCAGTCATGATTTGGGAATGTCTCCCGAATGCACTTGTTACAGGGCCGTCGTTCAAGCGTCCCCGGCGCGAAGTCGGCGAAGGGAACGACGGCAGTTTCGTTCGTTCCGTAAGCAAGCAGACACAGTGAAAGGCGGAGTCGTGGTTTGGAAAACAAAACAACAAAATCTGATCTATATCGCAAGGGTAGTACGAAGAATACATGACAAAAACTACACTTCACTCGAACTCGTCGGAACGAGTAGACCTTTCCTAAAGATCCCGTGAGCCACCGCGCATCGGCGCTGCGCATCACGGGAAAAAAGAGCGCCGAGCTCCGTCATCTGCTCCGGCCGCGCTCGCAGGATAGTATTTGCAGGCTTGTTGGGGCAGACGAGGCTCGTCGATTTACGTGCTCCATTTGGAAAGCACCTCGAGGTTTTCATTTCTTCTTGCATTGTACGGTTTGTCGTAGGTTATGGAGTAAATATCAACATGAAAACGTCCTCGGCAGTATGCCATTGAACACTCATCGCCAGTTGGCGTTTTTCGGCGCCTAGGAAGAACCCGCACTCGTATGGATTGAGTAAACTCACGTATTATCTCGGAAACGCTCGTTCCTCGAACACCCGATGAGGAAATATTGTTGGTAGGCAGTCGATGTAGCCTTTGCGGCCGCTTGGGTTGGAGTGGGCCCCGCCTGTCTTACGTGCAGCGGACTGCCGACGCGAAAATCGCCTTTCTTGTCCTTGTCGGTTTAAGCGCTAAGCGCACGTACGGTACGATCTTGCGTCCAATACGACGTCCGGTGTCCTGTGCTCGGCCATGCGACATACGACGTTTTCAGACACATTGTGCGACGAGCGGTCTGCTCGTATAAGGTCTGTTCGATCCAGAAAAGGTGCACGGAAGCACGCACAAAAAGGTGCAGGTGGTGTCGACACCCGGTGCAGCGGTTCCCAGCACATGGAGCTCCGTCCCCCGCCGCCCAAATGTGTGAATCGAACGTAGAGGAGCAGGCCTGTCGTCTGCTGCACGGCCAGCTCGAGGAGTTCAAGCAGCCTGCTTGTGCTCGCTGTGCTCGGGTGGCGATATGCTACAACAAAACCTGCGCACGGGCGCGCGAAACAAGACGTGAGATTTATATTATGCGCATCCACGCATTTGCCGTCATCGTGCACGTGTTCAGAGAAAAATGTCGAACATTTATCACTTTCACCGAATTACTTCCTGTGATTTCGCCGCGGCGTACGTTCTAACCGTCTCCATTAGCCGTACTAGCCGACGCCGTCGTCTGCACGCGTCGCCTGACGGGCAGCGAGGCTGCACCAAAACGCTGCACCCACAAGCTGGGAGGTGCAAAGGCAGCAAAGGTGCACGGCACCGCGGCGGCACCTTAGCTGCACCCCGCCACAATCGAGGACAGAGGTGCGGCGGGCGCCGCTGTACCGCGGGGAATCGAGGACGGTGGTGCTGCGCACCGCGAAAAGGTGCAGAAGGTGCAGGGAACCTTGGCTGAATCGAATAGACCTATAGGCAACGCCCACATCCAGCGCGTCGGTTACACGCTCGTAAGACATCGTGTACTCGTCATTAAGTACAAAATAAACAGTTTTGCACAATCCTGCTTTGTTCTGTAACAGCACTGAATAACATCGTCCATAAAATACTGCCTTCGCGAGCGACGAACACATCACAACTCAATATCAGTGACGACTACGAGCCTTGCCGCAGGCCGACGCCGTGGCCGTCGTCGTTCGCAATCAGTCGTGCGCTCGCCACAAAGTGCTCATTTTTGGCAACACGATTAACATCCCTGCTCATATGTCGTGCATTAACACACGCGATTTTTTTCTTTTTTTCGCGAAGCCTCGATGTAAAGAGGAATGGTAGAAACGAAGCGAGGCGCTTATGTGAAACGGCTCCCGACGATGTTTACTGTCGAACCGCGGCCGATTACGATCTCTCGAGTGCTCTGGAAGTGGGGGCTGCTTTGAAGATTGGCCCACTGTAAGCTTAACATTACTCTATTGGTGTTTATTTCGTGTCAGAAACAAATCATAATATTTTATACGCGGTTCCAGCAAAGCACCCCCAATACGACTGCCGGATCACATCGCCGGACGTCGCAATGGACTAAGAATCGGACCGTGTACTCACAATCGGACCGCACCCACCCCGCCTTCGGATTCTCGATTTTGGGAAAGTAATGGAAGATGTGCGTATGCTTTTTTGTGTTGTTATCGGATCCAGCAACACAGCACATCAGTCAGCAAGGCGACAAACCGGGCAACGGTATACGACGGAGACGGCGGGGCGAGAGGCTCGCTCCCCGCCTGCGCTCTTTTTTCCCATAGTGCCTTGCGCGCGCCCACCAGGGGAAGGCGCGGCGCTGCGATTTTAGGAAAGGTCTGAGGTGGAAAGAAAACGTGGCTAGGTGTAGCTTACATGTGGACGGGAAATAACTGTAAGGAAAAGAATCTGGAGATAAAGCATTGCATAAACACCGATATTAAAGAATTTGGTCACGGGGCCGAAATCATCCTTCTAGGGGATATGAATGCCCACATCCACGACCTTGACGGATATACAGACACCAATGGGAGGTTATTGCTCGATCTTTGCGAGCACCATAGTCTTGTGATAGTTAACACAGGGCCCAAGTGCGATGGACAGATCACGTGGGAGGTCAGAAACAGACAGTCGAACATTGATTATTGTCTTATGACAGAAGGAATCTATGAAAAACTGAGAGAAATGAGAATAGACGAGGACGGGATGAACAGCTTGGGTAGTGATCATAAACGCATAACGTTACAACTGGGATATAAAACTGAAAATAATAACGTAGAGTCGAAGTTTGGCAGCTCGTATTTAAATGACAAACAAATAAAAAATATAGCCGCAAGAGTAGAGGAAGAAGTAGGCAAAATACGAGGCAAGGACTGGGGGTATAATGAGCTAGTTCATGCAATGACGAAAGAAATAAGTAAAGAGAAGAAAACTGTTTGCTGGAAAGGAAAGAGAACGCCAAAAAGATGGTGGAACAAGGAAATCCGGGAAGCGATTGAAAAGCGACGTAAAGCATCAAGGGAGCACAGGCAGGCAAAAAGGGAGAAGCGGCCGCAAGTCGAAGTCACGGAAAGATGGGATATATATTTAGAGAAAAAATCTATTGTACAGAAATTGGTCGAGGCAAAAATTAAAGGTGAAAGCGAACGCTGGGTGACAGAAATTCATGACAAAAGGAAGGCCGCGCCTAGGATATTTTGGAACCACATAAAAGCGCTAGGTAAAAAGTCTGCCACATTGCAACAGCATATTGTTGATGAAAGAGGAAATCAATTGGAAGGGTACGAAGCGTTGGGTTACATACAGAAGGTAACAGCCGGTTCGTTTAAAAAGATCGTCCAAGAGATTCCCCCAGTGGATAAAACCATGACGGATAACGAAACTAAGGAAGAGCTAGAACTTGAGAATTTCAACTGGAAAAAGGCCGAAGGAAAAATTCCAAAGCGCACTGCCCTGGGTTTAGATGGGGTCCCCGTTAGCCTCATTAACGAATTAGGACAGAACACTAAAGAAGCGCTATTGAAAGCCGTAGAAAAATGCTTACAGAAGAGGCAAATACCGGACAGTTGGCGAAAAAGCAGAATGAACTTAATCTATAAAGGCAAGGGGGAAAAGAACAACATTCGCTCGTATAGACCGCTAACCATTACATCGGTACTATACAGGATGGCTATGCAAGCAGTAAAATTAAAAATAGAAGCCTGGGCAGAACGTAACAATATTTTGGGAGAACTTCAGAATGGATTTCAAGTAGACAGGCGTTTAGACGATAACCTATTTGTTCTTACTCAGTGTATAGAAATATCTAAAATAGAAAGGAGGCCGTTGTATGTGGCTTTTCTAGACATCACTGGGGCATATGACAATGTTAATCAGGAAATATTGTGGGAAATTTTGGAAGGAATGGGCATAGGCGACGATTGTGTACAGCTTTTGAGGGAAATATATCAAGAAAATACAGTTTGCATAGAATGGGAAGGAATCAGTATCAGAAAGAACGTTGATATTAGCAAGGGGCTGAGACAGGGATGTCCTTTGTCGCCGCTGTTATTCATGCTGTACATGGTTAGAATGGAAAAAGCGCTAGGAGATAGCAACATTGGTTTTAATCTGTCACACAAACAGGGCGGCGTGATGATTGAGCAGATGCTTCCGGGTTTATTTTATGCTGATGATATTGTCTTATTCGCGGACAGTCGAGATGATATACAACGGCTGGTGAATATATGCGGGAAGGAAGGCGAGGCTCTAGGACTAGGATTCAGTGTAACAAAATGCGGATTGATGGTATTCAATGATCCCAACGACCAGGCGGTATCCATACAGGGCCAAGAAATACCGAGAGTAAGCGAATACAAGTACCTTGGCGTATGGGTTAATGAGGGTGATATATACATGAAGGTACACGAAAAAGCCTTGGCAGCAAAGGGAAAAAGGAACGCAGCAATAATGAAGCACAGAGCGTTATGGGGACACAATAGGTACGAGGTGCTTAGGGGTCTGTGGAAAGGGGTAATGGTACCGGGGCTTACATTTGGGAACTCAGTGGTGTGCATGAGGCCAGAGATACAATCAGGAATGGACGTGAATCAAAGAACTGTGGGACGCCTCGCGTTGGGTGCCCACGGGAAAACGACAAACGAGGCTGTAAAGGGCGATATGGGATGGGCGAGTTTTGAGGCAAGGGAAGCGCAGAGCAAAATAAGGTTTGAAGAAAGGCTAAGGAATATGAAAGAGAGTAGGTGGGCAGTGAAGGTGTTCCGCTATTTATATAGAAAGAGCGTTGACACGCAGTGGAGAAAGAGAACTAGGAGGCTCACCAGTAAATGTACGGCTGTAAGAGAACTGACAACAAAGAGCGTAAAGGGAAAAGTCAGAGAGGCGGAGAAGATTTACTGGAGAGCAGCGATGGAAAAAAAGCCGACTCTGAAAAACTACCGAGAGGGCAAAAACGAAATAAAGAGGGAGGCATTTTATGATAATTCAAGAGGAAGCGCTTTATTGTTTGAAGCGAGATCGGGCTGCCTTAGAACGCGTATTTATAAAGCGAAATTCAGTAAAGAAGAAGAAAAATGCACATGCTGTGAGGAAGATAGGGAAACCACGGAGCATGTTCTGACTGAATGCGGAAATATCCGCCCAGGTGTACGTTTGGGCACCAGCCTACAGGAAGCCTTGGGTTTTAGGGCGAACAACGGGAAGCTGAACATAGCCGCGACTGAAATAAGTAAGAGACGGTTAGAATACTGGTGGCAGAAAACTAGAGAGAACGGACAAAAATAATTATAGAGAAAAATAAGGACCTTCTGCCATAAGGGGCAGGGAACTGGGCTATGAATTTCCGTTTTTTCTATAGTATGATCGATTTGATTGAAGTAAATTTAAAAGGCATGAGGAAAATTTAAAGAGAGAGAGAAAAAAGAAGTGCTTAAATCTTCTTACGAGCCTGGTGGCGCACATGTCACCGCCCCGCTACAAAGGGGACGCTCATAGCATCCATCCAGGTCCATACGGTGCGTCGAGGAGGTCAAGTAGGCGCCGACGCACAGCCACGTGGTGAATATGTGGGGGAGGAGGCGACTATTGTGGGGATGTATTGTACAGCTGGTTTGGCGCCCCCTCCCCCGCGGCGTGGTGGGCAGCAAGCGTACCCAATGTATTGTTCACGGTTGTCCTTTGTTAGTGCGGCGCCGGAGTTTCGATGGCCGTTTGTGATTGGCTGTGAGGGGTTCAGGGGCGGAGCAACCGGTGTATATAAGGTGGCCCCTTTTCCCTGCCAAGAGAGATCGGAAGCAAGCATTGGAAGCGGAGGTTGCAAGACTGAAGGTGAGTCGAAGGTTGGAGGGCAGCCCGAAGGTTGGCGAGGACGGAGTGGATAGTGCTAGAGAGGACATCTAGCACGAGTCCGGGTGGTGGTTACGGTCGCAGGAGCAGTGCTATGCACTGGTCGGCTCTGCCGAATTGGAGCGATCGTTCCACCAAGGTCCTCCCAACCGGGGCTCGGGCGCGGATAGTACTAGAGGGGACATCTACTACGAGTCCGGGAGGTGGTTGAGGTCGCAGGAGAGGTGCTGTGCACTGGTCGGCTCTGCCGAATTGGAGCGACGGTCCCACCGCTAGGCCCTACCAACCGATGGCTCCACCTAGGTCTTGCCAACCGAGCTATTGTCTGTCAATATGTATGTAATGTTTGTCTCGTACATAAAATCTCGTTGTGTTTGTGTGAAAGGCTGGTCTTCACCTTTCAAATCGACAACGCGACGGCGGACAGGTAGTAGGAAGGCCTCCGTCCATCCTTCTTCGCAGCAGCAACGCTAGCTGGAGGAGCTCGGCTCCAAAAGGAAGAGAAACAGGAAGGAGGAGAAGGTGGGAACTAAGGACAAGTTCCTCACCACGACAAGGTCGCACCTTCTCTACACTAACAATTCCCCTTCCTGGAAAATTCACTATAGAGTTTCACAAATAGCATGCGAAAATATCAAACTAAGCAAAAGTAAACAACTAACAAACAGTAAGTAGGGCAATGAGAACAATATAGGAGTCCAATCTACAAAACTTATGAAAGTTCAGGCAGAGAGCTCAGGAGTATAAACATGGGATCGTATACGTGGTGATGACCGGCAGCGTTGAAGGGTCCACGACAGTCTGGTGCGAGAAGTCCGTAGTTCTGGCACAGCGTTGAGGTCGACGGAGTTGCAGCGTTTATGTTTCCGGGGAGCTAGTGCTTGATGGCAAACTCGAGCAGGTTGAACTAATTCGAGCCGAAGTCCCGATGCCTACGTTGCAGACGGTAAGCGCGCGTCTCAACTAGACGAAGCGGCTAAGGTTAGGTGGCCAGCCGGTACAAAGCCACGCTAACAACTTCTAGAGCGATGCGTTGATCGGCTTCTACGCCATGTCAGGCAAGCGACTAGAACCTTGTGGCCCTCAATGCTCCGTGCTTAAATACGCCCATGTTACCCCTGATTCGCTGTCTGCGGAATCGGGGCGTGTTAGTAGAGTCAATTGCTCCGGCATTGCATTTCTTGCTCCGCCCAAAAATATTCCTCTCGCAATTAATGTACTGCAGGGAGCGACGGTCAAAACCCTTTCTCGTGGTCGCCGAGTCGGCATTCGTCTCCGCCTGATTGACAGGTCATTAGCGTCCGAGACACGGGGGTCCCTGCTTCGCCGGTCACAACAAAGATGTGAATTAGTCGTCCACCTCGGACACGGCCGCCGCGGCCGGTGCTTGCGAAACGGTGCCCTGCTGATCCGAAGCACCTCGTCTGGTGTTTCCAGAATCACGCCGGGGGCTCGCGTGGGAAAGCACCAAATCGGAGTTTCCCAGCTCAGGAAGCGATCTCCTCCTTGTTTTCTTCGAAAAGGGCCTCTGACGTCTTGGCGGCCAACCGCGGTTACGCTACGTGTCGTGGGCAGAGTTACTACCCCACCGGGAGTAGGTTAGAGTTACTGGGGTAGACTTCTGTATATTTATGCTGCATAAGTAGGGGTATCGCAGCAGAGGCGCGGTGCGGCGGTTTCCCGCGAAAGCCTCGCTACGATGGTGGCGCTTTGGCTATACTTTCCCGTACTTACAAAAACTCCTTTATAGAGGAGCCTTACATTGGGCGGCGCAGGAACCATGCAGCGCTGGCCAGATGACGAGTATACGTCCTGCCAAAGCCTCCACTATATATATATATATATATATCAGAAAGACACACTGTGACAAACATAGGATTTGTTCTGAAGTTTCGGCTGGAGGCCAGCCTTTTTCAAAGATGAAGGTTTCTCATGGGCGCATGGTCTTTAAGTACACTTCACGAACATGCATAATGGGGGGTGGAAAGGGGAGAGCTCACAAAAAAAAACAAGAGGAAAAAGAATAAATAAAGGAAACGGGGTTGGGGGAGTTGGGATACAGATGTGTGTCCAGGAAGCAAAGGCCAGTCCAAGATGACGTCTGCGTCCGCACGGCACCTCCATAATAAAGAACGGGTGGGCCGAGCTCATCTGGTAGCAGATTGTGCGCCCTCGTTTGAAGACACTCGCGCTGCCATCACCTGAGTCCATGGTGCTGCGACTCCCGCAGTGCAGCGCGGAACCGCTGAAGCCAAATGTCGCTGTTGTGTGGGGAGTACAAAGTAGAGGGGGAGGGAACGGGGGAAAGACAGGCTTTTCTGTGCGCGATCGGTACCAGTATAGTTCAAAGGATCGTCCCCGCGCCGTGTTTCACGGAAAATGGAGTATAGAAAAAGAAACGTAGCGCATCCGCGAACAACCTTGAATGGTTTGGTTCGTTAAAGGCATGTACACAGACACACACACACAAAAAGAGAGAAAATTAAAAAAGGAATAAAGAAGAGAAAACATCACACAGAAAGGACAGTCGTTTAGTTTGACGAGTCATACTCCGTGGAACCCGTTCTCTAGCGAAAGTGCGCGATGCTCAGCCAAGGGGACACAATACGTATCTGCACCTTGCGCGCGCGGCGCGATCTGAGTGAAATAAACCAGATAAAAGTGAGAGAAAGACAACAAGAAACATGATGGGGAATTAAATATCCTAAGATAATACATGAAAATAAATGAAATCGGAGCAAACAAGAAATTAACAATAGGAATAAAATAAAACAGGTGGACATCGACAATCAGTTCCGCATCCCAACAGGAGACACTGCCCGAGTGAGCGCCGAGGGCACACAAGACTATTTGCACATTGTGCGCGTGCAGTGTGAAATGAGCAAGACATATCAGACAACAATAAGAGAAAGACAGCAATAAACATGATGGGGAACCAAATATCGTGAGGTAACAAGCGAAAATAAATGCAATGAGAAAGAATCGGGACACACACAAAAATTAACAATGCGTACAGAATGAAATCGACCATCATTTCTGCATCTCAACAGGAGCGCCATGAATGTGCAGAAGAAAAAAAAGAAAGATAGAGAGAAAGCAAAAAGAGAGGACAAATAAGAGTTCCGGGAGTTCATAGTGCACATAGATTTGCATGTGGAGCCCTAAAGGAACAACAATAATGATAAAAAGGAATATAAAATATTAAAGACACTTAGTCGCTTGCGTCGTTAATTGGTTTAGTTGCCTGACAGGACAAGCAAGATAGTCGGCTTGTACTTTCGTTGATGTCACCAGACACAGTGAAGTGTACTTAAAGACCATGCGCCCATGAGAAACTTTCATCTTTGAAAAAGGCTGGCCTCCAGCCGAAACGTCAGAATAAATCCTATGTTTGTCACTGTGTCTTTCTGATAGTATATTTATCCCGATGGCCAGGAAGAACTTTTTTTGGTTGGGCTGAGTCAGGCAGCGAGTCCAGGTCCCAGTAGCGCACCCAGGATCTCTGCCAGGAGGGGGTTCAATTTTTCACGAAGGACCGGGCATGCGATTACACAGTTGTTGCGTGTGTAAAAAAAGTAAATAAAATGCCAAATAATAGTAACATCAATGCTGGTGATTATTTTTATTATTTTTTCGGCGTTTTGCAGAGACATTAGCGCCACATTCTTCTAGTACAAAGGAGCAGTTACGGAGTGGGAGGGGGTTAGGTCCGCCTCAGGGGGGGTGGTTACAACCCCCCCCCCCCCCTCCGTCGGTGCGCCACTGCCAGGTCCACCCCCGCGATACACGCAGACACATACCGTAAAGAATTACACGAGAAATGTCACGTGTTCTGTCTGCATCTATACTGGCTCCATGTTCTGGCACAAATGGATGTGTTATCTGCGTAAGCTTTGTGTGTGTGGGCCACTGCGCCTAAAAATGCTGCCGAATAATTGAACAGCCCATTGTGTTTGTGTAACAGGTTGCACACGCCGTCACAAAACGCCTATTATCCACGCGCCGGGAATGACTAAAAAAAGAAGGAAAATCGGGTAGCAACAGTGCGCCACGTTTGGTGCGGACCGGTCGGCCACTCTGCGCCGTGTGGTTTGTTTGACACCCCGGACGGCTATCGGTAGTAGAAGCATGCACGTGTGTACGAACAAGCTAGTCGTTCAAGGACAGTCCGTCGGAGAGAACAGCAGGGGACAGCGCTGCTTTCATGGTCCCCCTGGCTGGACGGGGAAAACAGCGCTGTAGCTCCGGACCCGCGGTCTCGGAGCTGCTGTCCGAGGGGCGCTGTGAAAGAAAAAAGTTGGCTCCCCCTTCACGACTGCCAGCGCACACAAACACGCGAGAGAGAGAGAGTTGACGGGATGACCGCGGGGGCTGCACCTGGCCCTCCTGCTCGGAGATCGCTTTTGGCGCAGATTCGATGTCCCGCGTAGAAACCAGTTAGAGAAGGCTGTCGGGGCAAGTCGAGTTGGGCGCAAGGTCGAGATGGAGCGGAGAGAGAGAAGCAGCTGAAAGAGACTGCGGGCGAGAGGAAGGGACCAGTCACGTGACCACGCCGCGTCGGCGCCGCGCAGACTCAGACGAGTCACGTGATATTTGCGTCACGTGTTACTCGCGTGGGGGAACGCCCGCGCGTCCGCGAGCCAGCAGCGACGGCGGCAGCAGCACTAGGAAACTGCAAGGGGCGCCCGTCCCCGTGGCGCGCCCCATCCCTCCCGCCGACTGGCACCATGGGGGACGAGACCGCGGAAGAGTTCAGCAGCTCGTCATCATGGCCACTTATTCACAGTGAGTCGCTTCCGTCGGATGCGGACTCCGGCTACGAGCCGTCGCCCGCGTTCACTTCGGCAAGAGCGTCATTCGAGTGGCCCGCGGTGGTGGGCGAAGACGACGCCGACTTGCTTCATCCTGCCAGTGAGATGCGCTCAGCCGCCATCCCGATTCCCGGGCGCAGGCAGCGATCGCTCTGGCCCAGCGACACGGTGGACGTTGCGACGCAGACGTCGCTGGGTGAGTGGCCCGCGCCGAGCGAGGCCGCTCACCCCGGCAATCCCCGGCCGACCCCTGACCTGCTCTTCTTGCCTCCTCCCCTGTTCTCCGCGGCCTCCGCCACTCTGGTGAACCTAGTGGGGACCACGCTACCGCCCGACCTGGTGCCCAGAGTCGAGGAGCAGCGGGTGCCGAGCTATCGCCTCCCCTCTGTGTTGGCTGGGGTGCAGCTGCGGCGCATTGCCGATGACTTCGCGCGCCAAAGGCTGGCTGCGCCTCCCAACGGCCGGAGGCGATCTTTTCCTCTCTCGTTCTTCCGCTCCGACTAGCTTCGCCCGTTGTGTTCCCCCCCCTCTCATCTATGTGCCTTCAAGAACTCGGGAGGGGCGTGTTCAGACATGCCTTCACGGCTATGAGCAAGCAGACGCTCTCGCGAGTGCTCCACACATGTTGACAAGTTTATAGCGACCATTTTTGCAGTACAGTTATTAGACAGAGCCTGCTTACGTATTTGATAATCATGTGCGCGAACTACAACGAGACAGGGTTGTTTCGGTCACACGCTTCCAAAATTTTTCATTATGCATAGTAGCAGAAATGCTTGGTTTGCGTACCCCTCCACTGTTTACACGGTTTCATTCTGTAGGCGTGCGGGTTTGTGCGCACGTTATAGAAATATCGGCAGGTGTCATTGTTCTGAGAGAAGCTACGTATTGCTTGTAAACAATGAGGCGCGTGTTCTGTGCCGCGTATTTACTGTGCGGCCCATGCAAGGTCTGTCATACGCTCAAGTGCCTTCAATGGACATGCATGAAAGATGTCGACGATGCTCATATTTTTTTTACACCAAATCACCGACAAGCGTTGGGCGTGCTGTGTGCCTTCTACCCTACTTCGCTCAATGCCGTGGCGCAGTAGACCTCATTCATATTATTTCATGTTCCTGCTTTGTGGCCCAGAACGCAGCCCGTCGCTCTGACCGTGGGTGTTTCTTGCATCTCTTGGCTCCACGCCCTCTGCAATCTACCAAGGGAACAGCGCGACTTGTTCCAAGCCAGGGACAAAAAGAGTGTGTCGTTTTCCTTTTTTTTTTTTTCCCTTCTGGATAAGTGGCGCTGTTTCCTTAGTGTTATGCAGATTCAAGTAGCCCAACGTATGACATTATTGTGAGCTTAGACACCAGAGACCTGTTCTTAATGCGACCCCTTTCGGCGGTATACACAAATATAGGTAGCCTGAGTGCGGCCTCCGAGCTCGGGGCCTGTTGGGTGAGCGCCAGTTCTTTACGCTCACACGCTGGCCTTGAATCAACTCCGGCGCGGCCACCTTGCCCTTTGACTGCTGGGAAGGGGAAACAAGCCAAGGCCTTCGGCCAGCGTACTGGGGTGTGTCTTAAGGCCTTCTCTGATCACCGACACCTTACGCCACGACGTTGTTTCGGAACATTTTCCTCTTTTAATAGGGTGTAATGCAAGCGCGCCTTGCAGTGCCTAAACTGCTCGCGTTCCTGAGCGTGGATGGGCAGATATGTCGCCTTAAGCTGTTCTGGAAGTATTACTCTACAATATATATATATATATATATATATATATATATACACCAGGGGATGTGCTAGGTTTTATTACGCCATTTGTACCCAGACGCACCGAGTGTCGGGACGTTGCATTTGTTTCGTCCCACTCGTTCCTTTCACAAAATGTGCTCATTTGTAATGTATACGTGTGGGACCTCCCGCAGTTTGCTTTAAATAACAAATAGTGAAAAGAGCCAGAATATTGACTTGAAGTTTCCAAGTGCGAGACTCTGCCACCTCCCACGTACGGATGGGGTTCGATTTGCGTGAGACTGAGCATCACAAGTACTGTGTCTCATTTGAGTTCATGCTGCTGATGCGAGCTCTGCAACCTTGCGCCACCATGCGAGTGTCATCCTCGGTCCAGTGTTTGCACATCCCTGCATTTATACTGTCCGAACATGTATTTTTGAAGGCTTTATGGGCGGTCGCCATAATACATATTTGCCGCTCTGATCTCATTTCCTGTGTGATAGTAAATAAAAAAAAATATGCGATGCTGTTTCTCGCCATTTTTGTGTTCGTCCGTGTCACCAATCCCGTGCTGTGAAGTACGGGACGCGATCGCAGGAAATAATTTCAAAAACCAACGTCTTGGTTCCCACGAACGCTTGGAAAATGAGGTTTTTGGTCCCCTTCGGCACACTAGCAAAACGCCAGCAGTGGTTCAAAGATCGAGTCAGAGCCAAGGGTAATAAAACAAAACATATTCTCATCAAACAGGCAGTTACACAAAACGTACACAACACGGCTCTTCTAAACTCAAACAGATGGGTTACAACGTTACACGAAACCAACAAACACGAACAAGCTCATGCACTGCAACAAAGAATAAAACACAATAGAGGCGTCTTCTCAACTGGAAGCTTGCAGGCAGGGCTCGTCGGCTGCCTCGCTGAGTCACACACCACGTCGATCGTTGCTACAGTTACTCCCTCTACTCTTATACTACGCGCGGCGCGCAGTAGACTGTTTATATAGCTTTGGAAAGTCTTTCTAGAAGTTTCGGTGCGGCCCACGTGATACAAGCACGCACAAAGTTGGGTACCTTCTCGCCCTTTCTCGGTCCTTCGCCATTCGGACGGCGCCTCTTTGGCGCTGAGCCGTGCTACCTTTTAATGGTCTGCAGAAATATGCGCCTATTTCCTTTCCATCGAACCACTCTTCTTCGGCGCCTCTTTCTCCCTCTCACTGCGCGAGGTGCGTCGGTAGGTACTCTCCGCCTCCTCTCTCTCTCTGGGCGCCACTTCCGTGCGCGCCGCTTTTCTTGTTTTATTTGGCTTTCCCTTCAGCTCGACGCCCGGTTCCTCGTTCGAAATAGGCACTATTTTGTGACAGTCCGAAATTAGTACTACATGCTGGACTGCCGTATCACAAATCATGATCAGCCTAATCCGTGAACAATGAGTCATCCCTGCTGAAATCGGTGATGTTGACTTACCTGCACCGAAATGTTGGCGAAAAATTAAGACGGCGAAATTTTCCGGGCAGATACTGTTCCGACACTCTTCTTTCTGTTACTGCATAAGAAGCATCGGAGTCCTCGTAAATGACTTATTTACAGCGATTACGTGCGTTTACAAATATTCGCAGTGGATATGCAATCACAAGCCAGGACCAGTGTCAAACACCAGAGTAACAAGGACATCGTTGTCCTCTTGTTTGAAACGAGAGTAAGCCTCTCTCTGCTCTGCGATATTACTTCGGTCGTACGGTGGAAGGCGTAGACTGAGCTGCATCGACGACTCGATCGATTTTCAATACCCGAGAGGATGGACCCCAAAGCGGGGAAATAATTGAGAAATGTCTCTGTGGAGGTGACCATACAGCGCTTCTTGGGCGGCCTGACAGTTGGTGATCCGTTCACGGGCGATGCGATGCTGTGGGAGAGAAAACAGCGCGAAAACGGACGGGACGGAGACTGGTAACACAAGCGCCGACTCTCAACTGCAACTGGTGATTTATCATAGTATACATATTTAAACATTCGCGATAAACAAATATTCGCAGTTTCTTTCCCATAATGCACCACCAACTAGCCCAACTTCATTTTGCTTCGACTTGATATGCTCTGTCAGCTCGCACTATAAGTCAGCGCGAGCGTAACAGCTGAACTTGAAGCAGCGTCCGGAAGGTCGTATGTCAGAGGCGATGAAGATGTGCGCCCTGACTCCGTAGAGAAGGTGGATGGATGGGTGGGCGCCGCGGACAGGGATTCGGGAGGTGGATTAATCCAAGCGAAGGCTGAGACACTCTACTAAGAGAGCAAGATAGGAAAGGGTTACTCAGCAATGGGCCACAGCCATACTATCAACCTAATTACTGACGTAGTGTGTCATGGTGGACCCCGGCATAAAACACTTTCATGTTAAAAAACGACGAAAACTGCATCCGCCCCAATACCGACCATGCAAAAGCGAGCATTTGCATAAGCCAATGGGGGTTGCCAGATCGAAGACGGCTCCGCCCGCTGGGCAACATGGCGCCCACAAGAAAACGGTCTACACGGCGGGAAGGACTAACAAAGCATCCTCTGGCCTGACGTTCAACCTGACATGGTGTCAGAAGTGAGATTGCGCACGCGTTGCGGACTTGACCCGCACCCCGCTTCACACGTTGTAAAATTTTCTTCATAGGGTCACCTTACCACTGGTAGGCAAAGGTGCTATCCACATCCGCAACACGTACAACTTCATCGAAAAGGTCAAAGACACATCAGTCGATCCTGACGAAGTCTTAGTTTCCTTCGACGTCACCGTTCACGAGTGCACCTATCGAAATGGATGTGTGCGTCACCGCCCTCGACAACGACCCGACATTGCCTGAGAGATCCCCCATAGGTAGGTTACTGAAGTTTTGCCTGTCAAACACCTATCTCACCTTCCAGAAGTATTACCGGCAAGTACACGGTGCGGCGATGGGTGCCCTCTTGAGAAGGAAAAGTTCCCGGGTGTTGTGTGCGTCATCCAGTGTGCTGACTGTCCTTATGTCTACGTGGGGGAAACCAGCAACTTCAGAACGAGACTTCAACAGCACAAAAAAATTAGCAAATCCCACGTGCAATGGGAACCGAGGAAATGCGAAGCACGCATCAGGAACGTAAAATGGATCTGCGTTGTCTCGCTATACCGATTTGGGTACATATGAAGTTAACGAAACGGCCGCAAGAGCACCAAGACTGTGGCATGTAAACCATGCCGCTCATGACACGCATGCCATGATTCTAATGTTATGACCTGTCATTTACATTCGTCGTGCAGTAGTGTTGTGCCATAGCAATTTTGGTATACATCCCATTAACGAACGCGTGGCATGTAAATCACGCCGCTCATGACACGCATGTCACGACTTTCATGTTCTTAGAACGTGTCACCCATGGTCGTCAAACATTGTCGTCTCGCCATACCAATTTCGGTATATATGAAGTTAACGAAACGGCCGCAAGAGCACCTAGACCATGGTATGTCGATCATGCCGCTCATAATATGCATGTCATGATTTTCATGCTGACCAGTCATTTATGTTCGTTATGCGGTCACGTTGTGGCATACCTATTTTCGTACACATCCCATTAAAGAAACGGCCAGGAGAGCACCAAGACCGTGGCACGTAAATCATGCCGCTCATGACACGCATGTCATGATTTTCATGTTATGACCTGCCACTTATGTTTGTCATGCAGTCATTTTCGTATACATCCCATTAACGAAACGGCCATGAGAGCATAAAGTCGTAGGCGGCTGGATAGATAGATAGATACGCTCAAAGTCGCCGAAGTTCGCTAAGAAATGCTTCGCCTTTAAGACGACGTTAAAGGGGCTGTTTACCGCTCGGAAAATTTTTTTAGGTTGTGGTAAAGATGGGCATATCATGCGTCACATTTACGGGAACGAGCACGCTTTTACCCCGCAAAAAAGGAATTATGTTTTTAATTTTGCTTTAAAAGTGGTGCAAAAAAAAAAAAAAAAAAACGCCGCTAGCGATACCCAACAGCGTGTTTGTCAATTTCCAAGTGTATGAGAACGAACCCACGCAGGCGTGCATATTCTGCTGAAAAAAAAAAAAAATCCACAGCATATCCACGGAGTGAATGATGATGAGTGGGCGAAGCTCCGGAAGTTCATCGTAGATCGTGCCGAGTTCCGGATTAATTTAGTTAATGCGCACGCTACGAATCCTTATGGTTCAACTACGCACAAATGAAATCTCCCACCGGCACTTCATTGCAAGTCAAGATCCAGTGCCTATATATATATATATATATATATATATATATATATATATATATATATATATATATATACGGGTGGCCGGTGAACGGTTCTCCAGCGCGAGCAGTCGGTATTTTTCAATCAAGAAACACGCTAGAAGACGCTGCCTGGGCCAACGTTGTCTCTCGCGGGTGAGGGCGCGTTCTCCTTCTTGCGAGCTGGTACAGCGTTCATCGAAGAAAGAGCGTTTCCATAGTCAACGCGCGCCTTTCGCTCTCTCTCTCACACAAGACAGCAGATGGAACAGTGAGAGAGCTCGCGCGCTTAGCCGTGCTCCCTTAAGGGCTGCAGAAATTAGCGCCTCTTTCCTTTCCTCAAGTCACTAACAACAACCGGGAGGCACTCGCCGAGGTGGCTACATACATACCACGACTACTACTAGTACTACTACAGAGGAGGGAACGACCCACACCCTAAGGAGCTTCGCCCCTAAAATTATGTATGTCTTACGAGCGTACTTCACCCTATGAGACACCTTTTGATAGCGTGCAACTCGTCCTTTCTTTCGCTGCTCTCGGGGTAGCGCTGCCTTCGAATTCGTCTGCCTGTACACGCGCGTAGTACTGCGCTTGTCATGCATGCGGCGCTGCATGTCCGAGGCGCACCCCGGCGCGCCGACTTTCCCTCGCCGCTCCTCCTCGTCATCTCTGCAATGTCGTCCTTGGAACCGGTTCCTGTTGAGGAGGTGCCTCCCGCGCCCGAAAGGGTTGCCAAGGAGACGGCGACGCATTGCGCCCAGTACCATAGTTGTCGGCGTCTGTACACGTAGGAAAGGAGCGACGTCGTAGATGAAAGAATCCTATTTTTTAATCATTTCTGCTCAGTTCCTGGAAAAACCACCAAACGCTGTCAGAGCTACTGGACGACCGTGAAATTGTCGTTTGCGTGCCCCACGTGACCACAAACGACAGAGTTGCAGCGACGCTATCACGAATTGCTGTCCCTACGTGGCTTAAACATACGTCCAACTCTGTTGACACGTCACTAGGAAACCGGCCCCTCGAAATCGAAAGTGGGATTTTAAGGGAGTCGTATTAAAACTATACTCATTGCGTTGGGAGGCGCCATGATACTTTTTTTTTTGGGGGGTTCTCCCCGCTGGTGCTTTCACTTACAGCAACAATACGAGAATGTCAAAAATTCGTGTCAGAGCTCCTTTAAAGGAGTACTGACACGAATTTTTGCTCCTATGGCTCGGAACAGAAGTTGCCATAGGAGCAACTTGTTCCCGAGCGTGTGTTCCTTTTTTCATCCTGCTTTCTGTCACTGTGCACACAATGCATTTGAAGATATGTACAAGCAGCGGATTCTTTGGAAGCTTTCCCTCTTGCCCCTTATATTAGTCACGCTAACACCTGTCACCCAACTACCCCTGCACCCAACCGCCCCCCCCCCTTTTTTTTTGTTTGTTATTGTTCGCACGTGCGGCTCTTCTCCTCTCTCTCTGAGGACGGGGGAGAGTGTGCAAAGGCGTACATAAACGAACGCTGGAGAAGGCAGTTGCCGCCCTGACAAAAACAAGTCCGCTTGTCAAAACGTTGGCTCCTGCGACATTCCCTGTTCTAAATCGTAGTTTACGATTTGTTCATCAATCCCGGGACAGGTACCTCACTCCACTTCCATTGGCCTACAGAGAAGTGCCACAAGTGAGCCTAGGCTTCTCACCTTTTCAGCTCATTTATGGTCGCCACGTACGAGGACCCCTGACGGTGCTGAAAGAGCTGTGGGGCAAAGATGACATCGACAATGAAACTCAAACCACAAATACTTATCCAGTCGATCTTTGAAACAGGCTTGAGGAGACATGCGAACTCGTCCATAATGAGCTGGAGAAACCTTGCACAGAACAAAAAAACTTATTTTGATCTGAAGGGCCCTCCGCGGAAGTTAAACGTCGGTGACAAAGTACTCTTCCTATCGACAGACTCCAACAAATTGCTAATGCAATGGAAAGGTCCATTTGAAGTCATCGAACGGAGAAATCAGGTCGACTATGTTCTGGCAATAGGTGGGAAAGAAAAAATCTTCCACATCAATGTTAAAATACGAGGAACATCAACAGCTGCAACAGGTCTCTGTCATAACTGAACTCCGCCAAGGTCTATCGGAAGCAAAAGAACAACCGTCAAGCCGACAAGGTTCACATGAGCTCGTTTCCGCTACCTGAGTCAGTACGCAGACCTCAGCTGGTGCAAGGTTAGCGAGTCATCGTTCTGCTGAACACTGCTTGCAAGACTGTGAATCATTTCGTGAATATGAGGGAATAATTGCACACCATCCACGAAAGAATGAGTTTGGGGAGTGTGTGCTACCTTTAACATCTAATAAAGCAGTACATGTACCGCAGATTTCTGCTCAATTTCAATTGCCGAATATAGCACAAAATGTGATAGCTGAAATGCTAGGCGCAATTGCGAAGACAGAATTGCTTCATCATGCTACTCAGCTAGTTATCAAGATTCATGAAAACAAGATCAGCATAGTGTTACTGAAGAGACTCGTAACTTGACAATGTGAATTACTTTACCCATGTATAACTGTGAACCACTCCATCGTGTTGTGACAACTTCAGACGTTCTATAGTGCACAGACATTTTGTTCACGTCTTGTGGTGTGCAATATGGCTGTGTAGACGCACAACTCGAGCTTTAGTAAGTGTTGTAGGACTTCATGGTATTTTTTTGCCTCATACAACTTTCTTAAACCGTGGGTTGTAATGATATAGGCATGAAATTTAAACAGTTCAGTGCTCGCGTGCGGGGGCGATGACGATGAAGTGTGCTCGTGCGGTGCATGGTGCGTGTGGTGGTTTGTGCTGCACGGCTTGGAAGCAAGCTTGGAAGCAAGCAAGCCAGTCCAGAGAACCTGAGACCAACCACTACAGCGTACTGCGACGCCAAGGACCTGCATTTCTGCTGGGCAATGGGTCCAGGGAGCCAGGCGAGCTGAGGAACTGGTGCAGACAACTTCAAGGGCCTGTGTTCCGTGCTGGGCGACCGGCCCAGGGAGCCCAGCACGGAACACAGGCCCACTGCGGCAGCCAGCCTTGCTACTGGCGCTGTCACTCTAGCCATCACTGTCATCAACACAGTAGCTGGAGATGCTATGTGACTACCGCGCCTTACCGGCTGCCATGGCTGCTGAAACAGCTGATGCGGCATGAGGGCCGCTGCTGCGGTCCAACAGTCCCGTGGGTTGACCCACACTGCCGGCACCTCACTGACGACAGACTCATCGCAGTCTACCTCGGCCTGGACGCGCCAACGACAACACGCCAGGAAAACCAGGGCGAGAAACTATTACCCTAATACAGCAGAGACGCGATACAGCAGCCGTAGCACTGCATTAGCAGTGCAGTATCTGTGTGGCTAGCCTGAAGTTGTGTGTGTGTATCTACAGTGCGATATATATTCTGTGTTGAGTGCTCGAGTATCGGTTGCGTTCCTTGGTGAGTGGTCCTGGGCCCAAACCTGGAGAAATTCCATCACAGACACGTTGAAGGACGGAGTCTGGGCCAGGATGTCCTCACAGAAAAAATACGCAGGTTTATTTATACTGGCTGTACAATATTTACAAAACTTGACCCAGGCGGCCAGTACACAACACAACTGGGCTCAAACCACAACAAGCGGTTGATTTCAAGCGTTTAACGTTACACTCATAATGGTATAAGCACCAAGCTTTGCAACTTCATCTCTCAATCAGAGGCAGCGCCAAGCTCAACCTCTGTCCACTTTGCCGCGTCTGCGGCCCCCGATTAACGCTAAGCTCTCTCCTCCTTCCTCTCCTTTATTTTTTCCTGTTCAATTGCTTCTGCGACCGCCTTCTGGGACCAACCCACATGCAGCACTTCAATAAAACCAGTGTTCACCCTCTCTATCAGAGCCTACGGTTACTCCTTCGTGTTCCCATACTTTGAGCCCTTGCTGCAACGAGCTTCTGTGAAAGATTGCATCAGGCGCTAATCCTGTAATAAGTTAGCAGAACTCCGCAGAAGGACCAAAGTGCCACTCCTGGCGGCATGCATCCAAGCCACCGCTTGAACAGGACTGCCAGAGAGGTATGTTGTCATGGCGCGGTCATCTCCGCCAAAAGGGCGACAGACGAGCGCGCAGAGAGGCCAAAGGATTAGTTCGACCGCAAGGCCCCGCTGTTCTTACAGGCGGCTGTCCCCCTTCTGCTCTTTTCTCGGATGCCACATTCTCTCCGAAAATGCTCTACAGTCCCACGGTGGAGAAACCTGTCACCAGTCATGCCCCCGCTGCTGTGCAACTGTGGTAATGGCACAGCAATTACCGACCAAAGGCGTCGTGGGAACAAAGCTGCCGCCCCTCCTGCGTAAATAGGAAGATATTTACAGGAAAGCCATCCGCTATAGGCTGCTGTCACCTACTCTTCCCACCGATCTACCGCCAAACATGGCACACTGCACATGTTTATTTCCAGGCTTCCTCTTTATGCTAATATAAAGTTGATCTATGTTACCTTCAATTCATTTAGAATGCTTGCTACGTTGAGTAACTTCCAGGGTAGCAGGGGTAATGGCAGTTCATTGCCTCATTTGCACGAAATAAGTGAAATATACAACATTTCAGCTGATTCTTACGACTGAACATACTGGTACAAAGAACATACACTTGCTAAGGCAAAAATCAAAAAAAGAGGGGGGGGGGGGGGATTGGTGTTTTTGGCCCTGTACAGGTCCCTTGATCACAATGAAGTCAGCATGGTCATGCTTCATTGTGATCAAGGGACCCGCACAGGGCATAAAACATCAATTCTTTTCAACAGCAAAGCTGTTAGTCAAACCATAAAAAAACGTCAGTCAGGAAAAACCTCAGCTCGCCGTTGCCTAGCCACCACCGATGCCACAGCCGAGCACCACTGGGCATCGTATGACTTCAGCTTGCCGCACGTGTGCCTAGTCATAGCTGTACCAAAGCTACCGAAAAAAACTAAAACCGCGCTAAACTTAAGTGTCGCCAATCAACCATTATGAATACGTCATGAAATAGACCAGCTGCACATGCGCCTGTCCTCGAGAATGCCATAAAGTCGGCGCCGAAGCAGTATGAAGCCGAGCCGCGCCAACCTCGCAATGGCCTGTCAAATTCAAACTTGGTTACAGCATAACTGTCCATGCAGATGACACCACAAAGAGTTACGAGTCCCCAACAAACTAAAAACTTTGTTACAGCATAGTAATAACTTTCATGATGACATACGATGGTGTCACAACTAGTCACGCACCCCCGCCAAATTCATAACTTGACTACGGCACAGTAATTGCATTACCATCTCAGACGACGTCACAACTGGTCACGCGTCCTCGCAAAAAAATTTGGTTACAGCACAGTCCTCACATGCATGACTGCGTAGTGATGTCACGACCTGTCATGTGTCCCCACCAAATTCAAATTAGCCAAGCTAGGTGACCACCAACTTTGCAGTAGTACAAGCTGCGCCAATCTTTTTTTTTTTTCATTTTTGCCTTGGCGAGTGTTTTTTTTGTACCAATGACAAATTCAGCACCCCATGCGATAGTGGAGGAGCATCGTTGCATTCAGCCAAAAGGCAGCCGGGCAGCACCACTCTTCTGACAGGTTGCAGCTTCAGAAAAGGCAATAGCCACCCCACAAATGAGACCATTCCTCTTCCCTTGCACACTGCTCAAGTATAGGGGGAAACGTTTGGTTGACCAAGTTCAAAATGTCGCTGGTATGATTTTATAAGTATTCAATATTGCAACAATATATTTAACTGCATTACTGCTGTGTGCAAGACAGCGAGATATTATGCAGTCAATTGCTCTACCCTCCGATGCTTTTAACTTTGCTTTTGAAGCTGCACTGGTTGAAAACATCATTATTCAGCCAGAATCTCAGTGTTTGCCTAGTCCAGCCATGCACAAGTGGTGGTGCCTACCATGCCAGTCATTCTGTCACAGCTGGCAAATCAAAAGAGTTTGAAGTAGCGTGTAGCCAAATATTCTCACAACCCAGCACATGACCATAATGGAATGCAGGCAAGACAGTCAGGGGACAATAATATTCACTTTATTCCACACATCTACAAAGGCCACTAGTGAAGTCATATGTAGTGTATAGCGTGTAACACAAGCATAGAAATCTGCTTGGTGCTTTCAAACTGCATCAAAAACAACAGCACTGCAAGCAATGCGAGCTCTTGCTTCCTAAAGAACATTCAATGCATTTAAGACTATACCTACCTATCATTTTGGTGTCATTTTGGTTGTAAATAGGGTCTGTTTCATATAGAGAGAGAGAAAAAAAAAGACAAACAGTGATTTATTATTATTTTTTTTTTGTTTGACTAGATAGCGCCAACGCATTCCTGTTATTTTTGCATTGACGTTTTGCACTTACTGAAATCATGATTCAAGGCAGCGTCAAGCTGTGTTTTGTGATAAACACTACGTCAAAGGAGATTAATCTGCCACTGTGTGTTACCTTGACATAAAACTGATAATCTTCAACAAACAAAGGGGGTTTAACCACATCATGAAATAGAGAGAAATAATAGACATGCTCTAACAAAAACACATGAAAAAAAAAAGATATATTCCCAGTGAGAAAGTGAACTAGAGTTTTCAACAACAGTATAACAAAGATGTAGCAGGTTCCCGACTTTAAAAAAATATTAACAAGCTCTGCAGGAAATAGTATTGATAAACTGGCAAGTTCTTTTTTTCCAAGATTCTCGAGTTGTCAGCATAGAAAGGCAAACATACATTCTCATCCATTCGTGGACTGTGCTACACCAATATAATGAGCACAGGCATTACGTGTACTATTCAGTAGAAAAATATTTCCTCCCCAGCTATGCGCAAGCTGCAGTAATCACATTGTGGCCTACCCATCTTTACAAACAACTTGCCCAAGCAGACCCACTGCCAAAAATAAGGAGACAGGTTTTAAAACACAGACCAATTGCATCAACATACCACACTTGAACACTCCTCCTTCAGAAAACTACAGTGGAACCCCGTTCATACGTTTTTCAGCGGACAGGGCGGGGAAAACGTAACAGCCGGGAAAACGCAAGAGTGAGGAAAGCTCCCAAAATGAATGAGAACAGGGCCGCTTTGATTTCAATTTATTTCAGCAAGGTGAGCCATCTAGGTCGCCGACCGATAATCCGGACAGCCGCGCGGTACCGCTAGTGCCAACATAGGCTTATTGTGTTAAAACCGGCCGATATTTCGGACGGTTTCTAGCTCTGAATTCGATAATTCGGACTGAAGTTTAGTTCCAGCGTGACGCGCCAATTTTGGAGGCAAGTCACCTCGTCACTGCGATCACTGCATCCTGTTGCAGCACCCCGCGTGTGGGATTGCGAGTACGGCTGGTTGGCTGGTCGCGTCGGTTCCGCGATCGCTCGATAGCGCTTTCACGTTCCGTCTTCAGTGCTTGTTTACCGTATTTACCCGCATAATTTGCGCCCTCGCATAATTTGCGCACCCCTGACATTTAGCCAGCAATACAAAAAAAATTCCTCGTATATTTTGCGCTCGCCGTCCGGCCCGAACCAGCTCGCCGGCGAGCGCACGGACAGACTTTGGACAGCCGCGCCGCCGCGCCCCTCACTGCGCGGGCGAGCACGGTCATACGCAAAAGGGGCTGCGAGTTCGATGTTCCTTTTTCCGATTCTTTTCTCCGGAAGCCCTCAGAGCCCAAAGTACGGTCGCTAAAACAAAAGCACTCGAGTGGGGGCTACGAAAACGGCTGAAGCAGAGATCAAACGAGCTTGGCCCATCTTCGTCGCTCGGAGGCGATAACAACATCACCCCTATCGAATCGCCTGCCGTCGAAGCGGGGAGGAAACGCCCCGCCCGTCTGTAACGAGCACGAAAAGACGCAAAGGCGGGAGGGGGGGCGGGGAGTGTCACTCGGGTGCCGAGCGATCGCATGGCTGCCAAGATAGCGCTGGCGCTATCTCGACAGCCATCAGTGGGCGGTAAAATCAAAATAGCGATGCCCGGGCGGGTACGGCGTGCCAGGTTGCGACGCATCATGCGGGAACACGCCCACAGTTGCGACGTAGCAGCGAGGTTTGCAATACATGGGACCCTATGGGAGCTGTGCCGGGACCGATGAAAAACAACGTAACAGCCAGGAAAACGCAGCAGTGAGGAACGTAACAGCGGGGTTCCACTGTATTAAGATAATGCAACCAAATGCTAGCAGTGCACTCTTCCTTTTTTCAAAACGCGCTTTATGTGGGGGGATTAAGGCACAATGCACTTCTGTTGAGGTACTTAAGTATATATGTATAAAAAAAATGAGCTTGGGCTAACCTTTTTTGATGATGGGAACGAGCTGCATGATATCAATGGACTGAGCCTTCAGATATTTTAAAACCTCGGTAGCGAAACTTTTAAAACTAGCCCATTCATTTGTATTTTTAAGTTTTTACATCATCATTATGCACTGCGCAAGACATGCAAATTCTTCAATAAGGTCTAACAATAGAAAAAAGAAAGCAATTATTGCTTCCATGATATCGACTATACTATAATGATCTAAAATAACACCAAAACATAATTCAGTGTGCTACAGAATTAAATGTTGCTCTTACACAAGTGGCTCGCTGAAGCAGGATCTGGCACCTGAAAGAAACCTGAGAAGGACCTAGATGGCATACACAGCAGTATAAGAGGGAATCTGCCAGTCACAATGGTTAAGCGACCGCCCAAAACTCGCTAGGAAAGCTTTTGATTTCAGTATGATTTACCTTTGACCACCCTGTCTCAAACTCTAGACAATAATGCCAGCATGCCCGAAGGAAAGTGTGAGAATAATGTTTCAGACTTCAGTATGATTTCTCGTAAGATGCTCTGATTGAGAGTCCAGAGAATAATGAAAAATCTACAAAGAACGGCAACGACTAAACAGTCACATGCATTAAATGATGCACTCAACGCAACAGGAGAACGAAAAGATAAAGCACGCCATGCAAGCTCTCTCCTCTGCACCAAGCCAGCACACAAAATGTTGCATTTAACTCTGCACAACAAGACAAAGACAGTAAACTAAGCACTCAACAAATTCACCAACATGAAAAACCTGCATGCAATACATATTCAATACTTGATTTGGCCCCTGTATCATGGAAAATGAAGTGTGTGTGTTTGTGTGTGTATATATATATATATAAAGAGAAAGAAAGCTTGCCTACGGCCGTGGAAATGTATTTCGTTACTTGCATAACAAGTGCACTGAAAATGCCTTTGGGGCAGAGTTTAAACATTCTTTTCTTAAAAGAGCAAGCTAGTATGTGTCCGATCTTTTCCACCAGGTCAAAATGGTTTCCCTTTAGAGGAAGCCTAGTGAGCAGTGTTAACAATTACAACTATGTTCCATCCATGAGTTTTCACTACTGGCCCTACTTCCAAATGTGTGCTTATTTTTATAGCTTTGCTTCCAAACAACTGTTGCAAACAAAGCTGCACTTTTGAGGTACAGTTGTTATTTCACTGTTGTCAACTTTCCTGATTTGTTTTGATAAACTACTGACCAGCTGCACCCTGACAAAATCCATCAGGAAGGATAACAGAAATCAAAGATGCAAAATGGGCTAATCAAACTTCTGAATCCTCATGGCACTTATACTAGAGAAATTTAATCTTATGCTGAACTCGTTAACTTTGTTTTGCAGCACTAGCCATAACTCTCCATGGTTCCTGTAATTTTTGTTTTCTTTTCAACACAGGAGATATCCATAATTGCAAACATCAGAAAACCATACACAGCCAAACACTTGATATCAATAATGGCAAACACAGAGCAACATATGTTGTACATTGGATGTAACCTCAACATGACCTGTCCTGTTCAGACTAAACAGGTGCATGATAAACTTATCATTAGAGTTTAAAAGAAGATGCAACTCCTGCCTTTACTGAAAAACTTGGCATGCACTGTCATGGACATCCCATTATTTTACCAGATGAAGCATGACTGTTACACGAAGCAAATGAACAATGTGATGCGGCAGTCTTGTCATTACCAAGTTTTAGAGTGTCTGCTAATAAGAGTGGAGTGCTTGATTTTTGCAGGCCCAAAACACCGATTTCAATGGCTATCAACACCACATATTTTTATGTTGTAATTGAAGTACAACATTAAAATCTGAAAAAAATAAATAATGATGAAAATAATGATGAAACTGATAAACTCAAGCAATGACTTTCAAGTGCTTAACTCAAATACCAAGCATCTAATCTTCTTGTACAGTAAGCATGTTTTCGAAAGCCATAATTTTACAAATTTTTGTTACAATGACGTTTCTTAAACTGGTATGCCTTGTCTGCACAAATTGGGGGGGGGGAGGATGTATGCTGCGATAAGAAAATACACGAGAGAAATGTGTCATCTCGCTTTGCATTATGATAACTGAAGCGTGGCAGCTATGCGCAACAAACAAGACGCCACAGAGTAGAATGCAATCTACGGGCACATACAGGCGTAAAAGTAAGGCGATGTCCCTACTGAAATGATGCCGCTCGTTGCTTTTTCAGGTGGTTGCTTGTGGCAGTGTTATTGTGTGGGCCCCTCATCCTCCCTTTGACCTTTTAGTGTGCTAGGCGAAATGTTCGGCCTTGTTGGGAGGTCGGGCAATTGTGGATCACCTCGGCCAGTCAAGAGATCCAGGCGTGCCGTCTCGGGCCTCGCCACACCGTGGAGCTCATTCAAAGCTGTGCAGCAGCGTTGTGCCATGGACATTTAAATAGGTGGCGGTCCGTGTGTATATCTGCAAGGAAGTGGGGCAATGTGAGCTCTCTTTAGAAAAAAAAAAAATAAGTATACAACTGGAATATGGCTGCCATAGAAGCTAGAACACAGTCGCATTTTTCCCAAACTGCACACGTGCCAGTTGCAAGTGAGAAGTGTTCTAAATGCCTAGTGGGTCACCAGAATTTTCTGGTAGCCATACTTTAAGTACTATTTTTTATCATGCATTCGCTTCTTAGAAGGGCAAACAGTAGACTCGGAAGACATCTGGTGCTGCACTGCGATTCACTGCATGGCCTTCGCTGTATCTCAACGTAACATTCCGAAATGGCCATGAGCTGAACATAAAATTACCTCTTCAGGCTACTTAGTGACAAATGTTTGTTACGTGCATTATCGACTGTTCTTCCTGTGGTTGGGGAAAAGTGACATTAATTGTGTTGATCACAGTGACCTGAAGCCTAATCAGGGTGTCTAACAAGTTTACATTGCTAAATTCCCTGAGATTTCCAGGTTTTCCCCGAGTATTTTTGCGAAATTCCTTGAGTGGCACATAACAATTTTTCCATGTCGATGCGGGTGGGCACCATGTTACCGAATGTTGTCACTAGTAGGCATGTTTCAGGGTCAAATTAAAAAAAAAACAAAGCACAAACAAACAAAAAGAAGCTTCCCCAGATGGCCAGACTGTGAAATTGCGGATTTTGAATGTACGAAATGCGCAATGTCAGAAAAGCATTGTAAAAAGAATCAGGAGCAGTATTTGATGTCAGCATCACTTTTATACCGTATTTACTCAACTTTAACGCACACATTTATTTTGATAAAATGGGTCCAAAAATTGTATACGAGTTAGAATCGAGTGCGAATGAAACGACACCGTTACCATATCGAAGCGTGAGGAAAATGGCCACCTCCTATGTGCTTTGGGCGCTGTCGAATGGTCACTGCCGAAAAAACAAACTAGCGGCGCGGCGGTCTTTGGCGCGCATAGTTTCTGTAGTTTGTCGCCGCCGGTCCCCCGCGTAATGACGCCACGGCGCACATGATGCGTAGGCTGACGATCATTGCCACGCCAGCTCGGCCATCTTGCGACCAAACGAGCTTTCGATAGCCTTCGCGGGTGGCCGTAAAGAGAGAATAGATGTTTTTCATCGCCGCACGCAAAACGGCTCATCATCGCATTTCTCCCTCCTATCCGTGCCGAGCCCGAGCCTCTCAGTCGTGCGCGCTGCTTGACGTCCGAAATTGCATTGCGGGAATCTTGGAGACCACGCTGCGACCTTGCTTAGGCTTAGCTGCGCCAGCCTAAGCAAGCCTGAGCAGCACGCATGGCAGTAGCAGCACGCAGCTGCAGGCGTGAGGGGGCTGCGATAGCACGGAGAAATGCAGCACTGCGAGTAAATGATGTTACCACCGCTTGCATGCGGTTAAGCCCGGCAACGTGCAGCAGTTTCACCGTGACACAGGTGTTATGAATCGGCGCGCCGAACGTCTTCGAGACACCGCGGATCAAGTGAAGCGGGAAAGCCACAGCGCGGCCGTTCGTGGGACTGCAAGGGTTCAAAGTTAGTGGTGCTCTTATTATACAAGTGCGTTCATTACATGCACTTGGTTTTATGAATGTGAGAAGGTTGATTACTAAGGACATTTCTATCGTGTCACGAAAAATAGGTGTCACGAAAAATCGAGGGAACGGTAGAATCGAGCAAATACTGCAAATTGTTCAACAGTATTTTAAAACGTGTTCCTTGAAAAGCGGGCCTACGCACAGTGCCTTATCGCAGTCTGCGCACGTAAAATGCACCTCTGTTCTCTTGAGCTGTGTTGGCATACACACGGTAACCTCTGTGCGTGCGGCTGCCTTCGGCAGAGTAAACTCAGTAATCAAGAACAGCAAGAATCCCTCGTAAGCGTCAATAATGAACAAGCTGAAAGTTAGGCCAATAAAGATGAAAATCAACTTCCGCCGCTTCTGCCAAGGGGTGCCGATGAAGATAAACATCAAGTTTCACGCGCCTCCTTTGCAATCACGCGGGGAAACCGAAACCGCGAAATGAAGTTGCCCAGCGGCATTGCTGCAGACCGCGCGACGCGCCCAAGCTAGAAATCAGTTCTGTTTACCCTAACCACACGTACGCCATACGACGCGTCACCGTGTGGCGCGTAGAATTGGTGCCGCATCCGCTCCCTATGGAGAGGGCGTGCAGCTTTGTGTAGCCACATGCCTTCTACCTCCAGAGAGTCTTTTCCACAATATTTGTGGAAGACTATGTGCATGCAAACGCACAAGATAATGCTCAGCGCATACATGAGCCGTGTGTGCGCCCTGCGCCTCCAGACACATAGAGCAGACTTTACATATAGAACAGGACGCGACAAGCAAAGCAAAAAGCAAAAGCAAGAAACAATAAAAAGGACAAAAAGCCGGTGCGTGAGGATCGAGAGTGGGTACTGCGAGTTCCGCTACAACCGCCCTCTCAAAGTGCACAGTTAGACCCAGCGTTACCGCAACTTCCATACTTGAGCCGATTTTCCCTGACAGAAGTCCAAATCTCTGCGTTTTCCCAGACTAATCATATTCCCTGAGATGGTTGGTAGACATGCTGCTAATGTAATGGCTGGCCAGCATATGGAGAGCTGTAGTACCTGAGCTGTGGTCCAAATGGTGTGTGGAAGTTGTTGAGCAGGTCACAGCAGTGTGGCTCGAGGAGGCAGGCGACGCAGTAAAGCAGCACCAATGCCACCTGGACGGGCAACGCAGCTTTGAGCACACGCCAGAGACGCTTTTGCCGGCTGCCAGCCCCTGTGGAGTCACTTGACCGTGATGCCAACGTGGCACTTGTTGTTGCTTGGCCCTGAGACTGCTCCATTACTATGCCAGCTTTTCCACTGAACAGAGGGAGCCATCAATCAACACTGAAAGCAAACAAACACTGAAAGACCATGTTGCGCATTAGATATATATTACTTAACCATTAACGCTGCTACAACACCTTGCTCGTGTCCATTCTTGGGTGGGGATATTATACAGGAGGTGCCGGCACCAGTACGAGCGAGAGTCATGATGTAATTATGCATGAGGAGGAGATGTGCTGTTTCACATGTGCTGTTGCAGCAGTGATGCAAGGAAATACTTTTATTTTCCAGTTGCAGCTGGAGAGGAATGCATGCTGCTTGCAGTGTCTGACATGCTTGTGTGCTGTCGGGTCGTACTACTTTGCCAGATCTTTCCAAAAAGGTATTGTGACAGCACGATGTTTTTTCAAAAACATGTAGAACTTTAGAAGAAATATTTTTTATGCGTTTTTGTTAGGATCACATGGATTTTATGTGAACATGACAGCACAGGACTAGTGCACCTCAAGGAAGAGCTGAACTGCAGTTGTAGCTACGCATGTATAAAAACATTGCATGGTGGGGCTTGGTGCTTGGAAAATTTTTTACTTTATATGAAAGGGAACAATTTGTTCTGGTTTGTTAACATGTTCTATTAAAAGTGTCAAACACAGTGTGGGACACATAGCTATCATGCAAACAAGAAAATTTTAACAGCATATCTGCAGCCCAATTGCACAGACATGGTGAGATGCAACAGCAAAGCAACGTTTGTTTGCTGCTTGCATTGAGAGTGAGTGTAGTCACTCTGAAGGTTGTGCAGGCCCTCCCCAATGACTTCGTGTGCTGGCCTTATAAAGCCCGAACCACATGGGGCGTTCTTTCCGCCGTTTCTCTCTCCGGCGTCACTCTGCATCGACGCTGACAGTGACGGCAGCTGAAACACCGAGATCAGGACCGTCCTGATATTGACACCAACGCCGCTGTAGCGCCGACGCCGGAAGTTGCTGGGTGAGTGGACACCAATCAGCGTGCGGCTCGAAGCGACTTCCACCGGCCCAATGGCGTCCTCGCAGCTTACCGAAGCTGGTACGGCCCGCCTTGTACATATTCAGTCATCATTGCGAACTATGTGAGCCTCAAGACCCCAACTGACGCTTGTATTTGACTCATGTTCGTCTACACATGCTTCAACAGCAATGCACTCGGGATTACACTGCACCGCTTTTGAGAACCGTTCCCAACTACTTCGGCAGGCCTCAAAGATAAGCACAAATCTCGGAGGCCGTCGATTTTGAGTTTGCTGGTTCTCTTTTACATCGATAGGTGCTGCCACAAGTACAACAACAAAAAAAGATAAACTTTTGCGGACAGTGTGCTTCTTTTGCAATGCTGTGAATGCTTTTGCACTGCGGAACTTCAAGTAAGGCACATAAGTTGTAATCGTGAATATTTATCGTTGTTTCAGCGGCACACATTGCGCACTGCTTTCGGGGGTCCCACGTTAAGTTCATCAGCCCATGTTGTGTGACGCTGGGCTGGCGCTGGTCTGTGCACTCTTCGTGCGGTTGGTTGACCTCGCTTTCGGCGACGTCAAGACGGCGAGAGATGCAACGTCAGAAAACGGCGGCAAAAGCGCTGCATGTGAGTCGGGCTTAAGTGTACTCTAATAATCGGTAATGGTGTGCCAGCAATCTGCCCTGAATTGTAACAGTGGTTATAAGTCCTGCAAGAAAAATGAGGACTGGTAGCAGGTAACCATGGCTTTTATTAAGCAACTATATGCAATCAGATGACAGAAACATGACCCAAGTTCCCCCATGTCAATAGATCTACTGTATCTCTTTGGCAAACATTCTGGTGTGGCAGTTTAGTCACGCTATGGTAGGCAGTTGTGTCATGAAGTCTGCTGCCACATTCCTAAGTGACATTACCACAACGCAGGCAGAAGCCGAGTTGAGTCTCCTAAATTATTTCTCTGTGAGTGAAAAGGAGATCTAGCCATGCTAGCCTTTTAGGCAGCTTCCCTCACACAGCAGTCTATGTGAAACTCCTGTGGACTGCAGGTATCACACGTACCACAAGCATTAAAGCAAGTTGCTCGTCAATAAATGCTCAAACACTGCTTCACGACACCAAGACTGCCAAGTGCGGTAAGCAGCAAAATGAAGGGATCCTTGATTTCTTTTTAGTTACCACTGTGCAGCTGACAATTCAGCCATTAAATGCCCCTACAGTTTCCCAACAGTCAACATAGTATACGTAATGTGTCTCACTGAAGTTGAAGTGTGAGAACTGTGTTCTCGGCTAATGAACAAATCATCATCATCACAATCATGGGTCTCACAAAGATCTTTAGATGTCTAGCTTCAGCTCAACAAACCCAATGACTGAAAATCATGACTCCGTCGAACCCTCAACCAACTTTGACTGCCTTCCTTAAAGGGACACTAAAGGAAAATACAGCCAACTCCCGGTAATTTGAAGTCGCTTAATTGGAATTTTCGGCTAAATGGAAGTGAAGGCGGGGTCCCGTCAGTTTTGCATGCAAGCCAATAGAAAAAAATGCTCGGTAATTCGAAGTTAGGAGTCTAAGGTGTCGGTTAATTAGAAGTTATTTCTCAATCTTATAGCTCAAGATGATCGTAATGTTTGAGAAATTATGCATTATTAAAGTGAAAATCAGCTTTGCGTGCATCGCTAGCATCACAGCTGACTACAGCGCCACAGCTCATAAAGCGTCAATGTTAGGTACTGGCGGCACCGGCATCGCAGCTGACGACAGCGCCGAAAATGATGAGGTGACAGGGTTAGCCCATCCGTCCGCCCAGCACAATCGCAGCCTCGCATGGTCGCGTTGACGTGCTAGGCCTGTCTGTATGTTTCCTCGAGTGTTAGTGAATCGGCCCGCCGGCATCGTTGCACAGTCACGGCAATGGCAACTCGCGGACTTTATCATACGCTTGACTTGGCGACGAAAGTTAAGATTTTGAAAGAAGTTGAGGAAGGAGGCAACGCCATAAAGGACATCGCACGGAAGTACGGCATCAAGCCTAACACTCTTTCAAACTTAAACAAGTGCTCGATACTTGAAGCATTTTAGAACGACAAATTTAAAATGTCACACAAGAGAACGTGCACCGGTGCCCACTCGGAGTTAGAGCAAGCGTTGCTCATTTGGGTTAGGGAGGCCCGGAGGAACCAGGGAGGCCCGGAGGGATCAACTTCCGCTCAGTGGCGATATCGTAGCAGCAAAAGCCTTATCGCTTGCGGCGAGGTTAGCATTGAAAACTTTTCTTCGTCCGATGGATGGCTATACCAAAAGCACCTTCTCGAGCGGATGCTTTTGTGCATGGATAACTCCACGCAGTGCGAGGTGAGCCTCCTCAGTGCTCATCAGGGCGAGCATGGGGTCGTGTTAAAGAGTGGACGATTGCGAACTGCTTCAGGGCCTGCGGTTTTAGTGCAAGTGCCTCGAGAGATGGAGGTGGTTCGCCTTCTCCCAGCGTGGGAAGCGCACACAACCGAACTTGATGACGATAGTCTTCAATCAGCTCTCGGTGCACATCCTTTTTGGACAATACGTTGCCATTGACAGTCACGTTGAAACGTGTAGGTGGGTGCGCTGACGGACACCAAAATACTCGAGATTGTTCGGCCCATCGAAGCTTCTGACGAAACTGACTTGGACGACGACGTTTCAAGCGAGCCGCAACCTATGGCTGCTGTTGTAGCTACAGGCCTTGCCCTCACGCAGCGGTTTTTTGCTGCAGAGAGCAACGCCTAGGAAGCTTTCGGCCATGTCTACAGCCTGCAGAACTTGCTCTCCGTGGCAAGATGCTGCAAGCAGAAGCAGACGTCAATATCCGATTTCTTTTCCAAATGAATTCATAAAAATGTCCGTTCCTGCCCCCTATGGTTAATTGGAAGTTCGTTTAATTCAAAGTTTTTCGCGATCCCCGTCAACTTCGGAGTCGACTGTATCAGGCTTGGCTAGATCGATTTTTTACCTCTCTTATGTCTTGTCACCATAAAAAAGTAAAAAAAAAATACAAAAGCAAAATAGGCATACACTGATTTGACACATTTGAAATTTGCCTTCAATAGCACACGACCAAATGCACACAGTGCCATAACGCACACAAGCGCAATCAAACGCTTGGACGTTTTGCAACCCTCTGCAGTTTTTTGCGAGTGCTCGATTCCACAATGTATCTGGTGCTGTTTGCTACTACAGCTCTTTTGCCGCCAATGCCACCAGGTCAGTAACTGCCTTTTCTCTTTTTCTTTTCTTGCGTCTGTTGCTCTTGTCTTTCTCTTCGAATGCCTCAGCTGTTGTGCTTCCTGCTTCTGCTCCTCCAAGTACACTTTCTACGAGTTCCAGGCAGCTACGACTGATGCTTGCAGCTGCTTTGTAATTTGAACCTCTTTATAGCGTTGCATACATCAATTCAACTCTACCTTGTAAAGTGCAGAATCTTTAAATGTTGCTTTCCAGTTACTGCATGTCAGTGTAAATAACTATATTGATATGTGCTGTTACTTATAACTAGAGTTGTGCCAACATTGTCAGTTTGTTTCAAAGATGAATGGCATATACTATCCATCTTCAGTTACGCCTCAAACTCTCACCTTGTTGAAGGCTTTTCCAATGAACTCGGATCTCCTGCTTTACCCTGCAACAATGTCAGTTGAATAAAACAAAGCAATTAGCACAGGTGGCAAGAAAAATACTACACTCAACCACCGGAGCCTAAACAAATTACAATCATTGATCGAACACATCAGACCAAAAATATAAACCTCATAATCGCCGAGAACAAAACTTCCAAAATATTTTTTCCTTCCCGACAACAAAGCATCTGTGATTAAACAGACCTGATAAGGTGAATCTATCAGCTTGCACCAGAGCTCAGCTCAAGCTCTTTCTTTCTTTTCTGTTTTCTTTCTTTTTTTTTTTTTTTTGCAGGCTACCTACATCGCCATCAAGCCATTGTGCGTGGAGGCAGCAAAACATAGGTAACAAGAAAACAAAAAACCATATTTACATAACTACTGTGACATACAAAAAGAGGAAAATCATAGTGTTGTAAAGGAGAAGAAACATGGATGTTTGGTTTAAACAACATGTTGTGAGAAATTTACAAACAACTGTTTATTTTTATGAGAGGGCACTACTGCACAAGCATAGAACAAAATAAGTTATCAGATATGTTTGTGAGGCATTAATTACTAAGCAAAAATTGTCAAAGCCTCATGCACATATGAAAAGGAAATGCAGGTAATTCCACTACTACTACTACTACTACTACTACTACTACTACTACTAGGAGGTCAACTTGGATTAAACTAAGGACCACCTTTTACAGCTGCCGAAAACGCACATAACTCCTTCACACGCTACTGCACTTCACTCAATATGATACACTTTATTTTCCTCTGCAACTGCCCAAAAATGTTTGAATCAGAGGAAAGAAATCTTACCTTTGCAGCATGAGGGCACTGTGGAGGCAATGACATCTCCTCACTCTGCATCTTTTGCAATTCAGTCAGCTTGGTGCCGCTCCTGGAAATAAAGTGGTACTCAAGTTTCAGTGAAATTCTGCACAAACATACACGAATGGGGGGGAGACACCATACCCCCTCTTCCTCCCCCCCCCCCCCCAAAAAAAAAAAAAAAAAAAAAAACCCTGCCTGCACCCATGTGTCTCCCCATCAGAAAAACTGGTGGGTGCCTTTTGCAGTAGAGGTAGTCGAACCCGACTCTATCGAACCTGTTTATATCAAATTATCCCGTATATCGAACAATTTATAAACATGGTAGATTTACATTGAGAATATACAGCAAAAGTTACTGTTACATTGAACAAAAATAGCAACGACAACCGATATATCAAACTCGATGTGCCTCAAAAGTGCCCCAGCAAGTTGGCTTTCCCTCGCGGTGGTGGGGAAACTGCCGGCGCCACCCTAGAAAAAGTGGTTTAGACCCGGCTGTGCACGGGCGAACACCCCCCTGCAAAAAATGATCCTGGTTTGCTCGCAGCACTTACAGCCAACCAGAGGCCGTCGTGCTTTCTCCGAGGCACGGAGGCGGTACAAGTGAGCGCCATTTTTTTCTTTCTTTATGCTTGTGTGCCTGCTGCCTCTTTTCCTCGAGTCCTCACTCAGCGTGGTCCATGCTGGTGGTGTTGCCTGTTGGCGCTCTGTGAACTTTCTTGGCGCGCTGTTGTCATGGCTTGTGCAAAGAGGCAGAATTTGCCGTTCGCCGCGAAACTCGAAATCATAAATCAAGTCGAGCGCGGTGAGAAGAAGTCCGACGTCGCCGCCGCGTACAAGATTCCAAGGAGCACCTTGAGTACTATCCTGAAGAACAAGGCAGACATCAGGGCCAAGTCGGACAAAAGGCAAGGTGCCCGTGGTGCCCGATGTGTGCGCACTGCTGTGTACGAAGATGTCGAAGCGGCCATTTACAAATGGTTTGTGGACGTTCGGTAGCGAAACATCTCGGTGTCCGGCCCTATGATCGAGCAGAAAGCCAAGGACCTTGCTTCTTGCTTGGCAGGAACGATTTCCAAGGCAGTTCCGGATGGCTCCAACGGTGCAATGAACGGCACAACATCGTTGGCAAAGCTGTTACGGGTGAAAGCAGAGCGGTGGACCTGGACAGCGTAGACAAATTGCTCGAGGAAAACTGGCGAGATATCAAGCCCAAGATATCTTCAATGCGGATGAAACCGCTCTATTTTGGCAAATGTTGCCAAACAAGACACTTGCGTGTCGGGGCGACAAGACTTGCGGAGGCAAGGCAAACAAAGCCCGTGTGTCCGTACTGTTGGCAGCTAATTTAGACGGATCGAAAAAGCTTCGACCTCTAGTTATCGGGAAAAGCACGGCACCGCGGTGTTTTCGAAATGCGCTGTCGCTTCCAGTTACCTACCGAGCAAACTCAAAAGCGTGGATGACCGGGGAGCTTTTCAGCAGGTGGCTATCGTTGTGGAACGATGATTTGGTAGGCGAAAATCGCAAGGTGTGCCTGCTCGTGGACAATTGTTCATCGCACCACTGCAGTACGACCTTCAGCAACATCGAGCCGCGTTTTTTGCCCCCAAACACTACATGTGTCCTGCAACCACTGGATTAAGGCGTTATATGCACACTGAAAGCCGGTTATCGGAAGCGCCTGGTGGAGAGGCTGCTGCAGAACCTTCGTGTCGGCAGGGAGCTGAAGATCGACTTGCTCGGAGCTCTTTCTATGCTGAGTAGATCGTGGGCAGATGTCACAAAGGAGACAATCCAGAACTGCTTTAGGCATGCCGGCTTCCGCATGCCTGGTGATGACGCCCCAAATTCCGATGACAGCACTGAAGACACCGCAGGTGTTTCCGCCGAAGTTTGGAGCGAGCTGGCAGAGTTCCCAGGTGCTATCGACGGATCACCATTCGACAAGTTCGTCAGTGCGGACGATGACGTCGCCATCATGGGCCAGCTACAACATGACTACGTTGCAGACGTCGTGACGATCACGAGCCAAAGCGACTGCAATAAGGAAACTGACGATGGCCCGTTGCCTACATCCTCCGAAGTGCTTAGTGCCCTTGCGTTGGTTCGGCGCTATTGTTTGAATATGGGAGGTTGCAGCCTCAGCTGCTCCGACTCGTTGGACGTGGAGGCGTGCGTGCTGTCGCATGCAGCGAAGTCATTGAAACAGAAGAAAATCCAGGACTATTTTGTTCCAAAGTACGGCACGCAAGTAAGCCACCGTATTAATAAAGTACTTTTCTTATTGGTATGTGCCTTTGCATCATCAAATCCTATAGCGGGCCTATATCGAACTAATAAACGTTTTTTGACGAGTTCAATATACCCGGGTTTGACTGTAGATGCCTGAAGCACTTTACCACTGGTACAATCAAGCTGCTGACTTACACCGATCGAGATAAGTTCTCTCGCAAAGAAGAATGAGATGTCCTCAGATGTTCAATCAACAGTATAACATTCCACAATTCCCACTGTGCAACAAGCTGCAATGGCTTCACTAGGAGCTTAGAACTATTACTTCAGTGGGTTGCATGCAAACCATCCCTCAAAAATGCTTATGTGCCTGTTGCACTGATTCTATTGAGGCACTGGAGCAGACTCATTGAAAATACCTTTTGCATACACAAAAGCTTTCACACATGGAAAATTGTGCTAGTTCACATGTCCAACCACGTTCCCACCGAGGTCTTGGACAAGATGAACAGCCAGTGGGGCACCCAGGATTTCTCCAAGGTGGGGGGCTTAAATGTTGAAATGATTAAGGAGAATGGAGGGGGGCAGGCAGGCACTTACTGCACTATGCAATTTCCTTGCTTCAGCTGGAGGATTCCTACGTCAATAAAAAAGTCAAATAATAGTGTAAGCTAAAGAATTATGATTTTGAAATCCTGCGCAAAGTTCTTGGCAGGGCTTAACAGGGCAAATTAAGAAGCCTTTCTGCAAATTTCTTCGGTGCCTTTTTACTTAACTAGTTGCATCGCCCTGCACAGTGATAAGGGTGTTGACATGCTGGCCAGTTTGCGGTTATGTGATGCCCTGAGTGTTCTAAATTACCAGAGCAGAACATCTCATTATACCTCCTTTGTGTCTCGCCAAGCGATCGGTAAATCTAAAAGCCACCTCCTGAACCACAATGGAAATGTCATTACGATTAAGGGGGTGCTCTGGTTTGAGGGAGGGGGGGTTGCAACCACCAAAATGGCCCCTCCGGTGCACCACTGTGAATAGCGTAATATAATGTCGTAAGAGGACAAGGAAACGAGCTTCTCAACACTGGTGAGTCCACAAAGAGATTTGAAATATTTTTTTTTTAAATAAGTTGTTTGCATTATGTCGAAATGCAACAAGAGAGGTCGGCAAAGGTATGAAGAGTCTGCTGAAGAGAAACTAAAATGAAATTAAAAGAAAACCCCAATTTTTCACGTATTCATAATCTGCCTACTCACAATACCACATTTGCTGCTCTTAAGAGAAAAAGACACTGGTAAAGTAGAAAAGACACAAAAGGAAAATATTGGTGGTGATGTTGCTCTCAGGTTCCCGTGCCAACACGCAGGATGTCAAAGATCTTGACGGCGTCTGCTAAGGCCTAGATGATTATGCGATGGTAAAAATGTCGTATAGTGCTCAAAGGAAGCTGTAGACAATGCATGGTCCGTTTTAGAAAAGTTTAAAGCAAATACTGCCTAAATACGAGAAACAGGACTGGAGTTCGCGATGTCGTGCTCCAAGTTCTGGTGTGGAATTTAAAAATGGCACCTTGACTGTTGTTTTATAACACTGAATGTAAAATTGTGAAATTAACGACAGAATTCTTGATAAAAATTTTATCAGTCTAAGCCACCTGAGCTTTTCACCTCAGTTTCCCCCTTACATATAAGTGCAGCCTAATAAACAATCCCGTTGTTCGGGATCGGCGCAGGCTAAAAGGCACCGCGGACCGCGCAGGGCTGCGATGGCCCCGCCTTTTTGTTTTGTTTTTCGTTTTTAAGTTGACTTTGAAATTGCTGCTTCGAAGTGGGCGTGATCTTCTTTTGAAAGAGAAACGTATCGCCTGCGCTCCTGGCTTCTAGGTCACTTTACTCCGGCTGCAGTGACACGCGCAAGATTGTAAGAACGCCACAAGTGACGCGGCAACGTATGCGACCACGAAAGCGAAATGAGCACCGCGAATACGATGCACGCAACTTCAGCAAATGTTCATAGCTACGTTCACACTTGAACGCTTAGCCACAGCGTATTTAATCGAAACGGGAGCTATACAAGACGTGCTATAGAACATATATCGAAACAGAAATTCCGTGAAAACGAAGCTTTCAACTTGTGAAGCAACCCCCCCCCCCCCCCTCCCCATCGTAGCATTACAAAACTACCGAATAAAACCGCACAGAAACGAGGGGAAGGAAAAAAAAAATACTCGGCTCCCCTAAAAACGTCGGCATGCACTCACCGACGTCGGGCGAAGGGTCAAGCGACAAGCAGAACGGGACCGCGCCGACACCGGTTGCTTTCGTCCGAGAGCCGCGCTCCAAGGCTCCCGAGGCGGCCAGACGGCGCAGAACATCGCGGAAGAAATGCCCGCCACGACCCAGATCGGGAAAGGAGAATGACGGGAGAGGAAAACCGCTAACTTCCTCTCTCAGTGCGCTTCCCGCTCGGAAGCGGAGGGGTCGCACTTGTTCTCGGCACAGCCCCGCGGCCGCAGTCTTTTTCGAACGACGACGAAAAGAAGAAAGGCACTTACAGTGAAATGGAGCGCATAAAAAAATAAACGGCGTTCATCGATATTCGCCAAAACAAAAAGACACTACAGGCGAGGTCAGGCGAGACTCGCATCTGCGGGTGTAGCGACGGTAGCGAGGCAGCAAGGGCGGCCGGGGGCGTGCGGCGAACGCAGCCCGTCGACGGAGCTGGTTTGGCGCGCGTCAAGGTTGGCTTATTTTCGCCCGGCGGAGATGCATCGGTGAAAGGAGCACGCATGGGACGCGTTTCCCAGAGTGGCAGTTGTACGTCGCACGGGTTCTGAAGCTCGGAAGCACAGACGAGCGCAACGAACAGATTGAAATTGCAATAAATTATCACAGGAAACGAAACAAACAACTTCGACACAATGACACTATGGGCACTACGGGGATCGTGCACTTGTAAGTAGATGGATGGATGGATGGATGGATGCTATGAGCTTCCCCTTTGTAACGGGGCGGTGACATGTGCGCCACCAGGCTCGTAAGAAGATTTAAGAACTTTTTTTTTTTCCCTTTTAATTTTCCTCATGCCTTTTAAATTTACTTCAATCAAATCGATCATGCCATATCAAAAACGGAATTTCATATCCCAGTTCCCTGCCCCTTATGGCAGAAATTCCATATTTTTCCCTATAATTATTTTTGTCCGTTCTCTCTAGTTTTCTGCCACCAGTATTCTAGCCGTCTCTTACTTATTTCAATCGCGGCTATGTTCAGCTTCCCGTTGTTCGCCCTAAAGATGGACGGATGTTAGGAGCGCCCCCTTTATGGGGATGGTGCACAACATGTGCACAAGGCCAGGCGGCTCTACCGTCGCCCCTAGAGTTACTGTATATGCTCCCTACGGGAGCATATACAGTAACTCTAGGGGTAACTGTATATGTTCTGTATGTGTATATGACGACTAGAGTTACTGTATATGTTCCCCTTTGACGACTATAGTTACTGTATATGTTCCCCAAGGGGAACATATACACTCTAGTCGCCCCCTGCGTTCAGCGCCAATGCGGGGGCTCCCGCGTCGTTGGGGTGATAACGCGCCCTCGCGCACCGCGTGCGCACCTGCTTGTGCGGGGATGGCGTCGTCCGCGTGTGTTTCGCCGCAGCTTCTTACTGGTTTTAAGACCGTAGAAGGTTTGAAAAATTTCTTCCGTTGGGCTAATATTGCTAAAGGAAAGCTTTTATACGAGGCAGGCCATGTGCGTCAAGTTAAAGGGACTCTCTAACGCTCGGCAAATTTTTTTAGATTGTGGTAAAATTGGGCAGATCGTGCGTCACATTTACGGCAACGAGCACGCTTTCATCCCACAAAAGGGAATTAGATTTTTAATTTTGCTCTCAAAGTGGTGCAAAAAACACCGCTAGCGACACCCAACAGCGTGCTCGTCATTTTCCAAGTGTACGAGAACCAACCCACGCAGGCATACATATTCTGCCGAAAAGCTACTATGCAGGTATGTCTTACAAGCGTACTTCACCCTATGAGACACGTAGTTACAACGTGCAAGAGCAATTTGTTTCTTTTTTTTTCCGCTGTGCTTTCGGGGTGGCGCAGGTGGCGTTGCCTTCGAATTCGGCTGCCTGCACAGGCATAACTTTGCCAGGGGCAGGATACACCCGCCTGCCTGGGAGTTGTTGAACGCCCCTACGCCAAATTTACCACGCATGGTAGAGCTCCAGTGGGTGCCGGCTCATTCTGGGAATCCCGGAAACGAGGCTGCCGATAAATTGGCCCGAGGTTTGATTTGCCGGGCTCAGGACAGCCTCGATTCGGGCTTCACGAAGGAGCGGGCGCACACCTTTGCAGAGCTCACGCAAATGACCCGTTTGAACCGTCGGACTTATCCTCCTCCAAACCCCACCCTTAGCCACTCCCAACAAGTCCTATGGAGACGCCTCCAGACCCGCACACTCTCTTCCCCACAACTGCTGTCCCACTACTGTGGCACTTCCCCTGCATGCACCCTATGCGGCGAACCCCACGCCACACTTTCCCACATCCTCTTCGGCTGCACTGCTGATCCTCCCCCGCAGGGACAGCCCGCTATCTCATGTTGGGAGGACTGGGAGGTCCTGCTGTCGTCTACGGACCTGGCACTACAGATTGCTGCGGTGACTCGGGCTGCCGATGTCATTTCCACAAGAGGCATCACCATGTAGACGTGGCATGGGACCGCGCGGTGGTCCAGGGACCCGGGGGTCCAAACACACTGGCAAATAAAGTTTTTCACTCACTCACTCACTCTAGGTTGGTCATAGTATAGATGTTCTGTGGCCAGCCACTGTACCTCCGCAAAGCCTCAAATAGTTCCTTCCTTTGAACTTTCCATGTCACCAAAATAAAGCGAGGGTGGAAACAATAATGGATAGGTGCATAAACTGGATGGATGGATGGATATTAGGAGCGTCCCCTTTATAACGGGGCGGTGGCCGGGCCACCAAGCTCTAGCTTTATTTCTTTTTCGTTTACAACCATTTCTTTTCCCGAATCACACATATTTTCACAACTAATTTTTTACTTCGTCTGTTTATTTTATCTATTATCGTTCCTCTGTGATGAAACAATCTTACCCGAACTACCTTTCGCTTTTGTTTGCTCCATACTTTTGCGCCACCAATGCTCTAAGCGCCTTTTACTTATATCTATCGCCGGCATGTTCAGCTTTCCCCTGTTACTCCTGAAACCCATGGCCTCCTGTAGGGTAGTGTCCACAGCTACACCTGGGTGGACATCTGTACATTCAATCAAAATATGGTCTGTCGTTTCCCTAGCTTTTCCACAGCACGTACATGTATCCCCTTCTTTATTGAATTTTGCTCTGTAACTTCGGGTTCTCAGGCAACCGGACCTTGCCTCAAACAGTAAAGCGCTTCTCTTTGAATTATCGTAAAAATTTTCTCTCTTGATTTCGTCTTTCCCTTTTCGGTAGTTGTTCAATGCCGGTTTCTTCTCCATTCTAGCTATCCAATCCGAGTTCTCCGCCGCTCTGACCATGCTCTTAACGCTCTTTTTCGTCCCATCCGTTTCGTTACTGGATGTATACTTACTGGTAAGCTTCCTAGTTCTCTTCCTCCATTGTGAATCAACGTTCGTCCTATACAAATACCTGAATACTTTCGCTGCCGATCTACTTTCTTTCATATTCCTTAATCTCTGTTCGTACCTAATTTTACTCTGAGCTTCCCTTCCCTCAAAGTCAGACCATCCCAAATCCCCCTTAACAGCCTCATTTGTGGTCTTCCCATGGGCGCCCAGTGTGAGACGTCCGACCGTCCTCTGATTCACGTCCAGCCCTGATTGTACCTCTGACCTCATGCACACCACTGAGTTTCCGAATGTAAGTGCTGGCACCATTACACCTTTCCACAAACCACGAATTACCTCGTACCTGTTGTAACCCCACAGCGCTCTATGCTTCATTATTGCGGAGTTCCTCTTTCCTTTAACTATCATAGCTTTTTCTTGTACTTCCATGTATCTATTCCCATCATTTATCCATATCCCGAGGTATTTGTACTCTCGTACTCTGGGTATCTCCTCGCCCTGTATTGATATGGTCTGATCGTTGCTGTCATTGAATATCATCCAGCCGCATTTTGTCACACTAAATTTTAGCCCTAAATCTTCACTTTCCCGACCACATATACTAACCAGACCCTGCAAATCTGTTCGACTGTCTGCGAATAGCACAATATCGTCTGCATAAAACAACCCGGGGAGCTTCTGTTCTATCACTATACCTGCCTGTCTGTACGACAGCTTAAAACCAATATTGCTCATCTCCAATGCTTTCTCCATTCTCCTCATGTAAAGCATGAATAATAGTGGGGACAACGGGCATCCCTGCCTCAACCCTTTAGCTATATCGACGGCCTCCATTCTACCATTACTCGCCATACCTTCCCATTCCACAGATACTGTATTTCCACTGTATATTTCCTTTAAGAGCTCTATACAGTCATCCCCTATACCAACCTCTTTCATTATGTCCCATAAAATATTCTGATTCACATTGTCGTACGCACCTTTAATATCCAAAAATGCCAAATGTAGAGGTCTGTTCTCTTTTCCGGCTATTTCTATACACTGAGTAAGTGAAAAAAGGTTATCATCTAATCTCCTGTCGACTCGAAATCCATTTTGGAGTTCGCCAAAAGTGCCATTAAGCTCTGTCCATATCTGCATTTTAAATTTAATTGCCTGCATCGCCAACCTGTAGAGTACTGATGTAATGGTCAGTGGTCTATAGGAGCGAATGTTATTTTTCTCTCCCTTGCCCTTATAAATGAACTTCATCCTACTTTGACGCCAACTGTCCGGTATTCGCCTGTCCTGAAGACTCAGACTCAGAAACTCAGACTGAAGACTCAGAAAATGTGCAATATATGAGACAGTAACGCGATTATTGTGTGTCGCGCCCATAGGACGACATGTAAACGATGGCAACAGGCTGGAAGCGTCATCTGTCGTGATGCGGAGAAAACTCAACTTCCCCCTCGCCCAAGCGTTACATTAACGGGCCGCCGCCGCGCGCTGCCGCGGCATAGCAGTTTCCTCTCCTCAAATACTTCTTTCTCCGTGCCCTCGGCACAGGTGTTGGAGCGGTGCCAAGTAGGTCACGCCGCAGCTGGGCGTTGACGTCACGCTCCCCTCGCACGCTTCCCTCGCAGGTGCGCGCGTACGTCACTCTCTCCCTCACCCGCCGGAGCGCCCGCAGCTGCCGGCTCCAACGCCCGCTCGCCTCCCGTGTCTGCGTTTCAAACAAACGTTTACACCAGTAAACGCTACACCGAATTTCGCTTCAAACTGTTCTTCCAGCACCCGCGTTAGCGCCGTTCTACCCGTGACGCCACCCGTGCGCAACGCTGCTGCTTCGCATCCCATCAGGGTTTCCTTCGGGGAGATGGTCCAAGTTTTTTTCTTTCACCATACTTACCGTATTTACCCGCATAATTTGCGACCTCGCATAATTTGCGCACCCCTTATATCTAGCAGCTTCGCAAAAAAAAAAAAATATTCTTCGCATATTTTGCGCTCCCCGTTCCCAGCTCGCCGGCGCGCACGCACGGACAGACTTTGAACAGCCGCGCCCCTCACTGTGCAGGCGAGCGCAGTCATACGCAAAAGGAGCTGCGAGTGCGATGCCCCTTTTTCCGATTCTTTTCTCCGGAAGCCCCTGAAGCCCACAGTACGGTCGCTAGAATAAAAGCATGCGAGTGGGGGCGACGAAAACGTCGGAAACAGATCAAACGAGCCCGGCCTATCTCCGTCGCTCGGAGGGCGGATGCGATAACATTACCCCGATCGGGACACCTGCCGTCGATGCCGGGAGGAAGGGCCCCGCCCGTCTTTAACGAGCATGAAAAGACGCTAGGCGGGGGTGTGTCGCTCGGCTGCCGAGATAGTGCTGGAGCGCGCGCTATCTCGGCAGCCATCAGCGGGCGGCTCGTAAACAGTTCTACGTGCTGCGCTCTCAACGCGAAGGGACTGCGGAAAGTGTCCCTGAAGTAGCCGTATTCCCTTACACCAGCGTCTTGCAGTGTTACATGAGATCGTATCCAAAAGAGTTACCGCGCTAGTTGCATTATATTACACGTTATTCCAAACGTGTTCGCGAAATCTCCGCGTAATTCGCGCACCCCCTTTACGGAGCTCTAAAATCGCAAAAAAAAGTACGCTGATTACGCGAGTAAATACGGTAAGTTCTCTTCTGTCTACAATGTTGGCATTGCTGTTACGCAACTGAAAGAGTTCAGTTTTGCGTTCTCGCTCATTTTTCACTAGTGGCTACAACAACAAAAATAGATTGTTACTGTTCATTGCATTGAAGCAGCAGCTTGTGCACTGTGCTGCATTCCTTACACACATACTTAAACTTAAATGCCTTGTATGCTATGTTCCATGAAATGCAAGGTAGTTAATGGCTCAGTTAGTCAAGCTACATGACTGTATAAGCCGCTTGAGTGTTATCACAATATTTGACACACGCCCATATTGAGTGAACATTTTAGTACTCAAACACATAGATTTCTTCACATGATTACTTGTATGACCGTGACAAGAAAGGGTTTATTATATTAAGCACATAAAAAAATAAATATGTGTTCTCCAGGCAAAAAACGCCTGCTATTTTCGGTCATGCTTAGAATCCCATATCGCAAGACGATGTCACTGCAGCATTGCGTTTACACATTGATGTTTCCTGCTTAACTTATTCATAAGGACGCTAAGTGCACTTTACCGTATACCTCAAATGCACCTCAGCAGCCAAACCGTAATAACTGTACCGAACCGAAGGTGCGACGATGACATAGCATGCTCATGACACAGGCTCTCAGTGATTTTAAGAAGGAGCAAAGGATGCAATGCAAAGCCAAATAATACTACAACTAATACTTTTATGTTTGATAAGAATACATGAAAGCTTTCAACACTGCACCAGCTCAGGGGAACAAACATACTGGAGGGTATAACTTAATGAGCAAACAGACAATGAAGCCATTAAGTTGCTCATTAAGTTGCTCATTAAGTTGTTTCTAACAAATAAAGAACGAGCCCTTGACCCCTTCCCTTTCGTTATACTGGAGGGTATGTGTGACGTACACACGTGTAAGAGTGCAGTGGCCAGCAGATGCAAGGAGCTATCCATGCTAGGGAGCTCCGTCCACTCGCCGCTAGGTGCCAAATGTGTTCGACTTCGAGGCCAATACTATACACATTTCCAAAGAAGGGTTGCTGGGCGCTGCCATAACTGCCACTGGGTTGTGCCAAATTGCCCCCCTTCCCCTAGGCCCCCCACAAAGAAGAAACACTGCCGAGACTGTGAAGTAGCAATTTGTGCGAGTTGCTATAAAGTCAGTATCAAACAGATTACACCCACGAATACAAATAAACAGACGACACAGCTTTTTTTACTGCTGTATCACAGCCGAATATGATGGTGCCCCTTGCCTCTTGAGAACTCTCCCCTCCTCCTTTCCTCATCACCACTTCCCTTTCCCACCCCCTTGCTATACTATGAGGCTATGCTATGAAAAGACTCCGCCTTCATGTTCTACTTCTTCTAAGTTCTACTTTATCTTTCTTTCTCTGCTTTAGTCCCCATCCCCCGCACAGGACGGTTGAGGTGTCCTCCTAGACGAGAGACAGTTACTATCCTGTGCTTTTTCTCTTCTTTTCAATTAAAGAATCTCTCTCTCTCCGCCTTCATGAGGGCATTAGTGCGAGAGAAGTGCACGCGCACATATTTCATGATGATGATAATTTTCTGTTCGCACTGGATGGCACAACGAAAAGCTTCAACAGCTACGCTGTTCAAATAAAAAGAAAAGCTGTTACAGGCAAGACAGTAGGGGGTATGCAGTTGACATCAAGGACTGCTAGCAGCGGTCGCTGTGTTGCAGGTCCCTGCACCCACCCCATGTGCACAAAACTGGCCACACGCGCTGTGTGCGAGCTCCGTACAATATCTCAGATCAAACCTCTGAAATGCCTCTTACGACACACGGACAGCATGTACGAATAGACCTGCAAATACGAGACCGCCCGGCAATGGTGTCGCCGCCTGACGAATCAAGGCTCGAAACAGGGTGTGCACCTGTCTTCGCACAGCGGCTCGCTCACGAAAGGAACACACCAGCGTTTGCTCTCGGCAACAAGGAACCACCCCCGTGTGATTGGATGCCGCAGGGGGTGATTAGCCACGTTCGCTTCAGCGGTGCTGCTTCTCTTGAAGCAAATATAGCCACAGTCTCCAACAAACGGTACGAGACACAAAATCTCAGTCCTGACACTATGCCAAGAGGCCCACTGCAGGGTACCTTTCCTGCTCAATGCAAATACCATACATCTCTTACTTGCACTGCATGGTCGCGGAAGAGAGAACTCGATTCGAGAGTGCTCGGCGGCAAGCTGCAGGCAAGACGCACGCAGTGTGGTATTCAGCCAATCAACCCCTTCCTGCTCAAGCGCCCAGTCTTGCGGTTGCTTTCCCCGTTGCACACGTGCTCGGCATGTGTGCAACGAGGAAAGCGACCGCAAACTCTACGTGCTCGGCGCGTAGAGTGTGCAAGCGGATTGCAATGTTACAACCTTTTTTCAAAGAGCGGATAGTCCTCACTCTACTTGTAGCTGCTCTATTTCGTCATAGAGCAGATTGCTGCTATTGGCTGCTGCTGCACCCACGTGCGGGCCTCCAGTGTTTTCTTGCTTTCTTGTTTTTAATCGAAAGCACATGCGTGCTATGTGGTCATTTTTTTTTTTGCATTGGGAGTGCATAGGCAAACTGTTTGCCACAAATATGCAAAATTGCATTTGTAGAGGTGAAAGTCTCATAGGAAAGTGTCCCTGAACGACCTCGGCCTGACGCAGACAGTACGGTAAAAAACGTGCAGTAAATACCACATTTCTCTAGGTTTCCTTTGGTTCGTAATGGAACCAAAGTATGCTACGTGCTTAGACGAATTAATGAATAAAAGTTATTAATTGTTGATGAGTGAGCGTAGGTGTGTAATATGGACTATGGGGCTCGAATTCAAACCCCAGTAAGAGTTGAACCCAAAATCTTGATTGGATTAGGGTGGATAAACACAGATTAAAGCAGATTATGGTATGGATTAATCCATAGAGTTAATCCATACCTGAAGCCACATTTTCCCACCTAAATCCATCTTAATTTATCTGAATCGTCCTTATCCCTCGTTCATCCGCTTCAGCCCATTTTAATCCACCTCAATCCAACCCAATCCACCTTAAAGGTGTTTTGACATCCAATTTGTGGCTTGTATGTTCTTTAAACATTCCTTGCTGCTGCAGGAGGCATGACAAATGCTCGAAGATAATCATATTCTCATGCATCTAAATCATTAGGATTTTTGCACCATAACAGGCGTAGTGTACCATCCTGCTTGCGAAAACTTGCTTATCTAACTTTCGTGCGACCACAGCTCGAGTACGCGCCTCCCATTTGGTCACCTCATCAGAAATACCTAATCGAATCCTTAGAAATCGTTCAGAATAGAGTAAGCAGTTCCATTGCTCACAATTGCAGTGCCCAGTTTAGTATCACGCAGATCAAAGATGAACTATCATTACAACCGTTAAGTACACTTGCGGAATAGTTTTCGGTGCTCTATTCCGCAAGTATGACCTACCAACTAGCCCAACACTTCACTGTACAGTTAAGTACACGTCGTAATATTGCATTGCTATCTTTGTTTCACAACATAATTCACTCTGATGAGTTATCCTTACCATGCTTGAACACCAAGTCTACACATTGCAAAGATTGCACAACACTCTCAGCTATGCCCGCCTATATGGTACCAACGCAATGATTTAATTTTTCACCATTACCTCGCGCTATCTGTCTCTGGAACAGCCTACCGGATAACATTGTTTTGCTTGAAGATCATGACGCCTTCTCTATTCAACCGACAAAACATTTTACACACCGCGCTTAGTTTCCTTTATTTATATTGTGGGCATTTACTATGCACTACTTCCTCATCTGTACATAATCCTCATCATCCTGCTGTGGTTGAGCTTCATCTTCGGTGCCTCGGCATCATCATTATCGTGTGTGGGCCTTGGCTGGTTCGCTGCTGAGTGTGCAGTCCTAATAAACGTCGTCGCTACCGAGACGTCATACTTGGTGGAGGTGGTTCTTCGATCCTCAGTCCTCTGTCCAGTCAGTCTCCCACCTGGAGCTTCGCTCGGGTCGCCGCTTGCGCTCACTGTCCGCCAGCATGGATCACGACTCCCCGCCCTCCACTTCTGCCGCTACCGCTTCTGTGACACGTCAAGCCACACCTTACGTTGTCAGCAGCCACCAGCGCGACCCCCACCTCTTCGCTGGTCTTCGTGGGGAAGATGTCGAGGACTGGCTGGACGACTACGAGCGAGTCAGTTCTGCTAATCATTGGGACAACCCTCTCAAGCTCAGCCATGTCTCCTTCTACCTGACTGGCGTGGTGAAGACATGGTTCTTCAATCACGAGGTAGACTTGACTAACTGGCCTACTTTTAAGGAGCATTTTCGCCAAGTCTTCGGTACACCGGCGGTTCGTTCAACAATCGCAAAGAAAACCCTCGATAATCGCCAGCAACAACCAGGCGAGTCTTACACATCGTACATTGAGGATGTTCTTGCTCTCTGCCACCGTGTGAATGCATCTATGTCGGAGTCGGACAAAGTACGCCACATCATAAAAGGCATCCGAACCGTCGCCTTCAATGCCCTGGCAGTCAAGAACCCAGCTACAACCGCTGACATCGTCACAACGTGTCAGCGCCTGGACGAACTCGAGTCTGTTCGCCTTCAGTCTGACGCCGGGGAAGTCGGGGAATATTCTACGACGGATCCACACCTGCGCGTCATGATACGGGCGATGATACGCGAGGAATTACAATCGATGGGCTTGACATCGCCATCGGTTTGTCACAGTCAGCCTTCTGGAACTGGCTTGCGTGAAGTCATCAGAGAGGAACTGGCGTCCTTGACCTGCACTTCGCACGTGCAGCCCTCAGTCTCTCGCCCCCTAGCACCGTACGCGCAAGTCGCTGGCTCCCCAACGGGCCACGCCAACCCAACGGTGCCTGTAACAACCTACGCGTCCGTTGCTGCGGCGTCTCCACCGAACATGCCGTTAACGCCGCCTGAACCTCCATCCGCACACCTCGCAGCACTGGCTCCCGGTGCACCGAGCCCTCTGTACTACCCGCCTTGGCGCCCTCCCCGTCCCACGTGCTATTATTGTGGTTATCGCGGGCATATATCACGTTTCTGCCGCAAACGACAACAGGACGAGCGTCGGGGATACGACATACATGAACGCGACTTTTCAAGGGGAGCAACTCCTGAGAACCGGCGTTTCCCTTCTCCTCCGCGCCGTTCTCCCTCTCCGCCCCCATCGACTCACGAACGAAGCACTTACCGTTCAGCCAGACGCCGCTCCCCTTCGCCGTTTCGCCGGTCCACGTTACCACTACGGCCCGTCTCACTCGCATCTAACGTTCGTCCGGAAAACTAAGTGATGCAGTTTTTGGAGGAAAAACTGCACACCTACACAGGACTGAAATTCCTCCAGCACGCCCGTCCAATGTTCTTTCAGTATTTGTCGAAAAGGTACACGTCGATGCTTTGGTGGACACAGGTGCGACCATTTCCGTTATTCACGCTGATTTATGTTCCCGTCTCAGAAAAGTCACGACACCGTACGATGGACCGACGTTAATTGCTGCTCAGGGGGACATGGTCCGCCCTTCTGCTGTTTGTACCGCACGTGTACAAATCGACGACATCGTCCACCATATACAGTTGGCTGTGCTGTCCCCGTGTTCGCATCAACTCATTTTGGGGTGGGACTTTCTCTCATCTGCCTCCGCGTCTATTTGTTGCGGGTAACGCATCGTGCACCTTACCGACACCGACTACTCGCTTGGGGAAGACACTTACACGTCGTCACACCTGATCGCTGCTGAAGATACCGAACTCCTCCCCGGCCGACCACGACTCATTACGTCCAGAGACATTGACAAAGGTGACGTCTTGATTTCCCCGTCTTCCTGCTGCCTCGCGAAAGGCATCGCTTTTGCACCAGGTGTGGTCCGGTTTCACAATGGCAATGCGCTCGTCACCGCTACGAACTCAACGGCGGAAAAAGTCCTGCTCCCACAAAGCACCACAGTGGCTTGCGTGGCCGACACAGGGCCTGTTTGCATTGTGCCACTTAAACCTGCCACCTCCGGCGACTGTCTTCTCGGTGCCACCGCTTCTCCGTCTTCCCTTACTGCAGCCATTAGCAGTGACCTGACACCTTCGCAAACGCAGCAGCTGCTTGCTTTGTTAAAGAAATACGAGAATTCTTTTGATGTATATTCGTCGACTTTGGGCCAAACAACCGTTGCAACGCATCGCATTCAGACAGATGGAACATCTATCGTGCGCCGACGTCCGTACCGCGTGTCTCTGGCGGAGCGAAAAATCATAGAGGAAAACGTTGCCGACATGCTACAACAGAACGTGATCCGACCCTCAGCTAGCCCTTGGTCATCTCCCGTCGTTTTGGTCCGGAAAAAAGACGGTTCGGTACGCTTCTGTGTAGATTACAGGGCCCTCAATAAGATTACCCGAAAGGACGTATACCCCATGCCGCGAATTGACGACGCCCTTGATTCGCTTCAAGGAGCAGAATACTTTTCCAGCCTGGATCTGCGTTCCGGCTATTGGCAGATCCCCATGCATGAAGCTGACAAAGAGAAGACAGCGTTTTCCACCCCAGATGGTCTTTTCGAATTCAACATAATGCCTTTCGGGCTATGCAACGCACCTGCGACTTTTGAGCGCATGATTGACACCGTGCTGCGTGGCCTGAAATGGAAAACATGCCTGTGCTACCTGGACGACATTGTCGTCTTTTCGTCGACGTTTCCTCAGCACTTGCAACGTTTGGAGGAAGTTCTAAAGTGCCTGGCCGACGCTGGTCTTCAGCTGAACACGAAAAAGTGTCGCTTCGCCAGCCGATCTATTAAGGTCTTGGGGCATGTTGTGAGTAAGGACGGTATCCGCCCTGACCCTGAGAAGATTTCGGCGGTCCTTCGCTTCCCTCGCCCCGAAAGACCCAAAGATTTGCGAAGCTTCCTTGGCCTTGCGTCATATTTCCGTCGATTTATCCGAAACTTTGCCTCCATCGCTGCGCCACTGCACAAACTACTTGCGTCTGGTGTACCGTTTCTCTGGTCGCAAGAGTGTGAAGCAGCCTTTGAAACTTTGAAGGGCGCACTCACATCGGAGCCCGTGCTTTGCCATTTTGATGAGACGGCACCGACGCTCTTGCACACAGACGCTAGCGGCCGCGGCATTGGAGCCATTCTTCTGCAACGCGACAACTCTTCGCGAGAGAGAGTGATTGCATATGCCAGCCGTGTACTCACTGACGCCGAGAAGAACTACACGATCACTGAGCAGGAGTGCCTAGCAGTGGTTTGGTCCATACAAAAGTTTCGACCCTACTTGCACGGGCGTCATTTTACAATTGTTACGGACCACCACGCTTTATGCTGGCTCTCCTCGCTCAAGAACCTGACTGGACGCCTGGGCCGCTGGATTCTCCGACTGCAAGAATATGACTTTGACATTGTCCATAAGCCTGGAAAAACGCACCAAGACGCTGACGCTCTCTCTCGTTGCCCGCTTCCTGCGCAAACTCCCGAAACCTCGACAAATGTGTCGCACAGAAGCTCCTCTGCCGTCCCTTCTGCTCCGGTCTCCTCTCTAGCCTCAATAGACGACTTTTCTCCGGCCAACGATCAAACCTTCGCTTCTCGCCAACGGGCTGACCCTTATTGCCGACGCATTATGGACTACATATCTGACGCCGTTCGCCCACCTAACGCCCGACTTCGCCGCCAACTCACCAACTTCAGGCTACACAATTCCGTGCTGTATCGGCGCATTTTCCATCCTGACGGCCAACGCTGGGTGCCCGTGCTGCCACGTTGTCTTCGTGCACCGGTCCTTGAAGCATTTCACGATGACCTGACTGCTGGACATCTAGGTTTTCACAAAACCTACCATCGGATCCGAAGCCGCTTCTATTGGCCAGGTCTTTCTACTAGTGTGGCGAAGTACGTCAGTTCCTGTTCACCGTGTCAGCGTCGCAAACTCCCAACATCCGCTCCTGCCGGCGAGTTACAGCCTATTCCCTGTCCCCTTGCACCATTCGAGGTTGTTGGCGTCGACCTCTACGGACCCCTTCCTGTCACTGCCGCTGGAAATCGATGGATAGTGACCGCCATCGATCACCTGACACGCTACGCAGAGACCACATCGGTGATTACTGGCTCAGCTTCGGAGGTTGCCGACTTTGTCCTCGAAGCTATAATTCTCCGCCACGGCGCTCCTCGAGTCCTGCTGAGCGACCGTGGGAAGGTATTTCTCTCCCAACTTCTTAACGAAGTCCTGCGCGCCTCCGGCACCACCCACAAGACGACATCTAGCTATCACCCACAAAATAACGGCCTGACGGAGAGATTTCATCGCACGCTTGCCGATATGATTGCCGTGTATATACAGCCTGACCACAAAAATTGGGATAAGCTTCTCCCCTTTGTTACGCACGCCTACAACACGGCCGTTCAACGCACTACCGGCTACTCACCATTTTACTTAGTTTATGGACGGTCTCCTACCTCCATCTTCGAGGCTTCTTTCTTCAAATTTCCCGTCCCTCTCTCTACATCGTGCAGCGAAGAATTCATATCACGACTCGCCCAGTGTCGCCAGCGGGCTCGCATAAATACAGAAGCCAGACAACAAGACCGCAAGATAATTTATGACACATCCCATCGAGCTGCATCATTCCGATCTGGTGACGAGGTACTCCTGTTGACGCCCTTGTGCACTCCTGGTTTGTGCGAGAAGTTCCAGCCGAAATTCATCGGGCCATACATTGTACTGGAGCAGACATCACCTGTCAATTATCGTGTGGCTCCGGTTGTCGCGGCACCGAGGTCGTCCACATCTCCCGCATGAAACCTTTCATGCGGCGTTATCCGTCGCCGTGAGCTGCGGCCACGATGGCCGCTTTCATGCGGGGGGGAAATAGTGTGGGCATTTACTATGCACTACTTCCTCATCTGTACATAATCCTCATCATCCTGCTGTGGTTGAGCTTCATCTTCGGTGCCTCGGCATCATCATTATCGTGTGTGGGCCTTGGCTGGTTCGCTGCTGAGTGTGCAGTCCTAATAAACGTCGTCGCTACCGAGACGTCATAATATGCATATTTTTCTTGATAATTTTGTCAATCCCATTACATTTGCATTGTTCATTGCACTGTCACGTGCTTGAGTCATTATTAGGGTACAAACACAAAACTGTATTATATTCTGGCCGTGTAAAATTTTTCCTCTGTAATAGTTACTGTCATGATATGCAATCTTTTTCTTCCATCTGTGTTTACTTTTTTGTTACATTCTTTTTTTACTGTTATTTTTTTTCCGTAACATCTATACGTTGGTTTTTTGGAGCCATCTTAACTTTGTGGTAGGTTTTGAATGCGCATATTGCATATATGTTGTGCATTGAACTGCACCGTATGCCCCCCTCACCCTATGCCTCTCCTGGGGCCTGTGAGGTATTGCTAAATAAAAAATTAAATAAAAACAACTTTCAGTTTCACTTTCTGGGCACCGAGTTGAACAGCGACGTCACTATCTAGGGACGCACACGCTGTTACATCATCTGCTGGGGCCCCAATGCTCAGTGTTCTCCCTGCCTCCACGTGCTCACCAACACCCGCAGGGAATAGAAAACAAAACATCCATCTATTCTTGCCCAGTGCTGCGGTTCACCGCTCCTTACATGTCACTCTAATGTGATATGCCATCATTAAAGCTTTCGTTGTGCTTCCAACACAGTGGCGCAGGTGTCAGTCATGATTGTGATAGGTCTCAATCGCAAGAACGAGCATTAGGGCACTGTGGAAGCAAATTAATATATGTTTTTAACGTTTACTGTGGTTAACACTTCGTGGTGAGTGTCCTTAACCTGCCTTAATCTACCCAAATCTATCTTAATATAGTCCATCATAATCTGCCTTAATCTGCTTTAATTCTAGCTTAATATGTCTTGACCATTTCAATCCGCATTAATCCAAGGAAAGGCCATGGGCTCGTGCCCTACATGGGGTTTGAGCCTTTTAAGGTCCTGGGTTTGAATAACAGACAGTTGCATGTTTAAAGTCCCCCAGGAGATTTAACTCATCAAGAATCACGAATCGATTGTATTGGCATCTATCGAAAATGTTGATAAAAGAAACATTGCAGTCATCCCGTACATACGTACATACGCGGCGCTGGTAAGTATTCAAAAGCACTTGTTTGATGTGAGCTTTCAGTTATAGATGTGAAATATTCATTAAATTTATCCCGAAAGAGACGAGGAGACAAATAGATAAAGAAAGGGAAAATTAGTACCCATTCATTTGTAGCACAAGGTGAGCACTCTGTACAGGCATTCGTCCCGGGTTCAAACACCGGACCAGGATGAATTTTTTGGCAGCTAAGAAGCTTTCATTTCTGAGAAATTCGTACGGATTTCCTTGTAGCTTTGTGCTACAAAGAGGTAGATGCTACTTTTCCTTTCATAAGACCTTACTCCACCTTACGGGTTTCCGCAGTAGATGTAGAAAGAGATGAAGGAAGACAGAGAGATGAAAAAAAGATAAAAGACACATGAAGTAAAAAAACATGAGTTCACAAGGTGACGGCGCTTGCTTACATGCCACTCTGCCTACTAAGATTGCACAAGTGTGGAACAGTGCGCAACTGGCTTATTCATGGCAAATGGATGATCATACCTTGAAAAGCCGATAAACACACCCGGATTTTCTTTTTACACCTCCCAAACAAAATCCCTCATTTGTACAGAAGGCCACGGCTACAATATTTTGTGGACGTACAAGCTCCGTGCATCATGTAAATTTCATAGACCGATTGCTGCACCCCTGATAGCACTTCCCCAGCCCTGTCTGCCCCCATTGTCGACCAGCACTGCGAAACTGCGCCTCTAGCCTGTGGTGATGCAGTTTTAACGCGATAGCGTTAAAATAGCTCGTCTCTCCGTGAGCAAAAAATTGCCCGTGAGCGAAAAATAACAGCTCCAAAAATGGACAACTGTCCACATAGTGGAACACATATCAAGAAATGTCTCGATTACCATGGCCTCCGAGACGGCGGGCGCGCCCGCCCTCTCCCTCCCTCTCTCCTTCGTCCGCTCTGCATCCACTTTTTTAGCATTTCGTTTCACGACACCATTAAAGAAGTGAAGTACTGCAGTTGCCATTTCACCGACCATAAGGCAATGCTTGTTGCGGATGGCCAGAAGAGGTCTCCAGAAGAACAAATTGAACAGCTGCTAGATAGTTAACGCACGAAGGACGTCAGAAAGTGACCATTTACGAATAAAAGTGTCACGCCTACGCGCAGTTCATAATACAGGACCATGTGGCTACATCACTGTACAATATTTCCATGAAGTTGATATAAATGTGCTGTTAAATAGACCGAAAACTATAGATACTATAGATACGTATAGAGTTTCTATAGATACGATCACTATAGATACGTCGCGCGCGCGTGTTTGTGTCTGTACGTGTGTGTGTGTGTAATAACACACATTAATAAGTGTGTACTGAGTGGTTGAAGTGCACAGTAGGGGCCGGATTTCGCTATCGCGTTCAACTCTTAAAGGCAAAACTTAAGGGTCCTCCAATTTTTGAATGCACAGTTGTCGCGCTGTTTTTTTTTTGCCGGTGAAGATTGTAACCGCATTGTGTCTTAAGGAGGCCAGGGGCTTAACACAGCAAGTTTCAGGCAGTTCTTTAGAGGGCCAATGTGATGAAAGTACAAAGATAGTCAAATTCGTGATGTCACACTCACGTTCAAGTGCCATATATGGAGCAAATTTTAAACGAGCTCTGTCCTTCACATTCACTCCTAATAATAAACTTATGATGACAATGTTAACGACAGTTGAGCTCACAATGAATCATTTATTAGCCAAGGCTGACATAGCATTTCACTTTGGTGCCCCTTTAAGGGGGGGGTGGGGGGGCCAATGCTCTTAGAGATGAAATTTCACGAAAAAAACTGATTTTCAAGGATTTTCTAAAGATGGTATATTTGTAACCTACAGGAATTGCTGCAGATGCTGACCAAATTTCTGCCATCTCAGATGGATATTTCAGCCACAATAGCAGTTTATATCCCCAAGGCAACTTTGGCCATAAAAAAACAAGAAAAGTAGACTTTTTTCATCCCATACTGCTGCTAAGCTACGTACTATGTTGCAGCAATAGGCATTCATGTTACATCCCTGATAGTCACAAATCACCTAACGTACTTCAATACTTTGTACAGCATTAGGTTCAAAATGAGCTTTATTCATTTTCTTGCGTTTTCTTAAAACATGCTTTCACTCACCCTGTCTGTTTAGTGCAGCAATTTCTCACGCTCTAGAAGAGATACAGCTTTAATTTTTTTCGATATATGAGGATTAATGTATGGAGCTTGAAATGCTACAAGCAGAGTCTTGTTTTCTCTCCCAGGAGCTCTTTCATTTACCTTTGTTCTTGTTCATTAGTAGTTGAGCTACCACTGCTGAACCACAACAGGCTGCTCAACTACTAATTGTTGTTTGATTTGGAAGCTTTGCAGCATTTCAATCTGTACATATTCTGCTTTCACTCATGCATCACCAATAACCTTCTGGCCACTGTACCTTTATCTGATGCCTCACCAAATACTAGTAATTAACATTTCATTACCTTATAACTACTTGAGTGATCAAAAAAATAATTGTACCTTTAGATTCACCATTGAAAAATGCACATATATGGGTGGTTTTAAACTGAATTCAACCAACATACAAACAAGACAGCTCCACGTACGACTGTCCCTTAAAGAGCCCCTAAATCACCCAGAGGTCAAAATTTAGTTGTGGTGTTGCTTTTGTGCTGGTGTCCACAATGAACACGTAGCTGTAGGAATTTTTCTAAACGGTGCCGAAATATTGGAGTTACATGCGTTTGATTATTAAAACACGGCGCTTGTTTGTTTTGCTCTCTCCTGCGCCCCACCGGCCACTTGCCGGTGCCACCTCCTCGCAGAGTGCTCCTCCGAATGTCACGTGACATACATCGCCGATGATGCGCATTCGGTTGACGCGCCTCCGCCGAGCTCCCACGTTCGTGCAAGTGTTTTGTTGGTGCTGCGCCAACGCTCTCTGTTAGAGCTATCCGTCGTGTTCTGACAGTTGCTACAGTTTCTAGTCGGCTGTACATCACTTGCACTTGCGTAGTGCAGTTACAAATTCAGAAGCGTGCACACGCAAACATCACACGAACGACACATGACGAGGAAAAACAAATAGGCAGGGAGCGCGTGCATCTGCTAGCAAACTGGAAGTCGAAGTTGGTCGCAGCTAACTTTGGTATGCTGGAAATGGCCGGTGAGGCGCACAGGATTGTTTTTTGAGTTTGTGGCGCGGCCGCAGCATGTAGCGCTGCCACATTTGACATCCTTCATCGTGATGGCATTCTCAACTTGATGCGTGTGTGAACTTGAAATGTTAAAAAAGAATGCCGGGGATGGTTTAGGGGCCCTTTAAATTAGTAGCATTGGCGCACATCCGTATGGAAACAAAATATGCTGCAACACTCAACTGTTCGTAGGCGTCATCCCACTGCCGGTACAGAGCCTGGATGTGCTTCCCAATGCCCAAGTCTTCTCTGCGGCCGCTAGCACCAAGTCTGTGAGCTTTCACCTTAACATCCAGCAAGGAGTTCTGGATGTCATTTAGTGAAGCCAGTGCCATCTGCACAGAAAAGGTGTACCACGGTACACCGTCGATGTAACAGCTGCGCCGCGAATGAAATGCTGCTGCTATGCGTGACCCAATTTATTAGATCACTGTTTGTTTTACAACAAAACCATGCATAACATGTCAACAGCATGCAAATTCTTCTGGTTTGCACTGGAAAAGGAAGTTGAACTTAAGAAATTTAACATTTTCTACACTACATATCCAAAGAGATTGCAAGGTCATGTTGACAACAGTGGTTCCACTTTTGGTGAATACTAATCAATATCAGTCTGTTGCAAGTATAACAGCTCTCCCTTTAAAAATTAAGCACTTCTCATTAAACACTAAATGGTGACGCATGTAGCTCAAACTTTCATTACAATGATGAATCACACAACCTCTTAAATGGCTGTTCTTTTAAAAGAACACACTAAGTATGCCCCACTATTACTCAAAGGATATGCCCATTTCTTGTGCATTAACACTACCAAACTCAAGAAATAGCTCCTGTTTTCAAAAAAAAGGCACAAATATACAACAACACAAAGAAGATGATGATCAGATGAGCCCAATGACTTTAGTTCCTTAAACAAGGTGCTTACAACAAGGCAAAAGAGATGAAACAAGGTGTGGCTTGTTATACAAAACAAAAACATGGACAGAGATGTGCGATAACTTTGTCAGCGTAGAGGTATTTTTTCAGCATTGAAGGCAAGAAATTTTACTAATCCACTCATTGATTATGAAAGTGCATATTCTTAGGAAAATATTACAGAAAGCTTTCACTCACAGCTCACATCTAAGCTGGGGAACTCTTTTTTTTTTTTTTTTCATCAGACTGTGCAGAACGCTACCAAAGGAAAACATTTGCCACAAAGGAAAAGCTCAGAAGTCACTGTGGAAATTGTCATTCTAGATAGCAAATCTGAATCAGCACAGGGGTTATGTGCTGGATTAACTACTTTCAGAAATATCAGTCTCAGTTATTGCTGAATGGCTTGTGACCACATGCCAGAAGTCGGAATGCACTTCATCAAATAAGCGAGGACTTGGGATAGTGTGTTATCAAAAAGTGAAAGTGCCAACAAAAGTGGAGTTGACAAACGTTTATTGTTAAAAAAAAAAAAAGAGAAGGAGGTTGGCGAAACAGGTGGGTGGGGCCCCTAGTCCAGGGCTCCACTGGCCTCAGCAGCCCGCCGAGCCTGGTCGAGGAGTGCCACTTGGGCCTCCTTTACAACAAAAGCTACTAAGAATGAGCCACGCAGCATGGCACACATAGAACAATGCCTTCTATGTGCGTTCTCGTTTTCTTGACTGTTTTTCCAGAACGTGATAACAATGTTAGGTTGCAATAATATACTGCTTTCTTCTTGTTTACATATTCCTCTCGACTTTTGTTGCCGATATAAATATACCGACAGCATTTTCTATGTACCCACTTTTCTTGTCGCACTTTGTACAGCCGACGTACACACACGCATACACACACATACAAAAAAAAAGAAAGAAAAAAAAAAACCAGTAAGGAAATGCAAATTCCTTCTATCGTAGGTGAACCCAGCTCTCCCCACGTCACGAGTAATTGCAGCCAATCACGCGCCACCACCGGGCATGCCTACCTTGAGTTCCTGCGCTCTCCGCTCGACAGCCTGGAATCCCTCGGCGGCCATTGGGTGAGGGCGGCTGACGAGCGCTGTCACGTGGCTCAGTTCCTCGCGCAGCGTGTCGATGCTGTGCAGCACGTCGGCCTGGCTCGGCGCGACTTTCTTCTCATCGCGGCCGCTCTCCTGCAGTTCCCTGACCAGGGCCTCCCACTGGCTGATGAGCTCTGCAACCACAAGACGCCTTTCCTTCACATCACAGCCTCGCAAGGAGCCGCGAGGGAATGCTTCCCAGGTTATCGATCGCAGCCAGAGCTAGAATTCTTCCGACTCGTAGGTTGCACGGGCTGTGCCTGTCGTTTCCGGTCACGTCAGTCGATCCGAAAGAGTCGGAGGAAGTGTGAGCTACGAGCAGCTGCCCAGACTCCGCTGGAGGCGGAAAAACTAGGCCGGCCGCGGCGCTGCCAGACGCGCGCGTCAGAACGCGACCACCAGGAAAGAGAGCGAGGGTTACACGTCATACGTGCACCTGAGGGTACGTGCTCTTCGTTCTTTTTTCGGCACCCGCGTGCACGACCTGCGCGTCGCACGTTTGCGGTTCGACAGTGCATTGCTCCGTACACCGCTCGACCTGGAGAGGTGGCGCGCCGGTTGCTGCCCTCTCGGCCTGTCGCGTACGACAGGACTTCCCGCAGGAGTTCCCGTCAGAGTTGCGCTGCTACCCCACACACATGCGAGAACCGACGCTTTCGTCAACGAACGACGCAAATGCTGATTGTGTGTGTGTGGTGCCTTCGAAACACAAGTGCGCGCTGCATTTCGCATGTCCGCCGGCTTCAGGGCATTTTCACTGTTCCGCAGCAGTTTCCGTAGCGTGAAAGAAAACGAAGACGCGTACCTCGACCTTGGCGGCCTCTCCGCCGTGTCGGCCGTGTTCGCAACGGACGTAAGTACGAGCGCGCTCGTGCGACTGCCTTCCGAGCACGCTGCACCATCTGGCGGCGCGAACACTATACGCGCTGGATCGGGCACGGCCGGGCTAGACTGCGCGCGCGCGCTCGTTTGCGCAGTCTAGCCCGGCCGTGGATCGGGAAGAGGACTCCGTGTTACCTGACAGCGGCGCGCCTCTCTGCTTATAACTGCTTTTCGTCAAGCACCGATAAACATTTCCTGAGGCAATACTGAAAGGAAAAAAAAAGAACACCCGACAAGAAGAAACCGTACCTTCATCGCCCCTACAAACTTTTTACGTGCCTCTACTGAGCTCACCGACAAACGGCTGCCCTCCTTTACGTGCCCTAGCTGCCCAGGTCCACTTCATTCTTTATCTCACAGCTACCCAGTAGCGCACTCAGGGGCGATATCTTATAAGGGTTCCCGAAGTGGACCGGTTCACTTGGCATCGCCTGATTGGTCACAATCGCTCTTTTGCTGACGCAAGCGCGGTTCTACCCAATCACGCGCGGGCAAGTGGACCAGTCCACTTTTCGAAACCTTATAAGATACCGCCCCAGGATCTCTGCCAGGGGGGGGGGGGTTCAATTTTTCACCAAGGGCCGGGCACGCGATTACACAGTTGTTGCGTGTGTAAAAAAAAGCAAATAAAATGCCAAATAATAGAAACATCAATGATGATGATTATTTTATTACTTTTTCGGCGCTTTGCAGAGACATTAGCGCCATATTCTTCTAGGACATAGGAGCAGTTACGGAGTGGGAGGGGGGTTACAACCCCCAAACCCCCCCACCCCCGTCGGTGCGCCACTGCAGCTACCCCTGTTTGTACTCCGATTTCTCGCTTTGTCTCTCATTGTGACCATTTTTCGTTCCACTGCGCGATGCGTGGCCCATAACCCTTTTATTATTATTATTATTATTATTATTATCCTCGACGTTTCTTGACTGTAATCCTAATTCTCGTTTTACAGAGCACGTCTCAACGCTTACGGAAACATGGAGAAAGTAAGACATAAGATCGGTTATATACAACTACAAGCGATACGAAATACACACAGAATACTAAATTGCGCCAGTCTGTGTGAAGCATGTCGTATTTATTCACACAATAGCAGCGCTGGCTAATGGTGGCTCTGCCCTCTCAACATATTGAATAAGGTGGGTAACATGCATACGTATGATGTGCCTCGCTTCGCAATGTCCGCCAACTATAGGTGGCGCGCAAGTCGAGCCAACATGGCTGTCTGGAGGAGGGTAGACTATCCGCATGCCCGGAGTGTACGCCGTTCGCCGCGTGTCGTACAGAAGCTTCAACGGGTTTTTCACCATGTCCGACACCAATTAGCTTCCTTTTGCGAAGCCGATTTCATTATTGACCATTTTGGAAACTTCTGTGAAGGCAGAGCTGTTGACATCAGCCTCTTCTTACGTGGTGCCCACAGCACGAAGAAGTCTGCACACCGCGAAGAAGTCGCAGTGAAATGGCAGAAAGAAGTGACCAAAAACTGTCACTTGCGGATCCAAAGGCGTGCCGTGCGCCTCTTCGCATACATCGCGAAGACACTCGCAGGATCAGTTGAAAGTACACGCGTGCAAACTGCCTTGTGTCACACGGACGAAGCTTGTCACTGTAGATCGCAACCGATTGGGTGACATTTTTTTAACCGTATTTTCTGCACAGTGAGCTACCGAAGTGAGTAAACAGTGGCGTCACACGGGCACATGATAGCGACTGGGATCGATCAGGGTTACATTTCTTAATCGCAATCAACGGTGGTCACTGCTACATGGTCCAACGTAATCATGATAGAGCTTAGCGCTGGCGTGGGCCGTATCCGGGAGTTCGGAGCCGAATCGCGATGCGCACATGCCGATCGTCTTGAGATCAGTGTATCATGCTTGACAGCGCGATCAACAGTGCACGCGTGCCAGCACCTGTTCCAGATAGAGCCAAAACAGGATCGGCCTAGATCGTGATCAAAAATGCCCGTTTAATGTGAATCGATGTCAGCATTGACTGAAATATAAACATTCGTTCTTGTGTGCGACTGCGCGTAATATGTGAAGGAAAAAAAAAGCGAATACCACCCAAACGAGCAACTTTGCGGCTTGCAGTGGTACGCAGATGTCTCTTACATTTAACTGCCGCGTTGCCACGCTAGCAGGTGCGCGCATCTACAGAAACAGCCTTCTCACTATAAATGCCACATAAAGCCTGACCACTGTGCGGTTTAGCCAAAAAGCGAAAGCAATTGCTCCAGAAGAAATTACCGGGAGTGACATGTGCGCTGCACGCTCTCGTCGGCGGCGTCACAGGCTTTCCGATGCGAAACCTCACTATCCATTCCTTCTTTCGCAACGGATCTTAGAGGGAGGAATGCAGGGTTATCTCGTTGTGAACAGCTCAATTTGTGCACTGGGGCACGCAGCACACGGGGTTACTGTTGTGCTTTTTGCATATCACGCGCAAATGCGTACACAACGGTGCGGCGGCGACGGAGAGTACAGCGCGTCGTCTGCCTATCCTCCTCGTGGCATTTCTGCCGTGCGCCGCGGTGCGGCGTGACAGTCTACGGACAGTGCGAATACTTTACAGGAGTATATAGCCCCCTCATGGAAAGTTGCTGCTTGTGGTTATCAGCGAGTCCACCTACAGAGTCAACATAATATCTACCCTAGTCAAACAAAAGCCCAACCCAGTCAACCAAGAAATGCACCAAACGTTACAGGCTAGCGACACTCAATACACTTAAAACATTGGGGAGTCGCCTTGGGAGCACGCAATGAAATGAGGACGCAGGTGGGCCCGCGGGTGACTCACAGATGAAAGAAAAGAACAAACACTTCGCTCGCAGCGGCAGCTGCCGCGCTTCGATGTATCCATAGCGCATGCAGCTCGGTGTTTTGGTCCAGCGGGCTCGCAGGGTCGCGCAAGGCAATGGAGCCCTGGACTGAGGGCCCCACCCAAGGAAGGCTCAGTGCGCATTTGTTAATAAAAGTTTATTCTCTCTCTTTCGGCAGTTACAACGTGAGATTGTTTCTTGTTTAGGCTGATACGAAACGGTCCTGTAGCTTGATGAAGAACCGACTGTGGAGAACATTACGGCTGTTAATACGTTCGCGTCTCGTCCATCACAGAAGTAAAGCGGCATATATATATATATATATATATATATATATATATATATATATATATATATATATATATATATATATATATATATATATATATTGTGGGGCCGCGTCCCGCTCGACTCCATGTTTTTGCACGAAATGCCTCGCATCCTTCTCCCTCAGCTGGACGGAGCGGCGGTCCACCACTGCGACGGGGCCGCCCGCTTCGCCCATGTGGTTTTAACATAGGCTGCCATTGGGCAGCGAGAAATTCTTAGAACGTTTGCGCGTTCTGGCGTTTCTGGTTTTGGAGATGCCTCGGGAGAACACGCTGGGACTTGGAGAAGTGCGCACGTACTTTTGTGACCCTCCGGCCGACCAGGCCATCGGTCGGATGGCGTGCTTCTGCGAGCCCCAGCGACCACGGCGGCGACCTGCGACCGACGCTCCTGTCTGTATGTTCTTCTTCTATTTTCCTTTTCCGAGGGCTCGCGGTCGCGGGTGCGCTAGCCGGGGTTAGGCTCTCCTTCCCTGCATGGTTATTTTTGTGTGTTATTCTGTGTTCGTGTTGCTCAGTGTTATTGTCCTTTGTTTGTGTTCGTGTGTGTTCGCGTTTTGTTAATCGTTATCGTTACTCTTTGTTTATATTTAATTCGATCCTTGATTCGGCCTTGTATTATTTGTGTTAACGTGTTTATTAAATTGCCATGCTCGGAGAGATGCGCCTAATGTTCTCATCCTTCGCCGCGTGCGGCGGTTCGTGCTGCCCTGCCTCGAGTCGGGCCGCGGGCCGACGCGCGCGGTAACGCGGCATGCATGGCTGAGATGGCGAGCGCGCGAACGCGACGACCTCATTCTCTGCTCGTTGAGTGCTCGAACCCACGACAGGGGGTTGCTAGCGGCGATGCCGCTGCTAGCAGTAGTAATTATTAGAAGTCAACCCCTACAATATTGGCAATGCCCGTAGACTGTCACGCCATCAAACGGAATGGAGGAGAACCCTCCGGAGGAGGGTTAGCAGACGACAAAATGGCCGCCCTGGCCGCCGCTGCCCTTTTCGTGTGTGCTAGCCCGATTGTTAGCGCGTTGGCAAGGAAAAAGAACACGACAACCTCGAATGTTTTGTGCAGCAGTGAATAAATCTGGGCCCCGTGACGGGATAAACCTTATTCTTTCTTGCGAGACGCGAAGTTTTCGTGAAGATACATGGTGAAACTCCTCGGGCAAGCCGCGCTGCTAACGAAAGCCCACACCGTACATGTTCCAGCTCCGCGAGTTTTTTTCAAGCTACGTAGTAAGTGAGGTACTGTTGTCTAAACTTTTCCATAGAAATTCACGTTGGTTCGCTTGTACGTATTATCCGTTGATGTTCTTTTTTTTTTTTTATTGCACGATCGAAGCCCACAACATTGCATGCGGCGGAGTCGCGTAAGCTCGCGATCTCGCGTGTTTGATAACTAAGCAGTATGAGGGCCTTCGTAATGGAAAGTCTCGCATTAAAATAGGGCTCTTTATCATTCAGGAAAGCACTGTTATGAATCTTTATGGTGAGTGTTCAGTCATCCGCGGGGCCGCGTTCGTCCCATATGTACTGGGACCAAGTACAGATCGACTGTGTCGCGGGGTGTCCAGCAGTCGCATTCCTTTGGAGATTAAGCGTGATTGGCCGATGGCATTCGCTTATATCCATGTTAATAAAACCCAGCTGAACGAACTTGATTCATAGTCCTGCTCAGTACATCGTCTTTTATTACCTATGCGTCGCTTTAAAGTAGCGAAACGTGCAGTCGCGGCAAGCCGGGCCGCTGTGTTTCTAAACTTCACCAATTCTGTCCGAACGGCGTTATTGTTGAGAAATTCTTCGATGCTGTGAAAAGTATGCATATGCATGCTTAAATTTCGAGATTCATTTTTCTGTGTGCTGAACGAACACCCAAGAGACAACTGTGCATGGCTATGTCTGAGCAGGCCAGTTCGATTGTCATATAGCGTCGCAGTTTTTGCCAAATGCGGTCATTCACGATAAGAAGGCTGCTGGCACCTGCTAATATCTGTGGCAGCTGCATCCGCGGCGTAATATGACAGGTTAGTTGTGCAAAGGCGGTTCAAACAGCTGCAACAGTGCAGTAACATCTGTAAGGAAATCTCAAGGTATAAAGTTACTAACTTCAGAAAGTAATATGGTTAAACTCTGTGGATGTGTTCACGACTAGAATGAGTATCGTGTATGTAAATTAGTACATAAAATCTGGCAGCCCTGCTTTTATTTTTTATATATGTATACATACTTTCATTTAATAAAGTCTTTACAAGAGAGCTTACTGGAAGATTGTTCTGATTACCCAGCATGAAAGCACACAAGCTTGCCTACAGTCCTTATTCAGGCACATCTATTCAAAGCTTTATCAATAAAATCATTGGCTTCTCTAAACTTATCACTTGGCTTTTTTTTTTTTGCTTTATTTCACACAGTCTCTCAGGACAGCAGGCCTTGAAAACTGTAAAGCTGCACCATCTCCTGGCTTTTTGTAATTACTTGTATAATGTTAAAATCACTGAGTAACCAAGGAGTACACAAGTCCTGGCTAACGATTGTAGAACACATGTGTAGTTTGGGATTCCCACAAAACTAACCATATTAACATGTTGTAAGGAATTCAAAAATGCACAGCATGGTTTATTTCCTCTGATTGTTCGTACACTTCCATACCAGCAAACGTTGCAAGCTAACCTACCTAACCTTGTACTTCACTGAAAAGTGTCCCGTCTTGTAGTATTCCACAAGTTCTCCCATGTACGTCCCCGGACTCCAAACATTTTGCCAGTCATTCGCCATTCAAACTGCACCAAACCCGACCACACCGTGTATCCTCCTCCGGGACAAACCATGGCTCATCTTCATTCTTTTTGCAAACCTCAAGAGACTGGAATGACCTCCCCAATTCAACTATGCTTCATGAGAACCCTCTTGAGATGACATCAGACTTGGTCAGTGACCGTATATCCTCACCTAATGAAATGCCTGACCAGACGAACTTTCGTTGAACTCTTGACTACGAGAACCCTCTTAATTTTAAACACATTGTCAAAGAACTAACCTATTTTAAATGAAGTGCACACACCCGCCCTTCATGTAAAGCCCCCTCGGGGCCCTTTGAGCTATCAAAAATGAACAATTCACTACAGTAAAGAAAAAAATGAAATGACCTAACCAATTAGTATGAGTTTCTGACACTTCAGGAAATGTTATAGAAACCTTATTTACTGTGAGGATGACGTGTGCAGTTGAGACCGGAGTTGACCGAAGCACTGGAGCATCTGCATTGATGGGGACCAAATGGGAAATAAACAGGGACAACTAACATGGCAGCTTACTGTCACATTTTTTTATTACATTAGAACAGCCTACGAGGATCCTGTTCTGTGGCAGCCACAGTGCAACACCATGCCATGACGGTAGGGTTCACTGGATTTCTATCTCCATGTGCGTCATGGCTTCTGCACGAGCAAGAGCCACCGCTGATGGCTTCCTGGTTGTCCGTGCCATTATCGATAGGACAATTACCAGGATTCCATTCAGGCTTTCTCGACAATGGATCATGTGCTAGAGCCATGCTAACCTATCTGCCATCAGGGGACACCATCCATGGCCTTTTGGTCACCAAATTGCAGCCTAAGGACAACGTCCAGGCTCGTAGCTCTAAAAAAGCGTGGCTAAATAGGCATCACGAACTATAGGACTCAAAAAGGCACAAGACAAACGCAGCGCCAAACTTAAAATGGAAGGTTTGTTCGAAACGTTAGTAGTAGTTTTAGAAAGACATGGCGTCATAAGTCATCAATGAGTGCAGGCCGCTGTGATGTCACAACATATAAACACTTGTCTTTTCACATAAACAGATATTTATAAACAAAATAGAAATTATTACATTTAGATAGAGGCAATGTCAACATAGTCTTGTAGATCTTAAAAATGTGGTGTGTATAACAAAAATAAACGCACTACAGTAAACACAGCTACGATGCACGATATGATAACCTGCTGCATAATGAAACCCTGAGTACAAAATAGATATCGCAGTAAATAATGTGAGACGCAGGATAACGTTTTCATTTGTGTAATGTGTGTATGATAACATGCTCTATAATGAAACCCAAAGTGCAAAATAGATATCAATAAATAATGTGAAATGTGGGATAACATTTTCATTTGTGTAACGCATGTTCATTCAGACTTGCAAAAATACCCTGTAAATGTTTGCACCATCTGGGTCGTGGAAAATCGTGGGTGCACTACAAATCCCATATTAGTCGCTGCATCACTAGTCATTCTAGTTTATTGTGTGGCAGAGTTGCCACAAAGCTTGTCAAAAAGCATTTCAGACAGTCTTTTCATTTTGAGTAGTGTGTCATTCCAATTATTTGTACACTTACTTTGTACATAATGTCTTTGCAGAGCTCTTTAAGCAGAACTTTCAGATCATTAAAAAAAGCAAGCATTCGGTTTCACATAAGCCATACTCCCTAATGATCATGACACTACAAGTTTTGCACGTTCATTATTATTTGCAAGTCATGGCACTGTGTTACGAAGCAACCGTGGGAGGCAAAATGGAAAATTCACTTTCTGGATGCCCAAAAGATCATTCTCCTGATGCCGTATGTTGCACAAGGGGTCAAAAGCCCCAACAGCTGTCTTCCTGTGGCTTTTTTTCTTTTGCTATGCCACTAACAGTGTAACCAGTAGAACCAAATGAAATGAAAAAGAAAAAAGAACTTATGATGACAAAAATTACACAAGTGCTGATCGATTGAGGAACAATTTATTTTTATTAGCAAGTACTCGGAACAACCAGAACCAATGAGCACGTAGTCGAAAATGTACAATCACACTTTAAATTGAGGACAAATTTCCATCATAAATGGAACACCAGAATAATTGCTATTCAAATTAAATTTCAGAGGTATGGTACTACTGCAAAAATATTACGTGCTCATAATTATAAACATACAATTGTAGACACCGTAGCTTCACCAAAGGAATTTAGTGATAAGTATTGCTTGGTAAGACAGAAATAAGTGGTCTTTTTGAAATGTTGCCAAGCAGGGGTGGTACCATAAAAGGCTGGTGGATGTAGTAGCTTTGGCCAAAGAAAATGGCTGAACTAGCATAAGGAAGTAATGCTAGGTAAGCCTGAATAGCTGTCAGACATATGCGCTGTCTCCAGGCATTCAACACAACCCTGTGTTTACTTTCGATGAGCAGAATCGGTGATAGGTTGGGAAGCAGGTAGCACACCTCCTTGCATCCGTCATTTGCTGGCCTCAGCACTTTGTTCAGCAAGTTTTCATGCTGCCAAGCAGCATTGCTTTTGGCCTTTTAACGTAGTTGATAAGCCCAGCGTGTGAAGTATTTACTTGCAATTAAGGCAAATGATGAGGCCAGCTTGTACAGCTCTTTTGGTTGTTATCACTAGCCTGGAAACAAGTTCGAGTGTGTGCAGCTCTTTCAGGTGGTATGTTTTTGTACTATACCCCTTCTAAATATTTGATGCAGCAAGGAGACACTTGAATAAAGTAGTTAAGAGCACGTCCTTGTTATGTTGTCAGCCGACAGTTTTAAATTGCTATGTGCCACAGGATGACTGTGTACTTCTGTGACATCTGTAGTAATTTGCAAAGTATGCCTTGTATGTAATGTTTCTTATATTTCATTTATGTAATATTTGTTGTGCTGTAACCTGTACATTAGAGGAGCTCAATCATGAAGCCACCCATTTAAAGTTAATAAAAGGCAGAAACACTAAGCTGTGCATGTCCAACACACTAAAAAAATCATGCATGCACTCTGTGAGTATACTTATCATGCACAGGTAATAATCTATAGTGGCAAATCATAAATAAACGAGACACAAGAAGAAGAGAGGATACAAGACACATGTTGAGGAGGTTTGTAACCTCTTCCCTTCCTGTGTCTCGTTTATTTACGCTGTACCACTATGAATGCACACTGACTGGTCTCGTGGGTGATTTCACCGATAGGAGCAAGTTATCCTTACCACATGCTGGCTTCAGTTGCACAGAACATAGTGAAAGAAATAAACCAGTGTAAATGTAATGAATCATTGAGTAACAATAACAATATGCAAAAGCAAGCTTCACAGATGCACTGTAATACTGTAATACCTGCCTATCTCACACAAAGTGACGCGGACAGGCGAGTGTGTTAAATATTAACGTGGTGTTAACGTGGCCGGACTGGTGGATGCTTAATGACGGGCTTCATGAGTATGACTACATAACTAGTGCCGTCAGTGGTCGTCTTGGTGTTCACTGCAAGATTGTGGCTGTTGCCCCCATTTTTTAAAATGTGACATGCTAGCAAGAAGCAACAACCAATTGACGCGTGAAATTTTTGAGGCCCATAACACTGCATATTAAAAGATAAGTGTGTGTTGGTCTTTTCTACTCTCAGACAATGAAATTGTGTCTTTCTGTTAACACACCATGAATTACCACTCTTGCCATGTGCACAGAGTATCATGTAATGATGACCTTTCCATTTATTCTTTTACGTTTATACGGTTATTTCAGTATCTTTTTATTTTGGTTTATGTTTTGCTTGTGATGTTGCAATGTTCCGCATGTATTTATGTATGTCTTTTGCCACAATTAAGTCATTTGCTAGTCAGCTCTGCATGGCGTGGTTCATGTTTTTCAACCATCCTTGTTTCACATTGTCTTGCTTAGTACACAAGGGGGCCTTTACGAAAGGGAACATGCATGTGAGTAGTCAAAGCAGTGCGCTGGCTCCTCATGGTGCCAACAAGTGGAGAGGAGCAGTGCAATTGATTATCGTATCAAATATGTGTGGTTAGAAGCAGCAGACTGCCCGAAAAGAGAAGCCATTTTGCCATGTAGGGGTGCAGGTCCAGCATGTAGTGGGCTACTTGGTTGAGCATAGTTGGCTATTTGGCTACGACCACCATGGCTAGGATCGAGCGCACATTCTTATTAAAATTAAGCCGAGCATCACAACCACCCTACCACTGCCACAGCCATTCGTAAGCATTTCTGCCGTATTGCTGTCATGAGACATTTTACCATCATGGTAATGAATGTGCCAGGCTGGCTGACAAAGACGGGACATCCCGTGCACTATGTTCTTATCTCTAGCAGCACTTCTGTGCAAATATGTCATTTTATCACCTTGCACTACTAGTATAAGTTTTACATTTGTACTTCATTATTGTGTATGCCTTGCTGTACATTACCTGTGAAGTTTAAAATTATTATTTTTACTTATCGGTGTCCTGTTACTACTGTGACTATTTCCTTTTTGTACAATTCTGCAAACTAGTCAAGTGTTTCAATGAGAGCTTTCTGCCACAGTCCTTTCTCTATGACAGAATGAAAGTAAAGTTGATTTGACAGTCGTCGTGCGCCCACTAGGTATCTCTGTTAAGGTAAATCTGCAGAAAACTGTCCTGTGGCCACAAGAATGAGCTTGCAGGCTAGTTTAAATGTGCACATTTTAACACAACCCAATAAAATTTTGAACATTAGAAATGCTGAAAAAAATATTTTTGCACATCTGGCACGAACACTGATCTTGATGTTGCAGAGCATGACTCCAAGCAAACATTCGGAGTGGAATTTGACCGAAGCAGTTTTAATGAGCTGAATGAGAAAGTGCCACTTTACATTGCTGCTCATAAAGGGCAACTGATATGAGTATACAGACTGCGCAGTAAGAGAGCATGCCGCGGGACGACAGGGACACATTCTTAACAAAAAAATGTGAAGTGCAAATTACATGAAGTGCCTTAAGGAGAGGTGAAATGCTATGATAGGGGCGTCCATTTATATTTAGCCCCAACTTCATTTAGGTATAAATGGCAGGGGACCTGTTTTTTTTTTTTTTTTTCTACGCACAGAGTAGCAGATTTTGTCATCTTACTACCGCAACCGACACCTTAAATGTGAATTTCAATCACATGGCTCGCCGTAAGAGTTTGCTACTTCGCCAAATTGACATGATTGAAACGTTGATACGGTTCGCCGGGGGAATTTACAAAGAAATAGCCCGCGATGCGTTGGAACAGCTGCCGTAACGGATGCGAATCCACTGCCTACACGAGCTTTTTTCACTGCAATCGAGCTATGATAACGATCGAGAACGACGTCGCTGCCATGCGATCCAACAATTGAATCAATTTGGCTAAGTTCATTCAACTCTCGACTGAAACGACAGCACTCAGGTGGGACCCATAAGTTCGATTCTGATCCGTGGATTTCGATTGATAGCGCATCCGTGTAGCACAAAGCTGTGATCGGATCGGCGGGCAGCGGGAGCAAAAATGGGACTACATTCAGGAGCGTCCGACTAATAAATGTCGACTTGAGGCTTGGTTTCTGACCAAACGCGACTGATTGAGAAGTTCAACGCCACAAAGACGCGATTGCTTTCTGCTAAGTCCGCGTTCCTGACAGCGAAAGTAATGGTGACGGCGCTACATGTTTTGAAACCATCGTCACGTTCAACCGCGGTGCCCAGCAGCAAATCCATAGCGTTAGCCGCTAGCTGCGCACTACAGCACGAAATACGCCTGGCACGCTCGGTACGTACCTCGGAGCGTCGTCTACTTCATATGCCAATTCCCTTACACGTACTGGCTTTCCTTAGAACGCACAGGATCTCGCAACACATCGTTGGTGCACGCTCACGGGCTGAAACAGCCCTTCACGTCGCAGCAAATGTTAAGGTTGCGGGAATTTGGGGCTGTCTGTGATTTAAGCAAGTATTTTTGTCTGATATACACTTGAGTGCCGGTCGTGACTTCATCCGGGAAAAGCGGCATGGGGCTTATGTCCGCACGTCCTATCTTTGCACATGCTAGCAGACGCTCTTCAGATGGGTCGACCCTCCTCCGGGCAGCCATCTTGGATCGCCCAGTGCGCCCCCTATAGCCCGTGGGCATTGCGAATATAGCAGTCATGGTGGTGAATAGGCCGGAGGCGTGAAGGCAGAGATGAGTAGTAGACCCCTCGGAATAGACCCTTATACATATACATATATATATATATATATATATATATATATATATAAACAACACGTGGGGCTTGATGAAAAATGTTCTTGAGTTTGTCGCTTTTTCATCAAGCCCCACGTGTTGTTTACAGCCGTGGCAGAAACCTCAGCAACGTACTAACCTCATCCAAAGCTAGCTCTGCTGTGCATCTTGGATGCCGCCCATGCAACAAGCCGCGATGCAAGGTATGCGCTCAAATGACAACGTCCGTAATGGCTACCAGCACTGCATCGAACTTCAGTTTAAAAATCAGAGCAAACTACACGTGTGATACCAGCAACGCTATTTACATGCTGGAATGCGCAGTCTGTAAAATTCAGTACATTGGTCAAACTGAGACACCGGTCCGATATCGATTCAATAACCACAAAGCCCACTGCAAGACACTTCCCAACCTTCCGGTGTCCAAGCACGTAAATATGACAAATCACCCTTTCGAAAATATGAGCATAACTGTACTGGAATCCGGTTTCAGGACGCACCACGAACGAGAAATTCGCGAATCATTCCTCATCTACAAGTTCAACACTGTTTCAGCCGGTCTAAATGAAAACGTCGGAAAACTAACCTGCCTCTCTTAACAGCACCCCCTCATATCACATTATCTATCTCTCCAGTCTCTTGCGCTGTTTAGTTATTCGCCCACACTGTGCTGATTTGTTTTTTGTGTATCGCTGTGTACTTCTTATATTTGAATATTGATATTCTTTTCCTGATACGCGAGCAGGCAAGAAAAGCCCGAAGCTACCATCGAAACTGATGCATTTATGCCGTACCACGTGCTGTTTAGCGACACATCATAGATATGCAAAAACCATCGTGACTGAGCACATATGTGCGCATATAAAATCACTGCTTGTCCTGCACCAACTCATTCTGACGAAGACCAGACCCTGGTCGAAACGTCAAATAAAGTTACTTTTTCACCGTGAGTCGATCGTCCTGCCTTTAATATCCACCGGATCCATACGAACTTCAATTGCCGCATATATATATATATATATATATATATATATATATATTCAACCGCACAATTAGGATACAGGATGTTCGTTCGCCCACCGACGTATACTCGCCATGGGGTCCGAATTTCGACGGCGTCTCCAAGGGTTTGTCATGCACTTGTTTATCAAAAAACATCTAATTAGCCTGTGTACGAAGAATACTAGAAGTCTAAGGAGGCAGGTTTCAGGAAATTTTACCAAGATAATGTGGCCAAAATTGTAAGACTCAGAAATCAGTGACGTCGCTTACGTAATCTCATGTACTGAAGTAACGGCGCGAAATTCAAGTATGAAACTTTGACCACTTCATTTTCTCTTCTAATAATGAACCCATGTTACAAGCAAATTCTCAAATATCAATTAATCAATCTAAATAGATTACTTTTCCCAGTCAGTTTATTGGAAAAGTAGACGACATGAACTGACAGGGGTGCTCTTATTCAATTATACTTTTTATTCCAGCAAGCGCTATGCGCTTAGAGAGAGTTATAGTAAGTAGTGCGTGTGGTATAGCCAATCAGAAATGCGTCGTTCTGTTTAAAAAATTTCTGCAGTTTCGTATCAGGTATCGAGCGGCTAAGCACAGCTGTTTTCTCGAACCGTGCGCGCGCACCAGCAATGCCAAAATGACAGTAAACACTTTTGTTTTCATTGACTTTAGCGAGTGTGTACGCAAAGCATCACCAACTCACCCAAGGATCAGCTACGCCATCTTGGCATTTCCTGCGCCGAAACAATCCGCGCGCGCTGCCGGAAAGTCACGTTGAACGAACTCGCTATTCAACAAAGCCGTGTCCACAGCATGGAATAAAGGAATCGCAGAAAAGTCGATAGTTGGGCTAGTTGGTGACCGTGTGACAGTTCTCAGAGGGGGAAACGAATGGGCACACGTAGAAAAGCTGCGCGCTGAACGCAATCTTACTTCGCAAGCTTTCCGTATAACGGCCATTAATTCTAAAGCTACCTGGGCGCTTGCAGTCAAGAAAATGCGCACTCAGTGTCAACATATGTAATTTCCAACATGATTGATTTGATTTCTGGAGTTTTACGTCGACCCCAAAACCAGCTATGATTATGAGAGACGCCGTAGTGGAGGGCACCGGAAATTTCGACCACCTTCTGTTTAACGTGCACCGACATCGCACAGTACACGGGCCTCTACATTTCACCTCCATCGAAATGTAGCAGCCGCGGCCGGGATTCGATCCCGCGACCTTCGGATCAGCAGCCGAGTGCCATATCTACCAGACCAGCATTGCATGACAAAATTTTGAAACATGGAGTCGCTCGGATGCACCCACTCAGACTTGGGCGTTAATAAGCTCGTTAGCGTTCTTGATACAAAAGCTATACGCTGAGGGACACGGGGCGGAGAGAATGAAAGCCGCGATTAGTTGCTCCGAAAGAGACGCAGACTTTCGGTGTCGTACATACGTAAGCACACACCGCCGTCAACAGCCACACACGTCACGACACATGACCAATCACGTGAAACCTTTTATGGACTGGGAACAGGGATCTTTCGGAGCGAATCAAATAACGTTTTACCAATTCATACGAAATGGCGCTCACATTCAGAGTCATAACTTTAGCGCTAAAGCCACAAGCCTCGGAAAGGGATCAACTAGTCCTGCCTTGTTGAATGACCAAGTCTGCTGCATTGCACGTCTTGCGTTTTGTTTACCCCGGCCGCAGGCACCTGATTTATCGTGGATTTTTGCACCAAACATAGGTTCATCTCGTGCAATGGTCACTGCTAAATGTTCGCAAACTATATGCATTTACAAACAGCAGCCACTCCGTGCGGAAACGCAAGAACGCTGTTCAATTCGATATTCGTCAGCACATATGTATATGCCAGCGCGCATGAGACACGACATTGAGCACAACAGACGCGCATAAGCATGTGCGGCTTCTAGGTTTTGGGCAATTTCGAATATGGAGTAAACGAAAAGAGGCAGTCAGAAGTCGTCAGTGCACACCATGCGTCATTAATTGGACAGTCACGTCGCTGCATGGCCTCGAAAGCTCTATCATCGGCAAACTGGCAGCGATGGGGGAAGGCAGCAAGAAAAGGCTCACGCACCACCCGTCGTCTTCGCACGGTCCTCTTCGACCACGCGTCGTGAAGGCGAGGCCAGCCCGAGTTCGCCAACGACTATTTTCGGGCTTGCCGCGAGGTCGGCCTCCGGAAATACAAAGTTGGCGGGCAGCTCGAAGGCGAGCGGAACCGCGCATGCAACACATATGATGGTGGTGGGATCCGACGGAAATTGCAGTTTCACACGCCCAAAGACTAATCTGGTGCTCTATAGCATACACTGAGAGCTAGGCGAATTGGTGACCATCCAGCTTAAGAAAAAACGGCCAGCGCGATGGGACGTACCACGGGGCAAGAAAACGACGCACACGAACGCAAAGACGGATTTTTACATTTCTTTTTCTCTCGAGTTTTCTCCCTTGATTAAAACGAGAACAACAGACGAGAAGGAGACAAGGTACTTCTTTAAGCTAACCCAATGACAAAAGAAACGCCAAACCAATACGGGAGCGAACGTTCACTGGAACAAAATTGGCGAAGCGGTAACATATCGCAGTGTTTTTGGTCAAAGCAGCATCATTAGCATACACATCCACAGTGGCTTGCGTGCAGCTCTTCTTTTGATAAAGGCGACTGGCAAACCGACACTGCACGCTACAGTGCGCGCGGCCACCTTGCCTTGAGGCTCTGCGTCGTCGTCGTCATCATGATCATCAGCCTATCTATGTCCACTGCAGGACGAAGTCCTCTCCCAGTCCTTGCCTATCCTGCGCGAGCTGATTCCATTGGATGCCTGTGAATTTCTTAATTCCCCATCTTACTCTCTGCCGCCCACGGCTGCGCTTACCCTCTCTTGGTACCATTAATTCCGTCGTTCTAACTGTCCATCGGTTATCTAGCCTTCTCATCATGTGGCCTGCCAATGTCAATTTTAGGTGTGAAGCAGCTTATGGTCTGTTCCCTCCCTGAGCCGTCCGCACCCCCACTGCGCAACAGTTGGCCCCAAGCTTCCGGAGAAGACCGCTAGAGGCGCCACGGGACCCGTGCGCGCTTCGCTCATTCTCGTCTCGGCAACGCCACCGTCAAAGCCACGATGAGCGCCACCGGCGGCAATGCTCGCGCTGCACAACGGCTCACCGGCCACCCCATATAGTATATAGGCACTGGATATTGACCTGCAATGTAGTGCCGGTGGGAGATTTGTGCGTATAGTTGAGCAATAAAGATTCGCAGCGTGCGCGTTAACTAAAAGTAATCCGGAACTCGGCACGACCATCTACAACGTGGGAGCGCAGCAACCGCCTTCCACCTTCTTTATTTCTGTATCGTTTTTTAATAACATAGGTTCATCATGATTATTATTTCTGATCTTTATTTTGTTAACCTACCTATCTATTGTATAATTTTGTACCATAATGTCCGTAGTCCTTTTAACTCACTCCTAGCTGTAAAAATCCCTGACGTGATTGACAGTATTACTAAATAAATAAATAAATAACGACCAGGAACATGAATGACAACGCGTGTGTAAACATACACACGCATTGTCACTCATTTACATGCGATAGTGGGCAATGTTCCGGGTGATTTACGGTAACACCGAACGATCCCCAGTGCTTCGCCCACTCGTCATGATTCACTTCGTGGAGATGCGCGTGGATTTTCTTTTTTTCCTTCTTAATATCGTTCATTATGTCGGCGACCCCCGTCTGTTCTCTGACACACTCGGTTGTCTTCCTATCTCTTAATGTAATTAACGCCTATCATTTTTCGTTCCATCGCCCGCTGCGCGGTTCTTAACTTCCTCTCTAGCGTCTCAACTTAATGAGCAAACAGACAATGAAGCCTAGGAAAGCATAGGGGAAGTTACTTGTGGTATTTTAATTGTGGACAAAGTAGAAAGGAATTAAAGTGGACGAAAAGACAAACCTGCCTTCTGTGGGACACGAACCCACGACCTTCGGATGTCGCGTCCGATGCTCTACCCACTGAGCTACAAAGGCGGTCGTCCCCCCGTCCACTTTATTGTGTATTTATGTATGTATTATCCTGGGAGTGTTGGGCAGCGCCACTCGTGGCCAATGCGGCGTGTGTAGAACACACTTTCTTGCCAGGAGGCGTCACGTAGAACGTGAACTTAGATGAGATGGCTGCTGCCCAATAAGCCCTCGCATGCTACCTAAGGCACCAAGTCTGCCGCAACGAGGCCCAAGCTATGAAATAACCAAAGGGAAGGGGTCATGAGCTCGTTCTTTATTTGTTAAAAACAACTTAATGAGCAAACAGACAATGAAGCCTAGGAAAGCATAGGGGAAGTTACTTGTGGACAAAGTAGAAAGGAAGTAAAGTGGACGAAAAGACAAACCTGCCTTCGGTGGGACCCGAACCCACGACCTTCAGATGTCGCATCCGATGCTCTACCAAATGAGCTATAAAGGCGGTCGTCCCCCCGTCCACTTTATTGTGTATTTATGTATGTATTATCCTGGGAGTGTTAGGCAGCGCCACTCGTGGCCAAGGCGGCGTGTGTAGAACACACTTTCTTGCCAGGAGGCGTCACGTAGAACGTGAACTTAGATGAGATGGCTGCTGCCCAATAAGCCCTCGCATGCTACCTAAGGCACCAAGTCTGCCGCAACGAGGCCCAAGCTATGAAATAACCAAAGGGAAGGGGTTTGTCTTTTCGTCCACTTTACTTCCTTTCTACTTTGTCCACGATTAAAATACCACAAGTAACTTCCCCTATGCTTTCCTTTCATTGTCTGTTTGCTCATTAAGTTGTTTCTAACAAATAAAGAACGAGCCCATGACCCCTTCCCTTTGGTTATCTCTAGCGTCTCTGTAATTCTTCCAAGTTTCCGCCCCGTATTTCAGTACTGGCAAGATGCAGCAGTTATATAGTTTCCGCTTGAGTGGTAGGTTTCCGCTCATGAGTTGGGGATGTCTCCCGTATGCGCGCCATCCCATGTCTATTCTACGGTGGATTTCTTTTATATGGGCGGGTTCTCCGGTCAGTAGCTGTCCTAAATGCAGGTATTCTTCTGCGACTTCCAATGTCTGGTTTTCGATCGCGAAGGCACGATTTTTGCGCCGTGCCACTTAGTTTGTTTTCTGCATGTTCATCCTTAATCCTACCTTAGCGCTTTCTCGGCTTAAAGGGGCCCTGAAACCATTTTTGCTCGCTGAATTTTGCACCGAAACGGGTTCTTTGTATTGTTCTGAGGTAAATACAAAAAGGATTTTCGAGATCGATGCAGGCAAACGCAAGTTATTCAACTTACAAATTCAAAATAAAAGCAGACGACAGATATCGGCATCCCGAGACGTGCACGCTGCTTCCAATCAAAACGCGGCTTACATCTTGCACAACCGGAACCATGCTGCCCTCTGTGGCCTTCCTACACAACCAACACATGGGCCGCACAGCGCTCCTTCTGTCAGTTACAAGCAAAAAGAAATTGTAATGCAAAAATTTGTACCTTTCAGTAGCTTTAGCAAGCATAAAACACGTTCTCATTTTGAAATTTCTCATATTCGATGCACTGTAAGCATGTGTGATGCTTATTTTTATTCCTACTGTTCCTGGCCAATCAGAAGCTGCAGCAAAGCCAGCATGGTGATGTCATATCCGCTCGGAAACCGATTTCAAGTAATACGGTTCGATTTCGCCGCTTTCATTGGTGTTTCGGTCATCATCAAGCCGCACACAAAGCGAAGGTACAATAAAATAAATGTGCGTAAAATGAGTTTCAGGGCCCCTTTAAGTCTTCAATCATCTTTTGCAGTTCGTCGCCATCACTGCTAAAGGGTAATATGTCGTCGGCAAATCGTAAGTTACTCAGATATTCGCCGTTAGTCCTTAGTCCTGTCTCGTCCCAGTCTAATCTTTTGGAGATTTCTCCCACACATGCAGTAAATAGCATTGGAGAAATTGTATCCCCTCGTCTAACACCTTTCTGTATTGGGATTTTCCTGCTTTTCCTAAGGAGGGGTAGGGTGGCTGTAGAACCTTTATAGATGTTGACTATTGTGTTTACGGCGCTGCGTGGGGACACACAAAAACGAACGCCGGTCAGACGAGCACGAGGGCACGGCGATAACGTTGTCACACGAAATAATGGTCGGCTGGAGAAAGGACCGTGCAACAACATCCTGCAGGAATGTCGATGCGGCCGGCCGACCATGCGCGACCGCACACTGCAGAAGATGGGGAAGGGGGCTTTGCAAACACGCCTGGTCAACGACTGCGAATATTTGCATAAAGAACGAGTAAACGAACAAACAAAAGGGCAAGACCACCAGAAGGATGCCAGGTAGGCCGCGCACAGGTCACACGTGTCTGGCAGTCGGAAGGCGTGTGGAAAAAGAAACGCTGCCTGGGTGGCTTCGCCGAGGCATTCTTGATCGCGGAAGGCCGACGACTGGGCACTCTCGCGTGGCCGCGCACGTACTCGCGTCGGATTTAAGGGGCTCGTTAAATACAGTAAGGTATTTGCAACGCAACCACTGGGCAGCCACCGTGGACTATTGCTAATAATGATAACGACGGTAATGTGCACATATATGTTCGAAAAGCTCCATAGGCACGTGTCTGCAGCACACCTCGCATGCGGGCGGCGACTCGAGAGATTTCTGCGACAGCCGTTGCACGCAAGAGGGACAGCTAAAACAGTCTTTTGGAGCAGGAATACTGCAGTTCAGATCAGCACGTAGGAAAAAAAAAAGCAATTAAGAGTGCCCTTTCATTCAGTTACAGAGTAGCAAAGGAAAAATTCACAGCTCTATAGGGCAAATAATGTTCAACGTCCGAGTCGTTCACATGGCAAGGTTGAAAAGTTAGCATGAATATTTTATTTTCACATCAGTGCTTCATTCAGTTTTTTTTTTCTTTTCAGTTTATCAAACTCGTCGAGTTTCTAAGGGTTTGCTAATTGCCTTGGACCGATCGCGCGCTTTCGGAAGACCTCTCTGCCTGCCCGTGTCTGTATAGGAGGTAACGTGAGATATTTTGCGGCACTTGTCCCACACTTCTCGACATTGGAGAACAAATCTGCGTTCAGTGGAGTTACCGTGACATCACTGCCATGGGGGTCTCCGTGATTAGTTATTTCCGCATTATGTTGATGCTTGCAACATCAAGGGGGCAAGTATCTAAGGTATTCCTGGTCGCCGGTGCGACGTGTAAAATCTCGTTAATTCAACGCTCATTAATTAGAAAAATTATCCTTTCTAGTCCCGGCAAGGATATGCATCATTTAATCGCGTCAAACATGCACCCCAGGTCATTCGGGCGATCCTCGGAGCGCCCGAAGAGCTGCAAATGTGCAAAGCAATGCGAAAAACAGAAAACGGCTTCTGAAAGTGGAATCGCACAGCAAATCGACACAAGGACAGACAAGCAGGTGGAACTGCAGCGCTAATATACGGAGAAATAAATACGTGTCCTTGCATCGTTCTGCGACACGATTTTGCTTTCAGAAGTCATGAACCAATTAGGCCAACGAAACGAAACAGCGCAGTCCCAATCCAGCGCGAAGCGTGCGGTTAATCCCGGACCTCGTAATCTTATCGCGGTTTTGGGGCGCATATATCAATCAATCAAACGTGCGGTCACGGCAGGAAGGGCGAGACCGCCAGGACGTGCCAGGCACATTTGCGTTTACCGCCGTGTACGTGACACCGAGTTGGGCGAGTGCCTTCGGCAAAGTCATCCATGACGTGTTGTGTATTGGGTTCGGTTTCGTTTTGAACCGCTGTAGACCTGCCTTTATGGGGGGAGGGGGCGCTACGCTGTGCCTGCAGATAAAGGGACTTTACCTGTAGACTCTCGGTTAGGGGGCACTCTTCTGAACTGCCTATTTAAGCGAGACCAAGAAAAAGAGGAGCGCTCTCTCTTAGGCGTTTTGCTCTGCGACTGGATCCGCGTGCTCTCCTCGTGTCTGAGACTACGCCAGACGCAACACTGCGCGCTGAGCTATGGAGATGGTGCACTTGTCGTAGAGCTACTGTATAAGTTCCCCTTAGGGAACACAGGGTGCATATACAGTAACTCTCCGCTGCCGGGAGCACCTCTCGCGGAGGCGCGCTCGTCCATCCTCGGTCGCCCTGGCTATAACGCCAGCTTTGGTGCCTGTTCGGGTTTGCTTTTTCCAAACGTGCGTTGTTTGGTGGTCACGCTGCGGCTCGGCATTCAGCAAGAACAGTAATTGTGTATCGGATGCAACTTGCAGAAAATCACCACGGGCGAAGTTTTACCGCTTTCCCAAAAGTGGACGCAAGGCGAACGATCAGACGCACGGTGCATCGGCTCCCGAGTTTCTCGGCAATTTCACTTATAGATAAATGCTTACCGACCAATAATTTCTGCACGAGTGAGCGCATTTTATTAGGAAAGCGTGGATACACCATTGTATGCTGGACTACTCCAGATTCTCCCAGGAGAACTTTATTTTTTCCGGAACGCCGACCGCTGCTCTCATCGTGGTGCCCCAGCTGCCCACTGGCATGGAGTACGTCGCAGACGGTCAGACCACCTCTGCAGAGGAGTTGTCGGACGCCTCGTGGCAGACGCCCGGCTACCGTGTCTAGGAACGACGCCGACGGGACATTCAAAACCAAGGCAAGCCCATTGTTATGCCCGCAATGCTGCACTGGGACCTCGACACCAGGTTAAGCCACGTCCACGTCAAATATGCCGACGTGCACCGCTCCCCAGCTTGCCGCAGACCACCGTAGGAAGGCCACGAACACTGATCGACCTGACGAAAATAGTGCCACCGTGGCAACTGCGTGACGCCCCTGCTCAAGGCAGCTTCACTGTCCAATCAGCCACCGGCAAGTCCCGATCGTCTACGGACGGACCTTACCAATAATACTTTCGCACTAAGTGTCATCGACTCACACCGTATCCGGGCCTACCTCCGAGTCAAGTCTATTAAAGTGGGTGCGCGAACCATCTAACTGTTTACGCTCCCCATCCTGATGACGCCGTGCAAGGCATTATTGTTCAACGCATTCGACGACTTTTCAGTCGACGAAATATTGGCGGACCTAGAAGCCAGCAACCCCGACATGCCTATTGTGAGTGGCAGGCGCACTGGCAAAAATAGGTACGTAGTGGTGGCACTCATGAGCAAGACCCTTCCCAAGTGGATATTCTACCACGGCACCGACATCGGGCTGTTCTACAACAGAGTGGAATCGTGCTACAACTGCCGCAAGGTCGATCTTCGCATGGCCCCGCAGGCAGCGGTGCCGTCGCTGCAGCGACGAACACGCCCCACCTGTAGAGGGCGAGGAACCGACGTGCATTGTGTGCAGCGGGGCACACAACACTAGAAGCTCAAATTGCAAGTACCGCTTCATTAAGAAGAAGCCGCCAGGCGCCTAAACCGCAAGTGCACCAAGGCGCCCAAGAACCTGCATCGACCACCCGACGCAACTCGTCTCGCAGCGGCAGCTCCAGCAGCCGCTCACCGTCCCCTCGAGACCGTTCCACATCTTTCCAACCACTCAAAGCCAACGACGGCCAGAACAACCGCCATGACAGCAGGTCCAGATCTCGCACCCGACGCCCGAGATCCCACTCAGCTCGTCGCCGAGTCAGCAGATCCCACACACGGCGATCGACATTCCGTTCAACCCGACGAGCCCCTTCCAGATCCCGTTCGTCTAGCCAGACGAAGCAATACCTAAGACGGTAACGTGGCAGCGGGGCCCCCCTGCATCGCTACTATCATCCCATCCACAGGACAGGAAAATGGCATAGGAGAATTCTGCCCTTAAGGCTCAAATTTCGGCCCAGCAGTCCCAGACAGGTAAACTGACTGCCTACATAGTGCAGAAGGGCACGCATTTGGGCTGGTTGGTTCATGACTGCAGGAAGACGAAACAGCGCAGGACAAAGAGAGAGCACAGACACGGACGCTGACTAACAACCATATGTGTTTATTGCATCAATCGTCGTGCATAAGTACGCCGCCACTATCAATAGAAAATGACCCAACAAAGTCAGCATGCGCAGAATCCAGCTACATATCTTCAGATTAACAACTCAGGTACGATTTATCTCCTTCAAAAGAAGCGATATGGAGGGTAGGTTAACGCATGCTTCTCCACTATTATGGATGTGATAGGCCTCTGATACAAGATGAACACGTTCATCCCCGTACTTAGACAGGAAAATCACATTTTCGTAAGATGGCTTGCAGCCGCATTCATTGCAATGTAACGATAGTTGGCTATCAGTGGCCCCCATGCGTACATTAACGCACCAGCCAGTTTGCCCACTATAGAAACGGCCATAAGACAGGAAGACAGGGGAATCTTGTAAACAATAGAGTCGTGACAATTTTTTAGAAAAGGCTGTCTATGCTTCCTGCAACTTATTGTGGCCTTAGCCTCACAGTTCACCAGTCGACACATGTTACCTAGCTTGTTACGGGCTGTGAAGTTAAAGACGACACCAGGGAGTGGGAGGACAATTAGATTCTTGTGATCTGAACTTGTGTCACGTGACGGAACTCCCCCCTGCTCATGTCTGAGGACGGTGTTCCGTTTCAAGGTTCGTGCACTTGAAACACGCAGCACTTCGCAAATTCGTCGGCCGCCGGAGTACGTTGTGAAATAAGGAAGACAAAGGGGTGTGTAACATGAGCAGCGGCCACGGGTGGGCTCGCGTGGCAGTTCAGCCTTTCTTTCGAACAGGCCAGTATTTCGCTATGCTTATTGATTAACTTTGAAAGCTCTGCTAGTTCTATTCTATTCTGCAGTTGTGTTAGATACTATCATGTATTGCCATTTCCTAATCAAGTCTAGTCTCCTAGGAAAGCTTGCTAGTAATCTGTCTATCGATTTTACCTCCTACTTCTGTTGAACACTCCTTGGTAATGCGTGAGAGATTATCACTGACTTCCTTAATAGAAATGTCTGCTTCCTCGGTTAGAGCTGAATATCTCTTTTGCAGTGCTATGCTGAAGTCTCTGACTTTTCGTCTTAGTGTTAGTTCAACTTATTGCAGTCCCTCCTCAAGTCTAGCCCAATTCGAGATCCCACCATTCTCTGGTCACTGCGCCTAGCCCTGCCCAGTAATTCCACATCCTGCACGACGCCGAGGCCATCGCACAGTATGAGGTCTATTTAACCTTTATGCCGGCCATTCGGGCTTCCCCATGTCCACTTCAGATTCTCCCGTTTGCGGAAAAGGTATTCATGATTCGCAGATAATTCCGCTCTGTGAACTCTACTAATAGGTTCCCTCTGTCATTCCTACAACCCATACCATAGTTCCCGACTGCCTTGTCTCCAGCCTGTTTCTTGCCTCTCATAACAATGGTGTACTGCGTCTTCACTTTAGCCATTGCCGATCCCACATCTTCACAGAGGCGATCGACTAGCTGGTCGTCATGGCTGAATGTAGGTGCATAGCCCTATACCACCTTCAATTTTTACTTCTTTTTATGCTTAATTACAAGAGCGGCTACCCTCTCACAATTCCTCTATGTTGCCAGCAATGCTCTTGCTGACCAGAAATCCCTGCTCCTAGTTCTCTTTTTTTGTCCACTAGACCATGGTAACATAAGATGTGCTCATTTTTCAGCACTATAAAGGCTTCCTCTGTCTTCCTAACCTCAGCGAGCCCTACTACGTCCCACTTAATGCCTGCTAATTCTTCCAAGAACACCTCTAGACTTGCCTTGAGAAGTCCAGGATCACAGCTTCTCAAAAGTAGCGAATTTAAGAGGCTGTCATATACGGCTGTCATATACATTTAGGGGCTGAATATTATGCTGATGACCGTAGTGTGCAGAAAAGCTGCCTCTTAGTTTATGTCAAATCCGTTAGGTGCTGCACCTAATATGTATGGAACCTTAATTTTTACTGCTCGCTGTAAACATCTAATTTAAAAAATATGTTTTTTTGTAGGTAGCCAGAAGCATCTTGGAAGGTTGACAGGGACTCCGGAACTTTCCTGAGAGTGGGGGACAAGTATTGTCGTCTTTGTATGCTCTGTTTATTATTTTTTTGTTCTCGATATTTGTCGATTCTTATTTAATAACATTTTATTATGTCATTATTAGTTTTAATGCAATCAATTAATCATGTTTTAATTCATTATAGCCATATTAAGCGTTACATATTTGCATCCTTCCGTATTTTACATTCATATACACTTCAAAAATGGTTGGAAATTTCGAAAGTACTGAAAAGCTGCACAGACCGCGCAAACAGTGTAAATTGCGTGGTCCAGTGCTTTGGAAAGCACTGGACCACACAAAAACCGGATTAGGAACCAATTGTAAAAAATTTGATCTCTGCGTAAAAAGTAAGGGGGGGTGGGGGGGGGGTGGCGGCCCCCTCTGCAATAATGTTAGGCGGGCAACGGCTGCCCAATAGAGACTTCAACAAAGAAGGAGCAAATGCCGATATTGATGACTTGTGTATACTTTGTTCCTGTTCGTATTGTGGTAGCAGTTATTACTTCAACAACAGTGCGAGAGGCACAATTTGCACTTAAACGTTTTCTGTATGTCTGAAAAAGCGTGCTGACTAAATAAGGGATCAATTTCTGGTTCGGCCGAGCGGGCAACGACTTCACACAGGGAGATCAGGCAACACTGAACCATAGCCAGGAGAAAGTGTTGCTGTGTGTCAGCATGTCTGCTCTGAGGTTGCGCACCCTTCTCCTCCACCGACGTGAGTCAACGCGTTTTATCCGTTGGCGCTTGTGTGTATGCGCGCCAACGTGTACCTGTAGTTGGGCCTTTACCTTTGCCACAGTACATGACTTCTAGGTTTGCCGCAGCACGCCACTGTTAGCTTCACTGTACTACACATATCTCTGCCACAGTGAGTGAGTGTTAGCTTTGCCACAAAGCACCACTGTTAAAGGGACACTAAAGCAAAAGCGTGAAATGGTTTCGAAGGATAACTTATATTTCAAGCACTCGATTGTTGTCAATTCTGCAATTAATGTTCAATATTAAAAGAGAAAATGAATGTTGAAGCTCTAGCGCTGAAATTCATGCCGGAACTTTGGCCTTGTGGCACCAAAGGTTAATTTCATTTCTTCTTATCCTTGCAAAATGTTCCGGAACTCCCCGCGTCGAGGCAAGCCCTTGACGTCCCCTCGTGGGAAGCCTAGGCCCGGCCATCTAAACCTGCTGGTTTCAATATAAAGGTCATTCCTCCTCCTCCTCCCCGCATTAAATCTCCATCTTCCTTAGAACTGATAAATTATCTCATAGGCCTTGGCACACACCGTCAAAGATATGTGATGTCACGCATATTAATGCTGGAACTTCAAAGTGGCATCGCCACCCGTATTTTTTGTTTTTGTGCGTTTTTAGCTTACCAAGAGTCTTCTTGAGTTTGATGGTAGCGCATGCAGAACACGGACAAAAGGAAGGCACACCTGACACAGCACAGCTGGACATAGATGACCCTTTCCTGACAAAGAATTCAGAGCTTGTTTTAAATTTTGTGAGAGAACGTAAATATCAAGGGTTAAAAGCGTTTTCGGCTGATATTACTGATCTTTATTATTCCCTGCCACAATCAGAATTACTATCGCGTATTGACAAGTCTATCGATGAGTATGGCGCTGTTAGGTTCACTATGGAAGCGGGTACGTCCGTAGACAATTTTTTAAAACTGCTTAGATTTTACTTGTCGTCAACATTCATAAAACACAATGATGCTTTGTATTTGCAGAAACAAGGAGTATGCATTGGCTCCTGCCTAGCACCAGTGCTAAGTAATGTGTTTTTAGCCAAACTAGACAGAGACTTGTCAGAGCGCCTGCAGGGATTTAATGTTGTGAAAGTCTTTAGATATGTCGACGACTTTTTAGTTTTTATGGATTGTTCTTCACAATGTTTTTGTACTCAGAGCACTGCAGTTTTTAACGTCTTTCGTGAGTGTTTAAGACCACTTCAAGTGACATTTGAGATGCCATGTGACGGGAGGATCCGATTCCTCGACATCAATTTCACACTCGCTGATGACAAAACATGCTGGTGTTATGAACCTAGGGCAAACAAGCCACTGTTGCAGTTTCACTGTTGCAGTTTCACTCCGCGCATACAAAGTTAGTGAAGAGGGGAATCGCAAAGATGTGCCTCAATGAAGCACTAAAAAAATCGTGCCAGTGCCTCATGCACGATAGTTTTGAAAATCAAGTGTCACGTCTAAGTGATGCTGGTTATCCGAACCACGTACTCATATCAGTTGCAGAAGGCCTGCTAAAAAAGGCACAATGGACAGGTTCCGTGCAAGTGGATGATGCTAATACAACCATAAATAAAAGAAAGCTTGCCGTCATACCATATATTCATAAATTGTCTCATAGACTAAAGAAGATAGCTGAAAGGAGTAACGTCCGCATAGTTTTTTCAGCCCCTAATAAACTGGTGAGCCTGTGTAGGAAGACAAGGCCAGATAAGACCACACACAGCGCATGCGAAACAAAGCACAAAGACGAGAATGAACTTGTTAAGTGTAGCACGGGCGTTGTTTATCGGATCCCGTTTACGTGCGGAAGGTCTTGCATTGGGCAGACCAGTAGGTGTATAAATGACAGACTAAGGGAACATAAAAACACGGTATGCAATATGGCTCCAGATGGTTTTCTCACCGCTCATTGTCGAAGGTGTACATGTAAACCCAGGTTTAAGGAAACGGCTATCATGAGTAGAAGCCAGTGCGAGACAACACGTCTGATAGTAGAAGCCAATTACATCTCGAAATCTGGGGACGCATGCGTAAGTAGGGCATCAATTATCCTGTCTGAAAAAGAACTTCAATACATGTGCTCTCGGTAAGGTGCTTTTGGTTGTGGTTTTTGCTGTTCCAGGTATCAACATGAGAAAACAAAAAATGAGACTCATTGAAGGTGTTTTGTCATGTCCACGAAATATGTACTCCTGTTGCTTTAGGTAACTTCCATTTGTCATCGTTTACAGTTCTAAGCAGTGCACACGTGGTGTCTAACGTTTTGAAGGCATATGTACAAGCGGGATCTGCGGAAAAATAAATCAATTGTTGAAAGTTAGCGCTGTGGTGTGTCAGGTGTGCCTTCCTTTTGTCCGTGTTCTGCATGCGCTACCATCAAACTCAAGATGCTCTACCAACAAGCCCACACTGCCACCCTCATCGAGAGTCTTCTCCTTGCATGAGTGGCGCGTGGCCCTTTAACATTGATGCGGTACGCAGGTCTTAGCTTTCCCATAGCACACGAATGTTATGTAGTGAAGTGTACTACATGCTGCAACAGGCCACTTGTTGCCAAACAGCATAATTTGCCCGTGAATTTCAAACTTTGAATAGTCCGAATAGAAAAATTTAGGTACAGCAAGCACTATTAGAAATATATTCGAAAATTCACACACTGCTAATGCTAACTACACAAGCTAGAAAGCTTAGCACACTGCAGATATCGTTGCTCCACATCAGAATCACCACATTTCACACAGCCCTTAAATACTGAGGTCCTGGCCAAACTGCACAGTTGTTTTCTCTCCCTTGTCACTGTATCAGAACAAGCTCGTTGGCATCATTACAATTTGCTATTGACTGATTGATTTCTTTCTTTGTTTCCGTGCAATGTAGAATTGTTTGTGCACTGTAACCACCTGAATGAATTGGCATTGCAGCATGCAAAGAAACCAGTCCTGTGACAAACTTACTTTGCAGCTGTGGTGAGTCCTCTCCGTTGTGGAGATGGATGCGGATCATCTTCAACCAGTGCAGATTTGTCTGGCAGGTGGCGACCAGCTCCGCCTGTGGAACACAACATTTTTGGCATGACATTCCTGCGCTGCAAATTATGCATCAGCCTTGCAAATGAGCCACGAAAGATGTCTAGATGGTGAAAAACTTGCAGTGCACACATGTAGTGTCAAGTAGTACTGCAGTAATAGGTGTTGGCTGAGCTGGTGGCACTTTGGCAGAAAAAAGTACTCCAGTGTTTGCACTTTGCATGACCTTCTTTAAGCAGTGAAAGACATTGTCAACGCATGGAATTGCACTTGTTCTGCAACCAGCAGACACTGCACCACTCTGCTGCCATATGTGCTTCTGAAATTCTTGAAGTGAACACCCTATCACAGACACCTGCAATGTCATCGGATAGCCTACCGTGGCTAAGCACTTGCTTTGCCCTTCAAAACTAGCGAACACAGCACGATCACACAACTTTGTCAGGGCACTCTTAAAGGGGCCCTCTAACACCTTTCATGTGCCTGTTTTATATTTGTGGGTCACATAGGCAGATGGCTGGGCAAAGTTTTGTCACAGGTTGAACCAGCCATATTAATTAATTTCGTATTTTAATTGTGACATGAAGCCCTCGAGTTGATGCTGACTGCATCAGCCCCATGTAGTGGTGCTTGCCAGAACTATTTACGGTGCAAATGACGACATACTGTGCTGGGGTGCTTGTACAAAATTGAAATTAGAAGTGGTCGCTGTGTTATTTTAGAAAACAGAGTGAAACTTGGTTTTGTTTTTGCCAGAAGATCGGACAAGCTGATAATTTGCAGCATGGCATGGTCAGACTACGCAATGTTACTATGGAAACTGTGCCAATGTGTGTGACAGCAGTGCCAGGAAGTAAGGCGTGGCGGATGGAAGAAGCAAGGTCGGGTGTTGGTTTGGCCCAGCTGTAGCCGTACAATATGTGAACATGACCGGCGTGTCTCCCACCTCTACTTCGCCTAAGACAGCAGCTGTTCCACTTTGCTATGTTTGGCTTGTTCGAGAGGCGCTTTCCAAGCTTGCACTAGACCAGATCATAGGGGACGCACGCATGCACTCTCTTGCATTCTTTTGTGTTCCCCTTGAAGGTGTCTGGCAAATGGAAGAAGGTGAGGAGACAACAGAAGTACACGAGAACGAGGTGCCCCTCCAAGTCCTTGGGGCTCCAAACAATAAAACTTTGTAACAAAGAAACGTAACACCTGACCTGCCAATGACAGCAACACTAGGCTACACAGAGAGAGCGATTTAGCTCCCTCTGGTCATTCACGGGTGCCTACACAGGAAAGAACAGGCAACCATGTTGTGCAAACTTCCACTATGTAGGTGTTTTCAAGCTGAAGTCATTGGATGCACATTATGTCGCTCGTGGTGAGTGAAATGTAGCCAGCTGACCCTATAATAATTTGAGGGTCCACATTTTTTGCTTGTATTTTGAATGCTGTCAGCTTAATAAACTGTCGTTCTTGCAGCATGTGTCTGTCCATTCTTCAGTCTATACAACAAATTAATAACAATGGGTGCCTGAAAAGTGTTAGAGAGCCCCTTTAGGTGGCGGTCTCACTGCCGCCATCTTGAAACGGTTTAAAATTTTGCCACCAGGCCATGCCATTTGGTCAAGGCAGCCGAGAAAAAATAATTTGGAAGGAGGCAGCCATCAGTGCGCCACAAAGTGAGGAAAGGAGGAGACATGCACGTGAAAATGTTCAAGCTAGCTCGGGACAGTGCAATGAACAGGACACAAGAACAGAAGTGCGGGACTACAATGATGTGGATCTTTTGCCCATTTCTTGTCCTTTTTGTGCCCCCAGTGAGCAAGAAATTACTCTTCTTAGCCCCACACTCGGAGCAGCGTGTGTGTGGCAGTGGTTGCTTTTGGCTGCTCGCAGCTCAATAGAGGGCGCGTGCTTCTCTAGCCCAGCTATGCAAATGCATGTGCTCCTTCTTTAAGGTGCCTGTCCCCGGTTTTGATTACTTGTTTTTCTTGATTGTTTTTTTTCTTCAGTTCTTGAAGAGTGCAATTTTTCACTCAGTTCTGAGGGTCACCGCCGTGACGGCTTCAACACAAGTAAACAACCACTTGCTAGTAGTACTGCTGCTATTCGTCTCCTCTCCTCATTCCATACCTGTAACCCACCTGGCCACAAGCGCTGACCTAAGCTCCCCTCCAGGCCTGCACAAGCAGTGCCTCCTCCGGCCCCCTCCCTTTTTATATATTCCCTGCAACCGCTTCCTTATCAGTTGTATCAGAATGACTCTGGTAGTATCTTGAGAAAGAGTGCCGAGCATAACACTTGACCGCGTGAACGAGAATGACTTTCTTGAAAAGGGTACAGTAAGTACGCGAATGAAGTGCCCAGGCATGTGGAATTATTGCCGCATTCTTCGCGTGCATGTTACCCCCTACAATATAGCACGCACGTATGTACATACATACACACACACACACAAACATACTCTCTCTCTTCCTCTCGGTATCAGCGGGCAGTCCTTGTCCATGGTATAATAGCACAGCCAGTTTCTTCTATGTTGCATGGCCACCGTGTATTCTTATTCACTGCGACCAGGGTGGCTAAAATAACTGCGACAGGCGTTCGTATTGCCCATAAGCTCACATGTGCAACTTTGCCTGCTGTCTATTTATTTATTTATTTATTTATTTATTTCAGTACCTTCAGGGCCCAAACGTGTTATAGAAGGGAATGGGTACAATATATACAAAATGAAGAGAATACAAAAATTACAAAATGAAGCTGCTAACAGTATACAATGCTTTCAAAAGTAGCCTTCAAAGCAGAGACATTGGTCAGTTGGGCAATGGAGGTGGGCAGGTGGTTCCAATCATTTGATGTAATGGGAATAAAAGAATCGTGAAAAAAGTTGGTACGTGAAAAAGGAATGTGTACTTTGTGTGGGTGGTGACACCTATGAGTATGCAGCGTGGTTTCGAAAGCAGATCGTGTTTTAATTGTGGATTGTGGAAAATCTTATAAAGGAGAACGAGGCGAGACACTTTTCTGCGTGTACAAAGTGGAAGGCCCAAATCTGCTTTCATAGACGATACGCTAGATGTGCGTGCATAGTCTGAAAGAATGAAACGTGCACTGCAATTTTGGACTGATTCAATGGTTTGAATGAGAGTGCTAGTGCCAGGATCCCAAACCACGCTAGTATACTCGAGCTTCGGACGAACAAGTGTTTTATACAAGGTGAGCTTTAGAGTAGAAGGTGCCCTCGAAAAGTTTCTTCGCAGACAGCCAAGAGTGCGATTGGCATTGTTGGTTATATAGGTGACATGAGTGTGCCATGAAAGGTCTGAGATAAATTTTACACCAAGATACTTATAACACGAAACAGTTTCCAAAGCACTATGGTTAATTACGTACTCAGGAACATCAACAGAACTAGAGTTATGACAAACTCGTATCACCTTACATTTGCTAGCATTTAGTCGCATGTTCCATCTTGTGCACCAGGAAGAAACTTCATTAAGATCTTGTTGCAGAATACTGATGTCAGTAATAGTGGAAACATTTCTATAAATAACATAGTCATCAGCAAATAATTTAATTGATGAATGAATTGTATTGGATGGGTCATTAGTATAAACAAGAAAAAGAAGAGGGCCCGAAACTGAGCCCTGAGGCACACCGGAAGTAACAGGACACTCTGGTGAATTGTTGTTGTTGGAGGTGACAAACTTGAGTTTGGTTAGCGAGGAAGTATTCAATCCACCTCAATATATTGCGGTCAATGCTTACTTTACTTAACTTAAAACAGAGTAACTGGTGGGAAACAAGATCGAAAGGTTTAGGAAAATCCAGAAATATACAACCAATGAATAATCCTCTATCTAATGCCGCAAGAAGGTCATGTGTAAAAGAAATGAGTTGTGTTTCACAAGAAAAGTTTTTACGGAGTCGATGTTGATAAGGAGAGAAGAATGAATTTGTATCTAGAAAGGCTATGAGATGGGAATAATTTATATGTTCTAAAAGCTTACAAGGTACACTGGTGAGAGATATTGGTCGGTAATTCAAAGGGGAGTGAGCATCTCTAGATTTAATAATGGTACCACCTTTCCCACCATCCAATCAGGTGGTAAGGAACAAGAATCCAAGGAGCTCTTCATATTCAGTGCAAGAAGAAAATCGTAAGGTATCATACACTGTACTTTTTCAAAGTATGTCCGTTTTCTGCTTTCTATTTCATTCACTGTTTTCACGAAAGCGCATTTTTTTTCTTGTTTTCTTCTTAGTGATCTGTGATGCACCTTATACTCACAATTATGCTTCATTCTTGGGTACTGCATATTACATAAAAATAGCTAAACTAGAGTGTGCAAACATAAGAAATTACTATCCAGCATGCACATCCCTAGAAAAAAAAAAAAAAAAAAACATTGGCCTGGTTATATTCAATGATGCAAAACTGGATAACGACGAACCATTTGGAGGACTACGTCATGAGCGGTGTTTTGCGAAAACTGCGACCAGTTCGAGCCGGAGGAATATGCATTCAAGCACAGTCGAGTGCTGACAAGAAGTGCCACCACATTTCCTGCTTTCCTGTGCGTCATGTGGTACGACCGAATGACGTCACACCTTCTCTGTGATTTTTACCAAAAGTGTAGATGGTAAAGTAGTCACATGTCAGAGGAAACGAAACATTTTGCCACATTCTCCGCTTCACGGTGTGCACTAACCCGGCCCGAGAGTTGGAGTATTCTGAAGCGTAACCATTCTTCTTCTTTTTCTTCTTCTTATTATTATCGTGGTCGTGGTCGTTGAGGAGCTTTCTGCGCTTCAGTATTTATTTTGCTGCATTCGGAATTGGAGCCAATCTCTTCTCTGTGTGAGGAGCATACTGATGGCATTGAATGCCGACCAACTATAACAGCCACGCTACAAAAATGGGGAAGAAATTATATTTGATATTGACACGTGCGGTTGTTTTCATTTCAGGGAATGCCATTATCACTTACCTGTAACACGCACGCTTGCTGAAAAGGTTTCAGACATGTCACTAGTTATTTGATTATGAGGGGCGGGCAGGAGGGGATAACATACAAGTAGCCTCGTAACGTAGGAGGCATGTCCATTGCATAAAGTGCTTACAAATGTTGTAGTCTACCACAGAGTGAGAAGAGACAAAAATGCACTAGTTCTTGCCAGCAATGTTTCTTTTCTATGCCAATTTATAGGCCAAGCTGTGATGCAAAAGAGCGTGAAAGGTGCACATATTTGCCAATGTATGCAAGGTAAATGATTCCGTTCAAATTGGGAAAAAGATCATGAGCCATTTCCCTCTGTGAAGGTGTGTGGCCAGAGAAGCTGCTTAGCACGCCAAATTTTGATGAAGGTACAACACATTTTACTGTCTTCAGCGGCATCAGCAGTCATAACTACCAAAGGCGAAAACACACACACACGCTTGATGGGTAGCATCACTTCTCTTGATCGACACGTTGCATGCACTTGAGCGGTACACACTGCACGCAGCTTCCTGTTACAAGAGACGTAAAATTCAAGATGGAAAACAGTAGCTTGTCTTTCTGCTGAGCTGCAGCACAAACGACCAAGGTTTTGGCATGCACGGGCCCAAGTGGAAAATGCAGAAATTTTTCAAAATGCTGTTTTATTATTTTCAATTATGTGAAATGCAGAATTTACTGGTCAGCATTTTGCTGCAGAGGGTTTCTTCCTATAACTGCAGTGTCTACGAAACGGTATGAAGCGAAGATGAACGACTGGGTATGTTGGATATACATGGTAGAAAGGAGAAGGCACTAAGACAACGAGGAGCACAAAAGTAGAGCAAGCACACGCACAGGTTGTGCATGCCCATGTGTGTGCGTACTTGCTCTACTTGTGTACTCCTCGTCACCTTAGCACTTCGCTGTTTCTAACAAACTGACAGTGCCAGTTTTGTGTGCATCAGAAAAAATAGCCAGTTATACAGTTTTATATAAGTTACTTAACTATGATGTCAACTGGAAACTCTAACACCTTTAATACAGTTGAAACCGGATCCCAGATATAATGATCTATCCATTATAAAGACCATATTTCGGTACACTTACGATTTTCCTATGCTGTTCATTGAAATTGTGTCTTATAACGACCACTTATTAAAATGGCCTACGGCTACAACGGACACGTCACCCATGGTTGCATTGAAAATTTGGTGCACAAGGAGAGGGGGAAAAAAAACCCCTCAAAACGTACCATCTGAAGCGCTAGAGAGGTGCTCGCTCGCATGTGCACCGCTACAGTTCAATCAAGATGATGTTCCAGATCGAGGCAAGAAATGCGTGAAATTTCCGAAGCGTCCAGTAGAGTCACTTCCAGGCATTTCTCAGGGGGCGGGGGGAAGAAAGAAAATAAAAACGAAAAAGGAGCATAAAAGCTGGCAATCGGCTCTCGCATGGCAACCTTTTCTGATGCCATTCTCTAGAGCTACACTGCCAACGAGAAGATTAACAACACCTTGGAAAGTCTGGCAGCCATTTTGCAAACGAGCCCAGGGAGCCATTGAGGAAGCAAGGTTATCTTGCTGAGGCTAAATTCTGCCAAGCCTGGCTAGCTCTGTCTAATAAACCTGCTGCAAGCCAAGCATGACGTGTTTCGTGTTCCCAAAGTTGCATCCAGTGCTTTCAACCAGTACAAGCGTAGCCTCCGAGATTTGCATTTGTAATCCAGAGAACGCCACTATGTCAACCCAAAAAGGAAAACGAAATATGTGGCAGCATGTGCCACAGATACCTATCACCATCACCACACAGGTTCATGCGAATGCACTGTGTTGTTTTGGTCATTCTAGCCACTGTAACCTTGGTTTGCATGTTGCACGCACAGTATGTCTATCCACGCTTTTTTGTTGTTTGAACAGTTGTCATTCTTCATAGACCTCGCGGATGAGATTGCATCGTGCTCTTGTCAGTTCGCGCCATTTCAACTGTTTTTATTTTCTTTCCTTTTCAAGTTTTTAAATTTGCGTGGTGTTTATTTGCGGGATGCAGCGTTAGGAATGATTCGAAATCCCCCTCTGGAGATGCACTGAATTGGTGCTGCTGGAGGAAGTGTGTTGTAGCTGATTCAATGGCTGAAGGTGTGCCCAAGAAGCATAGGTCAGCAGTGTGGGAGAACACTCACTCACACTCACTCACCCTAATTTTTCCAGCACCCGCACTCACTCGCACTCACACTCACCTCCACTCACACTCACCTCCACTCACAGTCACCGGCACTCACTTGCACTCGCACTCACCTCCACTCACATTCACTGGCACTCACTCGCACTCGCACTCACTTCCACTCACACTGCCTGGCACTCACTTGCACTCACACTCACTGGCACTCACTCGCACTCGCACTCACTTCCACTCACACTGCCTGGCACTCACTCGCACTCGCACTCACTTCCACTCGCATCGCCTGGCACTCACTCGCACTCGCACTCAATTCCACTCACACTGCCTGGCACTCACTCGCACTCACGTCTATGAAATGAGCGCGAGTGAGTGCGAGTGAGTGCACTAATGAGTGAGTGCGCCGACCTATGCCAAGAAGTGAAAAGCCATTCTTACTGGCTTGAAATTTCACCTGGGATGAGAAATGCTGACGTTGAAAAGAAGTACAACCTTTCAAAGTCAACAATATCTACAATTCTGAAAGACAAAAAGAAATTGCAGGCATCGGCTAACCTCAGCGGCGACAAAAAGAAACGGAAGCGTTTGCACAAAGATGCGTACAAAGACGTAGAAGAAGCGCTGTTCAAGTGGCTAGAGGGAAGAATAGTGAACCCGTGCTGATGAAGAAAGCAAGTGATTTTGAATTTCTTCTAGGCCATCAGGACTTCAAACCCAGAGGAGGATGGCTGCACCGATTTAAAGAACGCCATTGCATTGTTTACCAGTCAGTTGTTGGTGAAGGAGCAACAGTCGAAGACGCGGCAAAAGACTGGCTGTCTGCTAACATGAGCGATGTCTTCCGGTTCAGTGAGCGGTACATGTATAATGCTGATGAGACTGGTTTATTTTACCAGATGTTGCCAAACGAGACCCACTACTCTTTGAAAGGTGACGAATGTGTTGGCAGAAAAAACAGTAAAGTGCGCGTTGCCGTACTGCTTTGCTACAATACGGAACGTAGTGACAGGTGCCTTCCTTTCGTCGTTGGAAAGTCAAAGAAACCGAGGTGCTTCCCATAGTTTGTGCCGATCCGATATAGGCATAATCAGAAAGTATGGATGACTTGGGCACATTTCGGTGAGTGCTCAAGGAGTTCCCTGATGAGATGGTAAAAAAGGAGTATGCCTGGGAGGACGTAGGGCAAGCATGGGAGGCAGCTGTCAAGGCTAAACTTGTGGGTGCTGCAGACGACCTCAATGACTTTCTTGTTGCTAATAATGTTGTGTGGGTAACGAAGGAAATTGACAATAGCGCAATCGTCCATGAAGTGCAGATAGAAACTGAGGCGCTATCCTCAGGTGAGGACAGTGATGATGATGCTTTGCTGACTGCGCCTATAAGTTCCACAACAGGGGAGTGAGTACATCACCGGGCTAAAGGACCTTGCATTCCCAGAGGACTGCCAGAGAACTTCGAAAAAGCTATCAGGAGCACTACCACTGGGAATAAGCAAAAAGACATTACCCAGTTCTTTAAGGGGGGACACTGCACCTTGGAAATATTTTTTTATTATTTAGAGTATTTAAATGAAATTTTCGCAGTTAATGCAGCTTTAACTGCCTATTTCAAAAATGTAACCATTTTTGTTCTGTGAGGAATAGTTCTGACAATACATTGAAAACTAATTTATTTTATTGAGGCCTAATTAGCTAATTAACCACAGCCCTCACAATAAAAAACAGCCCAGAGAATCAAGTGATGATATTAACAGTGTGTCAAGAAGCATAAGTCATTGTTTTAGGCCATTTCCAAGCAAAGTTACAGACTGTTGAACATGACACTGTTGAACATGACACATTGAATGTCCTCGTTGATACTTGAAACAAAAGCTTCATTTAGAAAAGTTCCGTAGCACAGTATTATAACAAAATTTACTTTACAACAAGCCACTTCTATTCAACTTCCAGTACAAGAAAAGCCACGATGATAACCCTTGTAGAACAAAAGATATTGCTCCTCCAACACAGGGAGGTCATGAATATTTTCATTTTGAGAAATTGAGCGAAAACGTTCAATCTTTTGCCCTAAACTTATGGGCCTGATGTGTGGTGTAGGTATCGATGTGTGTACTGACATACCACCTCATGTGTTCGTTACGAAAATATAACTCTTGTCCTCGATCATCTTTTCTTTGTATGTCGTTAAATTTGGTTAAATTAACAAGGTACGAGTGCACCACGCCACTCTTGCCTACAGTTATCCAGGCGTTGCTATCGCAGCTCTCGATCTTCACGCAGCAAGTCAGCATGAATGGGGCACTGCACAAAGGTGGGTGATTATCAAGTTTATAATAGAGATTGCAGTTTGTCACATTTTCCTGGTAGCAAAAGGTTGAATTATTTACAAGGGCAGTGCAATTCACTTGTAAGCACGCAGCGGGTGCTGCTTCACAAAGCGGAAAGGGTTAGCTTGTTGCCGGCCAGGTTAGCCAGAAAAAAAAAAAAAAAAAAACTTGGTCACTAATTTGTGCATTTTTTAAAGGCCGGGTCCACTAACATAACAACTACTTTTTGCGACAATTTCAAGTTCATTATAAGCAGTTTCGACTGTACACCATTTATTAAGGGGAAATCGAACTTGGCACTAGGTGAACGCGTGATATAGTGCGGACGTGTTTTTTATGTTTCAAAGTCCTTGTGGCACTCAAGCAGCGGTAAATTTGTAGTGGATGCGAGCTTGGAAAGCCAGCTGGCAACCCTTGCTCAGACTCAGCGAGCTGCTGTGGCCAGCGGTGCCCTAGAAGAGGGGGCCCAGCCCACGACGAAAGTTCACGAACGGCTCACATTTCCCTGGAGACACCGCGCTGTTCACGCCAGAATCCTACGCAAATTTGCCATAAACCAAGAGCATCTGGAAACCATGAAACCTTGCAAGCAAAACCGAGCTGTTTATCAGCAGATCACATTGTGAACACACAGTCTGCTGAAGCAAAAAAATGCATCATTTGCTTGTCGATGGCCATCTTTGTGTTCCTGAAGCACGGCGTGTCACAACAGAACTAGCCCCTTTATACGCCATGCAAGCGAAATTGCGTAGAAGCCGTGATTGTACTTTGCCAAAGCAACATGGTGGCAGGATGCTGAAAACTCTTCAACCTCTGCGGTGATGGAGGCACTGAGACTACCAGAAGCAACTGCTTGCATGCATGGGCACGACAACTTACGGCTTCACTCCATTGTTTCTAAATGGTGGTACCACTGCTGAGCATCAGGAGTGCAGCGAAATGGAGGCGATGTTAATATAAGGGGGGGGGGGGGGGGGGGTGCGGCAATGAAAAAGAAATATGCTTTTTTGCTTGTTGACCTTGAAGTAATCAAATTTGGAAAGTATGCACAAAGTGCCACATATTGTGAGATGTATAGTTTTATTATAGCGTAAGTATTTTTCAAATTACATTATGTTACTTTGTCTGGGTAGGAGTTCACTGGTGGAAAGCCTGGCAGTGCAACAAAACAGGCTAGGAAGCTGAAAATGGTTTTAATCTCTACTCAAAAGAACACTACAGGGTATGACACATTTAAAATATTGCTATCCATTCTATATTTTTTATCGAGAACATCGGCATCACCTTCACTTATTGCAATGAAATTTGTGCATAAATTAGCATGTAGAAAGAAACTATGCCTTAAATGCGATAAAGAAAACAGGCATACCCTGAAGAAGATCTCAGGGGTTAAAAAAACACAAGCCTGATCAAAATCGGCCAAGTCATTCCCGTGTTACGCACTCCACAGACAGTGCTGTATGGCTAAAACATGCTTCGGAGAAAAAAGCTCTCAAAGTTTTTCCAGCAGTGCACATTCCTCAAAACGTCCTTGGTAGACTTTGGAATCCCTGTCTGCAGATGAACTTTTGGGTTTCTTGGTGCATTTGTGCATTGAGATTTCTTGGCCCACAGATCGTCCTGTTTTTCGGCCCTCTGGAGTGTTCAGGCAAACAGGGGATGTGGCTTTCATACAAACTTTGTTATTTCTTCGTAGATCTTAAAAAAATGGGCGCAAAGCTTAAAAGTGGTTCTCCAATGATTTCATAAAAGTTTGAAAGTGATATACTGAAAACTTTTTGCTGGACAAACTATTTGTCCCCCTCTCCCCATTTGCTCGGCAGTGCCTAGCGCGGTACCGCGAATTCAACACGCAGTGTACTTGGTTTCGTAATTTGAGTACCCGACGTGTGAAGTCCTTTACATTGCTCGTACAACATGCTCGGCTGCTGCATCTGAAGCTGATGCACAGTTAGGCCTAGCCATGACTACAAGCAGTAGCGATGTGTGAGGCCACGGTGCTTGCAGCTTCCAAGTGTGTAATGCTTGCTTGTGGGTCTAAGGAGTTGCTACATGATGACGACACGTCCGAACATAAGCATTTCTGACTCTGATCAGACAATGCGATGTGCCTGCCGGTCCGAGATGCACTTTTGCTGTGTTTACTACTAGCATATCGAGCTGTCATCATCTTCGTTTCTGATTATCGAGGTTTCGTGTGCAGCTGCGAAGCTAGCACACAGTTTCATTCTAAATGACCGTTGATCTGTGAGCAAGCACATAGTGAATGTGGGCACTCAAATAAGTAGCAGTGCTCTCAACAGCTGTAACCTCGCAAGGACCAGATGATGCTCACCCCACGCACATGAGTCAGACCAACGGCAAAGTGCATTTGGGCAACATGGTGGACACAGCCAATCGGAGGCCTCCAAGCAACCTTCAAACATTGCGTTTTGTGGGGAGGAGCTGGCTGAAGTGGAAAATTTGAAGAGGAATAAATGCTCTTTCCAATGTGCCCAAGATGGCGGTGTTCACTTGCGCCACTGCAGAGCAATCATGCTCTGAAAAACAGCGTCTTTTTGTTTTACGTGATTTGCGCGATGATTTTTGCCTCCTTGTGAGGTGAAACAAATTTTTTAGAGCACTTCTATATGGTTTTCAGTGAAGATATTTTGGAATCAGTGCAGGAAAGAGTTGTGGAAATTGATAACGCAGTTTTCAGAAAATCGACCTTTTTTGGCACTTTTCGCGATGTGAAGCCTGCATCCCCCCTTAAGAGTAATTTGCTTGCTAATCACTTTTACATGAACTGAACATCAATTAGATGTAAACTGTAAAGCGGTGTAGTAAAGGTATAAGGCCTGTTTGTTCACCATACCTTCAATGCGTCGGTGGTGTTATCGGCAGAGCTTGCAGCTCCTAATGCTCTATCCCGGCTCGTTGTGGGTTCAAATCTTAGCGTGTGGTTATCTTTTCATTTTGAAATGTACGATCATTTTTCAGACATCCACTTCTGTGACGAGAGTACGTTAGCGATTTCTTGGTGGACTCTGACATGAAACACTGTCATGTTAAAAATGCACATGATTTTTGGGGCGTTATCGATTGAGGTTGATATAGGCAATGATCTAGCATACATCTGCCTTTGTTACATCAAGGTTCGAATGCACCAGGGTTGTCCTACCCCAGAGACAGGCAATGTGATGACAAAAGCCTTAGTAGACGACACAGTTATCTGAATGAAGCTGTGGTTGAGGACGACATTAGGGATCCTAACGTTGAATGACAAAAAACTTGCATTACAATAGGATAAACTGGATAACTAATTGAAGAATAGTAACCTGAACTCACAAACTTTGGTGGTGACATCTTCTGCCGAGGCCCTTGCAAAGCATCCTTGCCATAGGCCGCAATCTTCTGCAGGCTGCTGCGAATGAACGTATAGGCGCGAGTGCTCTGGCCCAGCAGGTGGTAAAGGTCTTCTATGTCCGAATCTGAGTCAAACTCCGTTGTGCCTCCAGGCTGCAAAGGCAAAAAAAAAAAAAAAGAAGAAGAACAATGAGGCTAGGATGCATCTAAACCGGAAACCATTAACTTACATATGAATATTATACATTCTGCCAGCTTGCTGTTTTGAGTAACTTTTGAAATCCATTATTCTGATTCATCATGGCATATTTCAACAAGCGATTTCCCACTTTGGCAAATTGTCACAGTGCATACAATGAGTCTACGAGCTGCTTTGTTTAGTGCGTGGGGACGTACAGTGCTCAGTGAGTGAGATACGATACTCGGCTCGCTTGGTGGCCGGTTCATTTTGTGCTACTAGAGTGCACTGGGTGATCACAGAGACCAAACTGAATCATAATGCTTCAAAAGGTGCCTCGTTTTCACTGAGTACCACAATGAATCAGGTGGATGTTCCCACCACAAAGTGGAGACTCAGAAAGCATTGGCAGCCACGAGCTCAAAGTATTGCATTTCATTTGCTGAGCACTGCACATTACACAACTGAAATCTCAAATAAACATACTTCGTTGTATGGAGGTAAAGAGCACATGGTGTTCTATGGACATCAGGTTGAAAAAAGGCAAATACAATTAAACCTCTATATAACGAACTACAATATACAGTAAAACACTATTAATTGGGGCTTCAGGGGACTGGAGAGAATGTCCGAATTAACCGAGGGTCTGAATTATCGCGAGTATGATCAAAATACTTAAAAGGTGTTTCTGACACCATCAGACCTTTATCTCTTAAAGAAGTCTGTGATCGCAGTCTGCTTCATGGAGGAAATGTGCGAGGAAATCACAATTTTGTGAAGTTCCTATACGTAGCTCAGTCTGTGCACAATGTCCGAGCAAACTATGCAGACATCCTCCAAAAAAGGTTATCGCATGTACGGCTTCTGTCACTGTGTGGTGTGGACATTCATCTGAATCGCTTGGGACCTCGACAGCTGATTCCTCTCCGCCATCCAAGGCCTCGGCGACAATATCACTGTCTGTCACTTTGGCGGCAACGGCAAAATCATTCTCTATGGCGAAGTAATCGCCCAGGGCCACATCAGCTGGCATAGCGCCTGTCTTGCTCTTCGCTGCTTTCAACATCAACCACCACACCTCGGTCAGCGGTGTCACATATGAAGCTGCCACGCCTGAAGCAGTTGGCAAATACTTCAGGCGGTGTGTTGTTCCACATGTACGTAAGCAAGTGGACTGTGCTGCATGAGTAGGCTTACCTCGCACTGCTTGCCTGCCTCCAGGCAGAGCAACATCCGCTCAAGTACCTGCGGTCAATAGCGGCTTTCCACAAACTGTATAATACCCTGTTCTATCGACTGCAGGGAAGCCATTGTGTTCAGAGGCAGGAATAGAAGTTCAAAGTTTTTGAGGTCGGACGCCTTCATGTGCACAGTGAAGTTGTCCAGCATGAACAGCACCTTCCGAGCCTTGGCCGCAAATCAGCGGTCTAACTGACATAGCTGGGCTTGAAAGACATTGGCGGTCACCCAATCCTTTCTATTAAGGCGGTATCCGACAGGCAGCTGCTTAATCTTCTTAAAACATCTTGGCTTCGCAGCCTTTCCTATCACCAGCAGCGGCAGCCGCTCATGTTCCACAGCCAGAAGAACCTTCACCCGCTCTCTATTCTGTTTCCTGCCGACACACGGGTCCCCCTTAAACGCGATTGTCTTGTCTGGCAGAGCCTTGAAGAACAGCGCTGTCTCATCAGCGTTGAAAATGCTGCACAGCTCATACGTAGAAAGGCATGCAGATAGTGCAGACCGCCAGTCCTGCACAACGCTTCCATCGACGGCACCCTTTTTTACCACACATGTTGTGGAACACCAGCCCGTGTCACTTCTTGAAGAGGTCGAACCACCCTTCCGATAAAGAGTCAGTGTTCATGGTCAGTGCAAACTTCTTTGCTTGGGCTATAAGAGGGCCACTCAAAGGCACAAGCGCATCGCGTGAGATGGCAATCCAGTGCAACAGTGCTTCTTCTAGTTTGAGGCATGCTGCCGTTTTAACCCCCGTATTCATAAACGCTCCTCGACTCGACCCTTCACTCGAAATGCTTCTTGAGGGCGGTTTTCCAATTCACAGATCGCCCTCCACTCGAAGCGTTCCTCGACTGGAGGAAATCTTGGGAGTTTTACTTGAGATAGTCGAGGCAGGGCCAGAGCTACCTTGAACCTTTCCTTGAGTGAAGTATCATGGCGGATTACGCTTCGTTTGTCGACTATGTGCTCCGCGTCGGCGAGCTGTTTGACGACGTAGAAAACTGCGTAGGCATACCACGACGACGGTTGAGGGACCGGATAAACCCAATGGAGCACTACACCGGCAGCGAATTTCTGGCGCGCTATCGCTTCACGAAGTGCAGCGTGAAGAAGCTGCTTGACTGCTTGCCCCTTGAGGAGAGTTGCAGAAACCGTGGCCAGCCTCTTCCACCAATGACGCAGCTTCTGATTGCGCTGCGCTTTTATGGAGCAGGCACGTTTCAAGTAGTGGCGGGCGACCTGGTGAATGTGTCTCAGCCGACAGTGAGCCGCATCATCGAACGTGTGTCGCGGGTGTTCGCGAAGCATTTGTTCCCAGCCGTCGTGAAGTTCCCCGACACCGATGACAGATTCCGTGAGACGATGGTCGAATTCCACCGAATTGCCAAGTTCCCCGGGGTGACAGGGTGCATAGACTGCACCCACATCTGTATAAAAGCACTACATCCGTATAAAAGTTCCTCCCAGGCACTGTCCTTAGCGCGCTTGGACACGTCGGTGTTTCTGTTTTCAGTTACCGATCTGTGGCGCGTCACCAAATTACACAGTAATTCGCACTCTTGGCGCGTGTAAACGAACCTCCGTGCGCTCGTCTTACCGCCGTCGCGCGTGACGCTGTCGTCCGTGCTCATGTCGCCGTCTGTCAGGGCAAGCAGGACGCCACGAGAGAGAGAGAGAGAGAGAGAGAGCTCTTTATTGAAATGCAGAGAATTTTGCCGGCGTGTGAATATCGCTGACATGCATGCTACTCTGTGTGGGGAGGGAGTTTGTGGAGAGAAAGACGTGTAGAAAGAAGTGCAAGAGACAGTGAAAAAGAAAAGAAAAAGAAAAATTGGGCTTTGTGTTTCTGACTATAATGCCTAATTGCGTCCAAAGATAGTTAACGTTTTCACCAACCCGCAGTGATGTGATAGGATGTGTTGCATGATGGGTGAGTGATGGTGACGACGGAGAGAAAGTCTATCGAGTTGACCTATACATTTAGGGGCGAAGCTCCTTAAGGTTTGGGTCTGTTCATCCGTTGTAGTAGCGCGTTACCTACTAGGAACGCGCTACTAGGAGGGCGCGTGCCTCCCGGCGCGCGAGCTCTCTCACTCTTCCATCTGCTGTTTTGTGTGAGAGAGAGAGACAGAGAGAGCGAAAGGCGCGCGTTGACTATGGAAACGCTCTTTCTTCGATGAACGCGCTACCATCTCGCAAAGAAGGAGAACGCGCCCTCACCCGCGAGAGAGAAGCTTGACGCAGGCAGCGTGTTCTAGCGAGTTTCTTGATTGAAAAATACCGACTGCTCGCGCTGGAGAACCATTCACCGGCCACCCATATATACATATAGGCACTGGATCTCGACTTGCAATGAAGTGCCGGTGGGAGATTTCACTTGTGCGTAGTTGAACCATAGGGATTCGTAGCGTGCGCGTTAACTAAATTAATCCGGAACTCGGCACGATCTACGATGAGCTGCCGGAGCTTCCCCCACTCATCGTCATTCACTCCGTGGATATGCTGTGAATTTTTTAAATATGTAAACAAAAAGCCCATCGCACGTCTCTGTTGTGTGGGGCAAGCTAGAGGGCCTAAAACACACTGAGGTGATAAAGGGAGCTGTGTAAGTGACTGCATGCAATGTTCATAGAGCGCACGCTCATCACTGTTCGCTCGGCATTCAAACAAAATATGTTCTACGGTTTAAGTAGAGCCACAGTTGCTGCAGTGTGGGCTTGTCTCCTAATGGAAGCGGTACCGTAAGTCGTTTGAATATGAAATGTTCAGCCGTAGTCGACGATACAAAGTTTCCAGATGTCGAGGAATGTTGGATTGCAGTTTTTATTTGGGATCTGGGTCGACTAAGTATAAGAAAGGGTGATGATGAGCCGGTAACTTCCATAGCCGGTTCCTTTATTCGTAAGCAAATCGTTTAGTCATATGGGAAGCATCAGATTTGGTGAACTAGATTCGCTTATAGTTTTGATATCGAAGACCGTTACGTGCTGCTTCGTCGGCTTTTTCGTTGGGTAGAATGCCGCAGTGAGCTGGTATCCATTGAAATGTAATGCAGTGTCCTGCGGCAAAAGCCAGGTGGTGTAAATAGGCAATGTCGGCAGAAACGGGTTGATGATTAGTTTTCTTCAGGTAGTTGTACAATGTTTGCAGCGCTCCTTTGGAGTCGGTATGCCACGATGCAACAAACAGCTTACACAGCGCACCACGAAACATCAAGATAAAATCTGGCGCGCGCACACAATACGCGAACAGTCGCACATCCGGACCTGTCCGGGCATGCTATCCCAGCGGATTCGGCTCTGGCATGGCTTGGATGAACGTAGCATCGCCTGCTGTCGAAACTAGCTGATAATGTTTCAAATTTCACTTATAACTTCCAATGCAACATGTAGTTAATAATAGGTGATAATTTTTAAATCGTTGGCTAGCATTTCAACCGAAAATTCTCGTACTTATTGTAGTATTGGGCTGTACACCCTCGCTACCAGACGCGTCTTTCGTAACTCAAGTGAAGGAATGTTTCTCGAGCAGCCTCTTGGCTGAGGAGCGCTCGAGTGGCGTTCTTGAAACCCAGCGGCTCCTTGAGGAGAGGAAGGCGCTGCGCCTTGACTCGGTGAAGTCGAGGAGGAGCGTTGAGTGAAGGTGCGTTTGTGAATACGGGGGTAAGCCTCTTTGTCTTTTTGCCAAACATGTCGTTGTCATACACTTGCATAATCTGGTCTTCATTCCTGACGTAACTGCTCAGCATGCTTTTCTTGACATATTGAACATTTCCATCACTTCTTTTCAAGATGCTCCCACTTGCAATGCCTTCAATATTAGCACCTTCGCAGCCAAATCCTTTGCTTCATAGTTCGCCCTCTTCGCTGCGAGGGCTGGGGCAGAACATGCAGCGGAAGCCATCCCAGCGTCGCTTGCACGGTGCTGATGCACACGAAACCAGACAATGAACAAAATAAAAACCTGCGATAAAAACAAAATAAGAAACTCGCAAACTTTTCAAATCAAACAAACAATAAGGCTACAGAAGGCGATGACCATGCACAAAGATAAATAAAAAATTTAAACGCAACAGCACACTACAGGAAAAGAATCAAACTCAACCGCAATGCAAACGTGTTGGAGGTACAAGAAAAAAAAAAAGGCAAATCCGTTGGTTGCCCACTGTTGATGACAGTAGCGATGCACTGCCTTTCATTTTGGTTGTTATGCCAGCACCACGTGGTTTTCTTCCTTTTTATTTTGTGCCTCCAAGATGCAAAACTCATACCTCGTTTTCAATTCCGGAGGCCACAATCCGATCTCAAAGTTGCTTAGGTGCGCCATCAATTTCTGATCCGAAGCGTGGCCACGGCGGAATCCACTGCTGCTTTTCCGCCGCAACCCGACCTCGATCGGGAGTTCGAATTAACCGAAGTGCGGTTGAATTATTGAGAGTTTTCAGTCATAGAACAATGCACATTTTGGATGGGACCAGACACCGTGGCTGAGTTAACCAAAATTCCAAATTAAGGGATTGAATTAATGAAATTTTACTGTAATGAGGTTTGCGATATTGCAAAGTATTTGGACACATGACAGTGGCCACCGAAGTGGGTAGCACTTCTTCCTTCACGGTAGAGGGTCAATCCTGAACGTTAACCACCAGAGCGAGGTAAGCTGAAAGCACCCGTCAAAACAGCCTTGTCCCCTTTGTGCAGTCCACAACCAACATGGTTCCACGTTTCTCATCACCCGTGCCACACACCACATGCGTATCACATGCGTAGGTTGATGAGTAGGTTGATATCACATGCGTAGGTTGATGATACTCGCCGCGCCGGGTTGGCCGTCTTGCGGCCAACCCGGCGTGACGTAGCGACTTTGGTTGGCCGCAAGACGGCCAACCAAAGTCGCTACGTCGCCGATGCAACCTCTGAGACGCACAGCCAAACCCGCTTTCGGTAGCGTTCGTGGATGCCCGTAATGGGAGATGTTTCCCATCACCGCACACAAAGCAGCTCATCATTGCATTTCTCCCTCGTTTATGTGCTAAGCCTTAGCAACCTGAGCATCTCAGTCGAGCACGCTGTACGACGTGCGAGATTGCATCGCGACATTTTGTTCTGTGTCACGAAAAATGGGAGCATGTTACGATCAATGTTTGACCTTTTTTTTTCTTTTTTTTTCCCCGGTCGCAGGAAACAGGTGTGTGTTACAATCAAGGGGGCGGTAGAATCGAGTAAATACAGTAACACCATGTCGGGATGTGCACATACTTTCAGAGTCTGGTGAAGATTATTCATGATTGCATTGGTAGTGACCACGGTTTCTGAAACCTGCGCAAATGTAAAACCTTCATATGGGCACTGTGTGCATTGGCTGTGTGCATACCTTCAGGCATCACTGCCATTCAGAATCATGGCAACTGCCATTTTTTTCGACAGGGGTTTAAATGTGCATGCACTTTGTCAGTGTGGCAGCCTCCATCTGTGGACTCATCAATACGACCACAATTTTCGGCAGAACGCTGTTTCGCTCGGACTTTGCACACGTTGGCTGTGCACACGCGTTCAAAATGGAGTCATCCTCAACAGCAGGAATAGTGACAATGAATAGCAATTGCGTTTTGTGTTACTGTAATGAGCACAATGTCAGAAACACTGAGGCAGTTCTTGAGTACAGCGATTCCACTGCTGTCCCCGCATGAGCGTCAAACCCACTGACAAGGCGTGGTACTTCGTCTGACTCTTGATCAGATAAATACTGGTAAAATTGTGTGTTCTTTGGATGTATTCATTTTTCTGGCCTGCCCTATTTTTCAGATATTTTTATGTCGCCGTGATGGTCTGGGCGTGGTGGGCACTTATGCTGCAAATGAAAGGCATCTACGAAATCTATAAAATTGTACGGGTGTTCTGCGATAAAGTCAGCTCAAAAGACTTCTGTTGAGCCGTTGTAGACTGGCGGCCGAAATTCGCTGTGCCAAACCGGATGTCAAAAGACAGAAAACCATGAATGAGAGGTGCTGCATTTCAGGCTGTCACCTTGTTTTCAAGTGATTTTACACAGAAGCTTTCTTTTTCCCTTTTTTGTAGCGTGCTACAGTTTTTAACGTTGCATGATCACCAGATGAATTTGATGACGAAAACAGTTCAGTTAACTTGGTCACTTCAGTGTTGCCTTCTTTGTATGGGAGAGCCCCCGAGGTTTTGATAACAAACCGCGGTGGCAGAATGAAAGTGATAGCTTCGCTTATCGCTTATTAGCACAGTGCATTGTATTTGCATTTCTCCAGGCTTCACATGCGACTACAGTCAATGTGACGAGGTCTTCAGTGGTGTCCTTCCTTAGTGTACTGCGCTATCCTATAACCAAAGGACGAAATTGCATACGTAAATACGACACACATATGCGCAGTGTGTGCACTATCAGGTTATGGTCATTGGATCCCCAGCAGCACAAAACATATTTGTAAATGTATGTTATTCATATTAGTTTGTGTTTCCTACTGCTCTATGATCAGAACATTCTTGCAGAATTTCCTTGCAAGTAAGAATCCTTTGGTGACTATACACTGCATAAAAGGCTGAATTTCAATTTATTGAAGCAAACTGCCATTTTGACCAACTTCATTATATTGAGGTTTAACAGTAGATGGTACATGTGCAGTGGTGAAATGCAACAAGCTACAAATGATTCATTGGCTGCTTGAGGGGGGGACAAAGGCCTTTCAAAACCTTTTTCTTTTTTTGGGGGTCAATGTGAACCGAACTTTTCTGTCTTGGCTAGTTCTTCATGCCGATTTCAAATCTGTAATCAGTTTTTTAGTATATGCAATGGTTCAAAAGCTTTCAACAGATCCCGTGCCCGCTGCTTTCAAGGTCACTTACTGCGCCAAACTTGAGGCAAAGCACAAGCCAAAGAACGTTTTTATCACAACTACGTCCACAACAATAAGATCAGCACCACTTTCTTGCCAGTGCCCACTACCATCACTCAGCAACTTCGACGTTGTTGCGTACTGCGATGCCATACACACCGAAGCTCACTGCATTTCTCGCGCACTTGTCGGTCCCCATCCACTGAATAATACACCGTATCAATGCTGTTTTGGATTCCACTGAAAGCACTGGCGGATGATCTGACAATAAGATGCACTACAGCGAGGTGGTTAGCGTAGAATGGGCTGCTCTGGACTGTTTTGGCAGCGCACCCTCATCTGCATTCAGCCGTGTGCACCATGAACAATTTTTTTGCTTGACGACGCCAACGAGATTTGTCGAGCTAAGCGTCTTTGGACAAGCCAGCAGAAAGCCAGAAAATGAGCGTGAACACGAGTGCAGATGTCACCGACGAAGCAGCAGCTACTGCGGTGACTGCGAAAAAATTTTTTAAAAAAAAGGAAAATGGCCACACCAGCCAATCAGAGGTATGAGGTGAAGGGCTCGCTCGTGCATGTGTGCTGTGGCCAATGAGCAATCCAAAACCACCCCTTCACAAAAGCGTGGATAGACTCTGTTCTACCGGAAAATCCCGGAAAATGCACACAAAGAAAACAGTTTCAAAACAAGCCCTAGATGGCAGCGGCCGGCCAGCCGCAGCACGTGGTAAATTCGAACAAATATTAGCTATTTTGGTGCAACCTTTGCCCAAAGGCATCTCGAAAGTACTTTTTATACTATTTCCCGATCGAAATCGGCCTTAATTTTATGGCAGTTGCTCAAAGGTACAGACATGTCTAAAATGTGTTTTTCTCAAAATCGATCCTTTGGCCATTTTTTTTTACTTTTCTAAGACCCACGTCCCCCCTTAAACCTTGTAGTAACCCTCTTAAAGAAAAAGAAACTTTCATTTGTATTAATGTGCATTTTGTAGGCATTTAAATTTACTGCCTTGGTATTCTTTTGTGGAAATGGTTAAACTTCATTATATTAAAATAACGAATAAATGCGTACCATCATACTGATGTTTAACAGTGTGAGAATGACTATACTGAGCTGATTTTCCGTCGGATCACTGCACAGGTAGTACCTTTGTGGCAGGGCGGGCCTTGTGTGGAGAGCGTCTGGGCAGGTCCCTCGGCTGGCCACTGAGTGAGGAAGTGTCTGACGGACTCCCAATGAAGGCCCAGTAGTCGTCCCCAAAGTCCAACAGCTTCTTCATCTGGTCCTCATCCGCAGTCTGCTCGGAGTAGGGCTCACTGAAGTAGGGTGGGTCCTGCATTGCACAAACAGAGGTGCATGCCACGTTTCAATGCCTATTCAATTCAATTCAGTTTATTTCCATTTTCTTGCGATACACACATACAAAAAAAATGGAGGAGGCCCGAACAAAAAGTGAAACTGTGTTCACTTGATGGGGATTCTGGCCACCTTTACAAGGCATGTGGCGTGACATTGCATTAATGCAGGAAAGAAATACACTCATTACATACTCTTTTCAAACGTTTTCATGTGCAGTCGAATTGGATTGGTAGCCTGTCAGTGCTACATGATTAGCACGTCTGGTGTACAATCTTCTGTCAACACTTTTCAGGCACATGATGTTATTTTTCAGTAGACCTTTATGAAACTTTCACAGCTCATATATTTCTACATTGTTTCTGAATATGCAAATATGTATTAAGATATACAATACTCAGCTTTTAAAATATCAAACATATCATGTGTCTGGTTAGAAGAAAGACCTTTTTCTAAACTGTGATAATTGTAACGCAACATAACGCAATAATTTTGATTGAGAACTGTACGCAGCGAAACAAGAATGGGTGTTCTAAGCTCATTTTAAAAAAAGTTACGGCATGCTGAACTTTTGCGAATGAGTAAGTGTTGAGGCTAGCTTCGACAACATGGTTACAAAAAGGAGTTGTGGTTTTGTATCAGGTTGCATCTCCTGAGAAATTATAAAGTGAATTTTTCAGAAAAATAGAAGTGCTCATTAGAATTCGATAAAAGCAATAACAATTCATTTGAGAGCTATAATTTTTTCTCATTAGAATATTTCTGGGGCCAGTTAGAAGTAGATGGCTTTGACATCAAATGTGTGTGATGCATTCATTGCTCCTCGAAAGTCTGACGCTGCTGCCACTGAAAGCACTACTGTGCTCACAATTACGGCCACGTGCATGATGACTGGCCAATATTGAATTTTGCAGCGAAGGCAAAATTTAGGAACATGATAATGAGAGCTTGATCCCACAGAAATATACTGGGTTCTAGCGAGCATGTTCTTGAATTATGAAAATTTTTGCGCACACATCACGAAGACACAATGAAGATGTCAACAAGGACACAACGAAGATGTACACAAGGACCAGCGCAGGTCCTTGTGTACATCTTCGTTGTGTCTTCGTGATGTGCGCGCAAAAATTTTCATAATGCAGCCAAATCAACTAGCCCGCCTACCTATTTTATTGCACGTTCTTAAAGATGAAGTAGCTTGTAAGTGCAAATAACCAGGGCCACATTGACAGACATTCACTGTACCAGCATATGACAAACTTCACCATAACACAGTCCAAGTGTGTTGTTTCACCCGACTGTGAGAGCACACTGACTGACCTGGTAGTCGTCCCACACTTGGTCTGAGACTGAGCTCTGCTCCTCTACGTGGGCCAGGGTGGGCGCTCGCGAGAACAGGTGGCTCTTGGAGCCGGTGTACGGAAGGCAGTCCTGCAAAAGCAGTTTGTCTTCAGTCACAACATCGACATTGACAACAGGCACAAATGATTGGGTCACTGACTGAATGCCACTGGAACGAACATTCCTTCAATGAATAATGGAAGCACTATTGCAATGAGAGAAAGAAAGAAGATGTATTGGTGTGTCGCTTTTCTGAGGCTCCTCAAGATTTGTGATTGTTAACAGTGTTTACCATGTTAAGCCTTTTCAGAAGAGCCCGAAACTAAAATGCTAAGCTACAGCATTCTGCTTGCTGAATTTGCAGTCAGCCATTACAGACCACACTTATTACAACAGACTTTTGGATATAATGGACAATATTTTAACCTAAGTTTCGTCCATGTATTTTATCAAAGCAACAAAGTTCACTTTTAATAAACCATGCTACAACAGACTACCGGCAAAGCAGATGAAATTAACAGCAGTGTATTTTTCCAAATTGGACGTAAGAAACATATTTTTTCTGAGCCAATGCAGTCCGACAACAGACTTTATCACGCCAGTGACTTCACACTCAAACCACAAGTTTGAAGTGCGGCTGGAAACACTGGTGGCCTAGGCCAAGCCAACCCCCTAGCCATGAAGAATCTGAAGGCAAACGCAGTGACGCCATTTTGTTGTGTTCCCGTACTAGTCAGTTGTGCCAGGCCAGAAGTGCCGAGACACTGAGATAATAGCAGAGTCCTTTGATACTTTCTGGTCACAAAGCTTCATTGTAACTCAATGGGGGAGCTTTGTGTGCTGCCGGTGTCAGTGCGAAATGTTGTGGCGAGTCAGCGCAATTTTCACCTTATGTCATGCATTGGGACTAGTGTGTTGTGCCTGGATGTCGATCAGGACACGAGGGAAATGACCAAGTAGTATCGATGTCCTGTCTGCCTAGAGACAGCGAACGGCGGGAGAAGTGGTAGTGCGCCATATAAACGCAAAACACAGGCGATTTCGCTTTTGACTCCCCACACGTGTGTGTCTGTGAAAAGCATTTCGATGAGAGTGACATCGTTCACGGAGACCAATGGCTAATCGGAGGTAGATTTGCGACGTTACAGCGCAATGTTTCGAAAGATTCATCTTACACTGTGCCGAGAATTGCCGGTGGCCTCCCAGCATGTCTACATGAAGATTGTGATAGATATACTGCACGATTCCAGAATTTCTTTTGCTAGAGTGGGTCCTTCACATCTTGTGTCAACAGCACAGCAGAAATCGCTCACTTTATTTTAATTTTTACTATTATTATTTTCTTTTTTGAGACGCCGGCCTCACTTCCTCACCAAAGAAAAAAAAGGAATAAGCAGTCCAGGTTATCTGTGCACCAGTCATGTCCAGCTAGAGGAGGAATTAACTTGAGCTCAGGAGACTTCTTTTGCATATTTAGGAGTGCCTCAGTCATGCAAGAGAAGGATTTGTTTAAAATGTAAAATATACAAACAAGGTATGTGCTGTGCATGTGTGTTAGAGTAAACATCTGAAGTAAATAAAAATATTTGGTCGCGGGTGCTCGTCTTATAGGGTTTGAATTTGACGAAGCAATAAACAATTCCTAACCACAGTGCAAAACAAGCCTGGCTTTAACAGGCTAACTCTAGATGTAATCAACGCCTGATAAACGAGACGTCTATGGATGCCAGAAACAAAGAATAACACTTTAGTTGACTACACAACTGAAGAGCTGAATCAAACAGTTAAAAAGGACTCTGAAAACCACACAGTATTGCAAGAACACGTGAACTTAAAATGTAACACAGTGCCGCAGTGATAAATCAACACAAAATGAAACACAAGAACTGTGGAAAAGCCATATAAAGTGTATTCCTCGGTTGTCATCAATTGCTGAATTCAAAGCACTGATTCATTCAAAGTGACTGTTGGTTCCATAACTCAGGGGTGGAAGCGGGCTTGAGTGTTTTGGAGCAGCTCAGGGAGCAGGAATAATGCTGTTTTGGAGCAGCTTTGGAGCACCAAAATGTGTGTTTTGGAGCAATGCAAGTTAGTTTTGGAGCAGAATTCTAGGGTCAAACATTATTGTCGTTTAATGCTTTTTTTTATTTCTGGTAAACACAAAAATTTTAGAAAACATTCAATACCGACAAACCAACCACACTTAACACAAATAATATATATATCTATGTATATATATATATATATATATATATATATATATATATATATATATATATATATATATATACACGCGCGCGCGTACGTGTTATTAAAACATCACAGCTGTGATAGAGCAATGACTAAGGAAAACGAGATAAGTGATGTTTTGAATAGCTGCACTTGACTAGGCTGACACATGAAAAACGTTCATGGTAATAAAGCGCACCGTCGCTGACATGAACTGAAGACTAGAAATCAATAAATATTGGTTGCTTTCATGCTAAACTCCATGAGGCTCTTATAAAAAACGCTCAAAAAAGGTTATTGTCCCATCATTAAAACGACACAGCCGACATTACAACAGAGAGGAAAACAGAGATCCTTCATTGCTAAACCTGACTACACTTCAGAGAAATTTTTTTAAATGCTCACATTGGCAAAACATAACTGCTCTCACGTACAAATGACAAGACGAAGCTATTCTGAAACATTCACTTCTTAAGCATCTAGCGAGCCTAGCCTACTTCGACTTCAGAGCTTCAAGAGCTGCGTCCACCGCCTGTATGCATTCAAGGACTGACGGAAGTTTGGAGTTCACATCAGTCAGCAGCACGTTTCCAGTCTCAACTTTTTGCATGTCTTTCGATGACACACCCAAGTTGATAAGGTCTTGTGCACTGGCCAAGAGTGACTTAAGAGAGGTTAGACGAGCTTGCCAACCAGTTTTTTCTTCCTTAAGCTTTTTCACCTCGCAGTCCTTTGCCAATGGCTCCTCACTTTTTCTCTTGCGCGATGCTGAGGCTTCCTCCCTTTGCACGCGCTCGCGATAAGCTCGGTACGATTTCCCAACTGATCTGAGCAGCTCCTTCGTTAGTGGCACCTTCGTAGCGTCACCGCCATAACGCTTTAGAAAAGCTTTTGTCTGACGAAAGCTGGTCACACTTGTTATTGACAAAGAAGCTCGGTGATGCAGGGCTTGCTTGTTTTCACTAAATCCCCTTTCACAGTCCGCATTTCCATGCGGGAGACACAGAACTGCCTTTGCAAGTTTCGCAAGTTTTGGATATTTGGGCTCACCATTCGGCATTTTCACCAGGAACACATTTGCCCAATGCGGGATTACATCGTCAGAAATTTCCCAGTCTGCTGTTTCGCAGACGAGGGATAGCCACTCATCCGTCAGCGTTGATACTTCGTTCGGAGGAATGACTTGCGGCAAAGCATTTGCAATAAAACGCACAGACTTCGTGTAAGAATCTCCTGTAGCACCAGGCTTTAAGAATCTCATATGGAATAGCACTCTGTTGTCAAGAGGTAACCTTGAGACGAGATACTTTGTGCAGGTGATGTAAAAAGCTCTGGCCTTGACGTGGAAGGCCTTTTTCTGGGTAGGAGTCCACAGCTCCATTTCTTTCTCAGTGTCAGAGCCAAGCTCAGGCTTTGCCTTCCAGTTGGCCGGTAATTCGACATTCGTGTCTTTTAACTGGAAGCCTGTTGCATCCTTGAAAGCTTCTTGCCGCAAGAACCTGCCCATCACCAGCTTCACAATGGCCCCCATTTCCTCGTAAAAGACATGAATGAGAGGCTTCTTGCTCTGAAACAGCGTCTGAAATCTGTCGAAGAGTTGAGCGGCATTCTTAAGAAAAAGAAGTCTCGCTCGGAGCGTGTGGTCAGCAAATGCAGCTGTCAGGCGATTGTGCCTCACATATGATGTTTTTGGCTCACCACTCTTGGAAAAAAAAGCCTTCAAGGCATCGTACAACTCAAGCACACGCTGTATACTTCGCAGTAGTGTCAGCCACCGACTGCTTACGTGACGCAAGAACTCCAGCTGTGGCAAACCGAGCTTCTGCTGCAGATCTTTGATGTCTGCATGTCTCGTGGCACATTTGAAGTACTGGTGGATATCAGTAACAATACTATCAACTTCCTGGCAAAACGTGTCAAGAGCAGCAGCAAATGCGTTATGAACTTTATGTAGTCCGCATTCCCCAATGTCAATCATATTAGGGCTCAGCTCTGCTTTTATTTTGCGCTTCAGGCATTTCATCACATTGGGGCCGTCAGAGAAAAAGCACACCATGTTATTCTTGGGTAGCTCACTAAGCGAGTCGCTGACACAGGAAAAGAGCTCATCTGCAGTAGCGTGGCCCATGTGAAATGACTGAAGGTGCTCAACGACGACATCTTGTGCCTTTACAGAGAAGTACCGAACGAGGACGTCCAGCTGCTGCACCTTCATCTCGGGCACTGGCGTCTCGTCTATCATTACAGTGTAGAACACCCCAGGTTCTGCAAGTTCTTCTACTACTTTCCCTTTGAAGTATGGTCCGAGGCCGTCAGAGATTATGTAAGAAACTTTCTTGCGCCCACATTGGAAGGCCTTGGCTATCTGTGAATCTGGGAACATATGGGGGTATGTAGCTGTTGCGACATCTGCCAAAGTGTAAGGGAGTGAGTTGGCTACAACAGTAAGAGCAAAAAGCGCTTCAGCTTTCGCGACACTTTCTTGCAAGGACGTTGTTGGCGCATTCCTGCTGAAGTCTAGGGTGCTTTGGGTGCAGCGGCTCTTGGTAAGGACTCCATCTTTGTCTCGATGTTTTCTTGCATTTTCCACATGCTTAGCAGAAGTGGCATGGCGCGTCACTGCTGAGCTTCCATGATGTGTACAGCTCACTGTAACGTTACACAGCACACAGAAGCCACTGTCATTTCCGCTTGGACGACACCAAAGAGATATGAAATCTCCATTGCCATCTTTCTTAGTCAAGATGTCGGGATTAAATTTGGTGCATCGCTCTGAAAACAAAAAAGTGACCATAAAAACTGCTGTCCGCAAAAGAAATTTCAAAGATTAAATCGAAGACCTGCGCTAAACTGAATGAATCTGCATAGTTTCCTGCACAGAACATTTTGCTACACTGAAAAATCGCTAAGTCCACCTGCTAAGAACAGGCCCATGTACTATGCACCACACCGCTAAACTATATAAACTACATTATAATATATCCGAGTCACGGACACCGCCACATATGGGACTAAAGCGTAGTACACTGAACCAGTGACCACGTAATCCAGATTTTCTCTTTGTAAAAAAAAAAAAAAAGCTCACCGCAAAACTATGTTTATCCGGATAACGAATGCACCAGTGTTTATTAAAACTTTTTTGCCCTCACGTACATAGCGCGCTTGCCGGAGAAGGAAAAAAAAGGGGGGGAGGGGGGGGAGGAGGGGTGCTTGCATCACGCCGCAGCGCTGCGTGCGGCGAAGCTGCACTTTGAGGCAAAGTGCGCGAATTAAAGTGGAACCGCATGGCGCGTTTTTCGCTCGCGAAAAACACATGCGAAGAAGCCCGCGTTGCCGCGGAGGCAGGTGGACCCACACGGAAAGAAAGCAGCGGCGTTTGCCATGTTCCTACATTTTCGTCAAAAGCCTACACCGGCTTCAAAAAGTTCCTTCGAAATGCGCGGAGGTCAGCGCCGTCTGGAGGCATTGGAAGAAACCAAACAAGCACGCGTCTGCACCCTAAACTCCGCTTGTCGGACGAGCGGGCGACACGCTGCGCGAGGCGTTTTCTTTTCTACTTCGAGTAGGAAGATGCGGCGGCACGATTTTGAGATTGCGTTCGTCAAAATGACGCGCGCGCCTCTCCGACCACGCGTCAGTCCCGCATGAAATCAGGGCATTCGGGGCGCAACGGCGCGATTTCGCGAAGGCGTTCGTCAAAAAACACTCACGTCCCTCCAAACGCGTGTAAATCGCGCCAGAAAGTGCGCCATGCGGCTCCACCTTCTCCCTTTAAGTTCCCTTCCAAGATCTGTCTATTATTGGTGTCGGTTATATGCACACAAATATGGTACTTGAGGTGCGATGATACTAGATGTCGCAAGCGCACAATTTGTACCCCATGGTTCTGTTTTCGTACTACCTCACTTTCGGCTTTTGAGTAATAAGCGTTCTAAGTGTCTATTTTGTTCTTTTTTGTATATTTCTTCACTCGCCACCTCATGTACCAAACCACACACAGCAACGGCGGCGAGCGGCATGTCATGTTGTGCTGCGTATGGTACGAGCTACAGCGTACTCGACCACGAGGTGAGCGCAGGTTCTGACGAGCCAAAATCGAACAACGCGACCGAGTGCACTGGCGAGACTAAGCTCATCGCTGCACGAGCGCGTTTACATGCTGCATCTATAACGTCTAAGGGCTTGTGTGCAATGCAAAATGTTCTGCACATGGAGAGGCACGCTCTCACTAGAGTTTCGGAAATGGTCCAACGGACTTACACAAACCGAAGCCCTGTGAGTGGTTTCGCGGTTGGCTTCATTGACCGCAAATGGATAAAACAAATTCTTCTTTCTCATGCAGACGTATGACACAAAATCCATATTACACACTCAGCAATACAGCGTTTTCCTTTATGCAAAGTTTCTAAATAATGGTCGTGCATTTACATCCGTGGCAGCTGCTCGCACTATCCTCATGGCTTCACATCAAATTAATATTCGCAGTAAATAGAACCTTTTCGACAATATGAAGCGTCGACGCACTTACTTTTATTCATGTTCGCAATCCCAGGCCACGATGACAGCAACCGCCTCGTGCGCGCAGTGCGCCAAAAAACTCCGTTGCCGCCGGCGTCACAATCGAAATATGGCCGCACAACTGACTTTTTTGCGCCTTCGACAACGTCACGAGAGCGCGCCAAGCGATGTGATGATGATATAAGCTCGCATAGGCGCGACACCACAAGGATGACAGCGGCTCATGAAGGCACAAAACGTAACCTCTGTGATCGGTTCCGGCAGCGCACCGGAGCCCATCGCGGAGGCCGTGCACCAAAGACCACTTGGGAGCAGTTTCGGCGCAATAATGCGTTTTGGAGCAGGATGGCGCAGCAGAAGCGGATTGGCGCAGCGTGGCGCAAATGGCGCAGCACTTCCACCCCTGCATAACTTCAAGGCTATTGATATCTCCGTATACAAACACTATGTGTATAAACTGAAAGGTTTGATGCACGAGCTCAAAAGTTGCAGCCGCTGTACTTCCGCAGTGACCCAGGGTCCTTCACAGATTTTCAAGAAATGCTTTAGAGGAAAACAGAAGAAGCATGCTTTTATAGCAATAGTATTTCACACAGCGGAAGCACCATGTGCTTGTTGCCATCGAATTTTTAGCTCTGAGGCCTCATTGGCGTTTAATTGCACTGTATCGGAGCTGCCCCAAATTCCTTCACTCTGATGTATAATCAATGTCCACGCATGTACACTTAACCACGTTTTTCAATTCCGATGCATGCTGTAGAACTGCAGCGCTGGCGCCACTCCAATGCTCTACATGGGCGAGGGCGCCACTAGCAGCTGCTCCTGTTCCCATAATATCAAATTTCCGCGCAAGCTTCAAGACCAGGAAATGTTTCGAAGGACTCTCACAATAGCTTCAAAATGAAGGAAGCAACCTTCACCGAGTGGAAAGAATTATGATTGTGAGTGCAGTTGCGTGCAGTGAAAAGCATGTGGTCATTGCAAAAACAATGGGACTATCCAAGCAGATGGTGAGTTCAATTGTGAACAACACCACCATCGCCAGCAAAGAAGTGTTGACATTCCATCTAAACATAAATAAAAAGCTTTTATTTGCTTGTTTTTACTTTTGACGTTTCTCTTTTACACTGCAATTTTGCAAAACTATTGTTAGGCATCGTGACCAATGTCGTGGAAGCAAAGCATGGCCGAGTGGTCCCAGCAAGTTCCACTGACAAATTAGGAGAAGTTACAGACAGAGGTACATTGCTATTAGGGTTGTGCGAATATTCAAATAATTTCTGAATAGCACTCGCTGTTCAATTCAATTTGCCCTCACCATTTACTGTTCGAGCTATTTGAAGCTGGTAATGAAGGGGCAAAATATGCTGTCTCGTGACAACTGGCCCATACACACATGTAGTGTGCTTCACTGCACAACAATGATGCTCACTGCAAGCTAGCACTCGCACACAGCAGCAAAGCTAACACTCACACTCTGCGGCAAAGCTAGAACACATGTAGAGTTGTGAAGCTAGCATTTTTCACACTGCGACGAAGATAACGCTCCCGTTATGCGGTAAAGCTGGCACTAGTAGCGCACTGCGGCCAGTCTAGCGTGGGTGTACTGCAGCAAAGCTAGCTGATGCATATGCACGGTCTCTGTCATACTGTTACTTAGGACTTGACTGTTCTTTTTCTGGGAACAGCCTTAAGGTAGTACACTGATCATGCAATAAATTTATTTTGCCCATGTTTAGCAGTACATTTCTCTGTAACTTAACATGGTATTGTTTAAAAAGATAATCAAGCATTATTAGAAGAATGTTCTATTCAATTCACACTCAAGCATTAATATTTGAATTCCCTTTACACTCAATATTTTACTATTTGCACAGCTCAAACGAGTACGTTAGAGTTAAATCCCATTAGTAGTGGCCTTACTGCACCCATTATAATGGCACTCACTCACTAAAGTAAAATATGCACTGCAGTTGTAAATTACTGCTTTTAGTGATTGCCATCGTTCCTAACCATGCTGTGGAATCTACATTCGCCAGTGACTGAATTAGCTTGCCCCACGCTGCTGAGTGATGTTCGAAATGTTGGTTAGAGTGATGCCAATGACCCCGCTTAAGTGAAGTGCAAAATGTGCATATTACGGACTTCAGATAAAATGAACTTTTATTCGAATTAACCAGGTATGTTGTAATAAGTTGCCGTTGCAATTTCAGTGCGACAGCAATTATACAGACACTTGAACGGGGTTTTCACCGTCACCATCACAGTCATGCCTCGTATGTATGCATATATATATTTCTGTGTGTGTGTGTGTGTGTATATATATATATATATAGAAACAAGCTAATGAAACAACAAACATTGAAGCCTAAGAAAGCACAGGGGAAGTTATTCCAATTCGTAATTATGATATTGTAATTTTGGGGTAAGTAGGAAGGAATTAAAGTGGACGAAAAGACAAACCTGCCTTCGGTGGGAACCGAACCCACGACCTTCGGATATCACGTCCGATGCTCTACCCGCTGAGCTACGAAGGCGGTGGTCCCCCCGTCCACTTTATTGGGTATTTATGTATACGGAATTCTGAGAGTGTTAGGCAGCGCCACTCGTAGCCATGGCAGCGGATGTAGCACACTCTTACTGCCAGGAGGCGTCACGTAAAACATGACCGACATAAGATCACGAGAACTGATCGGCGACGTAGCGACCTTGGTTGGCCGCAAGCCGGCATGGCGACGTCATTGGCCTTTGCATTGTGTGTTGCGGCGGCGTTGTTACGGACCCGTGGCGACATAGAAATTATAGCAACTCTACGCGTGACGAAGACCACTGTGTACTGCTCTTTTTCTTTCTTCTTTTCTTTTTTTCTTTGCTGCTGACCGTACCGATGCCAAACAGCTGTTTTTCACTGTTTTGAAAACAAATTTCATTGCACGCATCACTGTAAGCATTACCACAGGTCGCAATGGTGTCCTACTTGCACGTTAAAATGTTTTCGTAAAATTTACCCCACATTATAAATGCACCCCCAAACTTTCCTTATGGTTCTTGGAACAAAAAAAGGTGTGTTCATTATGCGAATAAATACGGTATACTAGACACACGCACACACACACAAATTAAAATCTCTAAGGAAAAAACAGCTTAAAAATTTTTACGTCACGCCAAAGCGGGGATTTGAACTCGCGACCGCTCGGTCACTAAGCGAATGCCCGGGTGAGTGCCTCAGACAACTATGCCACGGAGTAGCCCTGCCGGCGATGCAAGTGGCGTGCAATTTATACACACCGTTTGGAGCTGCCATTTGGACTGTTCGGGCTTCCATCACACCTAGGGGCAAAGTTCTCCTCGCGAGAAGGGAAGTACTTATGCGCTCGCCTCGAAGCTGGCAACATGCCAGAATCTAGAACAGGCATCTGCTGAAGAGGCTCGTGTTTGCAAGAAGTGCATTGTTAGCGTGGGTTGTCGCAGCACATGTGGATCTTGTTACAGTGCAAGCTGGAATCCCTGAGCTGAAGAGGCCCGTGGTTACATGTAGTTCCGCCGAAGAGGGCGTGGTGCTCTCACCGGCTAGCTGACTACATCACGTGGGCCGGCGAACGGTGTTTCTACCACGTTTCTACTGCACAGCAGCAACTTGACCACTTGCTTCGTTCCAGGTGCCCCACATATCGTTGCAAAGCCGACAATGCCATCACCACATAGTGCTCGCGCAAATGCGTTTGCGAGTGCCAGAAGGAACGCGCTCACTTGATGCCGCTGTGCTAGGCCAAGTTTCTCAACAGTGCAACGTGCGCAGAGTTCATGCTGCCTAGCAAGGTCACACAGTGTGAAGTGCTTGCCAGATGAAATTAAAACAACATGACTTAGCTCGCAGCTCTGCTGGGCCACTGTCTCAGCCACTCGACCGTCACATGGTACATTACGCACCTGCATGCTTGCTTAATAAGCTTACATTACAATTTGAGCCCCGCCACGGTGGTCTAGTGGCACTCGGCTGCAGATCCGAAGGTCGCGGAATCGAATCTTGGCCGCGGCGGCTGCATTTCGATAGAGGCGAAATGTTCAGGCTCGTGTGTTGTGCGACGTCAGTGGACGTTAAAGAACCCCGGGTGGTCGAAATTTCCGGAGACCTCCACTACGGCGTCCCTCATAATCAGAGCTGGTTTTGGGACGTTAAACCCCACAAATCAAACGTTATAATTTGGAGTGCCCCTAAAAATGCTGGTCTTACTTCGTATATTATATCATGCACTGCTATCGCATTCATTGCTTCACCTTTCTGGCGAAAGTGGCTGCAAAGCCCATACTGCATTCTATAAAGTGGGTGCACACATAAACAAGAAAAGGATGCCCAGCATGTGGTGTTCATGCTACCACAGTCAACTGCATGTCAAGCTTGACATGCCTGCCTCACTGTTGTGCAACATTCACCAGTGCAAACGAAGTCATCTACATTGGCAACCTTCGACACAATACCATAAGTTCCTTACTTGGTAGTTCTCTGTGCCTGAAGATGAAGACGCATTCTGTAGAGAGCTGGCAGTGCCTGTTGAAAGGGTGGAGGTGCGTCTCGGACGGCGTTCTCCGTCGTCACCGCTTTTCTGCCGCTTGTGAGCCGACGAAGAGCCCGACAGGGCCTCGGAGCTTGAGCCAGAGCGCAATCCTCGCAGGCCACGAGACCTTTGCAGTCGACGGTCGGGTGACGAAGGGTCTTTCTGAACACCCACTGAGCTTGTACGTGGTCGGCTAAGCAAGAGAAACATGTGCAAAAGGATGAATCCAATTTGCCCGACCCAAACAGTGAAAGATGCTTGTGAAAGATGTGAAAGAACAGTGTAAGATGAACAGTGAAAGTACAGCTTAAATGTCTACATACGAGGGAAATTTATTTTGCAGCATCGACTGAAAGAAGCCTCCTTTCTCCACAAAATGGGCCCTTTTGCAACTTTTGTAAGATGGAAAACATACAGTGTAGCAACCAATGCATTTCCCGCACTCACTGACCACTTCACTGCACAACATCCAGAACTAAATTTCCTCTTAAGGAAAGAATGATTTCTGTTTCCATGCAAGCGGTTCATCATGACTTACATTTGTTTGGTTTGGTTTGAAGGTATGGTGGATGGCATAAAAAATAACTGACAATTGGTGTAAAATACATAGCTGCGCCCACTCTTGACCATACAGGTACCCAAAACAACTTGCATATGACAGGAAACAGGCTGCTGTTTGAGTCATCCAAGCTGTGCGGCATATATGCACTGAAACCATTTTTGTCCATCTTGGAGCAAGCTCAAAGATGCACCTGCTTCATTTGTAGCTTTCAGTCATGCTACAGTCTATAATGTCCCAGCTGCCTCTTCTTTACTTGTGCACAGACTTTCATGCTATTAGAAAACAACTATATTATTGTTATGGCACTTTTTTCACCACACTCACAGGCGGAAAATCCTTTTTGTGCGCGTATTCATTCAGAGAGAGAGAAAGAAACAAATGAAGTAAAGGCAAGGTGATTAACAAGAATCGCTACTCCTTTATGCCACCTTACACTTGGCAGAAGTCTAGCCCCAATATGGCTAGCAAAAGAGATGTTACGACTGTCTCCCTAAGTCTGCATCGCATATTCCCATGCACTGCCACATAGGCAACAAATAATTTCTTTTTTGCTAAGAGACATACCTCTGTGCCTTCAGAGTAGATGAAGAGGAGAGCAAGTGGAGAGCCGTCTCGGACGTCGAGTGTGGGCACAGCTGCAGAGCTCCAGAGGGGCCCAGCTCAATGACACTCCAAGGACGCTCACGTGAGCGTTTCTTGCGCAGGCCCTGGCGCAAGACAACTCTCGGTGCTGCTGCGTCCCCTTCGGAGAGGGCTGAGCCAACCTTTTGGCAAAAACCAATAAAGGCAGGTTAAGGAGGAGCAATATCAAATTCAGCTAGGTTATTAAATCTTCATTAGCAAAGTGGCCGTTCTAGTACTATTACACTGTTGTGTTGATGATTTCAGCACCCGAGGTGTAAAATAAAGGTTACACTTTTCATTATGCAAAATCATGCCAAGCGAAACAACACTTGCAGTAGTACAATGAACTGTATTCTTTTCTGTGATGGCATCCATGATTTTCATAGTGCTCATCCTGAGCTCTTGGCTACTGGTGGCCAACCTGGGCCTTCCCGATTGCTACCTAGCAACCTCTTAACGGAACGGATCTGCACAATCCGCCTTTTGCATGGTCCGAGTGCGCATGCGCCGAATCCGGCGCAAACGACCCGTACGGCATCGTAGCAGACGACGCAAGCGGTGCGTAGTGCGGAACGCTGTACCCTTTACCGAAAGTAATGATACTCGCCGCCAGCTGGGCCGGTACGCCATCCAGACACACATTTTTGGTAACATGAAGTTCTCTCACATCATCGTACGGTGCAGGCAGGCAAATGTCGCGTATATGACACGGCATTAGCCGTGAAGAACGCGCGAAGAACACATCGGAACTTGTAGTTCAGTGAAACCATTGCTCCGTGCTTCCGTAATCAAACAGTGTTTATGTAAGAACGACACGGATAGGCAAAAACAGACATCCGGCAATGCACATGGTCACTCGGATCAACCCAATAACGAAATCGTACCCTGCAAGATAGAGGTGTTATTCCAGCACGCTTCCTGTTGTATCCGATGATGGAGGACGAATACTTCACATAAGTCCGTGAGTTGACATGGAGTTCAACTCACTAAACACTGGATCACGCACACACACCTCATCCCCGAACATTCCTCGTTCGTTGCTGCCATGAATTCCTTCACATGCGCTTCGCTTAGCGTTTTCATTGATCCTGGCCTCGTTGTACATCCGTTCGTGACTCCGGCCAGGTATGCTGGTGCTCTGTGACTTGAACAAGCACTACTGGCAGCAAACCTTACGCGGATTGAGCTCTAGCTATCTCCCTGTAGGCTTAATCGGAGAGAAACTTCGGAGAGTTGAAAAAGGCACGACACGTTCATTCACTTTCAGCGCACCAGAAGAGTGCACGGTAACTGTCGCTCACTGAGGACTCCTCAACCGAGCGCACCAAGACGACTGGTTCATTGTCGAAAGGAGAAACCGGAATGGGGACGTAGAGAAAAGCAACAAAACAACAAATAACAAAACACAAAAAGTCAGCAAAAGCGATCCTGGGGTCTCTCGAGCATGTAGACAGCGTGACAGGGGCAGGTGCGTACGCTTTCACGAGAACTCACCCCCCCACCTCTTTTTCTTTTACGCGCGCGGTCTCAAACAAACCGGATTCCACCCCTCAAGTGACCACGCGGCAAGCTGGCGGCGTCTGCTAGCATCCGTGCCTTTCCCGTTCGGGCGGCATTTTGCGACGTTTTTAGACACCCAAGGCTTTCTCATGGCCTGCTCTTTTCGCTGTAAGTGTTCACCATGCCGGAGAGGCCTCCCAGAAATTCGTACAGCGTTTCAAATCGAAAGAAACCGCAACGATCACTGTGCGTGTCGCTGCCCCATCACGTGCCATAGAGAAACACTGCGGTAGCGCACGACAGGTTTGGCGCGACGCCGTACAGATTGTTTCGTGCCGTGTCCGCGAGAGGCCGCCACACAGACATGCAAAAGGCGGATTATGTGCAATTTTCTTTGATGCCACTGTGAAAGTTTATACAAAAAAGATACATGATTTGACTGTGTTCCTCCTATGCTACACTCTCAAATCACAGCAGCAGCATTCACAATGAAAGTGTACAGGCGTACTGCACCACGACAGCCAATATATAGTCCGCATGACATGTTACTCGAAACTGCCCTATTTACACAATTGCAAATAAACTCAAATGCAGGTTGATCCTGCCAAAAAAAAGAAATTGCAACTCAGAAGAAAAAAAGAAAAAAACTGCCTGGTGGTACACATTTTGCTTTTGATTGTAAGTCGACCACCAACTCTTGATGTCAAATTTCAATAAACTTAGAGCTATGCCAATAACAAAATTTTGAGTGCGAAGCAAATTTAAATATTTTTTAAATATTTATGTTAAAGTGTGAATCAAATCGAATAATTTTCGAATAATTTTTAATAATACCATATCTAATTATGGAGAAATGTACTGTTAAGCACAGGCAAACAATTTAATGTGCGACTAGCGTATACCCATAGTGCCACCCCAAAGTCCTGAAGGAACAGTGGACTGTGCAATAGAAAGCTGAGGTAATTTCGCCGCAGCACGCGAGTATGATCTCTGCCGCAGCGCACAGGTGTTAGTTTTGCCGCAATATGCGAGTGTTAGCTTCGCTGCCGTACACGGGTCTTAGCACTGTCGCCTACACCTCTAAATAAAGTGGTTTGTCTTACAATTGCATATATATGGTACCTCTAGGTGGACACATTGCAGCATTTCCAGTATGTTATGAAGGATTGTAGAGGCCAGTGAACATTAGAGATTCCGTTTTTAGCTGCAGAAAACTAAGTAGCAACAGTTCCCTGCCACAATAGATTTGTGTGTAAACTGTCCACACGCACCTGTACAACGGTTTCCACAGAGCCAGTGCCAGATTTGCTGAGAAGTGACATGCTCCGTGATGTGTCCAGGCCCTGACTGCTGCTGCCACGAGAAGAATGGTGAGATGAGGCAGCTCCATCTGACTCATCGCCAGGCTCCTCAGACTCGTCATTTGTCGTGTACTCGCCACTAGCATCGCAAGAACTGTCCACGCGACCTTCACGGCCTCCGGTCACTGATGCATCCTCCTCCTCTTCTTCGGCAGAAGTCAAAGGTGCTGCCTCGCAATTCTGAAGCCAGCGCCGGACACGATCTGATTTGCCATCGACGTTGCAGACACTGTGGTGACGTTAAATGTGGTACACTAAGGAACACTGCTTAAGCAATGCAGGAGCACAACACTAACAGCCCTTACCATCAAACTATAAGTGTGTGTGCCAATAACTTGCAAAAACACGGGCAGCAAATAGCACCATATTTTTTTTTATTATGCTTATAGCCACTACTTTTCAATTTCATGCAAGATGAATCATCACTACACTTACATTTCATTGTCTATTACCACAAAAGTAAAATTACTTTTCCAAGTAATTTTAAATACATTGAGCGTAATTAGCCTAAAGCCACAGCATAATGAAATGTAACGCCCATTTCATTCACCGCTGAAAGTGGTCCATAAACTGTTCCCACGATTCATGCAAGTGTAAATATCATGTTAATGTAAATATCACCACGATTCATGTAAATACAGTGATGGAAGTAGTTGGGTGTTTTGGAGCAGCTTTTGGAGCAGGAAAAATGGGAGCTTGGTGCAGAGATTCCTGCTTTTGTAGCACGAAATTTTTAAGCTCATAGCAAGAGAGCTAGGGCAAGGAGCAGTCCCACTGAATTGATGGTAAGCCTAAATTAGGACATGGAATGCTTAAAGGAAAAAAAAAAAAAAAAACACCCCACGTATGAGTACGCTCTGTTGGTGAAACATACCCCAAGAAATGCAAATTTTGGTCGCTATCACAACATGGCAGCTGCTCTAGCAATGAGGATGAATGGTGCTTTGCCACCGTGCTGCTTGGCTCGTCCCCTGAATATGGAAGGCCACCAAACATAAAATGAACCCGTTCCTTTAACAAAAGGAGTGTTTTGCAAGCCTTTTTGGCCCACAATCATAATCATAGTCAATCTCGAGTGTGTTGTGATAGCACCGTGCGTCTGATATTTTCAAGTCACTAGCTATCTGTGTGCTATCATGAAACTTCATGTTCTTGACAGCAATGTTCTGAGCACCCAGTTTTCAAGAAAGGAATCGCAAGCAAGGTGGACCTCTGAAGCACTCGCTTCTTTTTTTAAAGTGCCGCATCGTGCCACCTCAGATATTCACACTCCATAGGAACAACGTTGCACTGTGTAGCAACGCAAGTTACGTAGCAGATAAAGCAATAATTAAAATGAGGTAACGAAAGGTATAATATCATTACACAGTTCAAGGACTAGGTAGCTAGGATAAGCACAGATATGTTTCAGAATAGCATAACAATGTTATGCAGAGACGTGAAAGATGGTAGTACACACTGTAAAGCAACAAGTAAACCACCGTCACATTTGCATAACCACGTTTCGTATGATACATTTGCTTTTGGACAGTAAAAATTCGGTTTTTACTTAGTGGATAAATTTCAAATGAAACAACAGTTAAAATAATGGCTCGTCAAGCTGCATCATCAGTAGCATCTGTGTGAAATGCCACAAATGCTACTTTTTGGGCACATCAATTAAACAGTGCTGATGCTGTTGGGTTACATTGTGCGAAACCATAGCGCTTGCTTGTGTATGTGCAGAGCACAGCACGTTGTGAATCAAGTGCGAGCGAAATAGAGCATCGGGGGCCCCCAGTAATGCCTCAAGTGTGGTCATTTGTGCATGTAATATGATCCTGCTTTCTTTGTCATCCTTTTAGCGCTGTATCTTGCCAAAGTAATGACAGGGTGCTACACCCACAATGAATTCTGTCAACAATAATAAGAAAAGACAACACTGCGCACGTCAGTGACATGGCGTCATTACAGAACTAATTTAGTTGTAAACGGCAATGCATTATATGAAGCTTTACACAAAGAAAATACTACCTTGGACAGTGTACGTGTAACATCTCCAAACCTTAGATTTATATACAATGACATGAAACTACAAGTTTTCGCGACCAACAGTGCACACTTAGCAAAAACAATTTCGTTTTCGAGAGTTTACTGAGCCAAAACGGTTAGAAAGCTGCTATGTTTCATTGACCCCCAAAAATGGTTCTTTGGCAGATCAGCAATTCTCTCTTGGTGCACAATTAGTGCAGCACTTCCATCACTGTAAATATTACAGCTCATATTTCTCTGCTTTTTACTTGCCTTATTTGAGGCTTTATATCCATTTTCCAAATATTTATCAATCGCGCACATAACCCCAGCATGTACACATTGTCAGATATTTTTATTAGGTTCTCAGTGACTGTAGTTTAGACCCCGTGTACCGCTATCCTGGTATTTTCCAATTGACCTTTAATCATTTCTTTGTGCTTTTCCGTGTATAGGCGACCACAACTACTGTGTGCTGTAAATGCATGCTCTCCTCTTATAATGCCCTAGCAAGAAGCCTTAATGTGTAAAAGAACTGGTAGACAGCCATAACCCTTAGCTGCGCTCGCACAAATGAAAACACACTGAACTCTCCAATCTCCTGCGTTCTTATCTTTCAGTAATTATCCTGATGATTCAATGCCTCTTCAGAATAAAAGACCCATGCTCTGAACTCATGTCTATCGTATACAGCTCTTAACACGTCCTATTTCGTGCAGTTTATATCTTTTTATGCTTTAATTTTGCAACCCATCTCATAATGTGTTTTTAGCTTGGAGGTGAATGGGAGGTAATGCGCAACAAGGACATTAATTAGTGGGCGTGCCAATTATGATAATGAAGTCAAAGTTGGTTAAGAGGAGAATATAGCTTAATCGGCAACTGTATAGAGAAAGTGAGGTGTCAGTGTATGAATTTTCATAGTGAGGATTGATCACACAATGCTATACATGCAAACTCTTGAACATCACCAAATTTTTTTATCGCCACAGTGCACCCAAGCACATGTCATAGGGCTTAGCCCTTCCAAAATTAACAATGGCAATCATACAGACTTTGTTGGAATTAATATGTATTAAGTATTACAAACCTTGTTGCATGGGCCTTTGCACCATCACCGAGCTGTTCCAGCTCTGCAAAATCCATCATCTCGTCGTCCAGCTGGCCCAAAGTGCCCACGGCATCATCTCCATTATGGTCAGAGGATGGTGCATCTTCGAGTAGTGTCATCTTGTAGAAGTTGACGTTTGAGGCATTTGAATGGATCAACGGTGATGCTTCATACTCCCCTTCCTCAAATTCTTCTTCTTTTGCTGCCTTGTAAAAGGAAGGATCGCCATCGATGCCGCCGGTGCCATACTCATCAATGCAGTTCCTTGCCAAGCCATCCCGATACTCCCGGAAAACTGACTCTGCCAGCTCTGGGCTATAGCTGTAGATCCTAATGCAGTCCTCGCTCGAGAGCTGCGTCGAGCTTTCACTTGAATATCCAACATCGTGAAGGACTTCGAAGCGCCGCCCTTCCTTGCAGGCTAACTTGAGGTCTGCAATGCCTGTCTGCCCAACCATGATCCCCTTCTCAAGCCTTGCCGGTGGTGCAGGCACAGCCAGGGGGTCGACGACGGGGGTCAGCTGATCCTTGATGCAAGGTTCCTTGGTACCACTGTTACTGCTGCTGCCGATCTCCATGGTTCTGTCACTTGCAGTGCTGCTGCCACCGTCCCATTCACAGCTCAAGCGTGGCTGCTTGGTCTTGGGCTCATCCCCGAAGTAACAGTCACTGCCCGTCTCCCAGAGACCCTGCGCCAATGAGAATGTGTCACTGATTCCATTCGCCCGGGAATATTATTGCTGTTGGGAGAGGAAGTAGTGAGTGCATCACATATATAAAATGACAGAAGCACTTCGGTGCTGCTTTAAATCAGTTCAGTGAAATTCAGAGACATGAAAAAGCATCATTTCGAGGGGCGTGATACCTCATTGAAAGGGTGAACCATTTAGCAGCCTTACAGTGAACTTCCCTTCTCAACAGTTCAAGCTAGCAAAGAAATATAAATCTGGTAAAACCATAATTGGCATCTCTCTGTGAATCGTAGGTTTTCTTTTAATGCTGTTTCAGTAAGGATGATAAGGTTTTCAGTGCATTCATGCCTACTGTGGGAATGTTGACATCCGCTGATGAGTTTCTATCGCATGGCGCTTGCGTTTCCTCAAAGCTCCTCTAAGGTGGCTTCCCCGCGGTGCACGAGACATGACGTCATCGTCATGTGCACCGCTGCGCTGACGATGGCGCTGGTGTTCCCGCGGTAGCACTACCTGGCGGCGAGGATTCGCGGGCCCGCGGACGGGGAACGATCCGCTCCCTCTTGGCCTTGGGGACGTCGTCGCGCGTGGTCGATGCTCGTGCGCGCGGTGGCGATGAGCTCCGCTCGGACGAACCCGCGAATGCCTCTCCCGATCGCCAATTGAGCCTCTGTTCGCGCGACTTATCTCGTGAGCAATATAGGCTTACGGTTCCAGCATGGGCGAACACTACTTCGCTCGGTATCCTGCTGCGGTGAGTCGAATGTCATCGATTACGCGTGGGGTATTGCATTAGCATGCCTGGTTTGTATAGTTCGGCTAGCATGCTTACTATGCGTATAAAGTGCAAATAAATGCCCTACTGTTGGTGTGCACTGCTGTAAACTGTGTCCTTTGTTCCTCGAGCATGGGAGAACCCTGTGGCCAACCCCACACTACATAAAACTAAATGTTCTGTGAAGCTGGACCCCACGATCAAAATGCAAAAATGGCAAACTGAGTTGGTCATTTCAACAACCTGGCAGAAGAGACTCGGTGTTCACTCGCGTTCCTCAACTACTGCAGCGCCTTCTTTGCTGCTTGGTTCCGCTTAGTGCACGCTGCACTGTTGCCAGTGCTTGTCACGAGCAACAACATACACATGGCAGGATGGCTTCTCGATGAATCAGAAACACTTGAGGTCTACGACTGTCACATAGGTGCAAATTCAGTGGCCACTATGGCACTACACGCCTTTTGTGTTTTGATAACAATGTTAACCGTTATAATGGTAGCGTGTTTTTCACTTGCAGGCATGCACATATGGGCATACACACACTCGAGTGCAATAAAATCAGGCCTTTTTAGCCCTGCATGGTGGCAATGCGAGATTTCTTGAGCAGTGTTATATATGCTACAGGGACACACACATATGGATGACGCAACGCTCTCACCCGTGAACCCTGCAAAAGCTGTTCCAGCAGGCACTGCCACTCTAGAGAACGGAGCCACAGGGCGTGCCAACGCTTCTCGAGGTTTGCAGCAACGCGACGGATCCGATGGGCATCGTTGGTGAACAGCGGCTGCAGCGAGGCGGCACTCTCTCCCTCGTTTGCTGCATGTGACGGGGGACCACCAGCCGCACACAGTGCTTCGCACTGCCTCAGAAGGGACTTGACCAACACGCTGCGGGATTCTATTTCCTGCTGCAGAACCTGCAAACACAAGACAAGCACATTATAGGCATGAGCAGACACATTATTAAATTAATACAGCTACGTTGTAACACAGAAAGTGCTAGTTTAAATATTCAAGGCAATGTATATGGCACATGCATTTGGCACATTCAAATTTCTTTGCACAATCAGGTGCACATATTTAATGCACATATAGGCATGTGCAGAGTTCTCCAAAGAAAGTTTCACGATAGCAGCCCCCATGGTTTCCTCCCGACCTCCTCCCACTGAGGCTTTTACAGTAAAAGGGCTGCGCAATGTAAAGGTATAAAGCCAACTCCCCCACCCCTTTTTGCGCACACGGTACCAAGAATGCACATGCCAAGGCACTCAGTTCATTTAGCTTGCCTGTCATAACACTGCACAAAATACACCTGTTATAATACAAAACATTAATCCTTTGTATAATATGCACACCACTGTGCACATGCCAAAGGAGATAAGTGAGAATATGTACTATAAATGCAATCTAATGAGTGTTATTACAGCTATGTTATATATTATGTGCCACAGTAAAAAGTGAAACGCATCAAATACCATGCCTTCGTCACTCATGAACATGAATGACACAGATATAAAAAGAAGGGGGGGGGGGGGGGGGGATACACGAGACAATGCGGGGACACAAGTGACCCTGTTACGTCGATGCGAGTCATGACACAACACGGGAAAATCGGTGCGGCTACATTAGAAGGGCACGTTCGATCACGGCATGGAGCACCCATCTAAAGCGCAGTCGCCCTTGGTCGTGTAGCAAACATGACCGGACAGGCGTGCGCCTAGGATTCCCATTCTTCGCCAAGTGCAGGCCGACAGCGGAAGCAAGTGTGAACGTTGCGTAGTAAATGCTTGCAGCACGCTGAAAGCTACAAGTCGCATCAGTCAGCCGGAAAAGGTTGCCCACTTGTGAGCTGGTAATTCCCCTTTAAAAAAAAAAAAAAGGGGGGGGGGGGGGGGGGGAAGAAGGCAACTAATTGCGCTGGTTGGTAACCGTTCACTCTTCTTGCTATTTAATATGCGAGAGGTCGATGAAAAAAAAAAAAGACAAGGGAGAAAAATAAGAACAATAAACCGCAGTGCCTCAGTCTTTTGTCAGAGCTTAGGTGTGCATTCGTTAGATGAGAGAAGCACACAGCAGAAGAACAGCTCATCTTTCGTGATGATGATGATGATGATGACGAAAGATTAGCTTATTAGTAGAAGCTTCCCCTATGAGTTTATATATATGCGCACGCCCACACACACATACACACGCGCGCACGCACGCACGCACGCACCTTGTGCCTAACGTTAAGACTCAACTGGAGGCACGGCTTCGTGGATCTGGAATATATACGCAGAATAGATAGTCTACACATCGGAGTGAAGGAAGACGAATGTCAAGAGACGGGAAGCGCGGTGGAGAAGCAGTGAATGCGTGAGGCCGGGGCGGTGCAAGAAGGCTGACGCACGTGACGTGGTCAGCCGCTGCGCCCAAGTGCGGATCGACGGGGGCTGATTGAAGTCTTCGTCAGTGCATTATAGTTTGCTTTCATGCGATCGAGAGGACCAGGATTCTCGGCGTAAAAGCTTTACCCGTCACCCACCACCCTTGTGCGCTGTCCTTGCAGAAAAAAAAAAAGAAAAAAAGGGAGGAGGAAAGGGGGGGTCGTTGCAAGTTTTCAATGCACGGTATGCCTCTCCTTCCTAACTGGCCGACGCGAGCTCGACGCAGTGCACGGTTCTGAAAAAGTGTGGGCCTCGTGTGGCGCTCGAAAAAAAAAAAAAAAAGGCAGTCGGAGCACGGCCGGGGGTGACTCAGCTGAGAACCGGTCCCGACCCCCTGGATACGGCGGCGGCAGCGCAAGACGATCGCCTCCACCAAGCAGGCTGCCCTGACAACAAACCTTCTCGTTCTACGCCAACCACGACGACGTAATAGTCGAGGCACAAAAGAAAGTGCGGCCAAGCACAAACGACCTTGACGGCGAAGAGAAAGCTAGGTAGGTTGCTCACATGCATAAATACGACATACCTAAAAGAAACGGCCAGTGCCCAGCCAACAGCAACACGGCGAGTGAGAGAGAGGGAGAGGGCGGGAGCCTTTGCAGCAAGCGCTCTCTCCGGGGGTAAGGCCAACTCTCACTGACCGCGTCGAACAATCAATTTGCCACGAAACAAAAAAGTGTAGCCGGTGCAGCAAACACCAACAAGGTCCCGGAATGACATGCGGACTTTAATCCTGTTTCCATACTCGAGTGCATGTCAAGAATAAAGGCGGCGTTTTAAAGGATCCCCGTCCAGCCAATGATGCCACACTGTCAAAGTGACATCGCGGCACCATTGGCTGGAAGGGGGTCCTTTGACAGGCATATTTATCCGTCAGGCAGCTGTCGGACATGCTGCTCAGCCATTTAGTTTCCAAGAAATTAAAGCACATTTACTCGTTGCCTTAGCACGCAGCACTGGATGGATGGATATTAGGAGCGTCCCCTTTATAACGGGGCGGTGGCCGGGCCACCAAGCTCTAGCTTTATTTCTTTTTCGTTTACAACCATTTCTTTTCCCGAATCACACATATTTTCACAACTAATTTTTTTCCTCGTCTATTTATTTTATCTATTATCGTTCTGCTGTGATGTAACAATCTTACCCGAACTACCTTGCGCTTTTGTTTGCTCCATACTTTTGCGACACCAATGCTCTAAGCGCCTTTTACTTATATCTATCGCCGGCATGTTCAGCTTTCCCCTGTTACTCCTGAAACCCATGGCCTCCTGTAGGGTAGTGTCCACAGCTACACCTGCGTGGACATCTGTACATTCAATCAAAATATGGTCTGTCGTTTCCCTAGCTTTTCCACAGCACGTACATGTATCCCCTTCTTTATTGAATTTCGCTCTGTAACTTCGGGTTCTCAGGCAACCGGACCTTGCCTCAAACAGTAAAGCGCTTCCCTTTGAATTATCGTAAAATTTTTCTCTCTTGATTTCGTCTTTCCCTTTTCGGTAGTTGTTCAATGCCGGTTTCTTCTCCATTCTTGCTATCCAATCCGAGTTCTCCGCCGCTCTGACCATGCTCTTAACGCTCTTTTTCGTCCCATCCGTTTCGTTACTGGATGTATACTTACTGGTAAGCTTCCTAGTTCTCTTCCTCCATTGTGAATCAACGTTCTTCCTATACAAATACCTGAATACTTTCGCTGCCCATCTACTTTCTTTCATATTCCTTAATCTCTGTTCGTACCTAATTTTACTCTGAGCTTCCCTTCCATCAAAGTCAGCCCATCCCATATCCCCCTTAACAGCCTCATTTGTGGTCTTCCCATGGGCGCCCAATGCGAGACGTCCGACCGTCCTCTGATTCACGTCCAGCCCTGATTGTACCTCTGACCTCATGCACACCACTGAGTTTCCGAATGTAAGTGCTGGCACCATTACACCTTTCCACAAACCTCGAATTACCTCGTATCTGTTATAACCCCACAGCGCTCTATGCTTCATTATTGCGGAGTTCCTCTTTCCTTTAACTATCATAGCTTTTTCTTGTACTTCCATGTATCTATTCCCATCATTTATCCATATCCCGAGGTATTTGTACTCTCGTACTCTGGGTATCTCCTCGCCCTGTGTTGATATGGTCTGATCGTTGCTGTCATTGAATATCATCCAGCCGCATTTTGTCACACTAAATTTTAGCCCTAAATCTTCACTTTCCCGACCACATATACTAACCAGACCCTGCAAATCTGTTCGACTGTCTGCGAATAGCACAATATCGTCTGCATAAAACAACCCGGGGAGCTTTTGTTCTATCACTACACCTGCCTGTCTGTACGACAGCTTACAACCAATATTGCTCATCTCCAATGCTTTCTCCATTCTCCTCATGTAAAGCATGAATAATAGTGGGACAACGGGCATCCCTGCCTCAACCCTTTACCTATATCGACGGCCTCCATTCTACCATTACTCGCCATACCTTCCCATTCCACACACACATACTGTATTTCCACTGTATATTTCCTTTAAGAGCTCTATACAGTCATCCCCTATACCAGCCTCTTTCATTATGTCCCATAAAATATTCTGATTCACATTGTCATACGCACCCTTAATATCCAAAAATGCCAAATGTAGAGGTCTGTTCTCTTTTCCGGCTATTTCTATACACTGCGTAAGCGCAAAAAGGTTATCATCTAATCTCGTGTCGACTCGAAATCCATTTTGGAGTTCGCCAAAAGTGCCATTAAGCTCTGTCCATATCTGCATTTTCAATTTAACTGCCTGCATCGCCAACCTGTAGAGTACTGATGTAATGGTCAGTGGTCTATAGGAGCGAATGTTATTTTTCTCTCCCTTGCTTTTATAAATGAACTTCATCCTACTTTGACGCCAACTGTCCGGTATTCGCCTGTCCTTTAACCTTTTTTCAATTGCTTTTAATAGGGCTTCTTTGCTGTTTCTTCCGAGCTCATTAGCTCGGAAGAGCTAATAAATGAGCTCGGAATGAGCTCGGAATGTAGCTCGCTCACGCGAAGTCTGAGTAAACGAAAGCATTGCGAGTATGCAGGAGGGGAGGAAGGGCCGGTATGCCCCCAAGAGGAGGACCTATTCCAGAAACGAGTGAAGTTTTTGTAGTTTCAAACGCACCGTCTGGAATCTAAAAGCACGCCTACTTGTGCTACAGGAACTCTCTCTCTCTCTCTCTTTGGGGTTGGGGGATGGGTGGGTGCTGACGCTCCATATTGAGCTTTAGGTATATCAGACGAACTTCACACAAGCTGATCACCTCTCGGAAAAATTCTTTATCCGCCCCTGAGTATGGATCTGTCACAGTAGACGGCAACACAAATGACAAGTCAATCAAATGTTTGCACTATATGCCCGATATATTGCACTAGCATCTTATATCTCCCCACGTGTCTATCATCCTTTCAAAGTTCATGTACCACCACAACGCACAGTCACCCACTGACATTCATTCTTGCCAAGAACGCGTCACGAGTGGAAACGCCTGCCTGCGTCACCAGTCCGCTATGAGAGACACAGATCATTTCCGCAAAGCACTAGCAAAGAACACGTTATAAACCTGCATCAATATGCCTCACTATTGCATTTGAAATGAATGGTTGATTGATTGCCAACTGATGACTGCCAACATTCGATATTGCACTGTGTTTTGCTTTATTACTTTCTACTCGTTTTCTTGTCATTCTTGTAATTCGATAGATTTCTTTTCTTTATTCTTCCTGTAGAATTTTTGTATGTTTATTTATGTCTGAAATTGCATCATTCGATTCCTTTGGTATAATATGCACTGTCATTCACTGGCTTATTTTTATCGTGCGTCTTATTTGCGTTAGCTGATGTATAAACATATCTTGTTTTGTTACCATTTGTGCTCTTTTACCAACACTATTACATTTTCTTTCAATATTATATTGCTTTTCCTTTACCTGTCGTGTACTTTTTTTGTGTGTATTGTATTGATGTACTTTGGCCCCACACGTCTATAATGCTTCTTGTAAGCCCCGAGGGTATAAATAAATAAAGAAAACGTCTAGATTCGACTGAGCGTGCGCAGGGCATATCTACTCCGGACGCGGCGAACGATGTACGTGCGAGCCAATAAATAGGCAATGCAATGCCCATACGGAATTGAGGCAACCTGCTGAACGCCATCAAACAGATGGACAATAAGCAAGAGCTCGCTGGGAGTGAGCGCAACTGAAGAACATTTCAACTGTTGTGTGAGCGACAACTGCTCTTTGGAAAAGGTCTGCATGGTTGTCAAATTTTTTCAGTTCTGCAATTATCAGGCACACAGGAAGGCAGCTCACACACGGAGGATATTACAAAGTGTGTTCATGGGATGGACCCACGTCGCCGGGTCTTCGACTGCCAATTTAAACGAACCAAAATAACGCCGACATTATGGAGCTGCGTCAGGAGGTCTCTCAAAAGAAAAAAAAATGCGGCTGATCCCTCTGTCATCTGTATAACACGAAAGTAAACCCATCTTTGCGAATGGACCACTTGCATAAGTACGACTGCGCATGCGCCAGAGCCGGCGTCGTCTGCTTGGTTGGAAAACAAACTGGCTGCGAGCGCGACGTGCTTCACGCCTCAAGGGTTCGCGTGCCTCATATGCCTGAAAATGCGTAGTTTTCGCCTGCAGCAACTATTTCGATAGAAAGAGAAAGTAGTAATTTATCCGAAATTCCTCCCGCGATTGTTGCTTCAAAGAGAAAACGGCGTGGACGGCAGCGGTGAAGCGAGGCATGCGATGGTATCCAACCGCGTTGTATGATCTGTGGCGCGCACTTTGTCACCGGAAAACACGATGAAACCTTCAGTGTTCTTTTTTTTATATGACGATCGACTGCGCATGCAAATCTAACTGGATTTGCAAACGAGCTACGAGCCTTCCGCAGTTGTGATAGACAGCTCAGGACACCAATACTGGACTCGTAAACCAGAACGTATACATCTTCATACACTCTAAGAAAAATAAGAGTCAAAAGAGAGTCACTGCACTCTGACTCTCTTGGCCTGTCGCAGAAACCCACCAAGGAGGGTCAAACTTTTCTGAGGGGGTCAGTTGACTCCGTACGGCTCGCGACTCTTGTAAGAAGAGTCACCGTGAGAGTAAACTGACACCTGCAAGAGATACCAAAGATAACCGTGTCTCTCTCTCTCTCTGTGTGTGTGTGTGTGTGTGTGTGTGCGTGTGTGTGCGTGTGTGTGGACCATTCTTATACCTGCACGTGGGAAAGCTTTGCGCAATAAATTTTCTGGGTTAACTACAATTTCAATGAACGCGATGCACTTGCAGCGGTAAGTTTCCTGCACATGTTTAATTACCGAATCTGTACACAAATTCAGAATGAAATAATATTAGCAGTGGAACGAAGTATTACGCGTAGTGAATATAGCTACTCCAGAACAAGCAGAAACTGTTAAACTCGGCATTTGGATGTTCGTATAGGAGATAGGACTATTATATGTCTATATGCGACGATAATAAAGGCATGACAAAAGTGTTGGCGCAAGTAACTACCTTTATTTGGTTACGTTCAGACTGTCTGGACTTTATATAAATTCATTGCATTAGTAGGAAAGTGGACCTTACCGAAGACGAAGTTGTCTAAGTACGGCACTGCCTCCCCCCCCCTGCCCTCCCCCCCCTTCTTGTAAACAAACTCAGGGTGGTAAAGAGGGGTGGGGGAAGGAGATGCGAGGAGGAACTTTCACAATGCCCCCACCTCTGCTCCCTGTAGCAGCGCTGGCTCAGCAGACAAACTTGGATAATGAGCATTTTTTTCCTCATCTACCTCCGCTCATTAAAACACGTTGCCGAAACTTCCACGGCCCCCCTCACTGCCCCTTTAAGGCGCAAGAATGCGCCCCTCTCTTACCACACAGTAAGTCTGCTGATCTTCGGTCATCAGCTGTAGCGATGAGGCGCTACAGCTACACAGCCTTAGAGATCCGTACGAAAGACGGATCTCTAAGGCTGTGCTTTTATCTCACCGTCGCTTGCGGCGCGAGCTTAGAAATTATGTAACCTCTCTCATTTGACCAAAAATAAACAAACATTTTCAAGCCTAGGCATAAAGAACCAGTACGCGTTGCAAGCACGGCTTGCACCTCCTACCAAGGTCAAAATTACACTTTTTTAAAAATATGGTATGACAACATAACACTACTGCCCCCTATGAAATTTTCTCACTGAGCGAGCCGTTGGAACAGGTCTTGTTAACAGGCTGACTGCGGCGCGTGTGATGCATTTCGTCCACGTGTTTCCAACGTGTTTACTAATATTACGTGCGGTATTGTGCGTTTATCATCGTTGGCGCTCATCGAGTGGACAAATTTAACATGTTAGGGCGTTGTACAGCACGCGGTCGCCGGCGGATGGAGCGTCGTAGTCGCCTCTTCCCAGCGACAGCCACGACCGACGCGGAACTTGTGCGTGCTCGCAAGGAAGCTGTTTTGCCCAGTTTGTCGATTATGCAAGTACGTTGTCGAATAGCGAGTGCACCTTCTGAGAAAGTCCCTATCCAGTGATTTGCTAAACTACGACTGCGGTTATGGAGAAGAAAGTTCAGCCATTTGATGAGACTGTCGACGGGAAAGCCTCCGGGACTTGGTGAGTGCAATGAAGTCACTCAATTACGTAACTTGATTACTTCATTGCGAAATTGCTGTTGGTGCGCAGGAATCGCATAAGACAGCCCGGGCGGTGTGTTCACAAAGCAAGGATGAGTGGTCAGAGGAACAGCAGGTATGTTTGTGGTTCTGTCAGGCGACTGCCCCCCCCCGCCCCCCGCGCTGTACTTGTGAGTGTGCGTGCGTGCGTGTGTGTGTGCGTGGGGTGTGTGTGTGTGTGTGTGACGTGCTGGTCGTCCTGTAGCCCTTTTGCGGTGTTGATGGCACAAAAGTAGCGTTTCAGCAACGTCGGTAATAACGTGCGAAACAACCAGATTGCAGGAGGCGGGGACGCCGATAGAACATATATCACTGCCACAAGCACAGACGACTCCGTTTAGTAGCGTGTGTATCCTGGTGATTGCGTTACAAAACAGTGTGTATTCGTTTTTGTCAGTACTGAACATAATTGCTTTGTCGTGAGGGTAATAATGTGGCTGAGCATGCTTGTTGCTTGAAGGCAATATATATGAGTCATTTACATTATATGCTAGTGCCACGAAATGTACACTGCAGCAACTGCAATCGTGATTTGAAGCGAGCGAGATGATTCTCGGTTATCGTAGGTCGATGAATGTGTCAGTTCAATGAAGATGTCGTGAACGAATTATCATTTGCATTTCAAGACAACATTGTTATTATGCATTGTTGACTTGAGCTGTCATAAGGGGTGAGCTGGATATCGAAAGTTATATGATTCACTCGGATCATAAGGTATTCTACATGGCACTAATGTTTAAAATATGTGTCTAGGCTCAACAGGTACCTGGCAGACAAGCATTGGAATGAAAGTATTTGACTAAGATTTCACTCCACGTAGATTCCACAGCATTGGCTGTGGAATCTGTGTAATATTTTTGTGCATTTCATGGTTTCAGTATCAGTGTCTCAAATGTTTAGGCACTACATGCAAGCAAGTTACTGAGGTTGCGAGCTGACTCGTTTTGCAAAGCTGACCTGCCTAAATGTTGCATTTCACTCTTTTATAGGTATCCGTGGGGTTGGTACCGTCATTCATCTCCTATTCCTATTGATTGGGCAAAAGGTTGACATGTCTGCACCACTGGTAAGAGCCATTACGCTGAAACAATCTCTCTCTCTCTTTTTGATGGGGGCTTCAATGTGAATTGTAAACATTTCTTGTGGTGAGAAAAAGCATTCAGATGTGGCCTTTCAGGATTTTCTGATTTATCATAACAACTTCTATGGGTTAAAAAGCAGCATACTCTGTCATAACGTTCACGAAATAGGTTCACTATACGCTTCATGGCTAGGCATCCCGCTGGAAAGGCATTTCATGGACAGATATAGTGTAATTGTAGCACATTTCACAAACAATGGATGTTTACTGTTGGGCCACTACCATATATGTTTGAGTAAATGTGCTTAGTAATGTGAAAGTTTGGGTGAGTTTCTTATGCATGATGAATTGCAGCACAACCAAGGACAAGGTCTTCCAGAAGAGCACAAACGCAGCACTGAATGTTTGAAGAAATGTGTTCAGTTTCTCTTGAGTACTGCGATTGTGGAAAAGCTGTGTGATGCACCTGTAGGCATTTGGCTGCCATAATAATGCTTGTTTTTTTCCTCTCTTTTTTAGGTTTATGGAAAGATGCATACACACTGATACCCGCCTTCACTGCCAAAAGCATCCTGTCCTCTCCAGAAATGAACATGTTGGAGAATGTCCAGACTTATGGGCTGAGTGTTGCTATTGGTATGTCACCAGCATCCGTTCTTCGAGCTCATCTCATTGCAGCAATATGTATCTGTGTGCAGGACCTCCACATGTATTGTGCATTTAAATTGTTCACACAAAATGCAAGGCTCTTAATTATTTTTTGGTTCCCCTAAATGCTCCAGTTGTCTGAAAAGGATGCCATTTAGGAGTTACAGGAGAAACAGCCCATATTTGCAGTAAGATTACTTTGGAGTAGGTAGTTATTGAGAAAGGGTAGAAGGAATACTTTGTTTTCTATAAAAGCAACTCTAAAGGAAATTCTGTAGTATCATGTGTAGAATTTCTGTTAGTGAGATGTATTCCCCTTTTTTTACTTTGCTCTGGACTACTGTACACAGAAACTTAGGAAAAAGTGCAGAAAAGTAGCAATTTTCACAATACAGTGTTCTTCGAACCATCCTTGACTAGTATGGACGCTTCATTTTGAAGCAGAAGTTTGATTGCTGGCAGAGCACGTTGTGACACCATGTTGTCAACACTAAAAGGCTCTTGCATTTTTGTGTTCTGAAAGCATGAACTGTTGTGCTGCTAAATGAAATAGCAATGTATAGCACAGCTGCTAACCTTGTAAACATTCAATGTGAATTTTTTTGTCACAACTGGCAACGTTTTTTTATGCTGTAGTGCACTGCCTTTGGTAACTTCTGCTCAGGTAGGGGTTTATATGTGCCTCTCATTGCACCCTTTCCTTTTCGCATGTGATAATCTAACTGCTTCACCAAAACACATGATGCTCACAGGGAACTGTTTCATGCTCCTTGTCACTTTTTCCTGTGGCAATGCATTCATTTAAGATGCTTAGTGTGCCTGTTGTTGCACCTCATTTTTTTTATGCACATGAGATAGCTGTGTACACCTAGATAAGCGATACTCATTGTGCTCTGTTTGATGCATATGTTGACGCCGCATTTTCTCGTGGCGTAGTGTCAGTGCAAGGTGCTTAATGTGCCTTCTGTGTGTTGCTAACAAACTGCTATTATACACAGTAGCTGTCTTAGACACTGTGTTGCCATGACCAATCTGCAATGTGCACTTTTTGTTGCCTATTGCCACTGCCTTGTTTACATGATATAATGGACCAAATATTTAACTTCTGAAGTTCCAAGTCAGAGCTCTGTTGAAGTCTGCATATTTTCACAGAGCTTTTATCGTACAAGTGGTAATGTGGGTGAATTACGTCGCTGCATTTGCACGGGTGACAGCTAAGTGTACATTTTCTAAGTACATCATTACACTCTTTAGCAGTGGTAAGTTATCCATGCATTCTAAACTTTGAAAGAGACCTGTAGGATTTGTTGTTTGTCATTTTTAGGTATGCATCTTCTGAACAATTTTTTCACACTGGCATGTGGTATGCATATTGCATGTTCATAATGGTAGGCATATTGTTTAGTGTGAATATCGTTATTTTTGGTTGAAAGTAATAGGGGGCCTTGCAATCGTCCAAGTGTACAAGCTAATTAACTTCATTTTACCATTATCTTTTTGTGAAAACACTTGTGTGCTATTAAATTCACTTTTTATGTATAAATGACTGGAACACATTTTAGTACCACATCAGTAATTCATTTATTATGTTTGCAATGTCAGTGTACTGAGGTTGTCTTATTTCCTTGAGGCATTGTTAGACTTGTAAATAAAGAAGCTACTAATGATGTTGTTGTGCTGTAGATCAGCACTTTGAATATATTGAAAGTGCAGACGGATCTTTTGCATATAAACATATTTCCATTTATTGGATTAGTCTCTCTTCTAGTTATGCCATTTCATGTTCCTATGTATGAACAGACATTATTCCACATATATGTCGGGTTAAATTGAATTGCTCTTGTACTTGTTTCATTTCTTTCATTTGAATGAGACTACCTACGACAAGTGCCATAATGTATGTGTATAATAAATTTCTTTCTTAAGCTGTTGTTTGTGTCCGAGAAAATATTTCTACCATTCAATAAGGAACTGCAGACAATCTTTTGCAGTCATTTCACTGTGCTCTAAAAGTCATGTAAATCTTCAGTTGTTTCGTGAATATAAGGTGAAAATGCAAATGCCTTTTCTTTTGCACACGTTGGCTCTATGGGGTCCTTTGACTCACCTAAAATGAATACCTGACTCTCCCTGTTAGTAGTCTTGTGACAACACATAAAGAGTCTCTTGACTCAGTTACAGTAGTTATTTTGCAGAGTCGTTTGACCCATTTGGTATGACTACCTTGCTCTATCTTTATAAGAGTCGAGTAACTCTAAGCAGTGGTCCTGTAGTCCTTTGGAAAAGAGTCCTAGCACTCTTCATAAGAGATGCAAGTGACTCTCTCAGCAGTGGTCACACGATCCTTTGGACAAGAGTCCTAGCACTCTTCGCAAGAGTCAAGTGACTCTCTCAGCAGTGGTCACATGATCCCTTAGACAAGAGTCCTACCACCCTTCGCAATAGGGTCAGTCTACACTCTCGCAGCGCCGTGACTCTCCTGCAGAAAAGAGAGTTGACGGGTATCTTCAAAGAGAGTCATATATGTGGCAAGCCCTGACTCTCCTAAAAGAGTAAGGTATACCATCTTTTTTCTTAGAGTGTAATGATAAAAAATTTTTTTAAACGTTGTGTATTCCGTGCCATAACCACGGTGTGATTTTAAGCCAGGTCGCAAACCGGGAAATTAGACCCAGATTAATTTCGATGCGGACGTTCCTTATATCGGATCAAGTGCACGGGCATTTTGGCGTTTCTCGCCCATCAAAATGCACATCGCCCGTCGGGCATCGATGTTAACAGCACAATGAATTACCTGCTAAGCTTGTACGTGGTTCCGTGTAAATTTTCAAGTTATGTTATCACACATTTGGGATGAGCAGTGTCGCCACTTTCGTGAATCATGTCACCAGCTGATGCCTGACTTGAAGGAGGCCAGGCGCTTATAAAGTCACAAATATAGGACTACTGTGTTTCTGCTAAGTTTAACGTTCTTAACTTAACCTTATTTTCCAAAACCTAGGCGCGGCGCGCCCTGCAAGCGAACTAAATGCCGGTGTGAGGAGAGCGTCGTGCACTGTAGTACAGTGTACTAGAATATACGGGTAGTGGGCTCAGAGAGCGGTCGGGAGTGACGCTTCTCACGTTGACGGCACGAGATGGCGCCAGTAGAGCATGGGCTGTGTGACGTACGAGGCTCGCGCACCATACTCGCGCTGTGCATTACGTCGCAGCATGGAATTGTTGCTCCGCATTTCAGTGCCTGTCCCGTGAAATAGTTACTGCTGCCCGCAAGAATCGCCGGGCTAAATGGCATACGTAAATGAGATTGTGGCTTGTAAAACCATACAGCATGGCTCGATGGGACCGGATTTGCTCAGAGGCGCTCAGTGTCTAAGTGTGCGCTGTCTCTAAACGACGATCTACTTACATAGAGAACATTCCTATGATAAACGGTTTGTCAACAGATTGAGAGCTTATTTTGGGAGCTCGGCGCGGTCTTGCCGGGGTCAGCACATGAAAATTATAACTGGGCATACAAAGGAGAAACCGCTGCATCCCTTCCTAATAAGTTTCGTCCTTGCATCATTCCGTACGCGAGAAGTCGGTGTTGAAAAAGTAAAAATTTCGAACCATCAATGACGTGAACGATTACTCCCAGATTATATGTAACTTTGCACAAATTTTCGGCCACGATTTGCAGAAGTCCGCCAAAAATAGGTGTTGGGTTGGCAGACCTAACTCGTAGCTTTTTCCGAATAGACCCTTTTTATCATTCGATGCATCCTATGATGTTTCCGGGTTCGCAAAGGACAGACCTGGTGGTGCGACCTTCTAGCTAATTCCAAAGTCCGGTGCTGTCATTGATTAATGGCGAGGTTCCCTGGCTGCAGAGAGCTACTGAGCGGCTTTAACATATAACTCCTACCCTCCGAAGAAACCAAAGCGTTGGTGAGCAACAAATAGCCACTTGCGTGTTCTCTAAGAGGGAAGTACAAGAAAGACATGTTTTCATGACGTACCCATTCTTTATTTACAGCCGTGCAGGTGTTTTGTGTTCCCGAAAGTGCATAATTAACAGGGCGTCCCATCATGCACTAAAGTTCTGAGGAAGGCAGAAGTTCTAGAAAAAATTTCTCAGCTAAATTCACACTTTCAGTAGTCGTACGTGTGTACTTACAACGGCTACATTTTACGACTAAGTGTCAATTAATATTCCTTGTAATTAGTAGACTTCATAAATATTGCTTTAATCGCTAACAAGTCCGTGCAAAGTAGTAGTCCGCCTCGGATAACCCAGACATCAAACATTTCGCAAAGAAAACAAAAATCGCGAAATACGTGCTATAATGAAATAGACGCGTGCTTGCGCACCGCTGCTCAAGCGTCCCGAGTGATGATTTGGCAAATGCACGGCTGCATGCGTTTGTCGTCGCAGCGTACATGTCTTCGCCATGCAAGGAGGTTCGACAAGTGTCACAACTTAACTGGCAGCGAGATAAGCGTAAGCGTGTTTCGAGATGCATCATGTAGCTATGTAACTGTCAAATATCGCTTGCAGCGCGTATTTATTTCGAATTCCACGTATACTTCAAGGCTGCTTGTCTTTACTGGTAAAAAAAACAAACAAATGTGACAAAGTTCAGCATGAAGGGAATCATTCCCGGTATCTCTGAAGCGAGCTGTAACTTTCTAACTGAAATATAAGGAATTAAAGCGATATTTAAAATTTTGAGTACGTAAAAAATATGTAATTGATTCTTACTGATAAAAAAATACTGGTTGAAAGTACACATCACTGCCCACAAGGTATGTGAGACTATTTCGATCCAGCGGTCAGACATTTTCAAATTCCTTGTGAAATTTTGTTGTTGAGACACGACCCGGTGGTGTTCTTTCAGAGAACATAGGCCGAAGAAACAACTACGAGCACTCACTCAACTTCGCATGCAATTTTTTTTTTGCTTTGGTGCTTTCGGTGACACATCAAGGCCTTTTACAAGAAAGTGAAGCCTTCTGGTAGCATCAAACTTAGCGATGCTGGATGTAAGCATCGGGGTTACGCACTTCGGGGTTCTCGCTGCATCCTAAACAAGGAGTCTGAGCTTTGCGCAACAGCATCACATCGACTGTGCTGTAGCTGCAGAACAGCGAAGGAAACGCGAGTCACTTCACTCTGCACTCGAGGTAACGGAGAACAACATCGCACGACCCAGCGACGCAAACAAGTACTGCAGCAGGCGGGAGTGAGCGCAGCCGCCGAGCGTACAGCCCACGCTACCGCAGCGCCGCCGCATACATACGCGACCCGTCAACACTCTCCGCTTCACGCCGGCGCGTGGAGCATGCCCTCTCCTGAACCCACTACCCATATTCTAGTACACTGTAACTGTAGCTCGCGTTCCGGCACCTCGAGAAGACAGTCGTACGATCCGTTTGCGAAAAACTGCAAGGGAATGAGGGCTTCTAGTGACATTCAGGGAAAGGTAATATCATTCCAATTAAGGAAAAAAATATCGAGACGTCCACAAAACGTGACAAAAGCTCGTCATGCGTGGTGCCGCCGTACGGAAGCAAGGCTGGGGCACGGTTTGTTTTCCAACCGGGCGGCGCTTCCAGTTTTTCGCGCTAGGTGGCGCTCCGACTTTTGCAAGTGGTCTGTGGAAAGGGGTAATGGTACCGGGGCTTACATTTGGGAACTCAGTGGTGTGCATGAGGCCAGAGATACAATCGGGAATGGATGTGAATCAAAGAACTGTGGGACGCCTCGCGTTGGGTGCCCACGGGAAAACGACAAACGAGGCTGTAAAGGGCGATATGGGATGGGCGAGTTTTGAGGCAAGGGAAGCGCAGAGCAAAATAAGGTTTGAAGAGAGGCTAAGGAATATGAAAGAGGTTAGGTGGGCAGTGAAGGTGTTCCGCTATTTATATAGAAAGAGCGTTGACACGCAGTGGAGAAAGAGAACTAGGAGGCTCACCAGTAAATATACGGCTCTAAGAGAACTGACAACAAAGAGCGTAAAGGGAAAAGTCAGAGAGGCGGAGAAGATTTACTGGAGGACAGCGATGGAAAAAAAACCGACTCTGAATAACTACCGAGAGGGCAAAAACGAAATAAAGAGGGAGGCATTTTATGATAATTCAAAAGGAAGCGCTATATTGTTTGAAGCGAGATCGGGCTGCCTTAGAACGCGTGTTTATAAAGCAAAATTCAGTAAAGAAGAAGAAAAATGTACATGCTGTGAGGAAGATAGGGAAACGACAGAGCATGTTCTGATTGAATGCGGAAATATCCACCCAGGTGTACGTTTGGGCACCACCCTACATGAAGCCTTGGGTTTTAGGGCGAACAACGGGAAGCTGAACATAGCCGCGATTGAAATAAGTAAGAGACGGTTAGAATACTGGTGGCAGAAAACTAGAGAGAACGGACAAAAATAATTATAGGGAAAAATATGGAATTTCTGCCATAAGGGGCAGGGAACTGGGATATGAAATTCCGTTTTTGATATGGCATGATCGATTTTATTGAAGTAAATTTAAAAGGCATGAGGAAAATTAAAAGAGGAAAAAAAAGTTCTTAAATCTTCTTACGAGCCTGGTGGCGCACATGTCACCGCCCCGTTACAAAGGGGAAGCTCATAGCATCCATCCATCCATCCATCCATCCATCCGTGGTCCATTTGTGGGATGCATAAGCGGCAATAGGGCGAATCGAGGGGCGGGAGATGGCTTGGGTACTCGGGACATGTGAACACGTTAAGTCTATAGACATCAGCGGCACCTCGACACGGCACAGGGATTCTCGACAGTTGAACACGAGAGAAAGTTTTCGAGCGACTCACATTGCACCAGAGCCCTGCGCAAGCCTGCCATAAACGAGGATCGTCCGCAAACATTGACGCCTTGAAAGAGAAACCGAACGGGCTGTCAGAGGATCGTTTCGACAAAACACAGCCCACTGCAAAGAAATGCAAATAATTTGCTTGTATACGGCCGTCTTTGCAATCCTGGAGCAGTGCGCGTCGCAAGTCAACACACCTGGCCACGCAACACAAATTCTCTAGCGGCGGCGTTCGCACTTTGACCCTGGAACGCGCCGTCACGACGCCACCACAGCACGACCCTAACTTCCTCGGCGGTCGAGGCGCGAACACTATCGAAGCGCTAGCTGCCGGCGCGAATCAGCACAACAATCTGCTTCGCTTTATCTATTGTTCCTAGATGGCGGTACCACCGCAGCGAACCTAAGAGGCCCAAGAGTGCAGTATGAAGCGATGGTAATTTAAGAGTAATTTTGTTTGTGAAACACCGTAGTTCATTGTACTAAAGACCTTTGCTTTAACAGGATGACAATTAAGTGCAGCTTCTAAAGCGCTATAGTGAACATATAAAGCCGATTTGTTCCCGGTGTGAGCGATGTTGCGGTGGTGTATCGGTAAAGCGTCCAGCTCCTTTTAGTCAAATCCCGGTTGAAAGTGGGTTAGAGTCAGCCTGGGAACTTTTTCAGTGTGAATGCAAGTTCGTTTTTTCAAAGATCCACTTCCGTTACAGGAATTACGTCACTGATTTCTTGGTGGAACCCGGCATAAAACACTTTCGTTTAAAACGCAACGCGGGTTTATCCTTTGTGGACAGTTGTCATTTCGATGGAGGCGAAAGCGCCAGAGGCTCAAGTAACGTGCGATGTCAGTGGACGTTGAAAACGCCACAGTGGTGAAAGGTCCACAACGGCGCTCCTCTTGCTTCTATATCTTTCATTCCCCTTCTGCGAGCGTTAGTCCGTTGATATAACGATATATGTTTTCGCTATGGTACGGGCAAAGATAACTCTCAATCTTAAGAGGACGAGAACAACGTTACTCGTATGGAAAGAGGCCAATCTCGATGCCGTCAGGGCAAAAACAGAAGAATTTATAATTACACTTAAGAAGAAGTATGAGGCTGTAGGACAGGAAGACAATGAGGACATAGAGAAGATGAACGAAAACATCACCAGGCTGATCACTGAAGCCGCAGACGAAGTGGGAGGCAAAGCATGAGACAAGATGTGAATAAGCTCTCGCAAAATACTAAAAATTTAATTAAACAACGCCAACAGATGAAAATAACTAACTCAAGAGATAAGATAGAATTCACCGAGCTGTCTAGGCTCATCAACAAAAGTAGAGTCAGTGACAAACGCAACCATAACGTGAAAGAAATGGAAGCAGCCGTCAGAAAAGGAGTCATCACAACAACTAAACGGAAGCTTTGTGTGGGAAAGAACATAATGCATGCAGTGAAAGACAGGCAGGGCAACATCGTTACTAACTTCAATGATATAACCAAGGTGGCCGAGGACTTCTATTCCGAACTCTACAGCTCAAACACGAGGCAACCCACCGGGAGTGTATGATAAACGCCGATCAGGACAGAGAAGTTCCATGCGTCACTGCGGACGCGGTTAGGAAAGCAATTCAAGGCATGTCCCGCGGGAAAGCAGCTGGAGAAGATGGCATAACCGCCGACTTAATCAAAGATGGAGGAGACTTACTAACTAGAAAGCCCGCGACACTGTACACAGAATGTCTCAAAGCTTCAAATGTACCAGCAAGTTGGAAAAATGCCAACATTCTATTGTTGCATAAGAAGACCTGAAGAGGCCGATAAGTCTACTCTCAGCAATATACAAAGCATGATTGATTTGTGGGGTTTTACGTCCCAAAACCAGCTCTGATTATGAGGGACGCCGTAGTGGAGGTCTCCGGAAATTTCGACCACCTGGGGTTCTTTAACGTGCACTGACATCGCACAGCGCACGGGCCTCAACATTTCGCCTCCATCGAAATGCAGCCGCCGCGGCCGGGATTTCATCCCGCGACCTTCGGATTTGCAGCCGAGTGCCATAACCACTAGACCACCGTGGCGGGGCGATACAAAACATTCACTAAGGTTATCTCAAATAGAATAAGAGCGACACTTGAATTTAATCAACCAAGAGAGCAAGCAGGGTTCAGACAAGGATACTCCACACTAGACCACCTTCACGTGATCAACCAAGTAATCGACAAATCCGATGAATACAACAGACCGCTCTATATGGCTTTCATAGACTACGAAAAGGCCTTTGACTCGGTAGAGATAACAGCAGTTCTGGGGGCATTGCATCGTCAGGGGATATGTGATAGCTACGTAAATATAATAGCTAACATTTATAAAGACTCTACAGCCACCTTACTCTTGCGTAAGAAAAGCAAAAAAAAAAAAAATCCGATTCGAAAGGGTGTCAGACAAGGAGATACAATTTCTCCAATGCTGTTTACTGCATGTTTGGAAGAAATCTTCAAAAGACTAGACTGGGACGAAACAGGACTCAGGATTAACGGCGAATATTTGAGCAACTCACGCTTCGCCAAAGACATAGTACTCTTCAGCAATGATGGCGACGAACTACAGGAGATGATTGTAGACTTAAGCCGGGAAAGCGCTAAGGTAGGATTAAAGATGAACATGCAGAAAACAAAAGTAATGATCGGTGGCACAGCGAAAAAAAAGTGACTTCACAATTGAAAACCAGGCATTAGAAGTCGTACAAAAAAAAAATACACTTATGTAGGACAGCTACTGACAGGAGAACCTACTCATGTAAAAGAAATACTCCGAAGAATAAGCATGGATGGCGCGTATACGGAGACAATCCCAGCTCATGAACGGAAACTTACCATTGACACTTAAGAGGAAATTATATAATCACTGTATTTTGCCAGTACTGACATATGGGGCGGAAACTTGGAGACTTATGAAGAAGCTAAAAGGGAAGTTAAGAATCACACAGCGGGCGATAGAACGAAAAATGATAGGCGTTACTCTAAGAGATAGGAAGAGAGCCGAGTGGGTTAGGGAACAGGCAGGGGTAGCTGACATAATAGTCGAAGTAAAGAAGAAAAAGTGGACATGGGCAGGCCACGTGATGAGAAGGCTAGACAACCGATGGACAGTTATAACGACGGAATGGATACCAAGAGAGGGTAAGCGCAGCCGTGGACGACAGAGAGTAAGATGGAGTGATGAAATTAAGCAATTCGCAGGCATCAAATAGAATCAGGTCGCACAAGACAGGAAAGGATGGAGAGCACAGGGAGAGACCTTCGTCCTGCAGTGGACATAAGATGGGCTGATGATGATGATGTTTCCATCCCCCTAATTTGTGTATACCCGGACATTCTTTAACACGTAGCCATGGTAATCGAAAAGAAAGATCCGGACACCGACCAAGGTGACTGACCCACTACTGCAGCGTTTATCGCTTCCGTTTCCCGATCGCCAGGACTGATGTCCCGTACTTTTTCACATCAACAAGCACGACAGACTGACTCTCGGCCGATGCGGCGACCGCGCTTCGGGTTCGGCTCACTTTCAGTTTGTTGTGTGTGTAAAGCATCAACTTCACGGATGTTCAGGGCAGATAAGTCTGTGAATACACCCTAAACTCCGCTATATGAATACAAGAATAAACAAACGGCACCGAAAACAGCAGTGGACGCAGTCACCCGTTCGGGCCCGCGTCACTATGCGCCGTTCTGTCACATTCTCCTATATATGTATACGCAGGTTGTTCACGTACCAGACTGTGCACGCGTCCAGAAACAGAGCAGGGCCAGGATCGAAATTTTGTCCGAGGGGCCACGAAAAGGGCCCGAAAAGAGAGGCGATAAGGGAACCTTAACCTTGGCAGCTTCGCCAAAGACCCGCACGCCAGTGGCGCACCGACGGGGGTTGTAACCAGGCCGACCTAACCTCCACCCCCCCCCCCCCCCCTCTCCGTAACTGCTCCTATGTCCTAGAAGAATGTGGAGCTAATGTCCGCAAAACGCCGAAAAAATAATAAAAATAATCATCATCATTGGTGTTACTATTATCTGGCGTTTTATTTACTTTTTCTTACACACGCAACAACTGTGTAATCGCATGCCCGGCCCTTCATGAAAAATTGAACCCCCCCGCCCCGGCAGAGATCCTGGGTGCGCTACTGCCGCACGCAGGTCATGTGGCGCACGAAGACGGGCACGGGACGCGGGGTCGAAGCGATAACACATGAACAAGCACGAAGGCCGTAAAAGAAAGTGAGGCGTGCATCGATGTGTATAGGACACAAAAAGAGAGGCTGTTCTCCCGTCGACTGCGAAATCGAGATACGGGGGCACGGGCACTACGTAGACAAGAGGCGATGGAAGCACCAGTGTTAAGAATAACCACAAGCGTAGATTCCGAAGCGCCCGTACTATACGTGTACACCGGCGAAAGAACACCAGGGGCCCGTGCGCGTGGTGCGACTCCTTCAATGGGTCGAATATAATGCACAAACGTCATAATGATGCTTGAAATCCAAACTAGAAGAGAAGCTCAGGGGAAGATGGATGTCTATAAAAATTGTAGCGCAAAGGAACACACGGACAGACAAAGAGCACAGGACGGGCGCTACCGTCCTGTGCGCCCGTCCTGTGCTCTTTGTCTGTCCGTGTGTTCCTTTGCGCTACAATTTTTATAGAAGTCATGAACCAACTAGCCCAAGAAAACGTTTTGAATCGATGAACAAATCGAAAAATACGATTCAGAACAGGGAATGTCGCAGGAGCCAACGTTTCGACAAGCGGACTTGTCTTCGTCAGGGCGGCAACAGTTGCCGCCCTGACGAAGACAAGTCCGCTTGTCGATAATGATGCTTGGTGATTTTACGATCGTCGATATGATTACGGGGCATGCTGTGCTAAGGGCAACACAGGTAATCATGGCGATCATACAGGGAAAGTTTACACACACACACTCCTCATGTGACGTTTACAGAGAATGATCACGTGCCCGTGGCACAAAAAACTAAAGTAGTTGCCGCTTTCACTTTTACATGTAATTAGTTTCTTAACCATTCGCTAAGGTACATACGTATGTGTTTCAAGTACCGCCAGAGGAGTGTTAACAAGCGCGTTTCTGACAAATAACGACTGGATGGATGGATGGATGGATATTAGGAGCGTCCCCTTTATAACGGGGCGGTGGCCGGGGCCACCAAGCTCTAGCTTTATTTCTTTTTCGTTTACAACCATTTCTTTTCCCGAATCACATACATTTTCACAACTAATTTTTTTCCTCGTCTATTTATTTTATCTATTATCGTTCTGCTGTGATGTAACAATCATACCCGAACTACCTTGCGCTTTTGTTTGCTCCATACTTTTGCGCCACCAATGCTCTAAGCGCCTTTTACTTATATCTATCGCCGGCATGTTCAGCTTTCCCCTGTTACTCCTGAAACCCATGGCCTCCTGTAGGGTAGTGTCCACAGCTACACCTGGGTGGACATCTGTACATTCAATCAAAATATGGTCTGTCGTTTCCCTAGCTTTTCCGCAGCACGTACATGTATCCCCTTCTTTATTGAATTTCGCTCTGTAACTTCGGGTTCTCAGGCAACCGGACCTTGCCTCAAACAGTAAAGCGCTTCCCTTTGAATTATCGCAATATTTTTCTCTCTTGATTTCGTCTTTCCCTTTTCGGTAGTTGTTCAATGCCGGTTTCTTCCCCATTCTTGCTATCCAATCCGAGTTCTCCGCCGCTCTGACCATGCTCTTAACGCTCTTTTTCGTCCCATCCGTTTCGTTACTGGATGTATACTTACTGGTAAGCTTCCTAGTTCTCTTCCTCCATTGTGAATCAACGTTCTTCCTATACAAATACCTGAATACTTTCGCTGCCCATCTACTTTCTTTCATATTCCTTAATCTCTGTTCGTACCTAATTTTACTCTGAGCTTCCCTTCCCTCAAAGTCAGACCATCCCATATCCCCCTTAACAGCCTCATTTGTGGTCTTCCCATGGGCGCCCAGTGCGAGACGTCCGACCGTCCTCTGATTCACGTCCAGCCCTGATTGTGACTCTGACCTCATGCACACCACTGAGTTTCCGAATGTAAGTGCTGGCACCATTACACCTTTCCACAAACCTCGAATTACCTCGTACCTGTTGTAACCCCACAGCGCTCTATGCTTCATTATTGCGGAGTTCCTCTTTCCTTTAACTATCATAGCGACTGTGGACCTCTTGCAGCGCCGCACGCGGTCTGTAAGAGCAACGGTATTTGTATTTTTCCATTCTTTCGAGTGACACCAAGCCTGAGGAGGACAGCAAGTGCACGAAGCGGAGTTATAGGCTAAGCACAGCAGTTCAAGGGGTGGTATTGGTGTGCGTGCGTGTGTGTGTGGGGGGGGGGTGAAAGAGAGAGAGAGAGAGAGAGAGAGAGAGAGAGAGAGAGAGATCGGGGTATAGGGGGAGACCTACCCGTATTACAGACGGCAGGGCACCGTTTAATAGAAGAAAAGCTCGCGGTTCGGAAAGGAGAACCTCGAATCGAGACACCGCGGCCGCCCGGCTGCGAACGAGCTGTTTTAGGGGCGAAGCTCCTCTTAGTCTAACCTTGTCACGCGTCAGTCGTCAGGCGTAACCCGCGTGCCGAGAGGCACGCGCTCGCCCTCTGCGCGTGCCTCCCGGAACGGGCCTCTGCTGTCTTGAGAGAGAGAGAGAGCGAAAGGCGCGCGTTGGCTATGGAAACGCTCTTAGAGGAACGCTCTACCAGGTCGCAAAGAAGGAGAACGCGCCCTAACCGCGAGAGACAACGTTGGCGCAGGCAGCGTCTCCAAGCGAGTTTCTTGATTGAGAAATACCGACTGCTCGCGTTGGAGAAGCGTTCACCGGCAACCCATACATATTGTAGCGAAACGTCGGGGCCGTGAATGTTAGACGCATCGGAAGGTCAGGAAGACGAAGAGGCATGGGAGCCACTCCGCGCAGGCAAGCGATGAGGAGTCGACACAGTGAATTGGGAGAGCACTCATTGGGGGATTTATTTAGCTAAGACATCTTGAAGTTGGAAAACACACAGGGCAAAAATTATACAACATAGAAAATGGTATCATACCCCGTCTGCCTGCCGGACTGCTCCCCGGTGGTGCCGAGCGTCATGGTCCCCGAGTCCGCTCTCAAAAAAAGGCCAGTGTCGCCGCTTAAATAGCACTTTTCAGCGCCCACGGCAACACGAACGTCTCGGAACACCACTGCCTCTCACCAATAGGAAAACGGCTTACACGGGCCAGTCAGGCAGGTCGAAGGTAACGATGCTCTACGAGCTCTCGTGATCGCGTGCATCCGGCTTTGCTACAAAACTAATACAAACAACACATTCCAGAAACTGGCCGCGACGCACACACGTGGTCTTCGTTCTCTGTACTACGTCGTCAAGAAGACTCCCTGCGGCGCGCCGGCTCGTTTGCTGGAGCACCCTTCTACAAAAGCAGTCGAAAAAGAAAAAAGAACAAGAAAACATTCTAAGCGACGCGGTCTTCGCGACAATATATATATATATATATATATATATATATATATATATATATATATATATATATATAATGTGACGGAGACGCAAGAGCGATGAAATGATTATTTAGAGGGTTGGCGAAACCGACAAAATGGCTGAAGGCACACACGCGCGCAAGCGTCAAGAACACTCGTCGTCGTTCTCACTTCGTATTGTTCAACACTTGTCCGCACTGCACCGCTTCGTAACATCATATATATATATATATATATATATATATATATATATATATGAAGAAGGAAGTGTCCTTGGATCCAGCAGAATCAAAACACTTCGAAGCGGAGGACGTGCGAAACGAAAACTTTTTATTTTTCCAACGTTTCAGCCGGGGACCGGCCTTCATCAGGGAAAACAGAATACATAAATGCGCTCTTCTTTAAGTACACAATGATATAAGGGGCCCCTAACACGTACTCTATCACTATCACACAGTAATCAATGTAGTAGGGCAAATCATGCACGGTGCGAACAGGTCACTGCAAAAGCGCGTAGTCACATCTGATGCATTATCACTATCACACAGTAATCAGTAGGGCAAATCATGCACGGTGCGCACAGGTCACTGCAAAAGCGCCTAAATACATCTGACAGAGCCGGCGTTTCCATGAAGCATATCGCGTGAATAGTAGTGTAAAATCGTGACATGGCCGACAAACAGACGAAGAAATCCAATTTTTCAGCAAAGAAACAAATTTTATAGCAAATAGACAATACTGGATTTCAACGGACGCTTCAAAGTTACCATTCGAAAGGGTGCGAAGATCGGCAACCGAAAGTAGGGGAAAGATATTCAACGAAAGAGTGTGGCAAGAATTTGCGCGTGCACGGTTATGATTAGGCTGCGGTCTTACTAGAGCTATTTCCGCGCCGAAAGAAACGATAGCTTGCCTACATTTTCATTTATACCAGATGAAACAGCGTTAAACTTGTGTATGAGGAATGACTCGCGGATTTCTCTATCATGGTGCGAAATGAAACCTGATGCCAGTATAGTGGCTGTTAGTTTGTCGAAGGAGTGACCAGGAATACTGACATGCTTGGATAGAGGGAGATTAGGTAGGTTTGTGGCATGCGACTTGTGGTTGTTGAACCGTAATCTAAAGGCGTTCTCGGTTTGGCCGATATATTGGAGTTTGCAAATGGAGCATTCAAGCATGTACACAACGTTGCACGTGCCACAGTCGAAATCACCTTTTATTTTTAAATGAAAGTTGGAAGCTGTGCTCTTGACATAAGTCGTCCTGGCCATGTGGTTGCATACCTTGCAACGGGGCTTGTTGCAAGGATGGCAGCCAGAATAAGTTGCAGGGGCAATCTTTGAAGAAGTTAATAAGTCGCGTTTTTTGATCTACGATATACGGCACGTGGGGGATCAAGGAAGATGCTTTTGAGGCGATCACTTTGCATTAATAAATTGTGATGTTTTTTAAGAATGCTATTGATGTTTGGGGCTGATGCGGAGTGTGTCAAAACGAGGTTTGTGTTTGAATGGGCAACGTTCTTCTTACGCATAAGAAGTTCATATATATATATATATATATATATATATATATATATATATATATATATATGCACTGGATCTTGACTTGCAATGAAGTGCCGGTGGGAGATTTCACTTGTGCATAGTTCAACCACGAGGATTCGTAGCGTGCGCGTTAACTAAATTAATCCGGAACTCGGCACGATCTACGATGAACCTCCCGAGCTTCGCCCACTCATCATCATTCACTCCGTGGATATGCTGTAATTTTTTGTGTTTATTGCGACGCGTCCGCACAAAAAACGCGGTTATGGTAGACGCCTGCAACCTGTGTCCATATACCACGTGTCACGCAAGTATACAAGAGCGATTTTTCGAAGCACTCGAGCGAAAAGTTATGAGTTATGGCGCTCAACTTTCAACTAACGTTTATTGAGGCAACACCGAAGTTGTGCACACAGCCGGAAAAGATAATCTCTGTCAAGATAGAATCTTCTGAAAACAAACCGCCACACCACCACGAGAATCTCCGGATCATCTTATTTTATTTTTTTGTTTTTTTTTTTAGCGCTCTGTTTGTTCCGTTTGAAGCATGAACCAACTCGCCCAACGACAAGTTCGTTATGAATGTTTGCCACAATATATATATACACGCCTGCTACGAAACATATCGGTTGACAATAATCGTCACTGTGCGTTGTCAGTGCACGTCGAAGAACCCCAGGTGGTCAAAATTTCCGGAGCCCTACACGGCTTTTCTCTCCTTTCAGTCCCCTATACCTCAACGGACGCATAGCCGCGCTCCCAACATGGGCTACAGAAAACAGCGTCCTTTCCTTAACCGAACCACAATCCAAGCCAAAGCCACATACAAATGGCGATTAACGAGGCTAAAGAAGCAAGACTGTGCAGATGAGCATGGCTCAGTATACCATAAATGAAGGGACACTAAGGTGGTTTAGAATTTATGAGACGGAGGGGTGAAGGCTTCCCCTAGCAGTGTTTGTGATAGAGAGTCACTAATGATGCGTTGGCGGTGATTCCCTCGAGATGCCACCTCGGCCGGCCGAGTGGGGGTTGATGTAGGGCTGGAAGGTCAAAGGCCGGAAGGCCACTCGTATTTTATTTTTGCGCGTTTCCCAGCTTACAGGGTCTTCTCCTCGCAAGACTGGTACTTTTGGTATATAGTGAAAAGCCAACTATATAGTAATATACGAGGAGGAGAACAGATTTTCTTTCCCCACTTTAATGTCCTTTTAAAAGGTAGAAACCTGAGCGAATTGGTAAGGGTTCATTATGCAAACAAAACGAGCGCAAACACGGACACAAGAAGGAAGCATATCTGAACGAAGGGCAATCTCAAATCAAACAGCAACAGGTTCGCTATATGACGCAGTCGCGTTGAAACAGGGTGAGCACCGGCTCAGATAAAGAAATAATAAAGAGCCTTCGAAAATAAGTCAGCGACGACACACCCTACAGTCGGATACAAGTCTGTATAGTGAAGCCACGCCCTTATAACCGCCAGCCACTGCACCTCCGCGAAGCCTCAAATACTTCCTTCATTGAACTTTCCATGTCACCAAAATAAAGCGAGGGTGGCAGCAATAATGGATAGACGCATAAATTTTTACATTTTCTTTCATTTATTAGAGTGGAAAATGCAAAGAATAATTATTCATTGAGCTCAGATCAAGGGCCTGCAACGCAATAACCCGGCGCGTTACAAGAGTCGCCAACCGAGTTTTCTGCACAGTTTAGTGAAGTTTCAAGCGTAAATTAGGCTCGCAAGCGAAATGAACTGCGCCACGGCCTTCTGCGGATGGAAACGCTCAGACCTGACACATTTTTGTCCATGCTTCTCGAGCACCTCATGGCTTATACCTATGAAAGTACTCAAGAGCAGTAGACGCTCCACAGGTACCGAAGGTCGCATGACGATGATTTTCTTTGCTTCATGCGATTGGCTGGCGGAGTAACACCGACGCGCACGGTCTGTCGACCCTTGATGCCAACTGCATTTCTCGGCAACGCAGTCGATGCGCAAAGAACTGTGTCGGATGAGATGGAACATGACCGTGTGCGTCCGCAGTGAAGGTACAGCCCCCCAGATGAGCCACAACGTGGAGAAATGGAAAGTGTCGGAAGACAGGCGACGCGTACACGGAACGTGCAGCGCCTTCAACGAAACAGGAAGAAATCTCCCGGCTGTCCTCGGGACGAGAGACAAAGAGCGCTTTCCGTCAGCTGGCCCGGAAAGCGCAGCAGCCCGCTTTTGCTTCCTTTTGTCGCTCCTCACAAGAGGCGCCAAGATGTGCCCGCATTACATCGGCACAACAGGGCCAGCAGCAACTGCTACGACCACATCGGCGCGGGTCGCACCCAAATCCCACGAGCAGCTCCGCGCGTTTGCAGGAAACTCCGGACAGTGCAGGAACTCGGTCCATTCTGGAGGTCCCCGACCAGAACGACAGGCATGCAAGCAGCACGAACAGCCAGGAGCACCGAAGCGCGTCCCGAAGCTCAAACAGAGCGCGGAGGAAGGACGCTGATGAGGCGTCACTTTGGCGCCACGCTCTAATGGCACCGCGATGCGCGTCAGCTGCGCCTTGCACGGCCGTGCGCGCTGAAACCCACCAAACAGTTTGCGCATGGCTTATCCATCAAAACGCCTTTTATCCAGCTGCAGGAACTGACTACATCGGCAACGGGTCACTCCGCCATCGAAGAACATTTCACCGTCCACGACCGCTGTTCATACTTCGCCCAACTGCGCAGATGCGAGACGACGACCACTACGATACAGGCGCTTGGTTTGCAAAGGGATTCTGGCGCACAAGCGTAACGACAAGTTCGGTAGTAGAGAAGAATCGCGTTACAAGCATGGTGCGAAGAACTGTATAGCTCATGGAAACACTGCGCTATCGCGAAAGTTGTTGTTGTTGACATGTCTTTATTCACATTTTATGCCCTTTGAGGGCTGCGGTGAATGTAGGGGGAGAGACGCGATTAAATAAAATAGAAAAAACGAAAACAAAAAGAAAAAAGGGGGCACAAAAAATGCAGTCCTAATGAGCGTCTCTCGAGTTAACGTTCTGGCTGTCACGCCCAAGACGGAACCTGGTGCCAACGGCCATGGAGCCTTGGGATCGTCCAGGTACTCGAGCAGCGACCGCCATAGCTCGTTGGCGGTGGTGGTGGAAAAACGTTTATTCATGAAAATACAGAGAGTTGCACTAAAGATGCATTTGGGTGGTCTCCCTATTCCAGAAGTCCACTGGAGATGATCGCCGCTCGGGCGCGCGCCACCAAGGAGCGCTGAGCGTCCCGGGTAGAGCAGCCGAGCAGGAACTCCTCCCAAGCCTCTCTTGTGGGTAGGGGGGTGAAAAAGGAAGAGGTAGGGCAGGGCATACTGCAATCATGTGGTAGGTGTCGGCCAGGACCCCGCAGTGCGCGCAGTAGCCGTGTATACCCGGCATGAAGTGCTGGGCGGCCGCAGGACACAACAAGGTGTTCGTCTGCAAGCGTCTCAGGAGTCGCTCGTCCGCTTTAGAGAGGCCCCGTGCAGGGTCTGGGTAAAGACGGCGCGAGGTTCGATAATAATCGAGAATTTCGCCGTACTGCGTAATAGCTGAGGTGCCTGGGGGAGACGCGGGATCGGAGGGGGTAACGGCCTGGGAAAGAGAGACGCAGGCAGCGGCATGAGCCGCTTCATTACCGGGGAGACCAGCGTGGCCAGGGGACCAGACAATGCGGATGGAGTGGGGGTGAGGCCGCCTGGAGAAGCTGGGCGGCCAGAGAAGCTATAGTATTATGCTGGTATCGGGAACAGGCGAAGCGCGAGTCCGTAATAATTACCCTTGCTGTGCGATGAGAGGCGGCCAGAGCTATGGCCACCTCCTCAGCCTGAGTTGCATTTGGTGAGCGGAAAGAGAGCCCGTCAATGTGGTGACCCTCGGAGATCACTGCGGCCGTAAAGTGCCCGGAGGGGGTTGGTCCTGAAACATCGACATAGAAAACGCCAGGGGTATCGGAGTATCGAGTGTGAAGAAAGTGTGCTCGGGCTAGGCGTCTGCCTGTGTGTTGACTGGGATCCATGTTGCGAGGAAGAGGCTCGACCCGAAGTTTTTGCCGCCACAGCTCCGGAACGGAGGCATCGGGAGGTGGGGTAGAGATCGGATTCAGTGAGAGCCTATCCAGAAGGCGGCGCCCAGGAGCCGTCTGGGACAGACGATTGATTTGATTTACATGATGGGCCTCCCGCAACTCGGAATACGAGTTGTGTACTCCCAAGGCCGCAAAGCGGCGATTGGAGGTAGCGATGGGAAGGTCTAGCGCTCGCTTGTAAACCGAGCGGAGCAGTGCGTCCAGCTGGTTCTCGTGGTGGCGACGCAAGCGAATTAGGTAGGGAGTAGCGTACAGGACTCGGCTGGTCACAAACGCGTGAGCCAAGCGGAGGGAGTGCCGACCGCGAAGGCCGCCACGTTTGGTGGAGACCCGCCGAATCATGCGGCTAACCTGCTCGCTAGTGCGCCGGAGACGCGCAATGGTAGAGCCAGGGTTGAGATTAGAGGAGATGTGAAGGCCCAGTACGCGGAGTTCTGGGACGACCGGTATCGGGCCAGACGGCAGAGATATTTGAGGTGGCGGAAGGGATGAGATCGACAGAAGAGATGATTTGGTAGGAGAACACTCGAGGCCGCACAACGAGGCGTACTTGTCTACAATAAGTGCCGCACGCTGTACGCGGTCTTCAATTTCTGCGGGGGATCCTGAATTGGTCCAGATGGTGATATCATCCGCGTATAGAGCGTAATGTATGCCCTCGACCTGGGCGAGGAGCTTAGGAAGCTGGAGCATGGCTAGATTGAAGAGAAGCGGTGAGAGGACCGCTCCTTGGGGTGTACCGCGGGTGCCTAATGTATACGGACCGTGTTCGGTAGAGTCGATGCGGATGAAAGCGGTGCGATGTGAGAGGAATGAGCAGATGTACCCGAAAGCCCTAGAGCCGCAATTCGTGGCGCTAAGGTTGGTAAGGATGCTACTATGTTTCACGTTATCAAAGGCGCCTCGGAGATCGAGGGCCAGTATGGCTTTGTCATTGTGGTGCGTAGTATTAGGTACAATGACGTCTTGCTGGAGCTGGAGAAGGACGTCCTGTGCAGACAGATGAGGGCGAAACCCGAACATCGAGTCAGCAAAGACGTCTTTCCTTTCCAGATATGCGGAGAGGCGGTCTCGCACCATGGTCTCCATTAGTTTGCCCGTGCAAGAGGTTAGCGAGATGGGGCGCAACGCCTCAATGCTGACGGGCTTGCCGGGTTTTGGAATAAATGTGACCACCGAAGTGGTCCACTCCACAGGTAGGGGTTCGCCCTCCCATACTGTATTGATCAAATGTAAGAGCGAGAGGTGTGCTGAATCAGGAAGGTTGGCCAAGAGAGTGACTGTAATGCCATCCCTGCCTGGTGCAGTACCTCGCTTCATTTTGGCCAACGCCGCCCGAAGGTCAGGAAGTGTGAAGGGGGAGTCGAGTTCGGGGTTGGGGAGGCCGGAGTAGACGTACTCGGGGCCCATCGGGTCTACGGTACGACAGAGATACCGATCGCAGAGGTCATTCGCGAGTTGGCTCGTCGGGCCCTGATATGCATAGTAGGCTCGGCGAAGCTGGCGTTGGGTTTCCCCACGGGTGGTTGAGGGGTCCAGAAGGCTCCGAAAGAGTCGCCACGTATTCTTGGAGCTCATCTGGCCTGCAGCTTTTACGCAGGTATCGACCCAGTTCGTTTCCGCAAGCTGGGCAGAGTAGGCCGCCGCCTCTGTTGTAAGTGCTTCTATGCGGGCGCGAAGCTTACGATTTAGCTTGGATCGTCGCCACCGGCGGGTTAGGCTGTGGCATGCCTCCCACAGGTGAAGGAGGTGAGGATCCACTGCAGGGGCGGAGGTGGAGGTCGAAACGCTTTTGGTGTATGATTGCTGTGTATGGAGGGCGTATGATGCCCATGCCTGGTAGTCCTGCGGGGATAAAAGCAGGGGGAAGGGTTTGGTGCGAAATGCTGACCAGTCCGTGATGCGGGCTTTGCCCCATATTTGGCGCATTTTCTTCGTCGGGAAGGCGATCTTAAGCAGAAAATGATCGCTACCAAGTGTGTCCTCGAGGTTCTCCCATGTAGCCTGTCGAATGTTACGCGTGAGTGAGAGATCTGGGCATGTATCGCGTGTCACCGAATTTCCCAGACGTGTGGGATGCACTGGGTCAGTGAGCAGAGTGAAACCAAGAGTGGATATGAGTTCTTTAAGCTTGCGGCCCCGAGCCTTTTCAAAGTGGTATCCCCAGTGCGGACTAGGAGCGTTGAAATCTCCAACCACGACTAGGGGTTGTCGAGCCGCTACTTGGAGAGCCCGATAAAAGAGGTCCGCGAAAGTGATCCCTTGCAGATGCGGGGGACAGTACACGTTAAGTATATGAATAGACGGAGCCCCGCGCTTTTGGGGAAGAACGGAGATCATGCAGTAATCATAGGGAAGGGTAAGGTCTAGATCGACCTGAACAGCCGTATATGATTTGTGAACAAGTAAACTGGTGGTGGTACCGCCAATATAGGAGCAGTAGCTTGAGAGGGTAGGGTTTGGGCCGGATTCCTGGAGGGCAACGACGGCTGGAAGAGAGCCCCGAGATTGAAGAAAGAGAAGAAGATGTGCGCGCTTTCGCCTGATCCCGAAGCCCCTGGAGTTCCACTGTATGATTTCGAATTGAGACTCGTTGGCGGCGGCGCCGGTGATGCGCCCGGGTTGTGCCCAGGCCTGGAATGAAGTCGGGCGCCATTCGGTGGGATTGCAGCAATGACCCGTTGCCTGGTTCCAGAATACAGCGGGCAGTCCCAGATAAGGTGCGCCAGGTCCGCTCGGGTGTTGCAGTGGCCGCAGATGCCAATATTCGGGGTGCTATCGCGAAAGGAAGCTATCGCGAAAGCCGAATCCGCTCTGCTACACACGCAGCCACTTACGCCGCGGCTGCAAGGTCCACGCACGCACGGCGCCGGGCTCGTGCTCTGCTGCACTTTCCCCGCGACTCTACGGGGCGCACAATATGCCCGTCACCTGCGCATTCCTCGGAGTCAATCCTCGCCCCGTCACGTGGCGACACGGCTCAAGCACGCGAGTTGCGTGCAATGCGACGCTGCGGCAAATTTGAAATGGCCTCTTGACAAGATGCATCCGAGAAACGGTACATTGAGATGATCACTTTTGCAGATATCGACATAAATGACCGTCGTAATATTGCTTTCAGTGTGCGCTCATTAGTTGGTTTGAGAGAAGCTGCAAAATAGCCGCGTCGATCATGGGACACACGAGACTCCATGTCGCACAAGGCGAACATGTACGCGGGCACAAAGAAAGGAAGACAGACAGGGCACGGTGTGCGTTCCTTTTTTTTTTTTTCCGTTTTCTCTTTCGTCTAAGTAATGTCTAATGCCACACAGTATACGCATTATAAGCCCGCCAAGAAACAGTTCTCGAAACAAAGTGATCATGCGGCCCCACGTGGAGCAGACACATTCCGCCGCGACGGTCAGTCGCGGCTGAGATAACGATCGGTGCAAATTCCAGACACGACCAAGGCTTCTCCGGGAACGTTCGCGATTACCGCACGTTTACTTTCAACAACCGTGCAGCGGCACGAAACTGCGTGCTTCAGCACCGAATCACGAAATGAGGACCACAAGAGCACGTGTACGTCGCCATGCGGCTAGTTTACACAAGGACAAGCGAAACATTCCCAACATCGAGGAAACGACGGGTCTACGATCCACACGGGGAAGCACGCGGTCTGCCACCGTCCGGGGAAGAAAAAAAAAAGGCAGAGGTCGCTGTGCGGAAATACCGAGTGCGCCACAGAAACGGATATTTATTTTCCAGTGTCAACGCATGCGTGAGAAATGAGTGGAAGGGAGAGGAAACAAAAATGAAGGACTCGCCAAGTGCCACTAACGCTGAATTAACACGTGGATGTTAAAAAGTATGATGTACGACCAAAAGAACACGACGAGTTCGTTCACGCAGTCGGCAGCCAACCGTTCCACAATACACGTTCTGACCGGGTTTGCTCATCATCTTCTCTGCCCGTTTGCGTGTTGTAAAACAAAATACCAAAGACAGAGCGCGTGCTTACACAAACGTTGCCGAACCTCCGAACTTTTCCCAGGTTACACGCAAGGGCTTGGCTGACGCTGGCCTCCGCAGCGCTGCACGGATTTCAGAGCGCAGGAGACGACCGGGCCGCTTTAATCCCGAAAGTAACGGGCAAATCTAGGCAGTGCCTTTTGTCTTCCAGCGTGAACGCAAGCGCAAGCAATAGTACTGGTGAACCCGGAAGTGGCGACTGGACGTGAAGAGCGGAAGTGGCCGCCGCCGTCAGCGGGCAGTAAACAAACAAACGAAGCTCGCTCGTAGTCCGAAAAGAATGCCCGTGGTCGTATATGCCGCCAGCGGGCAAAATGACGTCGCACAAAGGTCGTTCCCGAGACAGAAGGGAGTACGGAAGCGTACAGACAATGCCCGCTCGAACTCACGCCAAGCTGTGTACTGCAAACGCATCCGTTGCGGTTCTGCCATGTTCTGCAACGAATGCAATGCTGTACGTTTGCGTACACCACACACTCAAATGCACAAACGCGTATTTGTGGCGAAACACTGCTGCAAGCGGGCTCATCTCGGCTGGAAATCGCGACGAAGGATACAGCGAAGATTTGAAGGGCCGAGAACCGATCGCATCGGAACGACTTGCGGCCCTCGGCCAGCGCAAAGCGCGCGGTACCGCGTCGAGATTCGGAAAAATGGGGCATCGTGAAACGGAGGCAAGTGGCCTCGCCGTTTGAACTCAGCGTTGCTTATACACGGTCATGTCACTTGCTCGGGTGAGTGCCAAAATAACCACTTCACAGTATTCCTCCTGTGAGTGTTCTAACAGCAGACGCCTGGTGTCACGAATGGAAGCATATAACGATCGTTGCTGTAGATATACTTCCAGATTATCGGCTGACTCGCGCGCAGACGTGCCGCGCCTCGTCTCTGCTGAAGGTCAGGTGGTCCCGAAGGACCGACTTACTGAGGGCGCTTTATGCACCAGAATTTTCGACGAAATGCATGCACGGCAGATAATCGAATGACACGTAACTACACGGCAGAGACGCGTGCGTTTGCAACGCTGCTGCGTGGTACATTTAGCTATTGACGCTCGTCCCGAGGGCAACTCAACGCCTCAGCGCCTTAATGATAAGCCAATTAGCGCGCGCATGCTTGTACGCGGAACCTTCACAGGCCGCACGAAGACAGGGAAGAGAGAGAGAAAGAAAATCAGAAAAAAAAAAAGCCCCGAGAACTGGAGCAGGCTTATTAGCAGCGCTATGCGACACGCCACCTAACTGGCCGAAATATCCGCAATGAATGTATACAAACGAGTCTTTTCTGTTTCGCAATCCGCTCGATAAAGAATAACGTAACAAGGCGCGCGACACGACAACCGCAAGAGCCACGAAATGTGCCCGCGTCAGTCGGTGCTTCCCGGTAACAGCCTTCCGCCTCTCATGGCTTAGCGGCGCCCGTAGCTGTTCGAGCGAAGGCACATACCGTGCATGCCGCCCCCTATATTACCTATATGCCGCAGCTATACAATATTTTACTCTCGCACCAAGGCCGCGAAACATTCCCAACATCGAGGAAACGACGGGTCTACGATCCACACGGGGAAGCACGCGGTCTGCCACCGTCCGGGGAAGAAAAAAAAAAGGCAGAGGTCGCTGTGCGGAAATACCGAGTGCGCCACAGAAAGGATATTTATTTTCCAGTGTCAACGCATGCGTGAGAAATGAGTGGAAGGGAGAGGAAACAAAAATGAAGGACTCGCCAAGTGCCACTAACGCTGAATTAACACGTGGATGTTAAAAAGTATGATGTACGACCAAAAGAACACGACGAGTTCGTTCACGCAGTCGGCAGCCAACGTTCCACAATACACGTTCTGACCGGGTTTGCTCATCATCTTCTCTGCCCGTTTGCGTGTTGTAAAACAAAATACCAAAGACAGAGCGCGTGCTTACACAAACGTTGCCGAACCTCCGAACTTTTCCCAGGTTACACGCAAGGGCTTGGCTGACGCTGGCCTCCGCAGCGCTGCACGGATTTCAGAGCGCAGGAGACGACCGGGCCGCTTTAATCCCGAAAGTAACGGGCAAATCTAGGCAGTGCCTTTTGTCTTCCAGCGTGAACGCAAGCGCAAGCAATAGTACTGGTGAACCCGGAAGTGGCGACTGGACGTGAAGAGCGGAAGTGGCCGCCGCCGTCAGCGGGCAGTAAACAAACAAACGAAGCTCGCTCGTAGTCCGAAAAGAATGCCCGTGGTCGTATATGCCGCCAGCGGGCAAAATGACGTCGCACAAAGGTCGTTCCCGAGACAGAAGGGAGTACGGAAGCGTACAGACAATGCCCGCTCGAACTCACGCCAAGCTGTGTACTGCAAACGCATCCGTTGCGGTTCTGCCATGTTCTGCAACGAATGCAATGCTGTACGTTTGCGTACACCACACACTCAAATGCACAAACGCGTATTTGTGGCGAAACACTGCTGCAAGCGGGCTCATCTCGGCTGGAAATCGCGACGAAGGATACAGCGAAGATTTGAAGGGCCGAGAACCGATCGCATCGGAACGACTTGCGGCCCTCGGCCAGCGCAAAGCGCGCGGTACCGCGTCGAGATTCGGAAAAATGGGGCATCGTGAAACGGAGGCAAGTGGCCTCGCCGTTTGAACTCAGCGTTGCTTATACACGGTCATGTCACTTGCTCGGGTGAGTGCCAAAATAACCACTTCACAGTATTCCTCCTGTGAGTGTTCTAACAGCAGACGCCTGGTGTCACGAATGGAAGCATATAACGATCGTTGCTGTAGATATACTTCCAGATTATCGGCTGACTCGCGCGCAGACGTGCCGCGCCTCGTCTCTGCTGAAGGTCAGGTGGTCCCGAAGGACCGACTTACTGAGGGCGCTTTATGCACCAGAATTTTCGACGAAATGCATGCACGGCAGATAATCGAATGACACGTAACTACACGGCAGAGACGCGTGCGTTTGCAACGCTGCTGCGTGGTACATTTAGCTATTGACGCTCGTCCCGAGGGCAACTCAACGCCTCAGCGCCTTAATGATAAGCCAATTAGCGCGCGCATGCTTGTACGCGGAACCTTCACAGGCCGCACGAAGACAGGGAAGAGAGAGAGAAAGAAAATCAGAAAAAAAAAAAGCCCCGAGAACTGGAGCAGGCTTATTAGCAGCGCTATGCGACACGCCACCTAACTGGCCGAAATATCCGCAATGAATGTATACAAACGAGTCTTTTCTGTTTCGCAATCCGCTCGATAAAGAATAACGTAACAAGGCGCGCGACACGACAACCGCAAGAGCCACGAAATGTGCCCGCGTCAGTCGGTGCTTCCCGGTAACAGCCTTCCGCCTCTCATGGCTTAGCGGCGCCCGTAGCTGTTCGAGCGAAGGCACATACCGTGCATGCCGCCCCCTATATTACCTATATGCCGCAGCTATACAATATTTTACTCTCGCACCAAGGCCGCGTGACATCGAGGAACATGAAGAAGTGTTAAAGGGACTGTCTACCGCTCGGAAAATTTTTTAAGATTTCGGTAAAATTGGGCAGATCGTGCGTCACATTTACGGGAACGAGCACGTTTTGACCCCACAAAAAAAGGAATTAGGTTTTTAATTTTGCTCTGAAAGTGGTGCAAAAAACGCCGCTGTCGACACCCAACAGCGTGTTCGTCATTTTCCAAGTGTACGAGAACCAGCCCGCGCAGGCATACATATCCTGCTGAAAAACTATTATGTATGTCTTACAAGCGTACTTCACCCTATGAGACACCTTGTTATAGCGTGCAAGAGGAATTTTTTTTTCGCTGCTTTCGGGGTGGCGCGGGTGGTTCTGCCTTCGAATTCGTCTGCCTGCACAGGCGCGTAGTACTGTTACAGTGAACTAGATATCTAGGTCACTCTAGTACTGTGCTTCTCATGCATGCGGCGCTGCATGTCCGAGGCGCACTCCCACGGGCCGACTTTCCCTCGCCTTGAAACCGGTTCCCTTGAAACCGGTTCCTGTTGAGAAGCCTCACGCGCCCGAAAGGGTTTCCAGAGGGACGACGACGCATCATGTGCGGTAACCACTGTTGCTGGCATGCCTACACTGGGAAAGGAGCGACTTCCGTAGGTAAAAAAATTGTTTTAATAATTTCTACTCAGTTTCTGGAGAAACCATTGCACGCTGGGACACTTCTAAAGGTACGCTTTCTGTTGAACCAAAAAACGGGAGAGCGATGAAGGACGGTCCCTTTAACCTTAGCCACACCGAGTTCGCATCGACGTTGACAAATGAATCAGCAGGGGTACAAATATCTCCAAGATACCTGAGCAACGAGCTATCCTGGTGAGAAAAAAAAAATGCAAGTAAACAGCGGGATCGCTGACAATGCCGACGCACTGTCTATGCAACCCGAGGTCGTGAAGCTCCCAAATAACGCGGTAACGACGCTGCAACACATCTGCAGCAGCCTGCTTGCGTTAACGAGGTTTACGCAACAAAATCAGAACTGGCACCCTTTCCTTTACACCTAATTAGACACACTCGAGCCGCGTGCACATATCAAAAGGACAGAAAGTTGAGCGAGTTGGTAAATCTCCTTGTGTCCGTGTCCTGCACGCCTCTTCTTTTGATTATGCACATATCACCCGGACCCGAGGAAACACCATGGCTGCATGGCGGCGAGTGAGGCGAGCGCGTCGCACGCGAACAGTGAGTGCCGCGTTGACGGCTGCAACACAATATGATCCGCTTGATTTCTTTGGGATATGGCGGACACTTGTCATTCAAGACGTATACACATCCGTGGTATACATCACACACAATGAGAAAACCGGCATGGCTGATGACACGGTGGAAGCGACAATGCGCGTTGCCTACACTTGCACGGAAGCTTAGTGCGTGCCCCCCTTCTCCTCTATCATGTGGTGCTGCTCTTAAAGGCCTTGTACTGATAAAGCGCATCAATGAAAAGGCGATGACAGCCAACCGAATAGAAACACAGAGCTCCGTCGTTCCTCTCAGCTTCCTCGGTGCGCTTCATCAGTATACACACACATAAGGATGACAAACTTGCTCATCCTTGGAACACTCACACGTTATGTGAAAGAGTGCAGGTGTCGCTCCACGCCAGGGACAGATGTGTGGCGGCAAAGAAGTGGCTACGGTGCTCGTGTAATTTAGCGTCCGCGACGGAACAAAAAAAGATTTGTTAGTACTTCTTTGTCAACGAAATTGTGCTGATTAAGCGTACATTCAACATTGTGGCCGCCGAGAATAACGTCTCCGCGAGATCTCTCGGAGTTTCCTTTCCGATCTCATAATCTTATAACCCCCCCCCCCCCCCCCCTTTCGCTTCGCCTCCCGTCCCCCAAAGCGACGAAATGGCTGCAGAATTTTGTGCTTCTTAGAAGACAGTTATCTGACGAAACGTCACAAAAGTCGGATTCCGAAGATTTTTCAGAATCCGGACATTTCTCTGGGGCATCTGATGGCGCACTTAAGACGCAGCAGTGGAATCGCTGCAAATTCGAAAACGCATGCAGTGCACAGTGGTCTCCCTCAGGAAGCACGGGAAGGAAGGAGAGGGCGCCTATCGCGGTGAGAAACAACGAATCCGGTATACATGCCTCATATAGGAAGCGGACGTTCAAAAAACTTCATGGCTGCTCCTTCTTCACCCCCCATACCCCATTTTTTTTTCTTTCTTACGTGGCCCGAACTTTTCAACCTGTATAGCTTTGCAGAACGAAGGGTCAGCGCGGCGCTCTGCTACTTACGCTTGCATTATAATTAGCGCCGTTCATCTGCGGTTACGCAAATCGTGGACATAACCGAGTCTTCTTGAACATGCAGTGCACAAGTTTGTGGGCCCGCAACACTTTCTGAACGTATACACTCTGAGAGCGGAGGCCAATCGGTCGTCGGTGCCCTTGTACGCACGTGAGCCAAATGTCAGCGCGCGTTACGTGCTTCTGGGAGCACGCAGTTTGGCTCTAAGTGTCGCCTGCTCTCCTTCTAAGACCTCCTTGCTCGTGGGAGGCCCGGCCAACTAAATCTGTTGGTTTTGAAAAATAAAGTTCTTTCCTCCTCCTCCTAAGAAATGCCGCCACAAGTAGCGTCGACTGCGTCATTTGACGTTCTTATGAAAAGAAGATATGCATAAGCTTCCTTTTTATGCTAAGCTCAAAATGAACAAATAAAGCTATTCCTGCGGATGATTACGCGTTCGTGGAGTCACCCATGCTGCCGGTTCTCAACGCCAAGCGACGGAGTCAGATGTTCCTTGTGAGGTCACACGCTTGAAAGAAGAGCGGGCGATTTGCAGCAGCACTTGAAACCGGACCGCGAATTCCCTCGCGGGGAATAAAAGGCAAATTACCACGCGTCCAGAACGGCGACAACGGCAATTACAGGACGCCGTCGATGAAGCCAGGTGCGGCGTGCTGATGTAATAATATATACCAGCGAACGTTTTTACGAAGCGCACTGTCCCGACCGGGTCACGGTGGACGCGTGCTGGCCGCTGTCGGGGAGAGGGAACGATCGCGAGCAACCTCCTCTAGAGCCCATGTCCTCCGAGGTGGCAGAACTGACATCGCGCGCCAAACAAAACTGAAAGATCCGTTTCCTGACGTCTATTCGGTGTGGATGTAACGCCGCAGTGTACACACTGAGGCGTCTTACGTGGCTGGCCCGAGATGATCGACCGATGAATGAAGCGGTGCAGACAAAAACCGCGGGCCAATGTTTCTCTTCCGAGTACCAGAAGTGGCCCGTTTCTCTGCACAGATATCCCGTACAGGGGACGCGCACAGTGCTCACGATACTCGCATCGAAGGGCTCCTCATGCTTTCTGCGTCATTGCTTTGCGATGAGAACATCGAGCCAGTTATTTGTTCGCCGAGAGGAAGACACTTGCTGAGGCATCGTGATTCACTTTGGATGCGCCGATCGTCACAAAGTGTCAAAATTTATCTTTGGTTTTCGTTTATTCTCGCTAACTGCGTAGGATACAAAAAACACTTGTCACCACACTTTCACGTACCGAGGGCTCATCACGTTGATATATGGAGCACCAAAGCATTCACAGAAATGTAAATCAGGCACTATAAAAAGTGAAAAAAAAAACATAAGAACGCAAAGCAAAAGGCGTCACCCCATTTGTTTTTGTAATTACCGTGGGATATTACGAATGTTTTCTCTCTCTCTCTCTTTTTTTTTTTTTTTGTTTCCCAGCGCACTTATGGCCAGTGAATCACTGGCTGATGAACCGGAAGGCGACGTATCGCCTCCTTTACCCTCAATGTGTAATACTGCATCCGCTGAATAAAAAAAAAGAAAGAAAGAAAAGAAATAAGAAATAAGAAACCGAGCAACCACATGGACATAAGATGCCAGCTGATCACGGCGAATGCTTTGTCGCTGTTTCGTCGGATACGTGCGTGAGCCGTTTAAGCAGATAAAATGATGTTCGGGATAACCACCGAGGGCATGCATGCGCAGGGAGGCGTGGCTGCAGGTGTCCTGCAAACGCGTGGCCGTCACAAGTGGCGCGCGAAGTAAAAAACACACAGCGCACAGCACGTCCTCCATGCACACCCTGTCAATTTCCGGCGACTACCTCGTCGAGAGAATTCGTTTACACGCCGGCGCTAAGCTGGCGCACGCCACGGACAAAACGCGCTTAGGAAGCACGGACCGAGCAATCAAAGCGCCTGATAAGATTCGGCGAGCATACATCGCGACGCTATACGCCAAGAACGAACTCGTGGATTCCAGCGGGTGGGAATGCAAAACCAGTTAGCCCAACCGAGTGCCAAGTCGTGGATTCGTTTCGCGAGTTTTACATCCCAAAAACACACGATCATATAGATGCCGTAGTGGAGGGCCCCACAAATTTCGACCACCCGGGGTTCTTTTATAACGTGCACCGTCATCGCACGGTATGCGGGCCTCGACATTTCGCCTCCGTCGAACGCCACACGCGGCCGGGAGTCGATCCAGCGACCCTCGGATCTGCAGCCGAGTGCCGCATCCACTGGACCAACGCGTCGCGGGGCGAAACGTGGATGTCTCTTGTCGCAAGAAGTTGGGGAAAGGCAGGCTCGGTGACACTGACCACCACCGCCGCAGCGCTTAGCAAAGCACGGCACTAGAACGCATGTGCAACGTTTTCAGAGCGTGCATCACATTTTACCATGCCGTCTCCCTTGGCGTTTTCTCCTTGAAACCTCTATAGGCCGGAGTATACATAGCAGGCCAAAGGGCCCGACCTCTCGTCACAACGTCTCAGCCGTGCAGGCACGCACGCCCAAACGCGCGGGCACCATCGTCGACGGAGAGACAGTCGCGCAACGACGTGTGCAAACCCATCAAGTCCACGCAGCAACGGCCAGGAACGTCTGCAGCGTGTACCGTGCCGTGTTGTGGCGTGCTGCATGGATGACGAAAAAAAAAAGAACAGGGAAAGCGTAAACGCTCGCTCGTGGGCGGCTCCAAAAGAAACGCTCGTAACGACGCCACAAGTGGTGGCGCACACAAAGGCGGCCGAGGAAACACAGCGCACGATAAGAGCGAGTCAAGCGATATGCGCGAAATGAACGCGCAGTTGTGCGCGCTCCCGTAAACCATGACCACCGGGTTTCCGTCATCCTATACGTAGCTGGACAGCATGTCGCCATGGTTGACGTTCACACTGACGAACCGATATGCACTTCGCGGTGCTGGTGAACTTGTCGACACGGTATATATAAGCGTTCCAGTGCTTGCTCCACCTATGAAGTTGGCTCGGCCTGTCGATTTCGGCCGCGAGCTCCGTGCGCGCGGGGAAGCACCCGAGCGCCGCGAGAACACGTGGCAAACGTTTCTCCCGGCTACTTTCTGCATCGCGATCGCTTTTCGAAGGCACACAATAACGCAAGGCCTGGCGATACGGCGAGAACATTTCGACAAATCTCGACGGCGAAAGCGCGAAACAAAAAGACGTGGCCGGATTGGAAGGGGGTATGCGCACGAAGAGAACGCGACGGGGGTAACCGTTGCTGTAAAGGGCTCGCTATCCCAAACCTGCCAAAACATCTCGGAACACCTCACACGCCTGCCCTTTATACGAAAATCTATAGGCTCGAGGAAGCGAACGTCGTCTTGGGGCAAGCTCGCCCAACGGAGCTTCTCTCGGCCGAAAAATAAAGGATCATCCCTGCCCATCTGGCCACGAAGAAATCCGACTGACCTCCGCACTAAGCGTGCGTCAGGCCAAAGGTCGGACGCGACCGACCGCATTCGAATGAGGGCGGCGCTTCCTCGTCGACATCCTTCGTTGCATGCGAAGACGCCCAGCTGAAATACCGCGAACACACACGACGCGTATCTACGGGAATAGAAGAGCGGCCCGAGTGTCTGCGCTGATGCGCGCTTAAAGAAAAAAAAAAAAATACGTTGTAACAGGGAGGATAATTTAAGCCCCTGTAGCCCCTGTAAAGATAACCCTTTCATCCGATGAGCGGTTTCAAGCGCAATAGGAGGCTGTGCTTCTTCCCTCTCGAGAAATAAGTGGAAAACAGTCTTCTTTGAATATGCGCGCCCCTTGGTGGACGCACTTGTATCCCTGTCTTAGAAGTTTGAAATTCCAAGTTTATTGTTTATTTCATGAAAATAAAAATATACTCTTACCTGCCAACATATTAAGCAGTTGAACCAACTCACTCGTTCGGCTCCGTTGACTAAAAAAACAACAGAGCTGACGTGACGTTCTATAACTGGGTACAACTTTAAAAAAATACAGCAGTTGGCAACAAGGGCCCGTACTCCGCCAGCCAATCATAGAAGCAAACGAAATCGTCGTTCTTGAAACGGCGCCGTGTTTACGCCTGCGTACCTGCGGAGCGTCTGCTGTTTATTTTCTTCGATTCCTTTCATCAGTATATAAGCCATAATGTGTTAGAGAAGCATGGACGAAAATGTTTGGATTCTCAGTGTTTCCATCTGCAAAAGGCAGCGGTACAGCTCACCTTCGCTCCCGAGCCCGTTTTACGCATGAAACCGTCACAGAACTGAGTTTAAAAATTACACCATCTTCCCGAAAGGGACCATGGAGTGATGCGGAGCATCGCTGGGAGTTTCAATGGTGCATTTAACGGCGGTGTTTACAGGTTTGCAGTGTTGTTGCTTCCATCACACAACACCACCAACTTCTTTCATCAGAGGAGGAGATACTACTGAAGCGAAGTGCGCGCGAGCTCTCTACCCGCTTTATTTGTCGCGCATGCGTAGTGTGAGTGCGGACGACGCGTAACATACCCGCGAGCAAGAGATGCTCCGCATCTAAAAAAACTAGGGTGGCGGCGCTTGTGGTGCGCCGGCTGTTTGCATTGCAAGCGCTTGATTTCAGCTCAATAGAGAATTATTCCTCCCTCTAATAAACGAGTGAAGACGACCATTTATGCGCCTCTCCATCACTGTTGCCACCCTCGCTTAATTTTGGTTCAAAGAAGGAACTAAGTGAAGCTTCGCGGAAGTACAGTGGCTGCCGGTTATAACGGCGTGGGCTGCAGACTTGATAGCAAAAAGCGCTGCACGTTCTCACGTTCGAACGCCAGTCGTACAATTCCTTGGTGCAAGAAGACCGCGACGGAGAAGCTCGCGCTTGCTTCCAGCCAGCGCGAAAGAGACGGCACATGGTTTGAGGTTGGCAAAGACAATAACTTATGCAGATAACGTGCTCTTCAACGCTGACGCAATAAATTCTGCATCAGCGTTTTGGTTCACGGCGTATGCTACTTAACACCAGTTGCATTCTTGTATTTTATTTATTATTGGGTGTTTCTTGCGGGAAATATTCATAATGTATAGGACGGAAAACTTCCATTGACGTCCACCAATATGCAGGTCCATACAGATACGCCTCGACGATTACTTCCATCGCGCATTTGCCGGCTTGGGAGAATAAATCGCGTTGTATTGCCGTCAGGTCGCGAATTACTTGTGGGTGCTTGTGTAACATGACAAAAAGACAGCCGCGATATAAGCCGCACGGGGCTGGCAGGGTGCCTCGAGCGCACGTTTCGTGAAAATCGTCACGCGCAAACGAAGACAAGGCTGGACATTCCTGCGTACTTCAGCGCACAGTGTCGTCACCAACCTCACGCAGACTTTTTGAGCCAAAGCACACACACACACACACACAGCTACCCAAGCAAACATCTTAGTCACGTCGCCGAAGAAATGAGTCATGTCCCCGCCACATCACACAAACGCGCGCATACGAGTGATGCGCACCGTTCGGTCACAGAGTACAAAAGGAGCGGCGCTCTCACGATCGAAAGCTGGCGGACCAACTGTGCAAACAGGTTCCGGCTGTTGTAGGAACGTCGGCCTGCATCGACGTACCTTCTCCCAGAGTGGCGGAGAACGTGCGACGCTGTGGTGAACAGAGCGAACAAAGGTTGAGCATGTCAAGGTAAACGTGACTCGTGTGTCCCTCCTGTCAAACTCCTGATACCAGAAATGCTCACTAAACGCGAAAATATATTTTAAATCGGCCGCGAAACTGAAACCGAAATCAAACCCGGCAGTGGCATCGGATCGGTCCGCCTTTTGCATGAGGATGAGATGCATGAAAATATTTGCATGATGCCAAAGAGCATAGCCCCCCTGACAGCGATGTCGCGAAGGCCATGATAGCGGTGCGCTTCCGTCGCTTTGCCCAAGATGACGTCAATGCACAGTGTGGCGAATAATCGTAGGAGGCCAGTTCCAGGTAATCAGTAAAAACTGAATTGCAAGCAACCTGCGCATCTCTGCAGCCTATAATCTTGCACAAATTACAAAAGTGCCAATACCCAGCGAATTCCATTGATATCTACTGACCTTTCGCAGGAGTTGACCTTTGACGATTGCTCTGGGGTTTTACTCCCAAAAACCACGATATGATTATGAGAGGCGCCGTACAGTGGAGGTCTACGGAAATTTCGACCACCTGAGGTTCTTTAACGCGCACAGCTGACACCGCACAGTACACAGGCCTCAAACATTTCGCCTCCATCGAAATCCAGCAGCCGCGATTCCACCACCTTTGGACCAGCAACTGAGTGCCACTACACCACCGTGGCGGGACATTAGGGGCCAAGCAAGGCTAAAAGCGCACATAGTAACGAATAAAGTATACAGAAGCTCAAGTCTCGACGGTGATCTATATTGGCGTGTCCTTTGAGAAACAAGGCAGCGACAACAAGTAGCCCCATAATCTATTAGGTAGATTGAAGTTTTGTTACATATATCAATAATGTTCAACAACCCTGTCTTTCCAATCCTTCCTTTCAAGCTTACATATTGTACAGTGTCTGTAACGCGTGTAACAATCGCAGTTCTACCAAGCGTTTTTGTTTGCCGTCATTACCCCAATGAGCTAAACGCGGTTTTCTACGCAGCAGCCTGCTGCTCCCGATACCGAACGAAAGAGCAAAGGACGTCAGCTACCGCTGTATTTCCCGAAATATGCGCACGGCTATACATCACCCGTGTATATACGCACGGACATGGCTGTGCTATATACACAGCGCTGCCGAAATCTGGTGGTATGGTCTTAGGCGCGTTCCGTATAAAAATTACCCGCCAATCCACCCTGTGAAGGTGGTCGGAAAGCGAAGCTTTTTACGCCACCCTCACGGTGACGGCGAGAGCTGCTGGGTTTTGCCTACGACGCTGTTGAGCGAGACGATTTTGTTCTTTCCGCCGAGCCTTACATTCACGCTCTTCTTCTGCCGTCTTTCCGTGGTCTACCCATAGTGGGGTAGTCTAGAAATGAACCGAAGCAGTTATACTAGGCTGGAAGGGTTTCGAATGACGTCAACCCACTTTCAAGCAGCTGCATAAGCTTTGCAACAGCTGCAATCTAATGTTACGGACCGCGCCGAGCCTGTTTCCGTTGTTTGCCCGCAGCCCTTATCATCCATCATGTTGGCTCATCACTTTGAAGCTTGTTTTGAAGCTCGCTAGAAGACGCTGCCTGCCTCAAGCTCGTCTCTCGCGGGTAAGGGCGCGTTCTCCTTCTTTGCGAGCTGGTCGAGCGTTCATCGAAGAAAGAGCGTTTCCATATGGCAACGCGCGCCTTTCGCGCGCTCTCTCTCTCACAAGACAGCAGATGGAAGAGAAAGGTAGCGCGCCGGGAGGCACGCGCCGAGCGCGAGCGCTACCTCGCGAGCGGATCGTTTTTTGCTTACAACGACGGACACGACAGAACCCTTGGCTGGTAGAGGTACAAAGCTTCGCTTTAAAAATCACCGCCAGGAGATACACGCCTCATACAATGCTTCTGGAATGACCCCCAAAACTCCTCTCTTCGGCGTTCTTGCATTTCGGTTCACCCCGTGTTATTCGCTCGTGCTTGCTTCAGCGCAGGCACAACGTTCCCTGACACACGGGTGAAACGCAAGCAATCGCCGACTTCGTAGCGATGCTGTCAAAGGAAGCCCAGCGGCGCGTTTGAATGAACGAAACGCGCCCTCTCGGGCGAGGGTCCGCGCACGCCGATCCACGATAACTGCGTCTCCCGCCGCTTTCTTCGAGGATAAAACACCGGCACTCTGCCAAGCCTGTCGCCGTCTTATCCAGAGAGCGAACAATGCGCAATGCACCGCACACGAAAAGGAGGGGCGCTGAGTCATCTGCGCTTACGCACTCGTCGGCGCCTCGGTTCGATGCAGCACCACCGCTGTGCGACAACACTACGAACACAGTGTCGCTCCATTCTTGCTGGTAAGGAAATTACACGCCCGTTTAAGTCCACCGCTAACAACAACAGCGCGTCAGCTCCTCCGCTCCCATGTGTGCACTACAAAGAGAAAGCAAACACGCTGTCCTCCGCACACGAAAGTAGGTCCCGGCGGGCTGCTGCACCACAGACAAGAGATTCGTCACTGCCTTCACGTCGCAAAGCGTCCAACGACGGCTGGGTCCCCGCAGCTTCTCGGGCGCCGCCTCGACATCCTTCGCTCGGGAAGCCCGTTCGCGGCGTCTACCATCATCGCAATGCAGGCGTAAGGTAAATGCGGTCCGAGTCAAACGCGCATTCGTGGGCCAGGTGGTCGGGTCAATGTATCCCGGGCGACAAAACGCACCTGACGGAACAGGGCCCCGTTCGAGGATCGTGCCGGTCGATACGCAGCCAAATAGCGACGAGGAGCCGCTAAGAAAGAACCATACTCGCTACAACAAAATTCGACGTATAACGACATAAACGTGCTCCGATGGCCCGTGAGAGCGCACTCGCGTGTGGACTGTGACGCAACAAAATGCTATCACAAAAAGCGCTGGCCCCGTTGTTGCAGCGAGGTGTTTGACCCGGCGTTAATAACACACGCTACGGCTTGTGTAGGCACGTAATAAGAAGGGTGTTCGCAAGGTGCGCCGCGTAGCGTTACACACTCGCGGATTTATGCGGCATGCCGTGCAACGTTCGCACTTGGAGGTGCGGTGCTCAAGAGCCGAGAGAGGCCGCTCCTCGCGAGCTCGATCTACATTCTGCGGAGGGACAGCGGCCGAAGCGGACCGTGATGGACAACGGTGAAATCATCTTGCGGGAACCGACCGGGTCGACGGTGACGCGCGCCGAGGCTGGCCAAAGAGATGAACCGGTATCACATGCACGAGAAAAAGAACAACGTCGACCGCACGTGACACCGCCGTGCACCCAGAGAAGAAGGGGGTTTCGACAGGCGACCGCGATGAAGGGAGGTGGGGTCATCGCGGCGGCCGCTCATCAGCGAGGCGGCAGGCAAACCCGCAGCGAGCTTCGGACACGCCCCGTGGCCCAGAGATGTGCCGGCCGACCTTGCAAAGGCCGCGCCAAGGACCGGAAACACGCACATCCGCTGCTGCGCTTCGGCCCCGAGACACCTCTCATCGGCAGCGAGGGGCCACAGCGAATCGTGCATGCATCCAAGTACGGCGTCACAGCCAAGGTGTATCACAGTCAGCATGAATGAACGTTGTTGTTCCATTTTATATTTATTACCAGGTTGCTTATTAATTCCGGAGTTTTTAATACGCAAGCGAACCTAAAGGGATTGCGAAAATACGAGCGCCACCCGGAGGGGCAAAACGGGAACTGCGCAGTCGTCTCACGGTGAAAAAGGAGCGTTTCTTGTCGTGCGCCCATGCATATGCTACGGTGTCTCAAAGGCCGCTTTTGCCACCGTAAAGTTTGTTTCAGCGAAACCCTTGCAGCGAAACAGTCGCATGAATGGATTCGCGCCGTCATCACAAATCGTGCTGCGCTGAGTGGTGTCGAAATTCTTCACGCCACACCGGCATAAAGTTCTTTCGGATCCCGGCGGACGAAAGGTATGCGATCTGCATGCTGCTCCTTTTGTTTTTCTACACTTACACGGCATATGAGGATGCGGTTGCAGCAGCAGCTGTGTAACATCCATACAAACTCTGCTCTTTATTCTTGTCTTATTTATGCGTACACGTAAACAACAACAAAGTCTGTCTTAGAAGTGGTGCAAAAATAGGTGGATGGGCAAACCTTCATCAATCAGAACGCAACGATTGGCGTTTTGATCATGTGGCGGGTTGCGCGACAGGAAGAAGGTCGCGCGCTCGCCATCTCAATAACTTCCACTCGCTCAATTTGACTTGCTGGTGCATTCCAATATAATCTGGCGCTAAATTCCCCCCTGCCACTCGGATCCTCAGTCCTCATCAAGATGGCGTCCCCCAGTGCGTGTCTGCAATGCGCCGTCATGTTTTAGTATCTCCCCCAAACACCAGGCGTTCGTCCGGTGCTGCACGCGAATATCGCGTAATTTTTCAGGGACTTCAATATCGCGTTCCATGGATGGTACACGAAGTTTCGCTTCCCTGATATAGTGTCGGCCAACTAACTGCACACTCCGGACGCAACCTCCTGCGTGCCTCAATAGACAGCGTCAACGAAACACCTATAAAAAATTAAAAAGGGGAAGGTTGCTTGCGCTATTGAATTACCATTTCGTAAAATTACCGACACCACTTCTGCCGCGAGAAAAACAAAAAACAAAAAGAAAGACATGCCGAGGTTTTTAGAAAATGCGCAAAGAGACAGACAGCAGCGCGCAAGCTCGCAATGACAACATTCTACTTGTCAAGATGTCCCTTTAGCGGTGAAAATGAATAGCAATGTGCTCGTGGGAAGCCAGTAATTAAAAAACACCGCAAGTATCGATGACAGTCGCCAAGCAAAGGTGGCGAAAAACACGAGAAAAAGAAATTGGCTGCGTATCTCCGTGCTTCGCTGCAAATGTCGTCGAAAGACGATAGTCTTCTGCCGGCTGTACTACGCTGCGTGAGACATGGACGCCGCCTGGCAGCGTCGTCGGGAAACACGAGTTTGTGCAGAATGCCTGGGCAACTGCCAGATGGCAGCACCAAATCGTCGGCAAGGGCCTTTTTCGTGCATAGCGTCGCATTTTCAGTGCACCCTAACACTAGGGTCTATATAATTACGTACCTATGTATTTTCTCGTAAAGGAACACACCACCTCATACTTACGTATTGATGCTGCGCCTCATATATGCGTAATATTTGGTTTTTGATCGACAATGTTCACAGTTATGAACGCAGCTACCCGTTCAAGGTGGCTGGGCGTTAGGCAAGTGCGTAAGCTTTGGCCGGGTGGCTGAATCGTGTGACATGCAGACAAACAGAAAGACAGACCAAAATATCTGCGTTCAAGTATCCCGAGAAAGACCATCGTCGTTAAAGAACAAAACACAGACATGCGCAGCGTCACACTCGCCGTGACAGGTCTTTGTGAGAAATTCGTAAACGTTGGCCCTTCGATTCCTCTTCTAGTAGTAAACCTGTGACCTTCCCAACAATACACTATCACTTAAAACGGACTTAGCGTCGCCTTCATGTAACGAAATGAAAGTGGAGGTGCTAGAAGTGTGATATCCCTTTCTGGCTCGCTCGTACAATTTGGCCTATGTACTCAAGCATTATTTCGCGGTACGTGGTCCGACCCAGCGCTTCCTCCCGAACGCTTGAAGACCGTCGCGTGCAGCCACGCACGGTTCCCATGGTCGGCCAGAGGCGATAAACACAATGAGATCTCACTCGACCTGCAAAGGGTGCATTGCCGAGACAGGAATAGCGGACCTGACGCACAGCCCGAATTCTGACGCACGCAGCAAAGCTACAACTTCGATGGCACCAGAGCAACTCCTGCTCACTGCGTGCAGGCGGAGAAAAAAGAAAAATGGAGGCTACTGACAATTACTTAATTGAGGTGCAAAGCCACGTCGCCACTATATATACGTGTCGCGGAGAACAGCTCGGCGAGCGGGATTCGCCCTCATTAAAGGCGCCGTGGGAATTCATCGCTGCCGGCGAAACACGGGTTACCGTGTTGCTCGGGCGCTCTTTTTTATTTTATTTTTTTCTTCGGCGCTCGGCACAGCTATAGAAGCAGACAGAGTATACGCTGTCGGAGGATAGCAAGCACGCGACGCTGCGCATGGCACGGTGACGTTCTGCGCGAATGAAGGCGCATTTGTGATACGAAGGCAGCGCAGGGTACCGTAACCGTCGAGGAACAGCGCGAATGCTTAGCAAAAGCTGCAGCGTGTAGCCCGCGAATACCCAAGCCCTGTGCCTTCAACCCGAGTGCTTTGCGCTGGTGAAAAATATTCCGCGCCGTGTCGACGAGTGCGGGTAAATGCGCAGACGACAAACAGACTAACCTCGTCGACCAGACCTGTTAGGCGCTCATCCCGGCATTCCGTCTCTTCGATCTTATAACATATACATCGTTGTTCGTTGTTTTCTTTTTTTCCTCGTGCGCAGATGCTGTCAGCGATTTCTCTCTTTCCCCTTGCAGCGGGTCAAGCGGCGAGGGCCTCAGTCGACGCCGAGAACGACCGTTACTCGACGTCGTGAATGCTATACACGAAGCATCTTTAAAGGAGAATTCCACTGCAGCTTCCCGCGTAGACATATATGGCTCGAAATCACGTTGCCATAATCGTTAATCTCATCTCGAGACCTTCTTCCATCCTCCCCGCTTTGCTGTACAGAGACTCGTTTTATTTCTTTCCTTTCGACCCAAAGGCGCGATTGGGTCAGAGAAACCGGAGCGCAGCACGGTCTCGGACTCATTCGGGCTGCTGCTCCCCCAGACACACGGCGCGCCAATTTAGCCTCCGCGCATCGGCGCGCTTGCAATAAAAGCACCGCGGGTGCGCCGTCCAAGAAAGGCTCGCGAGGCGGGATACACACGCGGTGCCTCCGAAGACAGCGCGAAACTCGTACGGGTATCCGTCGCAGCCGGACGGAGACCGGTGTGTATACGCGCACGTGAAAAGCGTTGACAGCGAACGGCCACGGTTGCTCCATCCATAAAGGGAACGTGTGGCTCGATATTAATTTCCTCACAACGAGCGGCCGCTCTCCTTTCTATCACGTGCAGGGTGTGCATTCAACTGAAAACCAATAGCAAAGTCGCGAAACTCGCACAGCCAATTAAGTTTAATGAATTAGGCTACTCGGTAAAGAGCTCACACACGACACGAGTACGTTATAAAGGAACTTGCGCGCAGCCGTCACCTGCACACCCCTCACGATGCATGTGCGCGGTGGGCAGCGGGTAAAGGAGGAGACAAAAAAGTGTGGGTGAATAACGAAGCACGCGTTTAGCGCAGAAGTGGCCGAAGAAATTGAAATGGAGCTAAATAACCCTGCTCGGGCCGTCTGGACGGCACTTAGAGAAAGCAGTATGGCATACCTCGCGTTCTCGTTAGACGCGCGACTTCGAACAACGGGGAGAGCGCGCGTCCGCACCTTGTCCCTGCATAGCGTCGCGTACAGCCGAGAGGTTAGGAAAAATTGATAATCTCCGCGGGCAACCCGCGGTGCGCCAAAGAGAAGGAAGGAAAATCAAAACGGCCCGCCCAAAGATGAGATACCGAGATAGGGCGCGTTTGCGGCATCGAACGCTTCCTCCCGCCGCAGCACGCGACTCCGCGCGTGACGGAAAGAAACGCAATGGTCGCAGCAGGTGACACGGGTACACGACACGCATGCTGGGCTGCCTTTTCGGGAACAGCGGAAGCCCGCAGACGTGGCTCGGCAAATAAACCACGCAAAGCAAACTATATACAGAAACACATGTCCTTCTCGTGCCGTTCCAAGTCAACGGGAAAGATTTCTCTGCCAATCGCGAATGCATATAATGGAGAATAAAATTTCGCAGTTTCTCAACAGTCTTCAGCTGCATACGGGATCGAATATTTACCGTAAAACATGCCGGGACAAAATTCAACAGACGCGAACATAGACCGGCATGCGGCAAACTGTGTGTGTATATATATATATATATATATATATATATATATATATATATATATATATATATATATATATATATATATATGGTGCTGTTTTTTAGTTGCAACACATTTTTTAAATTAGAAAAACATAAATCGCGGGAATGTCTTGTCCGCGGAGCGCAACGCCGCAGATAACAAGGGGATCACGCAAGCTGCTTGCGCGGCCGGAGCGGCGGTGACCACGGGCGAGTGGTGAGTGACGAAAGCCGTGGGGCGGGCGACATCGACGTCACAGACGCTCTTTTCGCGCCTAGTTTCGGTTTCAAGGAGACTGCCACGGGGAACTAATTGTTCGCGTAGCTCCGACATGCACTCCGCTATTCAAAATTTGATCATTGGGATAGGTAGTGTCGAGGACGGGCTCCAAAGTACTCATTTGCTGTAGCCACCAATTACTAATAATTAAAAGGTTAATTAGCGTAATTTCGCTAATTATGCACACTAGTGCGGAAATTGTTCTGTATCCAGAGGCCGCCAATCCATATACTCGAATGGTACACAAGATATTCCCGCGATTTATATCTTTCTAATTTAAAAAATGTGTTGCAGCTAAAAAAAAAAGAGAACACCATATATATATATATACTATCAGAAAGACACAGTGACAAAGATAGGATTTATTCTGACGTTTCGGCTGGAGGCCAGCATTTTTCAAAGATGAAAGTTTCTCATGGGCGCATGGTATTTAAGTACACTTTTTTTGAAGACATAAAGACCATGCGCCCATGAGAATCTTTCATCTTTGAAAAATGCTGGCCTCCAGCCGAAACGTCAGAATAAATCCTATCTTTGTCACTGTGTCTTTCTGATAATATATTTATCCCGATAGCCAGGGAGAACTTTTTTCTTATATATATATATATATATATATATAACACTTCAAGCAAAAGTGCTGCATGTCAAGGAAATGAGCGAACGAAATTTAATGGTACACGCTGAACATCACGTCGCGGCGTCGGCACGGCCGCCCGATGGCACGCAACGCATTCAGCGGCTGCGATAGGTCCACACTAAGTACACAGAAAACATATACAGTATTTTGAATACTTTTTCTTCTCTCCTCGAAGAACAAGAAGTCCGCGGGCAGAGGTTTTTCCGTCAATCGAGTAAGAGATACTGGGGCCAATAACACCACGAATTGTGGCGATCGCCTGGCAGCATATACGGCGTGTTACACATTGTGTCAACACGCGGCACTGCATCGGCACGCTCGTCGTGCATGAGGACAACTGAGAGAAGGTTGTACCATAACACCGACACCACGTCAGATGATAGCTAAATGAATTATTCAGCGCGAGCGGACGAAGACGGATAAACACGCTCACTTTCCAACTCTTTATGCGTTCTTTCTTTTTTGGTATGTTCACGCTGAACAATTCCTTTACGATGAGCCCAGTAACCGCTTCCAAGATTATTGTGCCTCATGTTCATAGCTAAAGTCGCCGTTTCTGCAAAGAAAGAAGAGCGTGAAGGCAATGCAAGACATATATAAGGACGAAATAAGGAAGAACGCCCAAATCAGCATCGAAATGCGATCTTATCGAGGCGGTTTATAAATTTCAAAGCGCAAGGACGTCACGGATTTAGCATCTTTTATACAAGCAGTCGGCGGTCGAAATGCCACAGCGCCGTCGACTGGGCGGGATCCATAGCAGACCGATTAAATGAGCGGCTCCGATCACACGTATAGCCAATTAGGTTCGGAAACATTGAACGGCAGAGTGACGCGACACCTCTGGCATCGAGGGGCTCAGACCGTCGTTACCTACCCGACCGAATCGGACTCGGGAGCAAAGGGACGCGGCTAAGCAGCAGTGGGCGACACACCGAGTCCCCGGAGAGATTACAATGAGGGGCCACCTGGCGGCATATTGAACCGAGCAATCGTCCGCCACTGGGGGGCCACAGTGGTTTCGAGAATAGTCGTGGGGGGGAAGGGGGGGGGGGGGGGTGGAAGCACGTTCGCGGGCGTGTGAGCACCAACCTCATCGCGCAATAAGCAGCTAGTTGCCACTGTTGCCAGCAGCCCACTCGGCACTGACGCCATGCTGCGGCACACGTGACGATGCGCGAATCATGGCGCGTGTTCGGACGCACGCAGGAACAGTAAGCCGCGCAGCCACGAAATAAGTGTGTGCACGGACACCGAAGACGACAGTGCATGTGTCGCTTGCTGTCACTCGGAACGACTGCTCTGCTTTGCCGTCGCCTCGATTGTTGTTTGCGTTGCTGGTTGCGCGACAGCAGGCAATTTTTGTACCTCCAACATGCACTTACGCGGCCAAGGATGGAAATCTGAGCTAGTCGGTATGCGTCAACGGTGCGGCGCTAAAAATACGAACAGATCCCACTATCCAGAGCGAACCAACAAAGCAGCGGCGTCGGCGGCGCTCAATCATTCGCGAGGAACCGTTCGCAGAAGCTGTCCCGCTCGACGTCCAAACAACTCAACATCGTGGGCGAAAGGCAAGACATATTACTTCTTAATGCACGTAACGAAAGGGAAGGGGTCAAGGGGGCGCGTTTATTTGTTACAAACAACTTATTGAACCAACAATGAAGCCTAGGAAAGCACAGGGGTAGCTATAGGTTAATAAATTGTAGTATTGTAACTCCCAAGATTACATGTACATAAATACCCAACAAAGTGGACGGGGGGACGACCGCCTTCGTAGCTCAGCGGTAGAGCATCGTACACGCTATCCGAAGGTCGTGGGTTCGGTTCCCACCGAAGGCACGTCTGCCTTTTCGCCAATTTAAATTCCTTTCTACTTACCCCGCAATTACAATACTACAATTAAGACCAATAACTTCCCCTGTGCTTTCCTAGGCTTCAATGTTTGTTGGTTCAATAGGATAATATATGGTCGCTGAACCCGAAGAAACACTTGTCAAAGATATCCTCGAATAAGAAACAATAACTGAATATTCAGTTGTTATTGTTCCCTATTCGAGGATATCGTTATATATATATAGTAGCAGACCCTCGGAATTAGCAACAAATGGGGAACGCGTTTAATCAACGTTTCAGCCGGAGACCGGCCTTCATCAGGAATATATATATATATATATATATATATATATACAGCAAGGAGACAGAAACTGTATGTAAAGATACCTCAGAGATAATTACTCGACTTATTTAACTGAAATGAAAAAAAAAAAGGACAAAGCAATGTTAAGAAAACAATCTTGCGCAGGCGGTATTCCCAACAAAGGCCTTGAGCGCACTGTATAGGCAGTTTCTTATAAATTCACGCATCGCGCGCGGCACGCAGGAACGCTGGCTCGTATAGGATGCGGTTTGGTCCACAGTAACTTTACCGCTCCACAATTTGAGTTAAACAAATTGAGTAGTTACTATATTCTTCCTCGAAAACTGCCCGTCAGCTGCATATGATCGCGACTAAGGGAAACGTGTATGCGTTCTTATCATTGGTATGCATATATCTGATACAGCACATGGCAAAGCGTTTTTATGCGGTCGTTATCGAGCGGCATCTCTTTCGAAGCCAGCCGGAGGTAGACGGTTATGCGATGACGAGCGAGCCTCTTCTGCCGTGGTGCATGCTCACGAAACACCTCCGCCTCCGTCCGCTGACAAACCTTCACGTACTGTCATTACGGGAGCCCGTAATTGACGCTCCCCGCATCGGTCGACATCGTGACCCGCTGCCGCCCAAGACGCGCCGGCGCAAGGGCGTATACGTGACCACGTGCCAGTTGCGAGAGAAGCTGCCTCCATGCACGTGGCCGGTTTATGCATGAATGCGCGAACGCGGATACGCTCCCTGGTCGCGATACCTGCATGTAGCACTTTGCGTTAGTGTTTTTCCTCAACACAATCGCAATAGTATTTCCTTCGCGCGCATGCGCTTTGTTTAGATAATCGCTGCTCTCTGAAACACTGCATGAGTGCACCAATGCGTGGTCGCCGTTGAAAGAGCGGTGAGAAGAGAGGCCACATACATATTGTGCCTGCGTGATAGCAGCGCGCGCCAATTCGGTGTGTTGAGAAACTCGGCACCTCATTAAGAGCTATCACTCGCACAGTAACAGCAGCTTATTCAGCAGACAGTGCAACAACCGAGCGTCTTATTATACTGTGGTCATATAACGAGGTTAACAGCGACGGAGGCTGTGCGACCGCGAAGTGGGTCGTGGTATAGCTTTAATTTATGACACCCTCCGATGACGCGATATACAAGCTTTACGGCCGTGTTGATGGACCACGGTCCCAAAACGAAACGAGGACGTTTCTTCGTACACTGTATGCAAGCCGCGGGGCCACGTGCCTCGTATACTATATACTGCGCTCAGTTCTATAATGACGCTAATGAACTGGATGAATGCCATACACACAACGTATACGATGGCAGCACCGGACATATACATGGCGATATATATATATACGAACGGCCTAAATTAATCGGAAGAATACGCGCAGCAGGTGCGGCTAGTATAGATGGGGGCTCGCACCAAAGTGACACGATGCTTACCCTGAACAATGGCGGCCATCGCATAAGCACAGCGAGTCTGCGCACGGATTCACTGCGCAATGAGCTTGCATCACAGTGTGCAACCTGTGGGTCGAACGCTGCAGCCAAGGCTCTCTCTGAAATGTGTCGGCCCCCACGGCCAAATGTGCGTTTCACTTGCTGAGCATGCGCCGATTAGTCGGCATTGTTCGACTGCCAACGAATATACAAGAACAACAACAGATGAAAAGCTAGTTTTCAGCTTCGTACATTCGCGTGCACTTGAATGATAAAGCATAAAACGGCTGGGACCGTCACAGCGCCGGAGGGGTGCGGAGGGCCGGCCATTTTGTTGCAGAAGCAGCACAGCGCTGAGTTGTCCCTCATCTCGATCACTTCATCTGCTGAAGCACAGCAGAGGCAACCAATTTCACCATGAAATTACGTACGCTAATGTCACATGAATACTGCAGAAGGCGTCGCAGGCATGATTCGTAAGTGGGCTATACCGGCGACGAAGGGTGCTTCCGGCCGGCGCAACAGCAGGGACGTGGCCAAAATGTCGAGAATCCCTTTTACATGCGCGCGTGTAGTTTTGTGGCTTTTTTTTTTTCCTTTTTTTAGGAGGGTGTATATTACGAGAGCTCTAGGCAACTGTCGTCTTCACTCGGGAATACGCTATAAGGCGATAATGTTGTGGCATTCGTAAAGTTACACACTGAAATTACTAACTAACCGTGTTGACCAAATAACTTGATGAACTTTTCAAATCTCAATCTCAGGGCCGTTTATTATATACGGGAGTGTTGTAGGGCGTAACAAATTTTGGCATACCAATTTCTTCCGAAAAAATCCCAAGTAATTTGAAATATTCATCGCCGAATTTCAATGGTGGCATCGAAACTGCGCGTATATGCGAAGAACTGCGGCCGCTCGGTTACGTCGCAGCGACAGTTACCGCGGCGAAGCTTCCCGTGAAGGCAGCGTATCGTGTCGGAAAATGGGCAAACAAGCTGCGCACCCTGACGGGCGAGTGGGGAGACAGTGTAAAGAAATACACCATGTATGCATATAAAAACCGTAAAACGGCCTCCAAATCGATGCACACCGACGGTCGTTTATTCCACGGTGTCGGGAACGACGAGTAGCTCGAATGGACGACGACGTTTCGATCGGCGTCCCAAACCTAGCGCTGAAGTTTGCCAAGTTGTGTATACAGTCGAGCGAAACGTGCGGCGTGGCTGCAGCCACGGTGTTAGAATAGGTTAGCCACCCTCGGTGCGTGCTTCGAAGCTTGGCTTTTGCCGCAAGCATGCGGCGGCGACGCCTGCAAGAAACATTCTCGGGACAAGCAAAAAATAACGACTGGATTCGCGCGCGCGTGAGTCTCTATGTTACCGTATTACTTTTAAGTTTCGAACCATTACAGTGAAACAATTAGAAACAACAGAAACGGGTAAAGAGTCGCAGCCTCTCTCGCCGGCCGACGCACAAAGCATGCAGCTGCATGCGGCAATGAACCGGTCCAGCAGCTCACCCACCCACTCAGTCGTGCTGCACGCGAGCGATAAGGCATTTCAAGGCGCGTCGTGCGCAGCCTAATATATCAATCCGGTCACTGAGTGCACATAAAGGCATAGTATTCGGAATCTCCCCCATACAGTATCCTTCGCGAGTTCCAGTACAGTTGCCGAACGCTGTATCGGAAGGCACAAAAGCTGCACGACAACGAGCCAAACACTTCTTTCCAAAACACGCGCGTCGCCGCTTCAACGATGCGTTACTCGTGTAGGGGTTTACTTCTACTAATTACTACTGCTAGCAGCGGCATCGCCGCTAGCAACCCCCTGCAGTGGGTTCGAGCACTCAACGAGCAGAGAATGAGGCCGTCGCGTCCGCGCGTTCGCCATCTCAGCCATGCATGCCGCGTTAAGGCCGGTCCCCACTAGCGGCAAAAACGCGCGCGGCGTGTCGCGCGCGGCGAGCGCTTCCGCGGCAAGCGCGCGTCAACAAGTCCCCACTCGCGTTTTGCGGCAAGCGGCGACGATGCAGCCAAGAACGACCTGACGCCCCGACTTGTGTTGTTCCATTCGAAAGGTCTCGCGAAAACGTGAGCTCTAATCAGACGATTTCGTCTTTCCTCGACCATGTAGTACGTCTTTCTAGCGCTACGGCTGGTCACGCTATCAAAAAACTGCTACTGCGAGGATACTTCTTGCTCGGCGTCTCGCTACGGGTAGGCTTAACGAAAACTGCATATAGGTCTGGGCATAGCCTCTGAGATTTTACGACGGCCATGTCACTTTCGAATCTCAGAGGCTCTGCATTATGGTTCTATGCTTGACGGACAGATGGCGCCACGCGTCGGCACCACCGTGATATGAAATTCCGTTTTTGATATGGCATGATCGATTTGATTGAAGTAAATTTAAAAGGCATGAGGAAAATTAAAAGAGAAAAAAAAAGTTCTTAAATCTTACGAGCCTGGTGGCGCACATGTCACCGCCCCGTTACAAAGGGGAAGCTCATAGCATCCATCCATCCATCCATCCACCGTCGGCACGCCTCCGCGGCTCGCTTCTGATTGGTGCTTTTTTCGCGGCGGCCGCGGCGGCCGCAAAAAAATGAGTCTCGACCCATTCGAGCGTCTGCCGCGCGTTGCTGCCGCTTTTCACGAATCTCGCCGCTCGCGGCAGCAACGCGCGCCGCGTGCGGCGTGCCGCGCGCGTTTTTGCCGCTAGTGGGGACCGGCCTTTACCGCGCGCGTCGGCCCGCGGCCCGACTCGAGGCAGGGCAGCACGAACCGCCGCACGCGGCGAAGGATGAGAACATTAGGCGCATCTCTCCGAGCATGGCAATTTAATAAACACGTTAACACATATAATACAAGGCCGAATCAAGGATCGAATTAAATATAAACAAAGAGTAACGATAACGATTAACAAAACGCGAACGCACACGAACACAAAGGACAATAACACTGAGCAACACGAACACAGAATAACACACAAAAATAACCATGCAAGGAAGGAGAGCCTAACCCCGGCTAGCGCACCCGCGACCGCGAGCCCTCGGAAAAGGAAAATAGAAGAACATACAGACAGGAGCGTCGGTCGCAGGTCGCCGCCGTGGTCGCTGGGGCTCGCAGAAGCACGCCATCCGACCGATGGCCTGGTCGGCCGGAGGGTCCCAAAAGTACGTGCGCACTTCTCCAAGTCCCAGCGTGTTCTCCCGAGGCATCTCCAAAACCAGAAACGCCAGAACGCGCAAACATTCTGGGAATTTCTCGCTGCCCAATGGCAGCCTATGTTAAAACCACATGGGCGAAGCGGGTGGGCCCCCGCTACGTCCAGCCGGGAAAGGGGGATGCGGCGACATTCCGTGCAAAAACGTGGCGTCGAGCGGGACGCGGCCCCACACTCGCAACATGCTCGTTGCACGGGACAAGGAAAGAAGAGGCGCATCCGCCAGCGTAATTGCGCGCTGGTTCACATTCATTCCGCGCCAGAATGGAGACCTCAATTATAAAGTACCGAGTGGACGCTATTCGTACGCTCATTAGTACCGGGCCGGTCCAGCCACGATTTTTGTCTCGCGCTCGTAGAAAAGCGTCGCCCGGGCGCGTGCATGTCACATCGGTCGGGCCGGACGCGCTTTAACTGTGTCCCCGGGGAGCAGCGCAGCACGTGCACGCTTCCTCTTGCGGTGCGCGGATCTGGAGAAAACAAGGGCCGCGGACGAATACGCGTTCACTGTGTATACGTTAGACGGGAGAGCTTGAAACGAGAAGTTTCAAGCTCTCCCGTCTCACACCTCACTCGCGCGCTATGCAAGAAGACTTCGTTACACTCGTTCGCAATTAACGCACGTCCTGACAAATGGCCAGTAGCGCAAATGCAAAAGCCGCCGTGCACAGGCTGTGGAGGGACAGTGCGAAAAAAAAAAAAAAAAAGAAGAGCAGCCGCCGTTAGGCAGCTTCTCGTAAAGGCCACTGGACGTATAACCGAACCGTCACCCCGAGTGGAACGCAATTACGAAAGCCCGCACTTCTCCCGATGCCGGTGGAGAGGGAGGGGCGGACGCGCGCACTCTCCGCGGAGAAAGAATGGCGCAGCACGCATGAATACCGCGTGCCCGTGGAACCATCAAGCGGTGTTCAAAAAATACGCACGTAAAACGACGGACCCGAGAAAAACAAACCAAGAAGCCGCTGCGCGTAAGCGTATATATATAGGAGCGCAGGCCAACAGGCGCGCACATACACGCGCAAGTGAGCTACCAAGTTGGGATACATAAAAGTTTCCTATATATAAGAAGGCGAGACACGCTGCGAGGAAGCAACAAGGGTGGACGCGAGCCGTTTTCAGGAGCGCAGCTCGCCAGATATGCAACAGCAGGCGCTGCTTCGCGGTTCGATACGAGCTGGCCGACAGGACAGTGCAGGCGCGAGAAGAAATTCGCCGACACTTGCGGCAAACGCGTGCCCCGAACTTGGCCGTCATGGGAGTATATCTTTTCGCCACCGAAGAAGCTCCGGCTGCACGGGCCGTCGAGTTCGCTTACCGCGTCATTTCAGGGGGAGCTCTCCGTGCACGTTCGCCTTTGCATGTGCGCTCGTGCACACATGTGCGTACTACAAACGACTCCATCCCGGCTACGCCAATGCTGGCAAGGCGCGCCCCACGGTGTTCGTGTATACCAGAAAGTGAACGCTGCTTGAAATATGGCCGGGGCAAAAGATGGCGTTGCCCTGGCGCTACAAGACTGACCCCGCAAAATGTAAGTAAGGCTCTGCACTCGAAGGTCAAGACGCTTCCTCAATAACGCAAATGCGGACATGACTAGTGCGCATCAGCGGCCTTCCACTGCCTGAGAGTCAAGGTGTGCGCTACCCCACAGAAACATCCGGCAGCCTACGGCGCTTGAAACGAATGTACGACCTAATGCGAGAACAGCATTAATTTGGACTTCTCGCTGGAGGAAGAAACAAAGGCGCACACACGTGCAGCGAATCAAAGCTTATGTTATAACTGCATTACTTATGTCACAATTGCGCGCATGAACCCTTAACTTACATAGGGCTAGGTGATGTCATATGTGCTGGTATCAATTTTCATTCCTTCGCGCACTGCTATACGCATGCGTCCATATTTTGCATGCACCTGTGAACAAAAACATTTTTTTCTTCCTGCGTTCCTTTTTTTTTTCCCCTTATATTTTTCTAGTGCTGTTAGATAAAATAATTCCCGTGTCTGCCGACTCTTCCCTCCAAGCATAAACGAGGGCAGGCCAATTTCGTACTGATGTCCCCTCAAGATGTTTCACCGCAATGGATTCCCCACTTATTCTCCTCCCCAGTGCAAGCACTCGTGAAGCCGCACAAAACGACAAGCTGGCCATAGCTGCATGCAGGATTCCCGAGCATTGGCGCCTGCAAACCATTTTCAAAGTGATATTAAAGGCGCGCTCAAATAAACCCCTCGTATATCGGCGCGACAGGCGGGCGATCATCGCAGCGGTTTCGTGTGTTATACCATAGACCGCGCCTTCAGACATGGTGAACTTGTATATTGTACGCGGGCGGCCCTCCCTGCAGCGGGCCCAACAGAACCACTACTTGCGATAAGGAATAACACCACCGGAATGCACGTCACCACGGCACCGCCGCCAAATGGCGCGTATATATAGTACATCTTCCCATATAGCAGCGCTCGAGCCGCGCAAATAACGGCCGGGAGGCGATAAAGACGGCCGAGCCCAACGCGTGAAAAGCGCGCCTCTGAATTTGCGAGAGGCGGCCGTCTGTACGAACAGTCTATAAGCGCGTGAGGGGAGCTTCATACGCAAGAAGAAAACGGTATCCAGGTTGGTCATTAATTGGGATGATGAGCCCGCTGCATCGTTGCTCCCGAAAGAGCGCAGGCGCGCTGCATGTTTGTTCCTCACCGCGCTCTTAATAAGCGGCCAGGTCGTGCAACGGAGAACGAGCCGATGAGCGAAAGAACGCCGCCTCCAATGATTGCGTGGATGCGCGGCTCCGTGAGAGTCTGCCTCGTCTTTGGTTTGACGACCGGCGTGAAGCGAAGGTGTGCGACGAAGCATTGCCATCAGGACGGGAAAACAGAACGCACATACACACGCGCACGACGTATACGCCCGTTCCGTAAGCAAGCGTCCCAGCATGTGTATACCGAAATCTGGCGACGCGTGGAATCCACCTCTCGTCGTACATACGATGCCACGTCCAAGTGCGGTACACGGACTACGATTTTAGAACGGGCGTCGAATAAGCGTCCACGAGAGAGAGAACACTGCATGGACGCTGGCGAGTCGCTGTACGTCGCGCCGCTTCACCGTATAGCCATACAAGAAATTTCACTCGCATGTCTTCACAAGTGCCCGGCAGTATCCGCATGGAGGAGCGTTTTTTCTCGCAGTCACTTCGGCACGATAGACAATCTCCTTGATAATGAATGCACCGGCCGGTATAATATCCTCCGCAACTATTTCGCCGGTGCACTTAAGTGAAGCACCTTGAACTTCACATATACGCGTATTGGCCTCGAGATCGAACGGAGTCGGCGGGCGCACACTTCTCCCATGACCCTTCGCGTCCTCAGCTCATGCGCGTACGTGATTCATATAGCCTCGAGGACGTTCGTTCCTTCTGCCGAAGCAGTGCAAAGTGCTTGCATGTATACTCTTATCCAAGTAGACAGGAGTATTTGGCAACGCACGGCAGTCTTCCCTATTCGTTATAGGAAAACGGTGCGTCGAGAGCGTGCGATGTTCTCACACGAATGGTCCGGCACAATTACTTCAGCTTAGCTGCTGCCGTGTCTTTGAAGCATACGACAAAGTACAGTTGCTGTTCTGAACCCGAGAATCGTCAGCGTGTAAATGCTGTGCGGTATTGATATCGCCTCGCGATACGTGGTTGTTTTGTGGCAACACAAATGAGCTGATATGGGCCGACACAAATATCTGTCAGCGGTAGACAAAAATAACAACCTGACACATGCACTTATGTAACAACGCATACTTGTTAACTGCCGTATAGACTGCCACTTTGCGTGATGATCCTTAAATCCCTGTTGAAAAACCCAGTGGCGCCGGCCAGAACCATGCCTGTTTTTGAGACCACGTGTGGTGGCACTGCACGGCATGCGGCTCTGTTTATGGGCCGGATAGGGTCTTTATGGAGGTGCTTGGCAGGTACGCACATGTAGTGTTAATACAGCGCAGCCGCGCGTATTGGTGCAATAAGAAAAAGATGAAGATGAAAAGTGTAGGATTCGAACCAACGATGGCAAGTCACCTTGCAGTGAGAAGCTGATGAGCTACCACAACACCACGGTAAATTACGTTCAGGATTGCTTTTCCTTCTTCTTCTTCTTCATGTAGCAACCACTTCCTGTTGCACGCCTTGCCAGATCCGTTTTTGGAAACATAGGCTCGTGCGCTTTACTTCAATGCATGGTACAAGCTTTGGCGTGTACTCTGCCAGATGGCATGGTCTTCTATATATGGGGCGACACATAAGCAGTATAGGAAAGCGCGCACGCACGCACGCACGCACTCTCTCTCTCTGCAGGACCGCCTAACCATGTGTGCGACACTCGCTCGACAAGATGGTTCTCCATTTATATATAAAACATGCTGTACGTAAGTAATCGATATCTGTTTGCGTTAGCGTCAACTTCTTCACCCCCGTTCATGGCGCGCGTGCTGCATACGATTAGGCTTCAGTCAGTACTGTTACGCGTTGTTTAAAAGCTACGTGCTTAACCAATTACGAAGAATTTATGAACCGCGTGAGCGCAGCTGCAATCATGAAGAGTTCATAAGTGGCAATATTCGTTCATATAACAATGCACATCGTAAGATAGAAATATCGAGAGCAAGCGCGCTTTCAGCAGCCCTGTTTCACCACGGCAAAGTATGTCAAAGGTAAGAGGAAGGATGACGGATCGATTATGACGTTACTGACGGTCACACTCACTGTTGTAGGCGAAATGTCAAAACTGACGCGCGCGTGCGTATGTTGTAATAACATTCATTTATTTCTTTAGATACTTATGGCCAGCTAAGTATATAGACAAATAAGCTAAGCATAGTTGAGGCTAATTAAGCTTATCCTAGTATAATTAGGCTAACTCTAATTAAGACAAGCCTAACTGGCTATGCTAAACGTAATCAAGTTCAGGCTAAGCCAAGCCTAATTAAGTAACTACTAGAGAAGTCAACTCTTATTGAGCTGGTGCTAATTAAGCGAATCATAATTTAAACTATGACTAATTAAGCCAAGTATGATTAGATTGACAGATCTAGTTATCGCGAACATGTAAAAATAGATAGGGCATCGCGTATATCACACCGTGTAGCCGGCGCCCAACCCGTTCATATCGAATTCGTTTGAGCCAATCGAGTATTCGTGCCGAACCAACATATTCAATCAATCATTTTTCCCCCGAACAATCTATGAATGGAACGCACTGCCCGAAAATGTGCTGCACAGAGCCCAACCATATCATCGTTCGTGCACACTCTCGCTAATCTATGACCTGAGGAGTTTCCCATACCGTCTGTCGCTTGTGTGCGACAGTGAAAGCGATGATCGGCCCCTCTTCGTTGTTGAGCTGTGTACACATGCGCTCTGTATACATTCTTTTTATTATATTTGCTGTACATATTTTCTCATGTGATCTCCGTATTTCGATTGGCTGATTTGAGGGGTTTCACGTCCCAAAACCAGCTATGATTATGAGAGACGCAGGGCACCGGAAATTCTGAACACCTGGGGTTCTTCAAACGTGCACAGACATGGCACAGTGCACGCGGGAATCGATACCGGCCGCGGCGGCTGCGCCATGGCGGGACCAATCAATGCTTTCATTTAGCTAAGAGTTGCCTCAAACCACTCAAAACGTTGAGTTGCCGTGTACATTTCAAATGCGCGCCGCCGGCCGCCAGTCCACACTAACGCCGTGACGGTGCTGCCATCTGTAGGTCGATCTCGAGGCCAATAGGTGAAAAGGGGCACCTTTAACAAAGACAAAAAAAAAAGAACCGAAAATGGGGCGGGGGAAACAAATGACACGACCCCGTTGCACAGTTAAACTATCCGCTTTCTAACACTAAACGAACGGTACTTCAGTTGTCACAGGATGGCTGTAGGCAACCATTGGCCGTTTCCCGACGATAAGTCGACGATACGGCATAGAAAACGAAGAATAGTTCGCGCCCACGTTTGAATGATTTAATCCTCCTCATTTATAAACAAGTCTCGATCCCAGCGCGTTGTACAGGCGCGTTTCCGATTTCAAGAAAACGCGCCGATTTTTCCGAGAACAACATTCCCTATATAGGACGATATTAACGCTATCTCTAAATGGTGTGGCGTATTTAATGCAGCTTAACGTGCCCATATGTGAAACTACGCCCATAACTCGTAGCAATGTTCCTTCACCGAACTATTACCTGAATGATACTCCCCTAGAAGCCGTAACACTCTATAAGTACCTTGGCGTGCTCCTCACCTCGACAATTTCTTGGCCATTACACATCGATAAGATAATCAGCAATACTAACCGTATGTTAGGTTATATTCGAGAATACCTGTCTTCGGCTCGTACGTCATTAAATTTAGCGTTATATACAAAACACTTATTAGAAGTAAAACAGAGTACGGCTCATCTAGCTGAGATCCGCACTCCGCAACCCTTCCTCAATCACTTGAACTAATTCAAAATAATGCCACACGTTTCATTTACAGCAATTTTAGTCGAACAGCAAGCGCAACTTCCATGAAAATACTTCCTCCACTCTCATCCCGACGTAAGTGTTCTCGCCTTGCTTTGTTCCACAACTTATACTGCCACCATTCCTACCTGCTCGATTACCTCATATCATTCCCTACTAACATCTCGCATTCATCATCACAATAAGGTTGGAATAAAGCAATGCCATACCAGAAGCTGTCACGATTCATTTGTTCCCACGACCTATCAGGAATGGAACCACCTTCTCGGTACATGCAGCTGTCGCTATCAAAGACAACTCAGTTTCTCGCTGACATATCAGACATCATCACTCCCGGACTTTGTTAATTAACCAATCTGTTTTTGTGTGAACTAGCCACGTTTGCTTTCTTTTGCTTTTTCGCTTTTTTGTTTGTTACCCACTCCCCTCCGCAATACTTCGTTCAGTCAGTGAAAGTCCAGACGCAGGACGAGCCGTGCATTTCGCGTACACATGACGCGGTGTTCTGTCAACGTCTAGCCCGAGCTTCCATATCGGTCGCACCTAATCGGACTAGGCCGGCCGCGGGACAACGTCGGAGTGCGCACTGTGCCGTCCCGCTCCCTTGGAAGCAGCAGGTCTCCGACGAGGCCACGGGAGGTCGGCCGGCCCTGACAGCAGCGCGCGGCACGCCGCTGTGTACAACGAAGGAATGCGGCAGGTAGTACACGCAACGCGTTGTGCCGCCGCTTTGTCTCCGAGACACCGCGGCACGACAGGCCATTCCAGCAACGGCCACCAATGGCGTCCGTTATTTCTCGCCCGCGGGCTGCAACCGGACACAGTCGAGAAAAACGAGCCAAACTTCATTCACAAAGAAAGCGGCACGCCCACATGAACACTGCACACGTTTTCGACGTGAAATTCCCGAAAAGAATGACATTCGAGGGAGATGCCCTCCCAATACTGCACCGAATATAGTTCTAATTTCCGAACAGCAAAATATGCACTGTTCGTTTGGTCCGTTTAATGATTATAAATAGCAGCGTCTGGTACGCTGATCCCGACTGGACGTCGAGTCCATTGATGAGTTACAAGGGCTATTTCAATTCTATGGAGGACCACGGCAGCAAAACGACAAGGTCGAGCCATGCATCGCGTCGAATTCATGCACTCGCCTTAAGAGAAATGTTCGTACTATAGACACAGCGTTTCAGTTGCGTGGCATTTGTTAAGCATCGTCAGAAGGAATGACCATGACAGCGTTCAACATGCCCTAAATGTGCCTGACTCGCCATCAGCTGCGAAGTCATCAAACGGCGTGGTTAGAGAGCTCGTTCCGTCCGACATTACAATACTCCCGAAAAGGACAAAATTTCTGCTGTGACGAGTCAGCTACGGCCAAAAGAGCTCAATAACCGGCCACTGCAACGCGACGACGAAACTGCAACGCGTAAAGAAGGAAAGAAAGTCGACAAAGGGCACAGAAGGACCAGCGTGAGCGATCGGTTCCGACTCCGCCCCCTTCTTCCGTCAGCTGCCGTTTTGCAGTCGCAGCCGAAACTACCAAGGTCGCTCCAAAGAGGTCGTGGGGCTAAAAACGGTGGGGGCGTGCCCCAATCTCAAGCAAGCACACGCAAGGGTTTGGCAACGCAAGGTTTATTGCGGTCGTGAAATACTGCTTACGCGGTCGAGTTGCAAAACAGAAGACCTTGACGTCCTGCACGTGGCCTCGCGGTTTACGGCCTTCGACAGCGTACACAAAAGGGGCTCCTATAAAACGAGACGAAACGCATGGTTACACACCAATCGGTCGGTCGCAGTCACACAGAACAGCTTCACAGTTAAAGCATCTAAAACGGAAGCCAGTGTCAAAGTCTGTGCTCAAGGGAGTACACGGCAGGGCTTAATCTCACTCGAACCGCTATACTGAAGTCCGTGGCACAGAATCTGGACAAGTCAATGCTGATGTAGAGATTTAAAAAAAAAGAAGCTGTGGTGCGGGAAACGTTACAAATAGAAAAGAAAAAGTGGTTGATCCCTCTGTTGATCGGCATAAACACGAAAGTGAAACCTTTTTTTCGCGCATAATAAGCGGTAATCTTGCGAATCGAGGGGCGAGAGAAGCGTTGGGTACGCTGGACGTGTGAACACCTTGCATGTACACATGGCACCTCGACACTGTTAAGGAATCCTCGATAGTTCTCGCATTTCTCCAGAGAGAATGCATTGAAAGTGCCAGCGACCTGCGCAAACTTGCCAGAAACCAGGAGCGAAACCGAAGTCAGCGGATCGTTTGGTGAACGCGCACTTCGCTGTGCGATTGTCGACGGTCGTCTTTACATTCCTGGAGTGTGGCGGTACCACCGCTGAGAACCAAGAGTGCAGTGAAACAGGGGGGTGATGTTTTAATTTAAGAGCAATTTCGCTCGCTAAATACGTTAGCTTTAAGCAAAAATCATTTAGATGCAAGTTGTAAAGCGGTCTAGCACACATATAAGGCCCGTCTTTTCCTCAGCATTGCGAATCTGTCGGTGGCGTGGTCGGCAGCGCTTCTAGCTCGTACCGCCACACCAGGGGCGTAGCCAGAGGGGGGGCTTGTGGGGCTTCAGCCCCCCCCCCCCGCCCCGAAATTTTTCGTGCTCTCATACACCACCGACCAGGGGCGTCACCCGGGTATTGGGCTTCAGCCTCCTCGCCACCCCCACTCCGCTACCCGTGAATTTTTTTTTCTTTTTTTCCTTATATTATACACCCCCGTGCCAAAATATCCACCTTCACCGAAAACCACCCAGGATGTCGTCTAATATGTCTTTTTTTTTTTTTTTTCGAGCACGACAATGCCATGGACAGTTGAAAGGTTCTGGAAGGTGGCTTTTCAGCAATTTTTTTTTCAACTATGGAGTCTGTGAAACAGGGTATCACTCTTTTTCTTTTTTGAACAATAAAAAGAAAATTGACTCTGGTCAGATTATTCCTATTTTTACCTTACTTTCACGCCGCCAGCGTCTGCCACTGTGTTCTTCCTAACCATAGAAGGTCTACAAGGCGACGCACGGTTATGTACATTAATTTTTTAAGGACTTACGTCCCCGGGTCTAGCAGTTACTCTCCATGCAGTTACTTCTACAAGGCAACTTTTAGTCCCCACAGATCACATCGCCAGAAGAATAGTAGGTCCGCTCACCCACTCCATGCGAATGATCTTTTTATCCCCAGTTCAGATGAGCTGTTAATCCCCAAGGATCATTTTTCACATTTATTTAGCGCAAAGCGCCAATACTTTTTTTCGCGTGTTGTTTTCCGTGGTTAAAAAAATATCGCGCGCAAAAGAACACGAGAAAACAATATTTAGCATTCCGTGCCTCACTGTTTTCGCTGTCAGTGCGACAACTAAATACAAAAGTGAGACAATGAAATGTTTTTATTTTTCTATATACATATAAAATCTCTTCTTTCTTTCAGCAGATTCACTGTCGAATGCCTAATAAAGGTCAAATGTCGCGTCGAGACCAGCTCCCGACTTCATGGGTGCGGCGAAACCTAAAAGCACGCAGCACCCCAAGCTAATCCACGCATACGTGCATAGAAGGCGCCACGACTTCGCTCCTACAAAGTTGAACTAACTGCGAAGCACGGCACTACCACCAGCACGCCCCCGCAAAACACAAACTGGGAAGAGTGACCAAACAGTGAGGAGGGACAGCGAGGAGGATACTTAGTTCCCTTTGGTTCCCTTGAAAACGGTTTGCGCACGGAACAAATTTCCGCACACGGCCTGCACCTCCCCGTCGTTGCTGGGTGTGCTGGGTTGCTGCTCTCGCAGGCTAACTTGTTAGCAAACGGCACTTATCCCTTTGTCGTTGCTCCTTCACCAGTCTAGCCGTTCATCGCGCGCGCTTATTGGGCTCCGTTACTCTACCTCTGGGTAACTTCGCCTTGGAGTGAAACAAAAGTGAAAAATCGAACGTTTTGTTAGTGCGTTTCGGGGCATACCCTGCTCACTAATTATGGGGGGATTATAACGGGACAAAAGCACGCAGTCAAATGCACCGACGCGAAGCGATTTGGCGCTTCATTTGTGCGGTCATGTCGCAGAAATGAATACCGTCATTTTTTTCACCTGCGCCAAAGCGTCCAAGCCATAACACCAAAGCCAACAAAGATTCATATTTTTGTACTATAACCCCTATAAACCCCAATTAACCATAATACTCGTGGCGAGTAAACAAAAGTATTTCTATATACTAGGTTTCGTCGACACTTCTTTGCTAGATACTCTCACGCAATCAAAACTGTGAAAGTTTTGATTGCGTGAGAGTATCACCAAACTGAGTATTCAAACTGAATTTATGAGTTAAAGTATATCACATGGGCTCTCTTATGAGCACCAGCGCACAATAGAGTACGCTTGGCCACGGCAAATACACATAAGACTCACTCGAGTTGCAGCGTATTGCCGCTTTTTGTTATGGGGATTAAGAAAAATCAACCATGGCCCTACTCCACTGTGCCATTCCCACTTGTACTAATAGTCATCGTCAGCCTCTCTACGCGCACTGAAGAGCAAAGGCCTCTCCCATAGATCTCCAATTATCCCTGTCCTGTGCTAACTGAACCCAGTTTATCCCCGCAAACTTCTTGATCTCCTCTGCCCTCCTTTCTGCCGCCTCCTGCCACGCTTGCCTTCGGATCCACTCGTTACCCTTCATGACCAACGGTTGCCTTGTCTTCGCATTACATGGCCCGCCCACGCCCATTTCTTTTTCTTAATTTCTATTAATATGTCCCTAACAAGCGTTTCTTCCCTAACCCACTACGCTCTCTTCTTGTGCCTTAAGGTTACACCTGCCATTTTCCGTTCCATAGCTCGCTGCGTAGTTCACAATTTAAGCTGAACCCTCTTAGCTACAAGTTCCTGCCCCCAAGGTGTGTGCTGGTAAGATGCAGCTGTTATACACTTTCCTCTTCAGAGACAGTGGTAAGCTACCATTCATTATCTGACAATGCTTGTCGAAAGCACTCCACCCACCCCATTCTATTGCTCCAAATTACCTCAGCCTCATGATTCGGACCAGGAGTCACCTGGCCTAAGCAAACGTTCACTTACTACTTCCAATGGCTCGCCAGCTATCTCAAATCGCTGTGCTCGCCCAAGGCTATTGAACATTACCTTAGTTTTCTGCATATTAATTCTCAGGCCCGCTGTTCTACTTTGCCTGTTTATGTCAGTAATCATACTTTGTAATAATTATATTACAAAGAATTTAATATTTCAAAGCATGTAATAGTGCATACTTTGCATGAGCATGTACTAATAGGATGGATCTGCAGGCTAGTTGGTCAAGCATCGTGGAAAAAGCGCGAACACACGGACGATGAAAAAGGGAACATACACCACACCACGGAGCGCTGCGTGGTGTGGTGTACGTACGTTCCTTTATTCATCGTCCGTGTTCGTGCTGTTTTTTCCACGATGTACTAATAGTATGGCACAGCAGTACCTCTGTCACACGAGGCAACTTAAATGCACTTTGAGCGATTGCACTTACGCTCACAGAATGCACTTACGCTCGCGCGCCGCTACACGAGAAAGAGAAGTGTGCTTTGGAAATGTGCATTCCCCTAGCGGACGTGGCCGCAAACTGACCGAGGGTGAGAATAGCGAGGTTTTTTTGTTGAAATATGATTTGCTTTATTACACAGCAACATTTATAATAACGAAAACAACGTTTTGAAAAAGAAAATACTACGGACGCCGTGTTATGCATTATAGTATTTGTTTGCAAGCCACTGCTACCGAGGACTCCGTCGCCGCGAAGGGAGTTCGGCGAACGCACACGCCTGTAAGTGCGCTTTGCAGCGAGTGTCACTAAACGTTCCCGTGTGACAGCGTGCGAATGACACTAGCGGCGAAGTGCACTCTCAAAGTGCGCTTAAGTTGTCCCGTGTGACAGGGGCACCAGTCTGCTGCTTTGCCTGTGTCCTGTGTCGCTCAGAGCAGTGCACTGACAGTCATAGGTAATTCAGCCAGCGCTCCGATGCATTCAACCGGGTGTTTATTTTTTTTTTCGTGAAAGTGTGTGTGTGTGTGTGTGCGTGCGCAAATGAGTCGGAGCTTCTTCGAGACACCCCCCCCCCCCCCTTTTACCAAGTCGGAAATTCCCCTCCCCCCCCCCCGAACAAAATTCACTGCGCCACACCCCCGCAGGTTGTAGGTTCGAATCCCAGCGGGTGGTGCTTTTTGAATATGAAATGCGTGTTTTGTTTGTCAGACATCTACTTCCGTTACGGAAGTACGTCACAAATTTCTTGGTGGAGCCCGGCATAAAACACTTTCTTGTTAATAAAAATACATTTAAAACGGACACCTTGCTGAAGAACGAATAAGGTGAATACAGTTCATCTTTCCGAGAACTCTTCATAGCATATGCGGCTTCCAAAAATCCCGGCGCAGACGTCATGTCGGCACAAGTGTTTGTCGACGTTTCCGATGCAGCCTAGCGATTGAAATCCAAGGTTTGACGAAATCTCGTCTGGTCGGGTTGTAAAATCATTGAAAATATGGGATCGCCGACCAAAGGTTGTTGTTAAACGGATGACGTTGTTAAACGGATGGCGCTAACAACAACCTTTGGTCGGCGATCCCATATTTGCGGCATTGCCGCAAAGCGGTGAGTGCAGCGGCGCAGATTGCTGGTGCGCGACGTCGTGTATAGGCGCTTTTGGGTGACGACGGACGGACTCGGATATTGGAGCGAGCCCCAGGTATGCGTACCGAACAGCGTCTTGTGCACTCGCTCGCAATTTCTGCGAAACCGAAACTATGCGCCCAACATGGCTCATCTCGCAGGGCCGGCCACTGAGACCCCGAGCGTTCTGCCAGTGAGCACGTTGTAGTGGGTTCGATTCCCGACCGTTCACATTCCAATGCAACCGGAATGCGAAACCCCTAGCGCGTTTCAACGGAGGCTTTAGATAACCTTCACAGTACTGTTCAGTGCCGGATGCACAGCGTTCAAAACAACGAGAGAATTAAGCCAGCCGGGCAGGCAAGACAATGCAAAATGGTGGCGCCTTTGCGTTGCGCGCTGAAAACAAACGGCGTGTCGTTTTGCAAAACACGCGTTTGCGAAACCACTTGATGCGAGACCGCCGCCGAGAGTTGCAGCCTGCGGTGCGCGGCAAAAGGGCCGTTGTGTGCGAGCGTGATTTGCGCTGAACCACGAATGCTCGGACGACGGCTTGCAGCCACAGTACGGCGCCAGTGAATGCGCCGCGAGCGAGCGTTCCTGCGCAACGGTGCCGCAAGATTGAGAACACGTGTGAACGTTGGCAGCAAACTATGCGATTAAGCAGCAACTATGGACAACCAGAACCTCACCGTTAAAAAATAGAGAAGATGCGCGTACACCGAAGTTCGGGGCGCCGAAGAGCTAAGAGCAGCGCGGGTGCTGTCCTGAATTCAAAAACGTCGTCTTTCCGTCGCCCTGACAAGGCGCCGTTCGACCTCGAGTCGTTCCGAGTTGCCCGACCCGATACGACAGACCCACGGGCTTCAGGAAGCGAATCCTGCTGAACCGAAGCTATCTCGTTGCGTAAGACGCCTGCGGTACACGTAGCGAAGATATCCGACAGACACAATGCGCGCGCGTTCTGCGCAACAGGATACGGTACGCGGTAAAAAAAAAAAAAATGGCGCCGAGTCAATGACGCCGTCCGCGCCAAGGGAGGCCCGGCGCAAAGCGGCAGACAACTGGGAACCAAAACAGTGGTTGTTGCAGAGGCCGCGAGTTCTCTTTCCGGCGAAGAAGAGCAGACGCCGCGGGGGTGTGCGCACACAGTGACGCATCGTCGACTCCCACGTCTGCCCACACACAGGCATGCACACAGCGCCAATGGGAACGGCAACGTTCGCTCTTCATGTCGCCATTACTCCCAACAGTGTACATCACAACGATATGTGCTGCTGCACGTATGTTGTTGTTATTATTATTATTATTATTATTATTATTAAGAATTAACGGCGGTGCGCAAGTTTAGATGGTTTCCTCGCCTGCCGAGTATAACTTGCTAAACGCTTATACAGCTAGAAGCACAAACGCGCCTCACCAAGATGGTAGCGGGATCGAGTTCCGGCGGCTGCATTTCGACGGAGGCGAAATGTTGAGGTCCGTGTTCGATGTCAGTTGAGGCCAAAAAACTCCACGGGTGGGCGAAATTTCCGAAGCGCTCCACTATAGGGCGCCCCTTTCTATCGTGGTTTTTCGGACGTCCATAAATTATGAGAAGTTTAAACGCAGCTCGGGTGAGCGCTGGGCCGGGAGTGGGGCCGTTCTCCGATACGCACAAATCGTGCGACACACACACGCACAGGACGGAGGCTCGTTGCAGCCGCTTAATGTGACACAACGAGCAAGCGACGAGGCACGCGGAAGGGTGCACAGTGTTGACCTGCACGCCGAAGCAGCGACGGAAGAACGAACGTGCGCGTGAGTCATGGCCAGCCTCGCGGTTTTTTTCTGTCGCCTCGCGAGGTCTCGCTCAGCGGTAAAACAATCCACCAGACAAGGTGTAGGAGGCGTGCATGAGCGCTCGCTTCCTGAGCCCGCTCCAGCGGGGACCGCTCAAGATACACACGCCGCGTATGCATGCACCAAGTGCGTCCTCGACATTTTCTCTCCGGCCGGCGATTTTTTTCTTTCTAAATCGTTTCAACGAAATTTCGCCCCTTCACGTGGGAGCTATTCGCGCCTCCCTGTACGTGGCACACCCGCATACACACAGGCTCGGTGGATGTTTAGACCAGTTTCCTGGTCTAAACAAACACCGAGCTCTCCCCTGTGTGCGCGAGGGCTGTCTGCGTATGTCCGTCCTTGTATACCGTGCACATATATGTACACACCAGCCAATGGCACAAACCACCCCGCCGAGAGCAACCGATAAATACTGGGAGTCAGAAACACAGGCACGCTTATGGGCAGAAAGACTTGAACGTAACGGAACTCTTAGTGAAATGCAGTTATGGCACTTATTCGTCTTACTCGGTAACACCACCTGCAATGCGTTTACTTCTTACGGGACAGCAAGCCTGCTTGAATCTCGTCGAGAGCCGCTGCAGGACGTCTACGGTCCTGCCACGAAACAGGCTCGTGGTAGCGCACCTTTGCTCACGTTTACGTGTTTGTGTAGGCACCCTATATTTGTTCCCTCACCCAGGTGTTGGCCAAGTGAATCGGCACTGCTGTCGACTGGTACAGTGCAATGAACACGAGAGCTTTACATCGCATTGACACGCGCATAAAACTGACTATACGTAACGGGTTCTCCCTGGCCCGGACGAAGAACACGTCGGCCTGGACCCGCTGAGCAGCGCACGCAAACAGAACGAAAGAAAGAATGCCACGCGCGGGCCGGCAAAATCCCGACGGAGCCGCCATTTGCGAGACGCGCGACCTGCGCGATCGTCGCTCGCAGTGGACGAGCGAAGAAATGGACCTGCCAAACGATCCCGCCTGCGTGCACAGGGAAGGTGCAGCACGAACATCACAGGCGAAATAATGAAGAGCAAAAGCAAAGGCTGCGTTGCGTGAGGCAGCGCGGAGCAACAGGGAAGCATGTAGAAGGGGGACCCGGCAGCAATAAACTTTTCTCGAGAATGACTCGCTCCCCATCCCATTTCTTCACTGCGGCGGTGCCCGAAGAATTCCTCATGCAGAGACGGTGGGCCCATCACAGGGTAAAGCGAAGAACGGGTGGAGGCCGTCGCCCAGATGACGCAAGGAGGCGACGATCACAAAGGCTCGAGGGGGGGGGGCAAGCCAAACAGCGAAAGAACAGCCACTAAAGTACAAGGCGAATAAAAATAGAGAGAGTAATGGCGGGAAGGCGGAGCACATACGTGCCATGAAAGATGGGGGTGGGAAGGGGGAGCGCAAAGGAAACAGGGTCGCCACCGTAGTTAGCCTACTTCGGGGCGTCATTGTTGGACGAAGGGGGAGAAGAAAAAAAAAGCGCTGGAGGCAGCGAAGCATACACGACTCTCTCAAAAAGAGAGCCGGCCGACGACGGTGGCCGCGCGTTCACGTCCGTCACGTCGACAGCAGAATATCCGAGAGCTGGCGAGGGCCGGCCACGGGACCCGTTCTGCGCGGGGAGCAGAGGAAACGTCATCGTCACACTCCGCCCATCGAGGATCGTTTGCCGCAAGCGCTGACACACGAAGAAGGAATGTTGGCCTCGAGGACACAATCCTGCGAGAACGGTCCGCGTGCCAGGCGCCAACAGTAGCGGGAGGTGGTGCTGGTGGGGATATCCTTGCCCGCCACGCCTCCCACTGAAACGCGGAAAGAACAAAGAGTGCGCGCATCTCTTCTCAGATCAGCTGCTGCGGCGCCACCTAATGGAACCTGGCCGCACGCACGGGGCTGGGTGTCGTAATGAATCGGCGCCTCGGCAGAGGGCGCGCTCTACATTTTCGGTGGCGCTAACACGGAGCCACGCCCCATAAACGCCCGCGTTCGACGTCGGGGCTCACGAATGCAGTAACATTTGTGTTAACGTATATATTTCTTTTTCTGGGGGCCCAGAATGTAAATTTAGCATACCTACGCCCCGCGCGTGACTTTTCAGACTGCCCACTTGGACGAGACGACGAACCTCACAGTGACGGCAGGTCCGGTGGTTTTGAACCTAGACGACAGCATTCGACTTCGAGGCCGAGCAGCAGGTTTTCAAGTAATCCTCGAGTGACACTTGTTGCTTCGCGTAACCACTTCGTCGCGGGTCATCTCGCGCAAGCAGGCGCGAAGCGCGTGATACCTTACGTGAAGACGGGCCGCCGACTATTGCCCCACGAATCGCCTGCCGCAACTGTTTTTTTTTTTTTTTCCGAACCCGTCTGGCATTACCGGAGTTACGCTGTCAGGTTCGAGGGGAGTTCCACAGTGTGAGCGCGTTAACTCGCCTTTCGTCCCGACGAGCATGCCGAAAAAGTGGCTTTGAACATTTTCTGTTCTCTTCATCTGCGAACGCACTCGTGCTTCCGCAATGACAACACTCGTGCCGCCAGTCAGATGGATGGATGCCATGAGCGTCCCCTTTGTAACGGGGCGGTGACATGTGCGCCGCCAGGCTCGTAAGAAAACTTGAGAACTTTTCTTTCTTTCTTTCCTTCTCTCTTTAGATTGTTCTCGTGCCTTTTAAATCTACTTCAATTAAATCGATCATACTATGGCCAAAAAACGTAAATTCATAGCCCACTTCTCTGCTCTTTATGGCAGAAAGTCCTTATTTTTCTCTATAATTATTTTTGTCCGTTATCTCTGGTTTTCTGCCACCAGTATTCTAACCGTCTCTTACTTATTTCAATCGCGGGTGTTCAGTTTTCCATATTGCTCTCCCTAAAACCCAAGGCTTCATGTAGGCTGGTGCCCAAACGTACACCTGGGTGGATATTTCCGCATTCAATCAGAACATGCTCCGTCGTTTCCCTATCTCCCTCACAGCATGCGCATTTTTCTTCTTCTATACTGAATTTCGCTTTATAAATACGCGTTCTAAGGCAGCCCGATCTCGCTTCAAACAGTAAAGCGCTTCCTCTTGAATTATCCCTCTATATTTCGTTTTTAACCCTTTCGGGAGTTATTCAGAGCCGTTTTTTTTTTTTTTTCCATCGCTGCCATCCAGTAAATCTTCTCCGCCTCTCTGACATTTCGCTTTACGCTATTAGTTGTTAGTTCGGGAACGTGGCGCCACCCCACGGCGTCCGCGGTAACTGCGAATCAGACAGTTCCCTTTAGTACGGGCCCGCCTATATATTGACGCGATCTGTTGAAAGATCAGCGGACGCTTTGCACATATACTTTGAAACCAAATTTCAAATTTGCGTGGAGCGCAATAATAGTTTGCTGGGATGTTCACACGAGCCTGCACTACTGATCGGCAGCGTTTTCCGACTATGTTGAAAAAGTGTTGGAAGGCCCCGGTCTCTTCAAGCTTGGAAGTTTTGCGCCGCCGTGCACAGTTCGCTGCCCGGAAAGTCAGCTCTTTGCCCTCGCGTCCTGTGCACTGAAAGTTTCGTTCAAGCCTGGATCGGCAGTTGAGGTATAAAGGACTGACGCAAAATCTCGGACAGGGACGAGAAACACGAGACGCGGACAGTCCATGGGACAGGCGTAGTACATGGGACGCAAAATCCCATCAGTCAACACCGGGGCCGCAGGTGCTCCTCACACCAACCGCATTCTTCGTTTGCTTATTGCATTATTTTTTTCTTCTTCGAGTTCGCGCTGCGCGAGAAGGCACATTCAGTACGCAGGCACACTATATGAGCCACGTCACATCATACATTTTGCCGCTATAACCCAGCGTGTTGATTTATTCTGAATCCTGTTATTCACGTTTCGGTTTCGTCTTGCTTTGTTTTACGACGTCAAGACATTATTCTACACATCTGCAATTCGCCGCTAACATTGTGCAATATACTGCGTATTTCATTCCGTTGTTCTGTACCTTTAGGTACGGTAACAGACACACCTCTGCAGTGGCTCTGCAAGTGAGCGTAACGCGGCGACCCCCGCCTATAGGAGCGCGGTGATCGCGTTAGAAGAAGGCGGCAAACGGCGTTTAAAGTCCAAATCTCACCTCTCTCCGCAGCGTGTGATTCTGAGGAGTGGACACGATCATGGGCGCGCAATGTGCGCTTATTGCCGCACAAACATGACCGCGGACTTGCGGAAGCGCGCTTTTTGAGCCAGCGCTATATGGACAGAGGTATATGTAGCCGGAGAAATAAAGACAAGTCAGATACCGCCTCACACGCACCGTCTGCAACAGAACAGCGGTTGGCATACAGTCTGGCATGTTTAAGCAGCTGCTAAAGAGTGGAGTTGATGGAGCACGTGGTCCATAACTTCCCTCCTTCCGTACGTACAAGGGTTACGACATGCGGACACGCTTCCTCCGACACGGAATCGCTACTACATCATAAGACATCATCGCGTACACAAAGACCAACGAACAAGATCGCGCGTTCATCAACAGCTGCCGAAAGGTGCCGTTTGAAGAAGATGATCGGAACGATCGCGAAGACAGCACGTTCAAGCTCCTGACATCCGCCACTCGAACGCGGAAACGAGCAAAAATGCGGGGCTTATTCGACGACCATCCCAAAGCCAGGCGAGACGGAGCGCGGAGTTGCGGAGCCCGCACGTTCAGGACGAGCCACGAAGGGGAGGGGCAGTTCCGAGGCCATCATCATAAGCGAGTGGTCGCATACATACGACTCTTTGACTTGGTCCCGATGCTTCAGGTGTGCGGCAGGGCGAATGACGGTCTGCCATTGCCCATAGCAGGCGCGGCAAAACATAGAAACCGGTAGCCCCATATACTGATTAAATAATTAGTCCAAACTTCTCACGGTTTCCTGCTGACGACGAGGGAGCCATTTGTGGCTCAGTGTTTGACACGTGCTTTCCTGCGTCATGCCACGCAATGATGATTCCAAGTACGCACGGCAAACATCAGTGCGCAACAGACGGATATACTATACCGCCGCCAGAGAAATCACGAAGCCTCTGACCGGAAGGAGTGATTCAGAATAGCCGCGTGCGAAAGGAGCATTACCTCACCCGTATATATGTATATACACAAAACGCGCTGCACGGAACCAGTTGAGAATGCGGTACACGCGTCGGGAGTGCGCTCGCTGCGGGCTGCCTCACGACACAGCGCATCAAAATTGCCGCTGCGTGATTCCGGCTGTGGCGAAGTTGAGAACCGCATGCGCGCTGCTGCTGCCGCCGGGGCGGTCCCGAGGCAGACGTTTCACGAGGAGAGCGACCTCACGGCAGCTATCGTCGCGCGCCCTTCTTCGATGACCCTCTCTTCTTACAGGCGTACACATATGCGAACAAGAATAAACTGATAGGGTTTAATTTACGCAGTGCGGCCAACACGTCTGCCTGTGCTTAGGCTATACCAGGCCCGGCAACGCTCCGTCAGCGATCGATGGCAGCAAGAGGCCACTCCTCATACATACGCGAAACAAACAAAACGAAAAAAAATTGAACTTCGAAGCAAGCGTGCCAGTCGGCGGTATACCGGCTATGCGAGCACTCAACTGCTACACTGGGGGTGTCAAGTGGAAGGCTCAGACAATTGCTATATACTTGGAGCGTTTCGCGAGCACGGACCACTTGTTGGTCAGTTGCGGGCGCTGAAGAAAGAAGCACCCCGCACAGGTCTTTCGCGGGACTTAAGTGACGACAAGAGAGCCTAGGTATGTGTGGGCCTACAAAGGGCGAAATGTCTACAGAAAGACACGCGTCCACGAGTCGTACTCGGTGCTAGGATGACGATCCCATCACTCTTAAAAGGTAGTGCTATACTTACTAACTTTGAGGTAGTAAATGCTTGTCACAACACTGACTACCTAAGTAGTAACTGCACGTAGTAAACGGCAAGGTAGTAGCTTTACTACCATGTCATCTACTACCTGCAGTTACTAGCTGTAGGTATTGGTAGTAACTTTACTACCATGGCAATCTTTTACCGGGCTTATTATGATTCGGTTTATATTTGCTGTTTACGTTGCCATATTAGGTCGACTGTATTGCAAAAGATTAAGATCAAATAAAAATGAGCGCGGTAAGGCATTGTCCGGTCACGCGGATTGGTGCTGACTGATTACATCGTGTTACACCAATTAACGATCGCTAATTACTTCATGTGATTAGCCCTGTTAATATGCTGCACACAGAAATATTTGAGTGACAGCTTAGAAACATGGTCGAAAGAGAACCGACAGCACACACTACCGCACGCAGAAGATCAAAGACGGTAAAGCTGCTACGCGATGTATGTCCTAACGGCAACGTTAACACCGTATATGTCCCTTATACTTAACGACGCTCACGTTGTTCCGGTAAGCAGAAGTCCCTGTTAAAACCCTATGTTAGGGTTGCAGTATTCATAAATAAATAAATAAAAATAATTTGGATAAGTAATCAACGTTCTGGATCGAGATTCTTGTATTTTTCTGTTTCCTTATATGCATGCAACCACGCTGCATGGGACTCTTATTCAAACATAATCAAATCAATTATAGTTTGTCTAAATTCCGCGTACGCCTATCACAATTACAGCATAATATACTACTGCCAGTGGAGTTAGTACATTTACTAACCTGTTACGTACGCATGTAGTGACAGTTACTGCCCCTGACGTTTACTACATCTAGCATATATCTAAGCTAGTAGGGGACAAAGAAATGTAGTAATGGTGCCAAAACGGTAGTAACCGGTCCCGTTATTAGCTTTTCTACTACCTTTTTTTAAAGAGTGCAAGCCTGAACGATCGACAGATGATGACAGAATATCCAGAGACTTCTCAATGTGATTCTTCAATATAATTGGTTATCTGAGAAGCTTCGGACGAAATTGCCATCAGCGAAGTATCATGGGATTCCAATGTGGCTTTCCCAGGTCTGCGTTGAGGGAAAGCCAGACTTCCAAGTTGCATCACGGCAATGCGCCAGCACACGCGTCACCTCTTCTGCGCGCAGCTATTTGACAAACTTCCCGTTTTCCAGGCATGAAACCACGTCGAAATGGCGTCGTTTACGAACCGTACAGAAGAGACCTAGGGCAATGCCGGAAGACACTTCCCGCTATACTATCCCAAAAAATTACACTATCTCCCCGAAGGGGACCACGGGGTGATGCGGAGCATCGCTGGGAGCGTCAACGGTGCATTTAACGGCGGTGTTTACAGGTTTGCAGCGTTTTCGGTGTTACCTTTGCGGTGAACCTTGCGTGCTATTACGTAGTTAACTTGGTTCGTTACCACGCATCGCGTAACCGTTGTCAGAGTGTGGGTTGATGCTGATGCGTGCTTGCGTCAACCCACTCGCTGACGGAACTGTTGCTTCCATCACACAACGCCACCAACTTCTTTCATCGGAGAAGGAGGAGATACTACTGAAGCGAAGCGCGCCGCGCGCTCTCTACCCGCTTTATTTATTGCAGCAGCTGTTGGAGAGAGGGAAGGGAGAGGAGAGTCGCGCATGCGTAGTGTGAGCGCGGACGCCGGTTGACGCGTGACATACCCGCGAGCAAGAGATGCTTCACATCTAAAAGTGCATTCCAGGAGGCTTTCCAAAAATGGAGCAAACGTCGGGAGTGGTGCAATAAATGCGCAGGGGACTACGTTGAACGAAAGTGTTTGATGCCTTGTACAATTAGCAATTAAGGAGCCATAGCAAAAGTTCGGTACCTTTGCACCTCGTATATGAGTGCGGGTGACAGCAAAGGGAGCGAAAATGCTTTGAAAGCACGCGCACGCACGCACACAAGAAGAAGGTTTACGGAGGGGTAGTGTAAGCGATCGCAACCGAGAATTGCGTTGGGCGGTCATAAGATGAGGTCATTTAGAGCAGGGCCGATTGCTGTTGTTATTGTTGTTTCGTGGGGTTTAACGTCCCAAAACCAGTTCTGATTATGAGAGACGCCGTAGTGGAGGGCTCCGGAAATTTCGACCACCTGGGGTTCTTTAACGTGCACTGACATCGAGAGACTTCCGTCCTGCAGTGCATGACGTGAACGAAGGCCGATGTTTATGCAGATGCACCGACTAATGTTGAATTCCAATGGCAGATCGCGAGCGCTCAGCCGGATTGCGAACGGAGCGCGCCGCTCCGAGCAAGATCGCTCTCGTCAAATCTGCCATTGGAGTGCATTCGCTCCCGCGGGAGCACTTAGTACGCGGAAATCTAACGAGAGGGCGCTAGCGCAGAAGGGACCCGGATTCTGACTCCAAACTCTCTAGGAGAAACAGCATGAGCGCCGGCGGGAAGTGCTTTCTTGTCGTCCATGGCGGCCCACGACTGTTAAAACAGCCGGCCAGCCGGCCGTGACGGGAAGAGAGCCGAGCAGAAGCGGGCGCACAAATGACGTCACGCGGACTTCCGGCCAAATCCGCCGATTTAGACGGAGCAAGAATTGTTGCTCCACGGAGCGATCCGGAATCCGCGGCTGCTCCCGATCTACCATTGGAATACAAAATTCATGCTCCCAATCTGCCATTGGAATGCAACTGCTCCGTACAGAGCAGAAAAACTTGACCTGGATCTGCCATTGGAATTCAACATAACTAATTTCTGGGGTTTTACGTCCCAAACACACGATATGATTATGAGAGACGCCGTAATGGAACCTAGTGGCAATAGAATAAAAGATGTGATATCAACACAGGTGACACCAACAGCGCTGACTTGCAGGTGATGTTTTATAACAATCACCACGCATGAGGTAACATGGTTTGCAACATATGAGAACCGACAGATGCTTACATGCATATAAGCACTTGCACAAAAGGGGGAAAGAAGAAAAGAAAAAAAGAACTACTGTAACCACTGGTGGCAGGTAGGCTAGTTGGTGATGCTTAACTTCGCAGGTATAACAGCACAAGAACGTAACACGAAAACCAGGAAAACTCGGGAAAGAGTGCTGTCTCTTGACGCAGAACGGCATGCTGTGTCTTCCTGGTTTTCGTGTTACGCGTTTTTGCTGACCATCGCTGCAAAAAAAAAAAAAAAAAAAAAAAGGAAGGACAGAAAACGCGTCAATGATAGCGTAGGTGAGCCTTTCAATACTGTTGACAGTAAAAACCCGACGAACAACAGAGCCATTTTGAAATTCGCAAGTGCGCTTCTCTGCACCGTGAATTTCCCCAACCAATGGCGGCGCCTGTCCTGATTTCAAATATAAGCGGTGCTATTAGGTGTACACGCTGGGGCTTGTAATTTGCCTCAAGTTTATGCCGCGACGAGCTCAGTTCTACATCCTTCATGTTATCGCCCATGCAATCTACTCTTGTACTCGCTGTTTGCACAACTGACTACGAAGCCGTTAGTATTTGGGCAAACTGCATGGCAAGAGAGCTAGCTTTATACAGCTTTCAAAAATGTCTGTTTATGACGCCATGGCCTCCGTGCTCAGGCGCACCCTTTGGTAACGAGCCGCCTTAATGGCAAATGCGTGTCCAATGACGCAGCTGTATGAAAAATGGAATGGAAGAGCGGAGTGCACAAATTCTGCTGCGCCTTTCTGCGACCTTATCACAACCCCAATTTGGCCCTGTCTAGACAGCTGACAACTAGCGACTCGATTAATGAAGTAATTACCGGGGTTTTACGTACGAAAACCACGATATGAAGGCACGGCCCGTACGTATAGTATAGACGACTCCGGATTAATTTCGACTCACCCGCGTGCGGTTTCCAGCTACACGGGCGTTTCTGCGTGTTCGCCGCAGTCGCAACGCGTTGGCTCTGCCCTGGAATGCAAGCTTAGCAGAGCAACAAAACGCCGCGGTTGGTGACGAGCGGCTTTGATCGAACTCGCGTGGAACGTTGGCTTTCGCGTGAATTGAGCGACCGGTGATTACGTATCTACACGCAAGTGGAAAACAAGTCGTGCATGCAAGTTAAATGACCCGCAGTGCCGGTATACATGTGCACTGCGCAGCAGCGGGAACGGCCACAGGAAACGGTCCACCGTAAACGGCTACCGGAAGTTGCAAAGCAAACATTATGATGAGCGACTGGGCGCTCTGCAGGGACGGAAACTGCGAGTGTTGATGCACCGTAAACTACTTAAACGACCGTTGACAGTCGCACGCCGTGGGTGCTCGGGAGACGCACATTCGCGAAGCGATGACTCTTCCGCAACCATTCAAGTGTTTTTGACAGGTTGGCTGCGGGCCGAGTCACCCTGCCAACACGGTCACGAGGCTATCCCACACCGTGCAATGAATGCGCCCTATATAGTGATCCAAAATGCCGAATCTGTACACAGCGCCTTCCATACCTTGCCAACGGCTTTCGGACAAACCACGTGTATATATATATATATATATATATATATATATATATATATATATATATATATATATATATATATATGAACAATAGCGTAGTCGGTCACGCTATCGGTGAATCAGTCAATAAGCAGCACTGAATGATACTGGCAAAGATACTTTCAATAAATTGTCGCACATTAGACTAAACTACAGCGCGATTATGCCGTATGCCGTAGAGGGGCCGCCACGGTGGTCAAGTAGCCATGCAACTCGGCTGCAGATCCGAAGGTCGCGGGATCGAATCCCGGCCGCGCGGCGGCTGCACTTCGATGGAGGCGAAATGTTCTGGCCCCTGCGATGTCAGTGCACGTTAAAGAACCCCAGGTGGTCGAAATTTCCGGAGACCTCCACTACGGCGTCCCTTATAATAACAGCGTGGTCATGGGACGTAAAACTCCACAAATCAATCGTGGTATGCATGTAGAGAGCGAGGGGAACAAGTTTGACCGTTCGTGGTTTGTTTACCGCCAGTGCACGAGGTGCATGATACACTGAGCGTTTCTGCCTTTCTCCCACGCCGTATAACGCGGCCGCAGCAGGATTTTATTCCGCGACCTCAATCGTGCTTTATTCGCCTCTCAGTCGACGACATCGGCAAACCGCTGCTATCCCTGCAACTATAGACGCGTGCGCATCGGGCGGCGCCGATGGCAGTGTGCGGCAGTAGACTTTATTATTATAAAGTACACACATTCGTCTACAACACGCGAAGTCAACGGACGATGTAAGCGGGTGCCCGACGTACGTGGGCGACAGCTTCGCGAACACACACTCCTCGGCCACGTACTGCAGACAGGCTCGCCTACACTAAACTGCGCAGCGCGTATAGTCACACCCGGCAACACGACGCACACTCACCGCGCCGCCGAGTGCGCGTCCCCAAAGTCAGCAGCGATGTACGGCTGCAGATTTGCGTGAAAAAAACCAGCCCAGTACGACATAAAAAAAAAAAAGTCATCTACAGTATTCGCGGTGCAACCTACGCGCCTGCCCGATAAAGCAGGCAGATGCTGCTTTCTCGCTGACCGGTGCGTAGGTGCACGACCAAGCAGGGTGCAATGCACTGCGTACGTGAGAAGAACCAGAGCTCCCACACACGCGTTAGCAGAGAATACCGAGTGGAGGTGAACCACCCCCCGAGCAGGCTCTGGTTTGCGCGCATCCGTGGCGTCGAGCCAAAAGTCGGGAATTAACCGCAGGGAATGACCGCACGCGGGAAGGCGCTGCATCTGCGCAAGTACACCGAATCAGCGGCACGAACGTCACCGGTGCTTTGGTAGAAACCAGCTGAACGCACGCTTCCGCCACACGCACAGGCTACACACCAATAGGAGGCGAGCTATTGCAACAGCTGCTCGTCGCTCCGCTGGCTCCTGAACACAGCGCAGTTCCATTTCCGGGCACGCGCTCTGTGCTTGAACCACAGAAGCGCGCGGTATTTCGGAAAGTGTATAACGTGACGGGCACAGGTAAGTCGATGTGTATACTCAGCTGCGCTCTTATCACTGGAGAAATTTTCGTCAAACCACGAGAGCCACCATAGATAGCACTGGTTGGTGCACGTCTCCACCAACCCCAGACCAAATGAATGAAGCTACGAATGAGCATATTCTGTTCGGAATCCCTAAACATCCGCGATGCTGCACAATTTCAGGAAGACGGATACGCCGTGCCTCGCAAACAGGCTGCAGCGGCCGAGCCGAGACGTTGCACCGAGGGCTTCCAGCCTTGTTCTTCGAGCGGGTCCACGGCGCCAGCCATCGTTCCGAGCCTGCGCGCGACGGTCCGCCATTAAAGGAGCCAAAGCGAGCGACGAGACGTCAAACTTGGATGTCGGGCAAACGCGCGAACATCCGCTCGGACAAAGTCTGCGGAGGCCAGGTATACGCTCCAGTGAAGAGGTGCGCTTCATGGCGAGGATGCTTATATATAGGCCACACGGACAGATGCTCCCGGACTCGTCCGCCACTGCCGCCATTCGGGCAGGGAGTGTGCCCGCTTTTTGACGAACGGCCGACCACGCCCAACGCATCAATGGACAACGTAGGGACCCACAAGAAATAAAGGGAAGCAACCAGTGCATGAGGGCGGCATCACCTTAGCAACGGCAGTAGTCGATACGCGCCACGATTCTTTCATCGCGTGGCACTGCCGGTTGCATGCACAGCCCCGACGGAGGAGTCGCCAATGTTTCTCGACTGGTGACGCGCACAAGAAAAGGTCTGCGCGTACGCCAGCGACTTCGCGCCTACTCATTAGCAATAAGCACTGCAGCCCAGAGGGCACTCACCACCTGGTGCGCACAGTTTCTCGTACGTACGACTTTGCGTCGCTCCCAGCTTGAACCGTGCACTATCCAAAGGTATACAGCACTTCACTTTGATCTCACATCGCATCTCCAAGGACCAACCAACTCCACCAAATCAAAGTATGGCTCGTATGCTGTTTGTAAGGTGCATAGAACGAAACCGAGTGCGGATGAGGAACTGCTGACGCATACGTCTTCATGACCAAAGACCCAATGATAGCGCATTGTATACTGTTATTCTGGACAATGGGAGCGCGGCTAACGGAAGGCTAACAAAACTAGGCAGAAGACATCGCAACGTAAACGTCACAAATGACGATAAAGCAAACACGCGTCCCACAGAGCCCGCGTGTGTGTGTGCACTTAAGACAGTGAGGATATCGGTATCACACCACGTGAGCGCGATGAACGAAACAGTTATCGGCGGCATCCTCAATCACAGTGACTTGCCATCACGCCTCTGTGTCGTGTATTTGAGACGTATCGACAAGGTACGCTGGCCATTCGGCCCTTGCAGACACAGGATCACGCGTACATATAGGCTCACGAGCTATAGCTAGCCCCGAGAAACAAAAAATAAGCGGACGACATGGAATGTTTCACTGCGACTCAGGTTGTTTTCGCCTTCTCATGCAAGGCTGAACGCGGAAGTCGTAAAATGCGCTATAGGCAACGTTAACAGTCGAGCCGATTTCTTGTCGCCAAATCTCAAACGACAAATTCGGCTGCTCAGTAACGATTGCGTGGATAAGGAACCAGTGACACGCGACTAGCCAAGGCTTTCGGACAATACGCACGAATGGCGCTGGAAACGAAAAAAAGCAGCAGCCACTAGAGTGATGCCAAGGGGGGAGGGAGAGGTTAGACTATATAGTCTCGGTATCGGTAGTAGGCACAGCACCATACCCGGTAGGCCAAGCAATTAAAGTTTGCGTACGATCTTTGCAACCTACGTGGCAATAAAGATATGGCATTATGTGCAGAAATAAAACGCTTTGACGCTAAACATTTCGACAGCATATTTTCCTGTCTGGTTCTGTCGATTAATTGGGGCACAGACGTGACTCCGACCGAACGCGACGTTTCCAAACCGACTAGGTTCCTTCTCCAGGGAGTATCGACGGCACACACGTACAGGTGCAACTTATATGCCTAAAATATACGCTGGCTCTATAACCCCTTCGCAATTTTTGTCGTTATACTCAGCAGCGAAGAATGCTTTCTTATGGGAACGTTCTGGCAATGTTACGAAAAAGAAACAGATGCTGCAAAAAACTCATGCTGCAAGTCGGGGACGAATAGCAGGGCGAAAATTTTCCCAATTCCCTTCAGCGGGTGGTATACACACGTTTTCTGCAGTCGCTATGTAGAAACAAACGCAGCCATCATAAAGTCAGCTCCAGGACGAAACAATATCTTCCGCAGCTGCTTTCTACACTGTTACAGCTGGGCCGTCTTCAAGCGTCCCCGGCGCGTCGAAGGGAACGACAGCAGTTTCGGTCGTTCCGTAAGCAAAGCAGACACAGTGAAAGGATCGGAGTCGTGGTTTGGAAAACAAAGCAACAAAATCTGATCTATATCGATAGGGTAGCACGAAGAATACAAGACAAGAACTTCACCCAAACTAACAAACAACAGCGATGATAGACTTTCACAACAACTAACAAACAGTAAGTAGGGCAGTATAGGAGTCTAATCTACAAAAGTTATGAAGGTTCAGGCAGACAGTTCAGGAGTATATAATAAACACGGGATGGTGATGACCGGCAGCGTTGAAGGGGCCCACGACGGTCTGGTGCGAGAAGTTCTGGCACAGCTTCAATGTCGACGGAGTTGCAGCGCTATGTTTCCCGGGGAGCTTGATGGCAAACTCGAGCAGGTTGAGCTAAGTCAACTCATGCGTTCGAAGTTGAGAGGATATTCCTTATAGTTTTCACTAATGCTCTACAACAGGTTGACAATGGCAGTAAATATGCAGGTCCCGCTTCTCCAAGTGAAAGCGGCGCCGCTAAATATATGTATGTTCATCGCCGCGCTGACAATCAACCTTCCTAAGGTTAGCCTGCACTTGGAATACACCTCGCGGTGTCCTCAGATGAACACATTCTCATAGCCTGATATATGTCAAACAGCACGACACAGCTGTCAGCGCTGGTGCGTTCGCGCCGACAGCGTGCAACGCACTGCAACAGTCGGTGAAGTGCTGTACGAGTGGATTCAGAAATAAAGCGCAACGTTCTGTGTCACGGAGCCGGTGCTACACGAGAGACAACTCGAAGCGACAGCAGCAGCAGGAGGACGGCGCCCTTTGTTTCAGTGACAGAGAGCCTTAACGGAACCGCACAACACACGCGCACGACGACGGCTCGGCAGAGGAGGTCTTTTTTATCTAAGCTTAACATACTCTCATTAAGACAGTTATTTTGTCATAGAGTGTCCATAGTCGCCTATAGGCTCATTATGAAGCACATCTCCATTGCATGTATCCATCACCATCACTTAACTAATACCGATATTACCCGCTTTGCACAGCGCAATAATCTTCTTTTGTCGGCCGTGAGGAAAAACTACGGCAAATTCACAACCCTGTTTACAAGCATAGCTATTTGGAATTCATTGCCTTTCGACTTGAAATCATCACATAACATTCATGTTTTCACCTCGCGCAGCAAGAAATATTTTGTTCAGGGATTGATCAACCCATCTCATTTGTTTAATTAACTGTTGTAAGCTCTCAACTTTTACGTGTTATTTTCGTATTTAACATTTGCTTTTGTATAACTGATACCTATGATGATGAAACTGGTTGTGATTGTAATGCAGCGCTGTTTATTATTCTTCCTCTGTTATTCTTGTTCTGGCACTTGCTTTTGATTATTTCCATGATATTTTTTTTTTCTTTCTGTAGTGAGTTTCACCTTTTTTTATGTATTGATCTGTTGCTATTGTTAGTCCAACTTGTTCTTCATTGCTCATGCGTATGTATGCTTTTGCTGCATTTTTTGTAACTACCCCATTCATGTAGCCAGAGGAGGTCTCCCTGTCAGTTTCTCTGAAACTTTGCGACCTCCTCCTGTAATATGCTAACCATGTATTTCACTGGAGCATTTAATAAACTTTAGTCTCGCCTATCGTTCAGTGTACTGTACGGCCCCATCTGCTTTGGACGTTAACAGGCTGCGAGGTATTGTGGAAGAAGGTTATGAAAACATTTCAAGATTTTTATCGGAACCTTAGTAAATTACGTACTCGGCGTTTGCGGCAAAACATTACAGTACCAGAGCGGGTGATCTCTACACGCATAAATTACTACATCAGAAAATGACAAACTAACTTTACCACTTTCCAACTGAGAGCACTGCTCGACACACTCCGTAAACAACTCAAGCAGCCTGAACGTGAGTTGAAAAACGCAAAGTGCGCATTAAGCTTTTAACGTGAAGTGCGTATTACTCGGAGCAATCTTCCTGAGCCCCCTCTTAAACATGTCATGGTTACAAACGTACCAAGCAACGTAATCGCACGAGCAATGTGATGTTTTTGTGCGTTAACATTTGCATCATTAGCGCCTTTGTTATGTCACTTCGCATCTTATTGCGCACAATAATAACTTCTGGGTTTTACGTACCAACCACGATATGGTATGAGAGATGCCGTAGCGGTGGGCTCGGATATTTCGTCCAGCTGGTGTTCTTGAACGTGCTCTCACCGTCGCACAGCAGACGGGCATCAACATTTCGCCTTCATGGAAATGCAACCGCCGCGACCGAAATTCGATCTTGTGACCTTCGGATCACCAGCCGAGTGTCATGGGCACTACAGCACCGTGGCGGGCCACATATTATGCTCGATCTCGGCAAAAGTTCTTGCTATCCTAGTCTTAATGTAGCATGGACTACTGTCACTTTAACGGGTTTCTGGACACTCTTAAGATACCTGCGACACCTTGTAGCCTGGGGATTAAAACCATTAGGGGGAAAAAAAAAAAAAGGAAAGAGGGAACGCTTGCCGCAAGGAAATTCCGTAGCTGATGACCGTTCATTAACAAAACATCTCTCTTTCACACACACGCACCGTGACTCGTACATACGGCCGATACGCGGCAAGGTCTCATCGACCACATAAGTCGGTCGCGAGTGGGTCGAGTTGTGAGAGGGTGCACCCGCCCCGATCACTTTACAACAGAGGCAGGGCGCATGCGCAATGCTTCCGCAAACACACCAATGTGCAGGGGTATCAGACAGCTGGGCGAATCGGTTGGGTACGACGGGCAGAAGATGCCGTGACAAGCAAAACACGCGCATGCAGGCACCACCGCCGCTGGTTCTCTAGCTGGATACAGGTGCTGCCCAAACAACGAGGCACATTTAAAAGGGGCACAAAATGTGACACAGTGAGTCAGTTTACAGTGATAAGGCTTTTAAATGCGAAGCATTTCTTAGCGGTGGCATGTCCCGCGGCGTCCGCACTCACACTGCGCATGCGCAACTCTCCTCCTTCCCTCTCTCCAACAGCTGCGCGTTACTCTCTCCACTTCTCTCCTTACCACCTGCTTGCGCTTCTCCTGTGTCCTCGCTTCTGCCCTCGCGACGCATGCGCTACTGTCCTCCTCCTAGTCCCCTCTCCTCCAAGTGTGAATATAAAGCGGGTAGAGCGCTGCGCGCGTTCAGTTCAGCGCTTGCATCGGTTCGCTCTGCTTGACTCCGTTGATGCTTCCGATGAAGTGTGATAGTCCGATGACGTTCCGTCAACGCGAGGGACCTCCAACTGCGCCCCACTGCTGACTAACGTAGGAACGGCGAGCATTGTGCCGTTGCCGTCCACGGCGTTAACGTCATTACAATGTACCTTGCACCCAACCTCTCGCGCACAGCCGTGGAGACGTACATCGACGAGGCCATGGGTGACTACCAAAAGCAATACGCAGACACACATCCTTTCATGCTCATTGGCGACTTTAATGTCAACGTCATGACGAGCGATTGGATAGTTGAGTACATGTCATCACACCACTCGCTGCAACACGTATCACACGACGACCGAAAACAACAGCCAACTACCATTCACGGCACATGCATTGATCGCGTCTTGACCAATTTCAAGATCCGCCCACTGCACCAAGATCCCCTTCACGGTTCACTCCAGCGACCACAAAGCCATCATCATCAAGTACTAGACGCTGCTCAATAAAGAGCTTCGTTAACCACCTTCGTCTACGACACAACGGAACCCCCCCCGACGCTTCGCATCACCTCACTGTTCCCTTCGGGAAGATGCGTTTTTTTTTCCTGTCAGAATTATATACCCGTTTCCTGCGTCATTGTGCGTTCAATATTAAAAAAGAGAAAAGGAGGGTTTCGTTTTTTTACTTTCGCGCCGAAAGCTCTGCAGACGTCGGCGATTTCAAGCCTTCGTCAGCATTTTTCCCGCATTGGCATCTATGGAATTTCATCAAACTTGACACGTGAACTGTCTGCTACAAACGGACACGGTGCAGTTCAATTTCACCGGCGCATAATTATGTGGGCCTCATATACCTCCAAAACTAACAGCACGCTGGTGCGAGGACATCAAGGCCACCTGTGTTTTACTTCTCGCTATAGCTAAGCGGCTTTCGTGGCGGTGGTGTTGCAGGAGTGTGATTTAATGATACGAGAGAAATCGTTTTTTCTCTTTTGGGTTTTACGCGTCACAACTACGATACGTGTATGCCGCAATTCTGGACAGCCGAGGTGACGCGCAATGCTCACGCGAGCGCTTTCACATTTCGTCCCCCATCAAAATGTGACAGCTGTCGTGGCTGGGAATCGAACCCTCGTCAGCGCCCTTTGGCGCCCTTCCATTGGCGCTGTTTTCCCCGATAACGAACGGGACAGAGAGCTAGGCCGTTGCCCTCGTATGGGTCGTTCGATTATATTTCGCTAGACGTTATATGCATACAAAACGTCGTTCGTTTTAACTAAGGTGTAAAACCCTACTTTACACGATTATTCTTACATCCTGAACGTGTCTCAGGAGAACCGGGTTAAACCCGATTTCTCCCCGAATTCCAATACCCAATGTCAAGCTGCTTCCTTCCCTTCTTTTTTTAAATGCAGCACGGAGTTTGAGGCCTATATACACGCCATATCTATATATATATATATATATATATATATATATGTGTGTGTGTGTGTGTGTGTGTGTGTGTGTGTGTGTGTGTGTGTGTGTGTGTGTGTGTGTGTGTAGGTGCTTGACCTCTCGACACTGCAGTTGATCGTCTTTATTTAAGCCAACTCCAGCGACGCAAATTTCATCTCGCAGGTTGCGTGCAGAATTGTCGACGCGGCACGACTGTCACTAGAAAATTTGAACTTGCGAATATAATCCGGGGAAGAAAAAAACCGATTTCTCCGCGAATATTACCGTGAAAAACGTCACCTGGTCTTTACCCCCCGAATTGGAAAATAGATAAATAAATAAAACACGACAAGAAAACACCCCATCTGTACACGGTGAGGCCGAGTTCGCGCACATCGGTTTTCCCTCGTAAACTGTACGTGCCAAGAACGCCACCGCAGCACATAGACAAACTTTGCCACCGAGAAAAAGGGTGGTGCACAGGGAGCGTCGTGTAGAAAACTGTCCAGCTTCGAAACATTAACGAGAAACAGTTACCTGACCGACGGGTACACCGCAAGGAACGTACCGGGTATATAACAACAGAAGGTGTATGCTAGCCAGAATATAGGACAAATAGCGCTGCAGCTTGTGATGTGCTCAAAGCTGCGGCTCGACATTCAATCACGAGAGTGACTTCCATTTAACGTATCAGCGGAGTCCCCTAACAACAACGCATCAGACAAAACGGGCTCAAAGAAAGGGATTTTTCGCATTCAAGCCCCGAGGGAAATGTGGCCGGCGCGGCTGAGCGACCTCGTGCGAAGACGACACCGTGGGCGGCAGCTGATAACAGATGGAAGCGCGTACGTTTCTTTGCATTCCCGACTCCGCAGAAACGGGACCGAACCGCGATTCGATATCGCGACGCCGAGGTTCGCAGGCCAACACAGTAGCCAATCTATACGCCACCACGTTTCCGTACTGACTGTGCAACAACTATACAGAATCAATAAAACGACAATAATAATAATAATAATAATAATAATAATAATAATAATAATAATAATAATAATAATAATAACGCTATTACCGCTGCGTAAGCAAGAAAAGATAACCAAACAAAAACCAAAAATAAGGAGACGCGTCACGGTATTTCACCCTGAACGTTATTTTCGACAGTGCGCGATCGGGTATCACGTGCGTGTATACGGAGAACGTATACGGAGTCAAATAAATGGACATGACTCGGCGAGTTTCGAGAAACTAGCCGAACCCAAAACGACTCGATCTAAAGATGTCCATCAGTTAGTGACGACGTAGTTCTGCTGCGAAATTTCAAAAAAGATAAAAATAACACCAGTTCCGTCTTCTTCGGTAATACTCTCTCAGTGCCAATGTCAAGCTCCGTCCCTTCGACCATTTGTCGCCGCGTCCACAGCATTCCACACATGGCAACATATACAGCGGTGCCGCCTGATGAGAAGGCCTCGGCGTATGTATACGCACGACCGCCGAAAGCGCCCCGAGCGCCGCCATCACCGCCTTCGAGCGGGGAAAACAAACGGAATCGGAGCGATAATCCCGGCCATCGGCACAATGCATTCATCCGAGACGCCCTGATTTCCATTTATAGGCAGCTGCTTTCTTCGCTTTCCCTACACCCTGGCCACGCCCACTTCACACCAAATTACGCGTCTCGTGTTACGATCGCAACGCCGCCATCTCGAGCTGAGTGCGTGATGGAGCCGTTTCCTTCCGTCAACAGAAATTGCAGCCTTTCTTCGCCATTCTTTTTTGCACGCGTCAGGAGAGAAGTCGGTCACTTGTGACGCAGCAGCCCCGCTCAAATTTTCGGACAGGTTCCTGGTCCACGCGAGAGCCGCTTTCGAATGTCAACGCTTTCCGATAGACCGCTCCGCGTTGGGCACAGCAGCCTGCAGCTCTCGTGCTTCATGAACGTGCTTCGTCATCGGCGTTGTAAGTGGAATCATCCACCACTAATCAATCCACAGAAGTTTTACTCCTCCTACACCACGGGTTACGTCTGACCAACATTACGTTGCGTTTGACTATACAGAGTCGTGGTGGCCGAAGACGCGCGAGCACAAGCACAAGAAACACGCAGCTGGTCCTGTGAGAGTTTTTTTTTTTTTTTCCAATAACCTTCGGTTGCAAGTGCAGCACTGGTCCTGCGCCTTCCTTGTGCTCGCGTCTTCGCCCAGCAAGCGCACCATATATACTCGACTCATTTATCCAGAAAGAGGAGGGACATGAAGGGCCTCGCTCGTGAATTCTTCGGCGCGGCAAGAACACCCACATTACGTTTCCCTCCAGTCGTCAATCAGCCGAAGCATAATTACATCAACGCAGCCCCGGCACAATGCATCGGTTAAGATACAGGGCGCCGTGGCCAGAAAATAAAATAAAAATGACCGATTACGTGGCGCATTCCTGTATACGCTACAAGTAAACTGGTTACGCCGCTTTTATATATCTCTTTGGGCCAGACAATACAAAGTAGTGAAGCTAGCACAAGACTGCCTAGCGAAGCAGATGGTCACTTGGCTCGTCCGCGCTTGTCTCCGGCACACCCGCATTTCGTCGTGGTCCGATGCTTCGGGGAGCGCCTCGCGAAGCACTGCGTGAAGGAGTCCAACCACAGACGGCGCGTGGCGTCCGGGTAAAGCCCGAACCACATGGAGCGCTTTTTCCGCCGTTTTCTGGCGTTTCTCTCTCCGGCGTCACTCTGCGTCGACGCTGACAGTGACGGCAGCCGAAACGCCGAGATTAAGAGAGCCGACGCCGGAAGCTGCTGGGTGAGCGGACACCAATCAGCGCGCGGCTCGAAGCGACTTCCGCCGGAGCAATGGCGTCCTTGCAGCTGCCGAAGCGGGCACGGCCCGCCTCGAATATATTCAGTCATCGTCGCGAACTATGTGAACCTCAAGATCCCAATTGACGCTTGTATTTGACTCACGACAGATGCTTCGACAGCAACGCGCTCGGGATTGCATTGCACCGTTTTCGAGGACCATTCTCAATTACTTCGGTTTCGCAGGCCTCAAGATAAGCACGAACCTCGGAAGCCGTTGATTTTGAGTTTGATGGTTCTCTTTTATCTCCATAGGTACCGCCACAAGTACAACAACAACAACAACAACAACAACAACAACAACCTTTTGCGGACAGTGCGCTTCTTTTGCAATGCTATGAATGTCTTGTGCACTGCGGAACTTCAAGTAAGGAATATAAGCTGTAATCGTGAACATCTATTGTTGTTCCAGTGGCGCACACTGCTTTCGGTGGTCCTACGTGAAACGTTGTGTGACGCTGGGCTGGCGCCGGTCTATGTCCTCTTCGTGTGGTTGGTCGCCCTCGCTTTCGGCGACGTTGTGAAGACGGCGAGAGACGCAACGTCAGAAAAGGGCGCCAAAAGCGCTGCATGAAGGTCGGGCTTAACACAGACTATGTGGCCTCGGCTTGACGTCGTTCCACCTCTTTTCTATACTATGCATACACGCATAGCTTTGCGAGAGGCTGTGCACCGGACAAATCGACGCTCTTTTTTTCCTCAACTCTGGCACATACCCAAGAGGTACGAAGAGTTGAGTCGGATTTACTTTGAAATACCAATCGGAATCGAATAATCAGGATGACATTGATAGTGAAGATTACGAATTTATCAACAGAACCTGTCTTTGTGTTTTTTTCTTCCACTTGCACTTGCAACACGCGGGCCCACCAGCCGCAGTTTTGCCATACATGCTTCTATCAAGATTTAGGCAAATACAGCCACATAGTGACACGTGCCATATATTGCTTGATATGTCCAATTCCGGATATCGCCACCATGTGGCATTTCTGTAAGGGGTGGGCCGACGTTATGAGATAAGCGCGCGTGCGAACGTGCCGCTGCACACTGGGAATTTCATGGAAGAACGGTGCACGCGCACTACCTGAACACGATGATAGGACTGCGCAGCAGCGACAGTCAACAACAAAGGCCACTCAATGAAGCGACAGCGAGCAATCCACAGTCACGTTCGCGCATCCGCCCGAAGTATAGTGCGCTCGGAGGAAAAATGGCCCAACCATCGAAGCCGGAAGAGTGCGAACCCGCAACCTGCGTGGCGGCAGCAACGCGGCGTGCATGCAAGCCGCCGCCCAAAAAGCACGACAAGGCCTCATGCGGCGTTCGTTCCGTATGCACGGCACGCTCGGCCGTCACCGCGGCGATGGACCACGGGGCTCGGGGAGAAGGACGCCACGATGAGGCGGGATCAATGGTGGCAGTGCGCCAGGAAGAAACGACGCGGATACCCGTGTGTTTCAGCTCTTGTGCGGCGCAGCCCGCTACTTGACAAAGGCAATAGTTGCCGATGATATGTAACCTTCCAGTCCAACATCAACCAATACGGTCTTCCACGGGTATTGCCGACCGCTGTCCATTTGCGCATGTGAAAACAAGCCATACGGAAACGCTCTCTGTAGCGATGTTGCTGCGAGGCGATTTGAAACTGGAAGATAACACAGCGCGATGACGTCAAAGTAACCCACTTGAAAACTATTTCCAAAGTGTACTACACGCGCACTGCTGCTCTCGGAATGAAACGCAAACTTTTCGGGACACTTCCAACTTTGCTTCTGTCTTGAGTTTCCGCAACACCGGCGAAACATTGGCTCTCAATGACTACATCGAAGTTGACATCACCTCTAGTGGCGAGATTCGCAGCGACGTGTCCTTGTTATTTCGAGCAATTGCGCACAACTAGTTGTTACAATCCAACGTCCGCATGTCGCGTTCCATCGCGGGAACGCATATGTGGGCACACTCGCCTTAACCTGTTTCCACTGTGTGAGGAGCAGACTAGCTCAGCGACGAGTGCGGAATGCATGCGACACGCAACGAGAATGCGCAGGCCAGCGAGGCCTCGACTGATGATGGCAGTGAACACGCCGACACAGTCGAGGTCGCGGCGGGCCCCTAACTTAATTGCTGCAATTTTCGTGCAGGCGATCACACCGTGTTGGCGAGAACGCTCATAACCACAACTACTTGACAGCCTCGCCGAAGAGCGCAATCGCCTTCGACAGCGCTCGGACGCGGAGATAGAGTCCTCCCCGACGACCCTCCGTGTAGCGCCACGTCTTGTTGTGCGATTGTTTTGAAATATCAAGTTTCTGAAGCTTTTTCTTTGCCTTTTTATCGGTCCCTTTAGGCGAGTGCATGTTTTGCCCGAAATATATATATATATATATATATATATATATATATATATATATATATATATATATATATATATATATATATATATATAGGTATATATATATTTCGGGCGAAATATACAGTCGCCTAAGGGGAAAAGGCAAAGAAAAAGCTTCACAGTCCCACCGAAACGACATAAGTGCGCAATGTAACCGTGGTGTGCGTATATTATAAGCCAGTCGATGTCTCCGCATCGCAAATACAATCGAGCAAAATTTGCCATGTCCAAGTCCTTATTGGGGCCGCAACACCTCGCAGCGCATATACACGTTGCGGCTCCTACGCGAAAACGTCGGACCAACGTTCAACGACGTCGTATATAGGAAGACGAGAGTTTAAATTTCTCTGTGCAGTAGTGGCCATCCTCCGGTCATTTCCGCCATTACAATCCACCATGTTTAACTGCGTGAACCTCATCACTCCACCAAGTATATCATTCCCGTTACGCGCTCAACAATCAACGTGCATAAACGTCGTCTGCTAAAACGAAAAGCGAAGTTCCACCATAACAGGGAGACTATAAACAAATCAACCTGGAACCGTACCTGATTATCACAAGCATGGAGGCGGATACAAACACGACAAGAGTCACCGTGTAGAATACAAAAACGAGAGCCGCACCACACTGCACGGACGCCATGGGGAATGACGTGAAAAAGCTCACAAGGAAGCGGAGTCACCGATTTTGGGGACGGAACGTGCATAAAGCGTATACGACAAACCTGCACAATGTACATATACCTAAACAATGCATAAGTGTACTGCATGCACGAAGTATTTTGGTACACGGTATACACAGAATGCCGAATTGAGAATAGCACATATTGGGTAGAACAGAAAATACTCTGAAGTACTCCGTTAAAGATGCTGCCAAGGTTAACTTTCTCATGAAACTGCAAAATATAACAGCTTGTTCCGGATAAAGTATTCTAGCTTACTTTACCCCAGACTTCTTAGCGTAAACAAACATGGTGGAGCCTATCGAAGCGGCGGATCTCGCCTAGGAGTGCCAAAGTGAGCGGATTTTTGATTAAGCGATGACTTTATCAATCAATAAATAGCATAGATGGCGTAGGCCATCGCCTACTTTCGTCTCACGCATACAACAAAGACTGACCGTGAAATAGCCAGCGTTTTTAAGATCGGTTGTCGAACTGGGAGCTCGTAGGCTTAACGCGACCAGTGGCTCAAAGCTGGATTGCCTTGGTTTATGATGGCAAATTGTTTAGACCTGCAGAACTGATGGGGATTACAAGTAAATTCATTGCCACTGTATGCTTTAAATGACAGTTTTAAGGGATATGCTTACGAAAGCTAAATGCTTTTGTTAACCTTCAAGTTCGATCTACTTATAGTAGCATGAATTTTTGGCCAAATTGGCGCTACAAGCGCAAGACGCAAACAGCGTGCGAAAACTCGTTCTTACTAATACGCGACCCAAAAGTTGGCACAGGCAAAGCACTTTGGGGCCCCAAACATCTAGGGCCCCTACTCGAAAACTACTCGCCATCCTAAATGTTACTTGAGCTGGTCACTTAAGTTATTGACGCATCGAACTTACACCGGGAATACATTTTTCACTCCTCAGAGGAATTTACGCGACACCAAACTACCTTGAAAAGTTTCCAAGATGGAATAAACCGACGACAAGTGTTCTTTCGTCCGCTTAAAATTCGTTTCCATTTATGTCAATACTACCACAGTAGAGTTAAAACTACAAATAATGTCCCCTATGCCTTCCATGGCCTCATTGTCAGTGGTTCATTAGTTTGTGTCTAACATATAAACGAGCCCTTGACCCGTTCCTCTATTCGAGTAAAGGTATAAGGCATATGCGAGAAAGTCTGCCGACACACTGCAGCGTTATACTGGTGTCACACGGGCGTTTCGAAGGCCTTCGAATCAACGGTCCATAGACTCAAAGGTCAAGTTTGAGTTACTACACGGGCGGTTTCAATGGCCGTCGAGTCGATAGTCTATCGAGCCAACGGAGCACCCTACAACTCCTTCGAGACTTCAAAGGCCGTTGAACGACGGAAACGGAAGCGGTGCGAACTCCGAAACTTGGCGCACCGGCAGCTCCCGCGCGCGTTAGTTTCTGAGGCCATGACCCTATTTATGTCGTTGTATCAATAAGTAGAATCACATACCGGTGAAAAATATTGGAAACGTGCCGGGAGGCCAACGTTCTCACTTTATTGCATTAGTTCTAGAACTAATACGCCGTCACTGCCATAAAAACAAATAATATGCAGCTGGTGGGATGGATGGATGGATGGATGGATATTAGGAGCGTCCCCTTTATAACGGGGCGGTGGCCGGGCCACCAAGCTCTAGCTTTATTTCTTTTTCGTTTACAACCATTTCTTTTCCCGAATCACACATATTTTCACAACTAATTTTTTACTTCGTCTATTTATTTTATCTATTATCGTTCCTCTGTGATGAAACAATCTTACCCGAACTACCTTGCGCTTTTGTTTGCTCCATACTTTTGCGCCACCAATGCTCTAAGCGCCTCTTACTTATATCTATCGCCGGCATGTTCAGCTTTCCCCTGCTACTCCTGAAACCCATGGCCTCCTGTAGGGTAGTGTCCACAGCTACACCTGGGTGGACATCTGTACATTCAATCAAAATATGGTCTGTCGTTTCCCTAGCTTTTCCACAGCACGTACATGTATCCCCTTCTTTATTGAATTTTGCTCTGTAACTTCGGGTTCTCAGGCAACCGGACCTTGCCTCAAAACACTGCGTGTAGCGCCATCTGGTGCCTATGAATCAAATTATTTTTGCGGCTCACGCTATGGACTTAGGCTTAGCAGTGCCAAATCGGCACGTTTTCTGAATAGCGACTGCAGAACGTCGCACATACTTTGTCCCTTTTGGTAGATGAGATTAGGGGAAGACTCGATTTAAAGTTTGTTTCTTGCCGTCGGTGCGATTAGCAAGCAGCTAGTGCAAATTAGAATTGAAGCGGGTGGCTTGGTTGCCGCCATGCTGTTGCGAAATCACTCGGCGACTCAACGGCCGTTCAAAACTGCCGTGTAGCAGCGTCAGAATGTATGTTGAGTCGATAGAGTTGTGGGCTTTTCGAAGGTCATCGACTCGAAGGCCCTCCAATGAGCCCATGTGACACAGGTATTATACGCTTTTGTCTTCACAACGCCCCCGGTGCAGACTAGCAGAGAAGCAGTGCTATACAGCAGTGGCCCACCGACGGGGAGGGGGGGGGGGAGGTTGTAACCCCCCCCCCCCCCCCGAAGCCGACCTAACCCCCCTTCCACACCGTAACTGCACCTACGTCCTAGAAGAATGTGAACTTTATTGCCACATAGATACAAAACATGTTTAAACAGCAAGGATGGTGGGATAAAAGCTGCATATAGGTAGCTTGACTGTCCCACCTCCCGAACAGCAGCAGCAACATTAACAAGAATTCTCACTTGTCGCAATAATAAAATAGGAATACACAAAGCAAATCGATAAAAAATTCAGTAAGAAACACATTTTCAACAAACACAGAAGCTAGGTTGGTATTCCTAAAATTAGTTGACACAATGTCTTTTTAGAAAGAGGACGTATGTTGTCATCGCATAGTTTATATTTGTTTAATGTTGAAGGAAGACAGTAGGAGACTGAAAACCGTAGTTCGTGCGTGGTCGCGGAACTGCCCAATGTTCGGTGTGTCGGTTTAAGCGAGATGATTGGTTGATTGACAAGTTCGCGATATTCCTCATATGAGTACTGCCCTTAGTCATTTCATGTTTAAAAGAACTCATAAGCTGATATTCATAAAACTGGTCAACTCGGATAATTTTAAACTTCAAAAACAGATCACGCGTGTGTTCATTGTAAGGTACATCAGCAATAGCCCGTAAGGCTTGCTTCTGCAGTGTGACTAGATGATCTAATTGTTTTGTGCTGTTTGACCAAACTAGGTGGCAATAGCGCAGATGCGAAGCAAATAGTGCATTATATATCATGAGTTTCTGTTGTATTGGTAGCAGTTTCTGGCATCTGCGCAACATACCTAAGGCTTTGGAAAGCTTAGATTTTAAGTAATTGGTATGGTGGTCCCAAGTCACCAGTTCATGAAAAATAACACCCAATGTTTTAGCCGACGCGGAGTACTACTTTTGAGTCATTTAGCGTAAGAGACTTCGTGAGATCGCAAGGCGTAGATTTCGCTCTAAAAAGCACTGCTTTCGTCTTAGAGCAATTGAGCTGGAGTTTTTTACCGACCAATTATATATTTTTCTTAGTACTTCATTTGCCAAATGTATAAGTTCGTCATCCTTGGTTCCTAAAACAAAGAAACTGGTATCATCCGCGTAAATAATGTAGTTAATTGAATCATCAACATTCACAATATCATTTATATTATAATAAATGTCTGCAAAACGCCGAAAGAAATAATAAAATAATCATCATCACTGATGTCACTATTTGGTATTTTGTTTACTTTTTTTTACGCACGCAACAACTGTGTAATCGCTTGCCTGGCCCTTCGTGAAAAATTGAACCCCCCCCTCCCCCCCCCCCCCCCCCGGCAGAAATCCTGGGTGCGCTACTGCATGCTATACAGACTGCATGTTCTGCACGAGAATACGCCGCCACAGTGGCATAGTACGATAGTGACGGTGCTGACACGAAATACCCGCGGGTGATTCGGTGCCGTTCTGGGCGCAGTATACGGTCCGCGTACTGCGCGATTGAAGAACCCCATATGTGGTCGACATTTGCGGGAAGTCCTCCACTACGGGGAGCACGTGCCCCAACATCACCATCGTGGTGGTTTTGGCGCGTAAAAGCCGAGCAACAACTTCAAGATGCGTAGGTTCAACCCACACATGGATAGGGCAGCACTGGGTGAAAAGATTCGGGATACGCTACAGCCGGCCGAAACATAAACGGAACATGCGAGCGCGTGGGTCCGCATCATTCCGCGGCCGACTTACGTCACGCTCCTGCGAGGAGACACGTGAAAGAAAGCTATAAACACAACGACGGTCGGCGCAGCAGCTGAAAAATTCTGAAAGAATGCTACGCAAGGGCTGACTGAAGAGCCGATTGAGCGAGCTTTCGGCATGCTGCACTTATACCGAGAGGAATGCGCTGGTCGGAAAGGCGAGACCCGCAAACGTTCGACGCCGGTTTCCGGTTGCAGGCGACGACCGCGGATCCCGTTATGAGCACTCACTCACCCGCCAGCGCTGCACGCCGCCAGTCGCATTGTTACGCTGTCGCCGGTTTTAATCCTTACACCCTACTTTTATGAAAGGAGAAATGCGCGTCGACTCGACGAAATATGGCTTCCGGTTCAAGCTGCATCGTCCAAAAGTGATTCTACTGATTTGGGCACGTAATCAATGGAACATTAGCGTTTCACGCAGACTCTCTCGGTGTGGAGGAATTTTCACGAACACTGTAGCCATTCACTTGCTTCTACAGTGAAGCTAGAAGACGCATACGGAATTCCTCTAGGGTTGTGATACAGACCGACGATGAACAACTATTTTTTTCCTTTCGGTGCACAGCCCATAAAATACAACAGTTATACTCAAACAGTAACGTCTCAATGCTTAATGAGTTAACCAGCCGCACTGTCTCGATGGCGGCTCTGAACGCGCCTGCTCGGAACGAAGCTCTCACCGTATATACACGTCGGAGTATAGACCAGCACGGCGGCGCATTTTCCGGATGTTCTCCCCCACTACACTTCTGGCGAGTATGCGTAAGTCGGGAAACAACGCAGCGCGCAGTGCAGCCCACTGTTAAAAGACACCCAGTGACACCTCGCCGAAATCTACTCGATGCCCGTCTTCCCATTCCCGCTGCGCAGCTGTGCACCAGCATGTTGTACCAACAAACAGCCACATCACTTTCCCGTTACGGTGACGCCACGAAAGAGTGGTTTGGGGTTAGGAAAGAAGCTTATTTCTGCAGCCGACATAGGACCTCCATAGCACGGGCTTCTTCAAGTTTCCACACAGGTGTCTTCGCCGACACGATAACACGTGTCGGCCGTGACACTTCTGAGAAACACCCGCGGAAAGCACCGACAGCACTACCCTGTTAGCCATCGCTCAAGTTTTCCAAGAGAGAACCTCTCGAAGTTTCGTACGCTCTGAGCACGATATACTTGAGAAATTTACGTGACGATATCTCAAGACTGGTCTTGGAATCAAAACCTCTTGTTGGGCAAGTTGGTACATTCTTAAGACGTAAAGGCACCGGCGCAACCAGACGATCCACAGAAAGAAAGACACGGACACACGAGCGCGGACTAACAACTGGCTTTCTGTGTCGTCTGGTTGCGCCATGTGCTTTACGTCTCTTGGAATATTTGTTGAGCAGTAGTGAACACAGCCCAGCTGCAACTCTGAAATGAGGCATAAATTTAATTCATAATTAAATGCTGAGTAGAAGTTTTCAAAACCTAATTATAGGTGAAGTATTATCGCTAGCCGTCTAGTTACGTAGATAGCATGCACTAAAAAGTGTCCCAGCGTTTACAAACACTCAGCACAGAGAGGAGGAATGAGAAGGCGAAGTGGCGCTTTTTTTTTTTTTTTTCGCATTCGAGGCATTCCTTTGTGCCTGCAGGTGATGAATGGCCCAGCGGAGAGGCGCCAAAATAACGTGTTCATTGTAAGCCCGACCGACTTTCAGGCGACTCTGTACCGCATAAACGACAAAGTTGAACGCACGCACGTACTACGTACGCAGCCAACGCATCAGGCGCATAGCGAAGAAACAACGGCAGCGACAATGTGGCACTCGAAGCAATCACCCAACATGAATGTTTCTTGCCGCGCCGGGCGAGTAACGGAGCGTCGTGCTGCGCGTGCCAACGTCAGTGCACACATTCCGTGGCGCAACGAGTTGGTGCTCCGGGATGATGGCCGTCGACCGAATATACCGCTTCTCAGGGAACCGATGTTCTCCGACGCGCATTCGTCTCGAGCGAATACTACAGATGTCAACAAAGCTAGAACATGTTCGAATACGCTCGAAATGGGCGGCGATACACCATGCTCATTTGCATACGCGTCTGTGGACGATGTCCCGTCAATTTTGACCCCTCAAGAAATGAACCAACTAGCTCAAGAACGTGTCCTTTCGGATTTGTATCGTTCGTTTTGTCGCCAGAGTCGGGACCAGCTCTCGGCAACCTATATACTATAATGAACCGTAAGGGCGGTGTTTGTTCAGGCCCTCTTTATTAAGCACGCATCAATGGTGGGAAATAGTGCGACACGTCATAGACGGGCGCTCAGCAAGTGCTCTCGAAGAGTATGCATTCATAAAATACCGTTTCTGCCCGAGAATATTCCAGCAAGCGCGCACGACAGGAGGAGCAAAGAAATGACGTCTCCGTCGCTCAGCCCGTGCACAATTACTGCAACACGAACGCAGAGGAACGCAAGCATGACAGGCATTGTAATTCATACGCGCGTCGATGCTTTGCGACAACGCATAAGCAAGACCTCAGAGCACGGCAGAGCTCGAACATCGGGCCTGCGTGGTCACAGCGACCGCATTCAGAAGGCGGTGAAACTCGAGAACGTTCGCATACTTTGACGAACCGTAAACCCAGAGCCACCACAGCACGGCGGTGTGTGTGTGTCGCAGAGAATGCAATGCGCGAGTTGGAGCACGGACTCTTGACAGATATACACGATCGTGGGCACCTTATCTCATCACACAAGCGGTCGCTTTTATCAGTGGTCATGCAGAAGAAGAAGATCCCTCGCGAGCGGTGAAATTGACGAGTGAAAAGAGACAAGATACAAGAGATACGTCAAACCAATAGTGAGGTTTCCGGTGGGACACCTACCTAAGCAGAAAGACGACGCTGTTGCAGCGGGCAGCGTGACGTGGTGCGTGCGTCGATGCAGTCAGAAATTTCCTCGCGTCGCAGAAGAGACCCAGGCGAACGTCCGCTGGAAGAACGAAGCGACACGGCGCACTCGGGGATGCGACACCTGTTGATGACAACAGCATCCAGAGCTCCGCAGACCGACAAGGTATGCTCACACCGAAATGGATGTCGAGAACTGCGGCTCTCCTCCCAGCGTACGTCGGTACGCAGCACCTCTCGCACAGATAAGTAGGCTACGGGTTCGCACTCTCAACGCAAGATGCCGGGGCGCACCTGGCGAGCAGTTTGCGCACAATCCAAGAACGACGATACTATTCTTTGACTGAGACTCCCCGCACATCAAACCATTTCGCAGCGACGACCACGTGTTCGTTTTTTCCCTTCCTCGACGCAGAAACGAGTCGATCGCCGACGAAACCAATCACGTCGTGGCTACAGGGCGCCGGGGTTCTACGAGCGACTCGCACGACGGTGCGTCGAAGCCGGCCAGCCGTCGAGATAGCGAAGGACGGCCTTCCTGCACGCACAAGCGACGCCGGTCGAGTGAAGCCGCGGACGGGCCAGTCGAGTGAGCGCCACAAACGCACGCACAAACACAGGCCAGACTGGCGAGCGGCCGCCGGGCAACTTCGACGCAGCAGGGCCGCGGCAGCCGCTGGCTCTTGCTGGCTGCGCGCTGCAGGCGGCGACGTGACGTCACGAGTGTTTCCGCTTTCGTGACGTAGAATCTCCCTTTCTGCTCTCCCTCCTCACATTGTGCTCCCCTTGAAACCTCTCGCGCACCACCGGCGCCACGCAAGCTGTCACCGCACGCTTCTGCTAGGCGCAGGTAGTACAGCAGGAGTGCGTACAGAGAGCGGAACATTTCTGCAAACTAATACTTCGGTTGCAGAACAAGCTGAGCGAATCCTCGCAAAAAGAATAAAATGGTTCGCTTACGTCAGTACTGTCGATGGAACATAGGCGCTCAAAAGCCGCTCGAATAATGCACGCCACGTGCAGATCTCGCCCTCATGGATCACACACGAACGGCCACTCTACAGTGCAGACATCTGCTCAAGAGTAATCCATTCAAACGTCGCCTACTCAGAAGCGTCAGGCATACGCACGCACACAAACCCTGGTTATTTTAACTTTCGTCGTTTTTATCCTTTTGCTCGGAGATTATACTCGTCCAGAACTCCATCTGCACTTCCAGAGGCGCGAGTATAAAAGGCCGATCTCTTCGTCGATAAAGCGAAAGCCAATGCCCGTGCTCTTGGACTTCCCTTCAATGCAAACGGCGCACCGCGTTTTGATCTACAATTCAAACTGAACATTCCATCACCCAGTCAATCCCGTTTCTTGCGATTATATACTCAATTTACATATTCTGAAGCTGTTTATATGTTATGAAGCTTTTTTTTCTTCTTATTTTCGTTTCCTTGATAACAATCGCTACTGACAAAAGCAAATATACTGGGTCCATTTCGATCCAGCTTCATAAACAGATCAACCACATTATACCCAAGCTGCATCATTTTGAATAACCTGCCATAATCATCCTGATCGATGCTCGCATTCTCACTGGGAAATTTGCGCTTTCGAGTACCGTGTTTATTTTACATATTTCCCATCTTTTCTTTTATTCGTTACTCTGAACTCTAACAATATATAGTTTAAATGCTGTCCCCTACACAAATCACGATTTTTTTTTTACTTGATGTTCTTGAAGTGTACCGCATTTTTGTTCTACAAAGCAAAGGTCCCCACACAATTCTACATACGCTCGTGCGCTTCGATTTGAATGTACTACGCCACGAGTGACCCGAATGAACATCGCCGGCAGCTGGTACAGGAATACAAGGCCGCCAGCCATCTTTGTGCCCTCGATTCCCAGCTGACTCACGGTCTCGTCCTGTAAGCCTAACACGCGTAGAAGAAAGCGAAGCGAGGGGAGAGGGACGCAAGAGAACCAGACAACACAAACTGCGAGTGATGTCCGATTCTCTCGTGTCCGCACTACTTTAACCCACGGTGAATTATTTCCCAACGATCTGCCGTCACATATCACGCAAATTTATTTATTTATTTGTATCGTGTTTCATTATTCTTCTGCAGAAGAGTTGTTGGGCATGGTAGCAACAGCGAAAGGCTTCCAAGCGCCTACAAGTGGTCAAGTCGGTTGACGTATAGTAAATATAAAAGTTGTTAATAAACTTACGCGCTCAACGACGTGCATTTCTGCGTTTCACCGCAATGGTTATCCTGGTTCTAGTCATTGCTTAGGAGTTCCAAATGTGTCTTGCTGTTTGGTTCGGCACAATCTCATGAAATTAACAGACAACGAGGAGATGACGGCATATAGGAGAAGTTATTTGTAGAAGTGTTGAAATCTGGGTCAGTTGGTGTGTGGAAACCATGCCAAAAGGACGACGGACAGAATTGAGAAGATGACACACGAAACGGCTGGACTAACAACTGTGCTTTATTAACAAAAACCATCTTCCAGGAAAAACCAGGAGAGCATGCGCAGACCAAACAACCAAGCACCGAAGCTATAGCGCAATTGTGATAAGAAGCTAAGCTCCTTGTGCAACAAAGAAAGTGAAGCAGTGCTGACACAATTTGCACCTTGCATGCTAATTGATAAGTTATTTGTATTTTGGTGCAGTAATTATGACATGAAAGGAATTAAAGTGCACGAAAAAAAAAAAACACAACATGCCATCGGTGGGTGTATTTTTGGTCCACTTTAATTCTTTTCAATTTATAATAATTACTGCACTACCGTATGCCTTCATTGGCCGCTCTGTCTGTTAGTTTCATGAGGCTGCGCTTAACAAAGAGAAACGAGCCCTTTTGTTGTTTTTCGGTGGTAACATACATACAAGATACATTTTTAATGGACTTCTATAAATGTATATCCTACCTTGCGGGTGTAATAGGTTGCATGCGTCCAATGAACCGAAGCAAATTGTTGTAAATGAAAATTTAATAGAAAGGGATAATAGAACTTATGAATAAATAAACATAACGTGCGTTATATGAAAGAAGCAGAACGTCGGAACCAAGACGCTTTGATTTCGTTTTCTTTTTAAGTCTTAGCCATACTGTACAAAGGAAAGCGAAATTATCTGTAGCTGTAATTATTGTGCGGGAATGTTAACGGAGCTAAGGTTTATTGACACTGAAGTTAAACAAACAACTAGCAGCCGGAAGCGAACATAGAATGCGCATTATGTGCGCTTGTGGAACATGACCAAATTATATACATAAATCAATCACGAGACCAACCAGAATGTTTCGTGCTTTACCTGGGTGTCGTCGCTTAGCACGGCTCGTTCAATCGGCACCAACTAATTCCTCTTTCGCATAGAGCTCAAGAGCATGCACGTTATTCGGCGTGCACAGCGCTGTATACAACGTTTCGCAGCAACAACTACGTGGGAGCTATACGAGTGGCCGGACAATGCAGACAAATGATGCATGCCGTTGTTGGTCAGGCGAAAAAAATCATATCCATGCTATCTGCAGACGCCACAGGAACATGCTTTCAACACAATGGCCGCACTGACGCGTACACAGCAACACATGGTCAAGGCCGCGCAGCAAGGCCCGCTGAAGATCAAGTCGAACGTAGATAAGTGGGCATAAACTGGCGAAACGGTGTTCGTTCTACGTGACCGACGGCGCATCCGAGCGGTATCTACAGCCACGCCGGACTATGCGGAGCATAGTTTGCACCTGTAACAAAACCTATCTGTTTATATAGCTGGCAGCACTCAAGTGGCAACAACTAAGGCCTAGTAATATCGGATAATTTTAGATGGAAGGCTCACGTTAACTTTGTAACCTCCAAAGCTTTACCTTTCTTCGAAGGCGGCTCCATCATATTTCACTACATATTAAACTACTCGCCTACACCACATTCATCAGACCCTTTATAGAATATGCAAATGTCTCCTGGTTTCCGTATACAAGCAAACTAACAAAAAAGCCAGAGAGAGTGCAGCGAAAAGCCAATTAGGTTTATTTACAACAAGTACAAAATGACTGACTCACCGTCGCAACTATATACTAACCAAAGCCGGATTGCTTGCTTTAGAAAATCGCGCCAAACTAGCTCGTATGAAGCTATTGTATCAACTATTCCATCAGATGCTGCGTATAGACTCCTCCCGCTATACTTGACTAAAGCCGATACATGAGAGAATCGTTTTAAGCACCCCGTCACACTGCGAAACAACACTGACTGCTGAAACTAGAGAGTGGAACGACCTACCTTCACATATCATTCCCACTCCATCACTAGACACGTTTTCACAATCCTACGGAACTCACAAGCTTCATAGTCGTGACTCCTTACACGCGATGAAACAGGGGTTCAACACTATCCCGTCGACCTCATTACTGATGCTCCTATTTAAGCTTCACTATTATTGTTATTTTGTAATGCTTCCGCTTCTTGGTTTTTTATATGATGTGTATATGATGTGTGTGATGGGTTGCGTATATGCTGTGTGCATTTTTTCGGTGCTAAGCATTTTCATAAACCACGACACAATATTACTTGCACTATTTAAAGGATAGTTTCCCTAACATGTACAACTCTTTCTGCCAAGTGTATTTCGATATTTTTGTAATTTTTGTATTCTATGCTTTTTGCCCTTCCTGCAATAATCCCTACTGGGATTGGCAGTATGTTTAAATAAATAAATAACGGCACTGTCAGCACAGACACTGAACGAAGTTAGACACACACACGCCGTCCACTACGGCTTCTCCCATAATCACAGCAAGGTTTTGGGACTTAAAACCCTGGATCCTTTATATATCTTACGCTTACACTGGCTTAACTGTCTGTTAGCGTCATTAGGTCGCTTATAACAAATAAGTGAGCCTTGACAAATTGTGTTTTTTTCGTTACAATACATACATACATACATACATACATACATACATACATACATACATACATACATACATACATACATACATACATACATCTTTAGGTGTCTGCGTACCGTGCTTAGACGAAAGTACGCCGACGTGGCCGGGAATAAAACAAGCAGCCTCCATCTTGGCAGCATAAAACCTTAGTTAATAAGCCAACACGGCCGAATGAGTGCTATAGCAGGGGGTTCTGTGGTCGACTTTAGATTCCACTAAGATTAGGTTTAGTGGAATATTTATAACAGAAGCCCCTGTATGGGCCTGCAGAGGACATACAGTATTGACAAATAAAACACATAAGCAAGACTACCTGGTCAACCTGGCGTAACTTCAGTGTGTCCCGGTTCCTGAACGAGTGACAACAGAAGAAAGAAGACACAAAAAAACAAAAAAAATTACAGCATAGCCACGGAGTGAATGATGATGAGTGGGCGAAGCTCGGGAGGTTCATCGTAGATCGTTCCGAGTTCCGGATTAATTTAGTTAACGCGCACGCTACGAATCCTCATGGTTTAACTATGCACAAGTGAAATCTCCCACCGGCACTTCATTGCAAGTCAAGATCCAGAGCCTGTGTATATATATATATATATTGTAATAAAGAACGAGACAGACACAGCGCCTTTGCAGCAGGCCGGCTGTTCTAATCTGACTTCCTCTTTCTCCGCTTCTCTAGCCCCGCTTTGCAAGCGCGAGCGTCCGAGCCCCATTGCAGCTTTTCTCCATTACACTCGGCCACGACTGCGAGAGTCGGTAACGGTGGAAACTGCGTCTGGCGGGCGGCACTGACTATGCCGATGTGGTCGATCTCGGCTCCGCAACGACTTCTCGTGTCGATGTGTCACTCGAGTCTCTGGTGGGCGAAACTGGCTACAGCGTCGCGGCCGCTGTTGCACGCATTGAGAGCACGGTCTGCAAAATATGTCCGGCGGCCGGCACTGGCTGTGCCTCGTTGGTCGATCCTGTGTCCGCGGCGACTTCGAGCGCAATTTCGTCGGTGACGGACCAGGAAGACGAAAATGGCTGTGTCGTGGTGGTAGCGGGCCTCGATGGCAAACGTTTCGCTGCAGCTTATGGCCGGGAGGACTTGAGCCCTGTACGACCATCTGTCGGACTTGAAGGTTACACTGACCCGGATCATTTGCCTTGCCTTGAGTTTCTCTCAGTCGTCTCGGGATTGGGAGTCTGTCAGTGATATTGACTGCACGACCAGAATCGGAGGCGTTACTCATCCAAGGCAGCTGCTCTGTCCAATCTTTGAACGTGGCCAGTGCAGTCATCGAACATTGGTTCGAATTTTTACGGCAACTACCAGCGCATTGGGATCCTTTTCTAGGAATCCGCGGTGAGTGGCCAGAAGCAACGGACCTGGACGATAACCTTCTCGAAGGAGTGGCGTTCAAGTCCCGGGGTGTGTTTGTGACGTTCAAGCCAGGGGTGGACTTCGGCTGTAGTGTCGGGTCTTTGATAAAAGTGGCCTCATCCGCGGTATAGATGCCACTTTCCGGAGGAACACCGCAAGGCGAATCGAGAACTTCCGCACATTCGGCCAATGACTGCCTTAACGGCCGGGGACGTGACGGCGAGTTGTTTTGGCACGTTTCCTGGATGGCATCACTGTGCGGGTCAGAGGCAGGTTCCCTGGCAAAGAACAACGCGCCGTGGTGTGCACGGGTTTCGGTGGGCGCAATGGAAGGCGTTATGGATGGCTGGTACTCGGCATCTGACTCACATGTCAGCTGGGCAGAATCACTGGAGTCAACGCTGGAGTCAACGTGGTCCGAGTGATGTGGTTGAAATTCGGTCCCTTCTGTTGAAATCTGTGTAGACAAACACAGCTTGAGACCGATCATCATGTCAGGGCAGGCCGTGATGCTCTCTGCCGATGAGCTGCAGTTCGAAGCTGCAGCCTCGAGGCAGCGCTGCTCCTGAGCTGCTTCCTCGGAAGTGTACCGGTCGGATTCGCTGGTGACAGGGTTATGGAGGCGAATCCGTCCGAAAACGGCGATCAGCCTGGCGCTCCATTCCTGCCAGGAGTGTTGGCTGACGCCCTCGTACCGGTGCCATGCTGCGGCCGCACCACCAATGTTGTTGATGGCCACGAGCAGTTTGTACTGGTCCGGCCAGGCATACCGGGTACCGAGTACGTTCACGTCTTCGATCCAGTGATCAGCATCATCTTGGAATCCTCGGAACGTCGGTATTTTCCAAGCGGCCGGTGGAAGCAACGGAGCAAGAGAGGACGCCATGGAGGAGGGTGTTTCTAAGAGTACGCTGATCACTCGCAAGAGCTCCACAGCACTCTCGGGGGAGCCGCTAAGTGTTCCGCCGGATAGCGCAGGGTCAGCGTTAATTAACGTAGTGAGCGTGTCACGCAGTTGCGCCATGGAACTCACGTGCTCTGCTGCGTTGCCGGGTGAGCCGCCTAGAGCACCAGGCGTGGTGTCCGGAGACAATACGGTGGCCCCGGTGATCCCGCTGGCGGCATCCGCGGCGGAGCGAGGGTGCGCAGCAGATTCGTGGACGTGGTGGACTGGTCCGATACCGGACCAGTGCAGGGCGCCGTCCTCAGATGGTGCACCCGTGGCTTGGGACGGCGGTCTCCCGGCGGGCACCATCAGCAGTGAGGCTTGTCCGGCATATTCCTCAGCAGTAATGCTAGGCGGCGACACTCTGGAGGCAATGCCAAGTCGAGTTCACAGGTGCGTTCCGCTGCTGATTTGCGGCTGGGTCGTGGACGGAGACGGCTCCGTGTTGGTCGACTGCGCCATTGTAATAAAGAACGAGACAGACACAGCGCCTTTGCAGCAGGCCGGCTGTTCTAATCTGACTTCCTCTTTCTCCGCTTCTCTAGCCCCGCTTTGCAAGCGCGAGCGTCCGAGCCCCATTGCAGCTTTTCTCCATTACAATATATATATGTATATATGGTGGCCGGTGAACGGTTCTCCAACGCGAGCAGTCGGCATTTCTCAATAAAGAAACTCGCTAGGAGACGCTGCCTGTGCCAACGTTGTCTCTCGCGGGTGAGGGCGCGTTCTCCTTCTTTGAGAGCTCGTAGAGCGTTCATCTAAGAAAGAGCGTTTCCATAGTCAACGCGCGCCTTTCGCTCTCTCTCTCTCTCTCACACAAGACAGCAGATGTAAGAGTGAGAGAGCTCGCGCGGCGGGAGGCACGCGCCGAGGGCGAGTGCGTGCCTCCCGGGAGATACTGCCGGTTACGCCTGACGCAGGGCAAGGTTAGACTAAGAGGCGCTTCGCCCCTAAAAAAATAAAGATAGGAACAACACATGCACACACACGCGCGCACGCAATTCGGTACAGAACCATGAACTCGGCTATTTCGATGTGCCTGCGTGAGCACAACAGTGGGCTCGGAGCCCTGTAAATAGTAACACGCTGTCCTCCGAAACCTTCGACGCGTGTCAACACTTGTGAGACGATGCCGCGCCCTTCGCTCCGAACGCTGTTCGGACACTTGGGAGACGTTCCATTCAAGTGTGATCAATGGCGCGTTCGGTGGACACGGGACCGACGACTGTTGGCTGTGCCGCGGTTCTGCAAAGCAAACGTCGAATCTGCATAAGCGGCACCATAGATGAAATTAGTCCTCCGCATACAAGGCAAAAGGGAAAGTTTCAGAAGGTATACCCGTTCTGTCGGCGCTTGGAAGCCTTGCACTATCAAGGCCGGCGTGTTCAAGGCCGGCGTGTTCAACGTCTTACACTCGAACAGTTCACGGAGCAAGCAGGCGCGCGTCCTTAATATTCGTTAATTACATCGATGGATATTGGTCCTCATCTTTACAGAACCTTCGCTCAGATATATGTGTCCTATACAACACTTGAACAATTTCACTCGAACCTTTTGTTGGGGTGGCTCATATCTGCATCAGAGCCGCATATTTCTTTCGCTAATCACAACATGCTCAACATAAGCGCCAAAATCTCAACTTCCGGTCGGCTGGGGAAAGTTGCTGTTTGCTCTTTGAGAAACAACAGGTGGTAGCGCAGCCGAAGTACAAAGCTGTACGACATGAATACCGAAAAACGGTATTTTTCTTAACACGAGAACACCCGTTCCTCATTATCAGAACGGGAGACTACCTGTCCGTTTCAGACTCGCCTCTTCGTCGAAATGAAGGTGCTTAGGCGTTTCGAGGTGTGCGTCACATTTCGAAGAAGCTGAGATTAAGGAACGAAAGACCAATGTAGGCCGAAACGTGAAGCGCCACCTTTACAAACACTTCCGTCTACTCTCTTTCTTAAAATAACACTAATAAAGCGAAACTCTAATAAATCAATGTCCAATGATAGCTTGTTCGTTAAGAAAGCTATTGTCGTCAAATTCACCACCATGGGTTCAATATTAGAGGATAATATCAAGGTCAAAGTTTCTCTCTTGTAATTTCGCGCCAAAGCCTCTGCGCGTCAACGTTATAGCATGACGTCACCGATTTCAAGGTCCTTTTTTTTTTTCAATACTCTCGTTCACCGGAATTTCATGAAAACTCACTTCAGCATCCATGAGGTCACAAGTTGGTGCGGGATCTTGATCTGCACATTCATTTTGCGCGTTTCCTTTTTCGATGCGCCGTCTCGCTGTAGGTGTGGCGCTTCCAGTATTGTAAACAAACTGGCTCAATAATGATACAGGAGGGAAATCGCTTTGCTCTTTGGTGTCCCTCTAAATTTCGCGACGTGGATCGAAGTTACGCAATGCCGACAAAATCCAGTCGGGGCTACACCGCCGAATGAAACGCAGAGGCGTGCCAACGCGTCGGTGAACATATTTTCATATACGACAGACCGGGGGCGTCTTATGTGACATGTGTGACACATCAGCTAAGGAAGAGGCACGGTATGTTTACAAAATACAAACGAGCGATGGAGACCGTGCATCACATTGCCGGCAGGCGGGGCGGCCTCTAACCTGCACTGAGCGAAACGCTCACCGGCTCACACGGCCGACCGCACGAAAATCGTTGTGCGTGCGCCAGTCAGAAGAAATTAGGGCCGTAGACATTTAGTCGAGTTGGACTTCCAATGGCGTTCATACAAACAACGCCCGAGCTGCCTCCGATGATTGCGCTTACACGCGCCCGCCTTCGCGTATCCGGGTTGCTGGCCCCCGTGGAACCATTATAGTCTATATAACCGATAGACCCACTTTGCAAACGTATACGCCCCTCAGTCGAACACAAAAGCGCATTTGGGACCATCCAAAAAACAATGCCACGCAGTATGCAGAAGGCGGCGAGTATCCCGTCCACGTGGTGCTCCTCTGACAACGCATCATCGGTCGACCGTCGTCTCTTGGCAAAGAAATATGCGAAACAGACGCAGTATTTGTGGGGGCAAGCCTCCTCCAATATATACGAGCCACGGAGTGTTTCTGACACGCGGGCCTTTGAAATGCGTTCCTCGTATTACGTTTGCACAGCTGCGCACTTTTACGGAGTTTGTTCAAATTGTAAGATAATGCCGAGGGATGGGAAAGAAGGCTTTGCATGGCAACCACTCGGAGCCGAGTGACGCGATTGAAAGCTTGCACCTCGGCAACGTCGTCCGCATTGTCCGCGAATGCATACTGAGGTTGTCCCCAGTAAGGGCCAAAAACGCGGGGTCACTCAACGCCGCCGTTAACTCATCGACGTCATAATCCGAGGTCACCGAGGGGCTAACACACACACAATTGATTTACGATCGATGCGAGCCTAGTGGGCGGCATACATGAGATGTCCCAATTGCCCCTATATCAGGCTACAGCGGACACTATATTTAGAAGCGGCTTCCGGCAATGTTGTTGGCCCGCAGTGAGGCTGCAGCCAGCAGTGAGACAATGGGGGAATTAAGCGGTGACAAGGCCCCTAGCACATTCTATACCACGTGCATTATGTTAAGCAGGCTTCGACTTATACGAGAAGACAAAAGGGTCTGCATTATAGCGCAGATGTACCCACTATCATAATAGTTCGACGCTCACGGAGAAGTCATTAAGCAAAAGCGATGTGCGCACCGAGTAACTAAAATGTTATCCCTACGCATACGCCAAAGAATGTGCATCTCCACGTGCGTGATTGATATACTGAGGCAACAAGAATGGCATTTAGCTGAACGCCTACCGGCCTGGGTGGCTTGAACTTAAAAAAAAAGACAGCAGTTCCATGGCAACAAAGGCCGGCAGTCCGCGAGCGTCGGTGTTACTCCGCCAGCCAGTCACAGAAGCAGTCATCCTCATGCGACCTTTTCAAAATGGTGCCGTGTTTACGCGTTTGGTACCTGCGGAGCGTCTGCTGTTCTTGAGTCCTCTCATCGGTATGCCATGATGTGCTCGAGAAGCATGGACAAAGATGTGCGCAGTCCATTCCGCTTCAGAGGCCGTTTTACGCGTGAAACTTCACTGAAGTCAGTTGAAAAACTTGGGTGGTGGCGTTTGCGGCGCGCCGGGTTTTTACATTGCAAGCGCTTGATTTCAGCTCAATAAAGGATTATCCTTTCCATGTTCCACTCTAATAAACGAATGAACAAATAAAAATTATGTAACTACGTATTATTGTTGCTGCCCTCGCTTTATGTTGGTAACATGGAAAGTTCAAAGAAGGAACTATATGAAGCTTCGCGGAGGCGCATTAGCTGGCGGTTATAAGGGCGTGGGACGGGCTTAACTATACAGACTCGAGTTCTATCCGACTATAGACATTCTGACTCCATACCGCTGGTGTAGAGAAAACACGATAAAAGACATGCACACACGTGTGCTGTGCGTCACTAGTCTTTAGCACCACTATCACGAGAAGGACGACCACCATCGCGAGAAGGACGAAACACGGACACAAGAACAATAGATACCAGTTCACTGGTTGGTTCGGTAAATTTCGCTGCCGGCAACTGTATATAGTCTATACACGGGGGATATTTTGGGCCGCCTTGTCCTTTATTTCCTTACTCGTCGTGCACTATGCGTCCCTGTCGGAGACAGATTTCGCGGTTTATATACCTCGTGTGGCTCCGATTTCTGCGAATGCAAAGCCCACGCGAGTCGCTTGGCGTACACGTGCGGCGGCGTCCTGTGCGGCCTATCTCGAAAAGCGAAGAACTCCGGCGCGAGACGCTGCACAGGTGCCCGCAGTCACGCCCCGTGCACAGCTGTTTTCGAAACCACGGCCGGTCTGGACGAGCGCGCTCGCTCTCTCTTTTACGGCCTGAGCAGCAGCCACGACTACAATGGATCTGTTTCTATACAGGACGACGGCGCGTTCCGCGCGAGGGCGTCGCGAGCCAACCCCCCAAAGTGCGTTGCTCTGCATGCGCTTCGTATGGTAAACCAGCTGTTCCCGGCCACTTTACCGTGCTAATTATTTTTTCCGCATGTAGAAAGTGGTGGAAGCAGTACAGGTGCGCACAGTACAGGTGCGTGTGGGGACAGTCTGGCTTTCTAGGTACTCATGCACTCGGCAAAAGAAGAGGCACACTCAGTGCTACTAGCAACAAGAATGGGTTGGCTGGTTGGTCAAAATTGACCATCTTATATTTGATGGAGGCGCAAATGCTTGGGGCCTGTGCGCTTGGATTTAGGTGCACCCTAAAGATTACCAGGTGGTCGAAATTCCCGGACCCTTCCACCCTGGCGTCCTTCATAAACATAACGCAGTTTTCGGATGATAGACGGCATGCTGATGCAGATGTCCCGAAGTGCGTCCTTCTGCTTAGTTTCTACAATGAGACGGATTTGCTCAGCCTTGTGGCGAACCGCTCAATTGTGTGATTGTCAAAATGTTTCCCGGAACCATCATATGAGGTTGTGACGTTCTTCGAGAAGGCAGTGAAATATCTTTACCGAAAGAAAATCCTCGAGACACTGCAATTTACTGTTCAGTCATATCTTGAAGATTCGCCGCTTCTGGACTATCCGGAATGTGTGGACAAGAGTCACGCCAGAGTGTCGGCGCACATCATCTCTGAAAAGTTTCTCCGGATTCTTCTTGTGAACTACACAAAAAAGTTAACAGATCAGAATGACAAGCCTTCTGGCTATATTCACAAGCCCACGCGGAAACATTTACGGCTGTGAACGATGTGACCACTTTAAACTAGCTGTAAGCATCACGACAGTGTTTTACCAGCAGTGCTTTCTTTTCTTTTTCAGTTCTTCTTGTGCATTATATTATTTTAGTACCAAGGACAACATTCTGTATGATGTTGAACGGCTTCTGTGAAAGTTCTTTATTTTTCTTCGCCTGCGGCGTACGTTATTGCATAAAAACATTTTTCTCATCTCTTTACTTGCACGCTGAAGACCGCGTCTGGACACGTGAGAGCTTGGGAATTTATATGCATCCAGGGACTCAGCGTGGTGTGGTGCGAGTTTATTATTATTATTATTATTATTATTATTATTATTATTATGTTCCTTCTGCTGTGATTGCGACTCACGGCTACTTGTGGGGAGTGTGACTTTCCCCTTTTCGAGGTATTTATTTTAATAATAAAGCAAGAATTGCGACAGCTTGAATAAAAATGACCATATTTTATCATTTTCAAGTACATTAATGGTTGGCATATGTGCATTTGACGTAAACGTTTTGGAAACCAATTTCTTTCAAAAAAGAATGTTTTGTGTCATTTGTTCTGACGGTCGGTGACGAATCATGCGGCCGAGCCTTCTGAGCGCGACGCGCTTCGCTAAGTGCTCTCACGAGCGGCAGAAGCGGGCGAATCAGTGGCTTGTGCCTCTCCCTCGGAAAAGCGGAAAGCACCATAGTTGCCATATATATGCTTGCTACCGTATTCTCATCGCATTGGTACCATGCATAGCATGAAACACGCCACACAGCGCCAAGCGTCGGCGCGTGCTGATTGAACGACACCCCTTTCGGGGTGTCACATACATTCACGCAGCCGGAGCCAAATAACACGCACGGCTTCAGACTCGTCTTACAGAGCTTGGAGAGACGGACACAGGACAAAGCGACAATACGAACGCCGTTTCCTTTACGTTGAATCGACATATCTCAACCTCCTGCTGTCCGAAGTCTGTACTTAGACGGTTTCTCAAACTGTGATTAAGAAATTAGCCATGCTTTCTGCATCTCGAAAATTACACTTTTCGTCACATACACTGCGTGAGATATCACGGTGCCTTGTGCCTGTTTACGCTAAATATAAATGTTTATTAAGTCATACCCTCCAAATGCCACCCAAACATAGAACAGTATATCAGTTGCTCCTGGGCGTGCACGCTAAAGAATTTCCCAAGTTGAGCTGTTTTATGTGCGTCGCTAGCCTGATCTTCACTTCCACTATTGGACTCCCACGAAAACGACCGTTTAAGCGTCACTGCGTCGTCACTGCTCGCTCTATTGTTACGCATAACTACAGTCCAGGGTTCGACGGAACACAAGAAAAAGCATATTCATAACTCTACTCATTTTTCACAGAAAAAGTAATCTTCGTTTCCTGTTACTGCTTCCCTCTACATAATACCGCTGCTTCAAGGGCGAAATAAATCAGCACAGCGATGATGAATATCCTCGTTGAGACAAGAGCGGCCTACAGGGCGTGTCAAAGGTCCCGCTTGTTTGGTGCTCGACAGGCTCCTCATCAGCACCGTCGTGTATCGTATACGAGCGCAGCCGCGTGATGCTGCTGCTGGACGCCCGGCCAAAGCGTGTAAAAACGAGCAGCGCTCACTCGTCCCACGCGCGCGGCGTCAGCGACCCCTCGGAGCGCCAGTCGCTTTTGGGGGCGACACACCCCACCCGTGCTTCTGCACAGCCGACGACCCCGCGAGCAGACGAGAAACGGCCAACACCACTCGATCGGCCAGTCCAGCGACCGTCGGGAGCACGGCGTCAAACCCGAGTTCGGCGGGAGCGCGGATGGCTCTGCCGACGGGAAGGCTGCTTCGGCGCTGAAGACAAGTCGATAACAATACCGCTGGACCCAGAGGTTCATCCACCGCTATAGTGGTATGTTCCAGAAGAGTATAGGCGCATAAATTACTGGCTGCATATACCACAAAGCTGATCAAGGAAGCCATTTTCGACGTGCTCAGAAAAATTAAACATCCCAAATAAAAGTGTTCAGTGCACTGCTCCCGCAACAGGTTTTGAATATGGGCGGCGGAATAATTTTTCGGAGACCTTCGCACTTACCTGCAGTGCCACGAACCGCAGCTTCAAGTTTGTTTGGGTGCTCCGTCACAAAACCAACGCACAAGGTTTCTTTGCATGACACTGCATGACAGCTACACGATCCTTTGGATTCAATCTGCGCACAGTGTGTGATGGCCAAGTAAAAATCTGCCGAGAGGCCCACAATGGCCGCACCGCCAGTATATACGTAGCCTCTGAGCTTGCAAGTGACAGCAAAAGGCTGTTTGCAATCTCGGGGACCATGATCTGGAGCAGCATTGGATCAGTTTCATTCATTCGTAGCACGGATGTAGCAGAATTCATGAAAGGTTGGAGCAAATGTGGCAGCATTCCTATCACTGCAATTGCGTACGGTCCACCGTGGCCTTTGATAAGGTTTGTTGCAGTTGGAAGAGAAAAGTAATATTTGGCAACTCTGCGTAAGCGGCTTACGCCGCTCAGTCTTGTAAGACCAAAATTGCTAAACTGTAGAAACTCAGGGACGAAACTATGCAGGTTACAATACTTTGTAACTTAGAAATGGAAGAACGATGCCACAATGCTGTAGAGGGCACCTAATATTACATCTAAAGCGAACGAAATCTGTCTAACCCACACATTTATGAAATACAGTACTCGCTAATAACAAAACTTCGGGGAAATTTCACGTACGGACATTTAGAAAAAAAAATTGTTCGCCTCACACAAAATAGGCAGTTTAGAGAACTGCGATGTCTGTCTTTCCTAATTCCGTCATTTTTTCTTGTACCACGTCCGCTCTGATATGTCCTTAGAGACTAAAAACAAAAATAACTTACAGAAGTAAAATAACGTTATTCAAGAAAGCAACAAACACTTGTCAAGTCAGTCAAGTGCATATGAAGGAATGTTACTACGTTCTACACGTACTCGAAAGGGCAGCATCGGCTTTGCGCCGAGCTAAGTCCCCCTTGGTGATTGCAGCTATAAACGTTACCTTAAGATTAAAAATGCTCTCAGATAATCATCATGCGCTGAACTACAGCAATCAGCACGGCACTTTTTTTTCACCCACACTATACGTGCAGGATCGTGCAGACGGAGTGTAGCGCAGGGCAGAGGCGTGTGGTGCTACCCTCGGCGGATTCAGCTGCAGCCGATCAGGGACTGAAACTACGAGTCTTTGGCGTCGTCTCAAACAGTACCCGGCTTTACACTTCACTTCGTGTGAATTTACGTGCACTGGATGCGTCCTTTTCCGGATACTGAAAGCGACGAGTGTTACGTGGGCAACCAACACACTTGACAACTAGACACGCTGCGATACGAGCAGTGCACAAAGATGACGGCAACACGAGCTGGTACACACAGGTGCCACCTGTAAGAGTTCTTAATATCCTTGGAAAATACACCTTCTTTTGTGACACACTGTCGCGACAGCACCTCTATTCAAAACGCCACAGTCGTCGCCACATAGCATGTCTACAGCACCATCAGTCGCAGAAGGATCGCGCTTTTGCAATGCACGCATGTTAGTCCGTCGTCTGCATATAGAAGCATGAGCGCTATAGAGGAGCATACTTCGCGCTGCAGTGCTGCTATAAAACATGGCTTAGTGCAGATTGGCGGAGGTACTTTTCCTGCACGGTAAAATAAAAAAATATAAGTCTTGACAACTTGCTAGGCTAGCTACACTCGTGTGGCCCTTATATGTTAAAAGAAATTACCTTAGTATAGTACAAAAAAAGAAAAAAAAAGGTCCTAGTGTCTAGTCCTGTCCTGGTACGTGGCGACCTCTTGCCCAACTCACTGAACAAAGGAACTTCGAAGGCACGCGTTGGGGAAGGGGAGAAAACACAAAGGGGGAGGCACGTCTTGCAGACTTGGAAGAGGACAGCCATATCTGACTCCTTGACCAAAGCCAGCGAGCCGCTCAAGCCGTGGGGCCCCGGACGAAGGGCTTCAACCACATTTCTTTTTCTTCCTCTCTCCCGTGATGGTGAGTATACGGTGGAGGATCCATGACGAAGTGCTTCCGCCCAGTATTTCGGACAGCAAGTTGCTCGGTATGAGGTCAACGTTGAGCCACGAACGTGATGGGAGTTAGGCGTATTTGGTGCTCGATAATATCCTCTGAGGTGTGAAGTCGCAGGTAGTGCATTTGCGCCTGCTTCGAAAGCGCGAGGCCACAGGCACGGCCGCTTTCAGTTCTGGGACTGCGCGCTATCGGAGTCGCAGCTCCACAGCGCCAAAAAACAGAAATGGCTGCAGGCAGCGCGTCAGTCCCACTCGCGCTTCGAACTGCACTCCAAGTTGACCTCGGACGGTGGCTCAGCCTGCCTCAGTGCAACACAGAAAGGTTAAAAAGAGGCGAGGGACGGCGTCCGCCATGGGCTCGCGCATTCCCGAGAATAATGCAGAGCATACATGCGTGGTACTCAACGAAAGAGCTCAAATGCAACGGACGACGCCAGGGGTATCGGTCCCCTCGCGGAGTGCGTATATCGGATTGATGGGCCGCGATAGCGATCTCGCGCACGCCCCAAGCCGCGTGGTTATCGGCCATGCGCAGTGCGCCGCCTTTGTTTAACCGCGCCAGCAGACCTCTCGCGTGCGCGGAGGCACGCATGCGAGCCACTCGTGAGCAGACTGGAGGAAGCATTTTCTGCCCATCGATTAGCGAAGTGCACCTGCTCTTTCAACTATAGTATCCGAGTACACTTTGCATGCGTTCGCGCGGTGTTGAAACAACGGGAAGCCGTATTTAGATTCGAGAACCTGACTGCAACGTACTGCGCGTTGCAGGCGCTCGCAGCGTGCCTCGTAATGCTAGTGAATTAAAGACTAGGAAGTGAGGAAAGGAGCTGTCGATAAATCTCCTCGTTGCATGCACGCAAACGCATACATTTCGACAGGCGTCGACAGCAAGTTTCGTGCGCGGGCCAATTCGCTCAGCCAATGTTCGTGAACACTTCTGCTTTGATGGAGGTAATGCACAGAAGGTTTAAGGCACTTGAATATAATGTCACGCGCCTCAGATGGCGTGAGGACCGTACAGCGACACGGATGGCTCCGAGATGTGACGTCACGGACCAAACGCAGATTGCATTCCGGGGGATTGGTTATGTTAACCGGAAGTGCGTGTGAAAAAGAACGAAGCGTGCCAAAGATGAATCCGAAGATATAGTGCAAGTGTGCCGAGTCAAAAACAACTTTTAAAAGCTATTCGCACATGGTCACCTCTCGTCGACGTGCACGAAGTGAGGACGACACGGAGGAATACGACGCCCAGCGAAAAGGGCCGCGCTATTTCATTCCATGAAATCCTCGACGATCCGTATATCCGGTGACCATCGAACGACCGCCAGTGTGTATCCGCGTTTAGGGGCATATCCGAGGTGCCCCGTGTCAGAGAATAAAATGAGGGGACAGTTCCAAGCCGTGCTGTATACGAAAAACAACGAAGGCCTCGTCTGGATGTGTGTGCTCCTCGTGCGGCAGACGGCGCTTCTATCCGGGTTAATTCGGGGGCGTTGCCGGTCAGCCCGGGCGGTCGTGGATCGAGCGGCACTCGGGCAGTCGGCCACGGCGGCGACCTCCAGCGCCGCAGCTGCGACAGCGTCAAGTGCGACCCGTAATGAGCGTGCATGATAGTCGGCGCTCCAATTAACGCCACCGTGCGATGCCGGACAACAAGACGTATCGCCGGCAACACGCCCCGGCGAAACTCGATGCGCGCCGTTATAAGTGGCGCCGCCTCACGGTGTATATATACACAAGGGTCATCCCGGACACACTGCATGCAGGCGCAGATGGAACGAGCAACCGGAGCATGCAAATTCTCTGCGCCACGCGAAGGCAACCGCGTGCATGGGCAAAAAAGTGGGTCTGCTCGAGGCTTTCTTCCTGACTTCATATACCGCCGGAGGAGGCAATTCGATCGTTACGTGCGTACACACTAAGTACGAAACCATTCGTAATCAATCTGCACGTTCGCCGAAAGATGGCACCTGTCTCAACAGTCGGAACCATGCATCGTTTCCCTCTGGTGCTGTCACACTGTGGCGACCGTCCCTTTCGTAACTCACCGGAAATATTACGCACAAGTGTGTGTGTGTGTTGTGTGTGTGACCTTGAGATGTCACAAGCTTGTCAAGTCTAATGCTCGACACCAAGTTTCTTGGCATAAACAAAGGGCGGACACAGAGCGATGACGCTTACTGCAAAGCGCGCACCACGTTAGCTTAGCTCGATGTGTAGGAGTAATCGCGGTCGCCGTGTATTATTGAAGTGGGGAAGCTATACATACGTCATACGAATTTCATTCACTCAATTGAAACAAATATGTAAGAGCTTAATTCACGTAGCCGTGAGCGAAAGGCCGATTACAGCTACGCTTTTGCAAATTGCTTGCGGCTGCGATAGCGTACACACGAGAAGTGTCTTTGGCAATAATGCTGTAGTGGTTATGATGCGCTTAAAATTTTCTTTTCGATTGTCAGACTGCTCGAATGAACTACACGCTTCAAATTTGCCGCGTCGTTACAGGACTTCACGCCTTCAGGATCGGAACTGAGCGTATAGGCAGAGCCGCAAGCCGCGGTTATGCGCCTTGCTGGCGGTTATTTGAGAGCCTTGTCCTTGGCACGTTATTGCTTTTTTTTGTGTGTGTGCGTTATCACAGCCGTATTTACATAGGTTATAGCTTCACCAATATCGCATGCTTGAGTACCTATTCCGTTACATTTGTTTTTGCGCAAGGATTTCGTGTAGGCATTAGAGGCTTTAGGTCCGAAACAGTATTTTAGCTGAGGCATCTTCAAGTCGCGTTTAAACAAGTCTCGCTGTTGCAAGTGGTTCATCCTTGCGCTAGTTACCGAATTAAAGCATAACGCATGAAGCGATGCCGACATGATAGCTCGCGATCATTCGCATCATGTGGCAAGGTGCTTAATCCTTTCAATCAGTTTCTCACATCTTGTCATAGCTGGGCGTCGGCACACTCTTTTGTTCCTACAGAGCTACAATGCTTCCTACAGAGCTAACGCAACTTCATCTCACGCGGCTGCCCCTCGCAAACTGTTGTAAACACGCCGTCGGCGCTCCGACGCCCCGTGCTCGGAGGCAGCTTTCGCACACGTGACCTTGAAAAGCTGCGCATCGTCAGAAGGCCGTGCAGGCGATGGATGCACGGAACTCGGCGCATGACAGAGGCAGCGTGATTGAGAATTACGGGCGGCGCCTTATGCGAGACGATATATACGAGGGTATATAGACCGACAATCAATACGACAATCGAGCGACATGCGATACAAAAACGATGCAAATTAAATGCAGTAAAGCAGTGCTTTGGGCTTGTTGGTACGACATTGCGAGGCTTATAGCCTCACAATGAAAGGACAAGAACGAAGGAAGACGTGACACACGCGACGTGAAAAATCTGTGTATATGCATGGGCCCTCTGCTCCTAATAAAGATTGTTGCAAGTCAGAGCCTGTGTGTGTCACGTCTTTCTTCGGCCTCGTCGTTTCATCTCGCGAATGAAGCTCGTGCACAGCAACTACGCATCCTGTTTAACGTCGCGGTGTCTCATCGAGGGCGTGGCGGTGTACGACGCAGGCCACGTTGTTGAATGCGCGCGCGGTCGAGGCCGTCAGCGGAGGTCGCATCACCGTCGCCGCTCTCGTCCTCCAAACAAGTGGACTCACCAACCCACCGCACAACGTCTCTGTCGTGATCGACAGCAGTGAAGTGGCCAATGCTCGCTGCTCGTGCAAAGCAGAGTGAGGCAATGTCAACGTGTAACATAACATAGAATTTATGTTCACTGCTGGTCTGCAGTTGGTGTCGAGCTCATATCGCCTTTTGCATTGTGTTAATGTTTCTAAATTAAGAGGCAAGTTCACTGTTGAGACTAGTTTGAATGTTTAATGTTGGCACCATGAAATATTTAATTGCGGCACCATTTCTATTATTTCTATAAATGAAAAGAGACTTCGTAGGTGACTTCGTGGCTTCGTAGGTAAAATACGTATGTACACCATCCAGACGCAGCCGTAGTCTCATACATCCTGCGCCGCTCAGCTGAGCTCACGAGGCGCGCTTACCCGCGAGGCGATTCGGAGGCCGCGTCGTCGGCTCCTTGTCTAGGGGCCTTCGCGGCAGGTTGTGGGACGGCACCGCACCTGGTGTAAGTCGCCTATGCTTATAGCCTGCGTGCAATAAACGGCTTAAGTATTGGCGAGGCGCTTAAACACGGTCACAAACTTACCGAAGAGTGGCGCGTACGGTGGGTAGCAGAAGTCACTGTCCGCGAAGTGTTTGCTGCACACGGTCGATGAAGGCGTGGGGCGCTTTCCCATTCTGAGCTTGACTATCCACTTCTTCTTCAGCTTTGAGTCCTTAGGATAGTTGTGAAAGCTAACGCCTCTTTCACGAGCGTACGAAGTACACTGAGGCACAGAGCAGTACTTCACCACTGCGCAGCACTCGCCGCGGAGACAAGCGGCCGCAGTTCTAAAAAACAAAGAGCCGTAGTTCTAAATGAACGTTAAAAGCAGGCCCACGGTTGTTCGAACTCCTGTTTTCACCTGCAGGCCAACGTCTCCTAATTCCGGGTAACTACTCAGCTCCGACTAAAAAGAGCGAGCGAGATTTTTTGCTGTTCAACCAGCTGTCACAAATGGCAAAACGACCGCGGTCGAATATGTCGGACTGCCGTGACGCAGCGAATCGAACCTGAGACAAATCGAATAACAAACCACCTCGTATACATACATGCGCAACCGCGTAATGAAATCTGAACGGCCCTCACGTCGACCGCGTCGGAATGTGATGCCACTCATAGTGATGCTCAGAGCGCAGTGTCCGACGGCAAATCGCCACACCGCCATCTTCGTGTCGCGGCAAGGGTTCATATCATCGCGCCTCCTGAAACCGCGGTTTCGCGCCGCTTCAAGCATGTTTATCTCTGCCAGTGGACGCATTTGAAAAATTCCTGCGGCTCTTAGATGGGCACTGGACAATCTCCGCTGTGGTATGGGTCAAGTCTGTCATGTAGCCTGGCGAGCGACGCTTTTGGATGCGCCGTCCACGTATGCATGTGGTCGGTTTCTCAACGCAACCCACGACGCTAGCCTGCGAGCGTATTAGGCGGTGTTTCGATAAGCACCCGCACATCCTCGTCCCCTGGGCTGCGCTGTTTCGCACTTTCACACCGAATCGGTGGCGTTCGTTGGAAGCATGCGAAAAAGCAAAACGGACAGAATAGAACGCGAATCAGCTCTTTCGGAGCCAACGGCGTTGTTCAGAGAGGCACTGCAGCACTGCTGAAACGGACGGCGGGGTACAAAACCTCGTGAACAGGTGAATCCAACGAACCTATACAGAGTGGTCTGCAAGATCGCTGATAAACACGCGCCCAGCCAGCAGTATATACCAGCAACACTGCAGTGGCGCATTCTGGGAAACGAAAGCAGAAGGGCTCGCGATAGAAAGAAAGAAAAAAAAATGGGTGCTGTTCTCTGAGGTCGCGTAACGGCCAGGTAATTGCAGGGGAGACCTACAAAGGCGCTGGCTCATGACTAAAACCATAAAGACATTTAAGAGACGCAGTATTCGGCCGAGCGCCAAAGTTGCCGCAGCTTCAAAGCGAGCGGCCGCAGTGGACCGTGGCCACCTTCAGCAGGCTGCTGTTCGTGGGCACATAGCGAGGACAGCTTTCGCCGCTCACGACGCGGCTCTGCACCAAGAAGCAGAGATAGAGAGAGCTCGGTGACGCGTCGCCATGGCGCGCGTCTGTGCTCCACAAAAACAATGACCGATGCAGAACACCGCTACTTTGCAAACGCAGAGTCATGACCCCAAGCACATCAGCCACAGGCGGGCTCGCTGACGATGGCGAGATATATAACTCGCCCAACGCAGGCATGACAAGTCAAGGCACTACTATACCAAGAACAGTTGTAATTTTATTTGAGGTAAGCTAAGGTGTGTTTGTAGAATGTGTATGTCCTCGTTACATCTGCCTCGCTTGTTTTCCCCCACTGCCACCGCCGATGACGCTTTCACTCGTACCTCCCGTGAAACGGGGCCCAGCCCAGCCGGCTTGCACGCATGTGCAACAACCTGTATGACATATCGCCTACCTCACCGTGACCTTTTTACGTCTTCATCAAAAAAACCTTCACCTCTGTGGGTATATAAATAATAAGTACACAGACGCCCCATAATGGTACAAAGCAATAACCGCCGGCGTTATAGCTTTGTCACGGATTGACATTGCCTCGTGGTGAAGGTGGACGTGCAAGTTTAGAAGCGCTTCGGCCGCTCTCCAAGTACGTCGAAAGTTCTCGGCATTTTTCGGAGAAGACGTGGAGATGATGGCCTCCCTGAGCGGGGAAGCTTGAACTTGAAGCATTCTCCTGCGACCCCCCCGGCGTGGTTCTCGATGGCCGAACAACGGTGCTTCGGACCAACAATACGGGGCAAGACAGCGGGCAGCCGTTTGACGTGCACTGGCCACGTGCGCGCGTGCACTATTGTTTGCTTGGCGGCCACCGTGTCCAAAGGGGACGAGTACGCATACCGTGGTTGACCGGCGAAGGGCACCCCCCCCCCCCCCCCGCTGCGCTGATGACCTGTCAATCGGGGGTGCAGAAGGAAGAGGCCCGTCGGCGGCCACGAGAAAGGGTTTGGTCATCGCTCTCTCCAGTGGGATATTTTGGGCGGAGCCAGAAATGAAGTTTCCGAAGACAGCGAATCAGGAAAACCATGCGGGTATTTAAGCGAGGAGCATTGAGGAGCACGGGGTTCTAGTCGCTTGGCTTACACGGCGTAGAAGCCGATCATCGTATCGCTCTAGAAGTTGTTAGCGTGGCTCTGTACCGGCTGGCCACCTAACCTTAGCCGCTTCGCCTAGTTGAGATGTGCGCTTACCGTCTGCAACGTAGGCATCGGGACTTCGGCTCGAGTTAGTTAAAACTGCTCGGGTTTGCCCTCAAGCACTAGCTCCCCGGGAACATCAGCGCCGCAACTCCATCGACCTCAACGCTGTGCCGTACCAGACTGCCGCACCAGACCGTCGTGGACCCTTCGACGCTGCCGGTCATCAGCACGTATGCCACCACCTGTTTCTATCCATGAACTTTCTTCTTGAACTTTCGTTAACTTTTGTAAATTATATTTCTGTTCTCATTGCCCTATTTACTGTTGTTAGTTTATTTTACCTATTTGGTTGTTGTTCTCGCGCTTTAGTATTTTTGTCAAGCTCTTTCATCGCTGTTATATTCTTAGTTGAGTGAAGTGTTGTTTCTCTTGTATTATTTGCGCTGCCCTACCATTATAGATTAAATTTTGTTGTTTTGTTTTGCAACCACGACTCTGATGATCCTTTCACTGTGTCTGCTTGCGTACGGAACGACCGAAACTGCCGTAGTTCCCTCCACCGACTTCGCGCCGGGGAGCTTGAACTTCGGCCCTGTAACAAGGTTGAAGATAACACGCTCGTGAGGCACGCTCCATAGTGGAGGGCTCCGGATTAACCAATAGTGCATCTCAGTAAAAAGACCGTTTCCTTTAAAATTTTATTTCTCTGTGTTTTACGTTTCGCCTCAATCGAAATGCGGCCACAGTGGCCAATATTTGATTTTCCACAACACCGAGTCAACGCCCCCTATAGCCGCTAAGCTACCACGGCGAGTTGTAGCTCAGAGATCATCTTTTTTATAAATAAATACCTGCACACGACTTATGTTTTCTCAACCAGAGTGACAAGCCCGCAGATATACGAGGTGTGAAAAAAAAGAAAGAAAGAAAGAGATACAATAAGTGTGTAGCTTGAAAAGTTAGTGGAGTTGTCAGCAACTGTTTTGCTGACGTCATGCCAAACGCCTCCTCAATCCATGCATGCGGCCAGTTTGGCTTAACCGACCACGCCAGCTGGGAGTGCTCCGTTATTGAGTGGCCACGTGGAGCTGAATTCTGTCGGAAAAATGTCTAACCGTAAAAACCAAACAGAGAATCAACATAACGTTTCTCGCCAAACTTCAGAAATCAGCCACCGAAACATTTCAAATGCTAACCGGGGCTTATGGAAATGAAACTGTCTCGTGCACGCGTGCCTGTTTGAATGACATTAGCGGTTTTCAGGGGGAGGGGGAACAGACGGTGTGGAAGATGATGAACGAGCTGGGCTCCCATAGATCAGCAATTACTGGACAAAACATCGCCAAAGTTCGCAATGGGATCCGCGGAGGCCGAAGATTAAAGGAGTCGTGAAACGTCTTCCGAAGATTTTGTACTAAGCGCGTATTCGGGATCCTGGATCACTTCGTTGAATGCCTAACCATCCGTCGTCGGCAATTTCCTCGCTGACTACTACGCATGACAACGGTTCCCACAGTGCGCGGGATCTACAGGATTCTTTTTTATTACCTTTTTTGCGATGGTGGAAGGGTGCTTAGGCAATGCTGCAGTTGCTTAATTATAACGAAAATATTGTGCATGCTCTACTTGATCCAGTAGACATTTTCTTCGTCGGGTTTCATAAAGTGATGTTTCAATCGAGATGATTTCCGTTACTAACTTAGCACGTTAGGTTTTAACGACAATTCCGTATGTAGTAAACAGGCAGCAGAAAGTTAGTAACGGTTCATGAGAGGTAGCAAGGGCTGCAGTTACTACCCCTTTGCATGCAGTTAGTAGCTGTTTACTAAGGTAGGTAGTAAAAAGGTACATAAACGTTATTAACGAACCAAGAATGGTAGAAACCGCTCCAGTTACTACCTATTTACCTGCAGTTACTAACGTCTTGCTAACTTTCTTTTTTTAAGAGTGTACAGCGGCCACAGCACCTTCGTGACGAACCAGACTACGCGGTTTGATCCGCGAGAAAGAAACGACGTATAATAAGCGCAGGCGTGCCTCGAGACCTCACATGGCCAAACCGCATCGAGCACCATCATCAGCGGCCGCAGACGCCGTTAACCCGAATACACCTCCCGACGCCTCGGCGGCGAAAAGTGCACGTCGGCAATGATGACGTCGCCGACGCACAACTCGGACGGACATTCCCACAATGGCGTCACGAAGCGAGCGCGCCACCCAATCGCAACGTCCCTCGTTATATCGCGTTTTATCGTGTAAGGCAAGCACATTTTTTTTTTTTTTCCCTTCACTATCGGCAGAGTGCGATTCCTACGTGAGTCTCGCACGCGGCTATTCGCTAAAATCTCGGACGACGTGGAGAATAACGGTGTGCGGAATGATGCGAACACCGGCTACACTGCAGGAGCTCATTTTTCAAAACAGCGCCCACATCGAGTGAGGCTGAACCGAACCAACGGCAGGCATCCTCGCTGCCCGACCAGTTATCCCGTTACAAACTTCTTACATTTCGGCTGCAACACATTTTTTTTTTTTTTTTGCTTCAGCTCTATATACGGGGCGGAGGGTTCTTGCACGAGTAAATACAGTATAAGCTGCGAATAACGCTCCACCGATTCTCGTCCGCAGTGAAACGACGTTGCACGGTGAGCGTCGCCGCCCAGCTGCGTTTAGCGTTGCGTCACGTCCGCGTTATCGAACCGCGTCGGCTCGTCCCATTTCGGGAGCCGGCAGCAGAGGCGGCGAGGCGGTACATAATACATGCTCGACTCGAGCACATGCGGGGTGCTTTCGTCTGATGGAAATCATGCACATTTCGTTACAGCGAGTGTGACACGAGTTGGTTATATTTAGGACCGCAACAGTCAATCCAAAGCGTCGACCGAGCAGCGGAACAATCGACCGATACCGATAGTCGTGCTTGAAAACCGACTCCTTATCCACAGTAACTCGTGCAGCGGTCCCGAAGGAAGTTCACGGGTAAGTTGGCACTTGGGCATGTTGCAAATAGCACGAATGGAATCCTGTAAAGGGAACACAGCAGGGACTATAGACACCGCGAAGCGCCAAACTATATACCAAATTTTTACTGCCAACGCAGCTGTATACAAAAAGAAGACAACCGACAAACCCTTCCTATGCTTAAAAAATGGCGAAGCTTGCGCTCTAAGTCGCCCAAGGCTTAAACGCAGCGGAAGCTGGTCGATCTGAAATTTGACAAGGTTTTGTTACGACCATACGGTCCAGAGAAATATACGCGTAATCGTCGACAGAGTCTGCGTGCACGGTATACGGAAAAAATTAGCCGACATGGGAGCACACAAACACTACTCCCCTCACCCCGGTACAGCGGAGTGAGGGCATGTCTTCATTTTAGCACCGTTGCAAGGTGACGAAGCAGACCATGAACTTATTATATACTCCCCCGTGTTTCTGGCCACGTGGTTATAAACTAGGGAGTTTTAACAACTAGTCACCACGCGCTTGCGTCGGTGTGTGTGCGCACATCCATTTCGTGCATCCGTGTGAAGCTCCAGTCGAACCATCGCTGTGTATCCATAATGCAAAGAACAGGCGTGCAAAACACGGACACAGGGGAACCATACCGCACATGGAACAGACGAGCACACTAATGGGCAAATCTGGAGTATTTTGTTTTGACGGGGTTGCGTCACCGCTGTGTTGACGCAGTTTTAGGCGTCTCAAAGATTATTAAGATTTTATGCTAACAAGATAGGATTATCGGAAAACAAACCTCAAAGCCATGGACCGGAATAATGAACTAAAAGGATACTAAATTTACCGAGGTAGACCCAATACTAGCAAAATTATTTAGGGAATTATCCCGGACCACGCCTTGGCTTAATTAGCTGGCTTCAGTAAAAGCTTGGAACTAAACATATACCCCCATAATTAACCACCCGCAAGAGCTCCGCGATGGACGTAAACACATACTCCCATGAGTCCATCCGAAAGCTCCGTTCAGCCTTTTTTACTCCGCTTGACCGTTAAGCTCTGATCTGAGAAGACTCCCACCTCGGCTCATTTTCGGTGTACACAGCATTCCTCAACGGATGCGAAGTCTCTTCGCCGACGTTTGGGTGCATTCCGGATCGGCTCACTGTCGCCGTTTCTCGCTCATCCTCTTCGATCCACTGGCGGCAGATATTGTTCCCGATCTTGGCGCAGCCTCCTCTTCGGGCGTGCGGACGAAGCGCGTGCGACAGATCCGTGTGAGTGAGGCGACGGAGCGCTGCGCGTAGCGAGCATCGATGACGTAACGCTATCAAGTGGGCGCCAAGCGCACAGGTGATCGGCTCGTAGCTGCGAGCGTGGAGTACTTCTTTCGTCTCCCCGTCTCCGTGCGCAACGGGCTTGTGCCTCCGCTTCCCCTGCGGACCTATATGGGGACCAGCGCTGGCCTGATGGCGCGCCTACGCCGCCTAATGCTGCTGGTGTCGCACGGGCTCCTCGAAGGCCTTCGAATCGACAGTCCATCGACTCAAAGGTCAAGTTTGAGGTGCTACACGGGCGGTTTTGTCGAGTCGATAGTCTATCGAGTCAACCCTACAAGTCCTTCGAAGGCCGTTGGGCTACGGAAGCGGAAACAGCGCGAAAGTGCCTTCTCGTTCGCATTGTGACAGAAAAAGAAAAAGTCGAACCAAAATGCTCTAAAAGGAGTACTTAAGTCTGTTGATTATTTAATAAAGTGTTCCTACCATTGCAAATGTGAAACCTGCACATACTCCCGATTACAGCGATGTATACATGTGCTAAGGCTACCTGATCTGCTCGCCGCATTTCTTCGTTTCGTGTACTTCCTTGCTTCTCTCCTTTTTCACTCCCGCATGTTTATTTTGGCTCGCAGTTTTGTGTCGTCTTCCGCTGAAGAACTCACTAGACACAAGAAAATCGCGAAACGTTTATCGAGTGCGATGGCTTCACACATGCTGGCGTTTTTGACGATCGAGCAGCGGTCTGGTGGCGTCTACGGTGTGGCGAAAAGCCGCGTGGTGTAACGCGGAAAGCAATGTTGGAAAACTTCTCACTAAAAAACAAGAACAGAATAATAACAGAACATATACCCAGTTTAACACAGCAGAAACAGAACAACATGGTTAAAAAAACAAAAGAAGACAGGCACAAGAAACACAAAAAAGAACGTTGCGGGACCCTTAAGCTAGCGATGGGTGACCCCTTTCTCTTCGCGCTCTTTCGCTTGCATGCTCTTTAGTCGCCTAGCCACGTAATTGTCACCATATTTGCACAGCGCAAGGCTACGAGTAGTTACGACGTAACTACAGAAGAAGAGGCAAGGACAGAAAGTGCGCTGTGCAAATATGTTGATTCCCAATCACCAACTAGCCCAAGCATCTGTCTTATCAAGTAATTGTCACGACACTTTTTTTTTTATTACATGTCTTTACATGTGGGGTTTAGACTGTGAATTACTACAATGCAACGGGCAAAGTACAAAGTGGCGTTGCGCCATCAAAACTCGCCGATGAAGAAGGCACAGCAGTACGCCTGGTGCGTGCATGTACACAGCACAGAATCCATCACAAAACGTGCCAACATGGCGTGAATGAACGAGCTCGCGACCATACCCTCCAGCCAAAGTGCGAGCGTCGTCCTGCGTGCTCCATGCATGCGGGGCGGGGAAACACGGCAGTGTTCCTGCATATGCTCCAAACTAGGCGCCGTGGGCCCTTTGTGTCATCTCGCGGGTGACAGTCAAGCCTTTGCCACGCTGAAGTAGCTCCGATACGCACCTCAGAGATGTGCAAATAACTAAGGGGAAATGGCGCGCATAAAACGCTCGCCATTAGCAGCTACTGTAATGCATGCCGCGGCGTGGCCGAGCGCGTCCCGTTCGATTCCCACTCGGTCCGATGTCTTTTTTTTTTTTCTTTCCTGTTTTTGCAACTACCTCGAATTTTCGCTCACGGACAACAGCGATTTTCCGCTCACAAGCAACGACGCCGGCGCCGACACGAGAATTTCTCCGAAGCGAACTCTTTAACGCTACCGCGGCAACGGCTTCCGCATTCGCCGCCGCCCTTGCCGCTTTTAACGGCGGAACCAGCATTCCGAAGCATGTTAACACATGTAAACACACACGCACATAACACGCGCACACCCAACACTAGCCCGCAGCCTCGAGAGGCGAAAATGAGGCCACAGTCTCGCCTGTCTCACTCCTCAACGACTTTGAAACTATAGACATATACGTCTGGCAACCTATGAACAATTTAAATGAGCGTTTACGCAAAAATAGCAGAATTATTTGTGCTTTTAAAGGACCACATGTACGCGATATTCTAACGACAGCGACAGGAGACGTGACAGGCAGCCACTGTCGCACTGACTCGCCGTGCAACCACATGGACCGCATGTAAACGACGCGAGAAGGCAAAAAAGAAAAAAGAGAATACTGGTAGCACCATATCATGGCTTACGAAACTTGGCGCACCGGCAGCCCCCGCGCGCGTTAGTTTCAGAGGCCACGACATATTGCGTCGTTAAGTAAAATCATACGGTGAAAAATACTGCATTAGTTCTAGAACGAACACGCCGTCACTGCCATAAAAAACAAAAAACAAATGCCATGCAGCTAGTGGGATGGATGGATGGATGGATGGATGGATATTAGGAGCGTCCCCTTCATAACGAGGCGGTAGCCGGGCCACCAAGCTCTAGCTTTATTTATTTTTCCTCTACAAACATTTCTTTTCCCGAATCACACATATTTTCACAACGAATCTTTCTCCTCGCCTACCTATTTTATCTATTACCGTTCCGCTGTGATGTAACACTGCGTCTAGCGCCATCTGGTGAGTGCGGATCAAAACCACTTTTGAGGCTCACCCTAGGGACTTAGGCTTAGCACTGTCAAAATGGGCACGTTTTCTGTACAGTGACCGCAATACGTCGCAAAATTCATTGTCCGTATAGTCGGATACAACTCAAGTCTGCAGTGAAGCCCCTCCCACTTCTTTACAGCCAACAGACACTGTACCTGCGCGAAGCTCCAAATAGTTCATTCTGTGAACTTTCCATGTTACCAAAATAGAGCGAGGGCGGTGATAATGATGGACAGATACATAAATATTTATGTCCTCCTTGAGTTATTAGAATATAATATGGAAAGGATAAATTATCCTTTCCATATTATATTCTAATAACTCAAGGAGGACATAAATATTTATGTATCTGTCCATCATTATCACCACTGTTATGTTGCCGCTCATAAGGCGATCGTGCAGAAGAGACGGCGTAGCACCGTACGCTATACAAAGCTTCTTTCTCGGCTCTCTCTCTGCATGGTCTTGGACAGCAATTATCAATGGAAAGCAAACTGCTCCCATTGAGCGGCTGGTCTCCCACGCTGGCCCCCAGGGGTTCCTGGTACGAGACCCTTCCCTTTCGCTGAACGTCGCTAGGGGGGGTCGCGGCTGCGCGACCATACTTGTCCTCTCAGTGGCCGTTTCGGGGAAGAGCAGCTCGGACGCGTAGGAGGACAATGCATGAGAAGTGCGCCCTCGCTTGAAGCGACAATGCGCTTGGCCCAACCAATTCTTTAACGACCGGCATGCGCTCTCGGCGCGCCGACTGGAACAAAGGGTTGAGTCGCAGCAGTGCACGATCCGAACTGCGGGAAAGGCGAAGACACGCTGTGTTTCCTGGAACGACAGGGTTCGACTGGATGAGCGTGGGAGATGGCCCGAATGCCGCAGGGCTGCTACGATACCGATATTTCGATTGTGAGAATATCTGAGAGCGTGGGATAAGGAGAGGGAGAGCCATGATGGGAAAGAATGCCAAAATGCCTGTTTAAACTGCAAAGACGCTGCTGTCGGGATTAGGGACAGCCCACTAGGGAGTGGCTTAATCTGAGGATAAACAGATTGGATGACAGAAGGTTGAGGCGGACCAGCAGTGGCCACCTCCCCTCTTTCTTTGTTACCGCAAGGTACTAAAGACTGGACGGGATTCGTTTCCCTTCAGTCTAGGCTGTAATCACTTAACTGATCGATCAGTAAGACTCCGTACGATGCAACTTCTGTCTGGGCCGTAACCACTCGGTGGTCGAACAGTGAGACTAAGTTCGTTGTATGTAGTAACAGTGTTCTAGGCTCTAACTTAAGAAAAGTTAAGTAGAAGAGTAAGACGCTGTTGATGTCTATGTTATCATCAGTGTGCTTCGGCAAGATGTACATATGACTGTAAATATTTTGCTACAATATACCTTCAAGTTCATTACCTCCAACCTGCCTCCTGCTTCATCGACGTCGATCATCTTCTTGACGGGACTTCAGTCCACATCAAGGAGAAAACGAACAAGAAAAACATAACTACCACCCTCGCTCTATTTTGGTAACATGGAAAGTTCACAGAATGAACTATTTGGAGCTTCGCGCAGGTACAGTGTCTGTTGGCTGTAAAGAAGTGGGAGGGGCTTCACTGCAGACTTGAGTTGTATCCGACTATACGGACAATGAATTTTGCGACGTAATTTTATTGGGCAGAATTCAAGCGCTTGCAATGCAAAAACCCGGCGCGTCACAAGCACCGTCACCCAAGTTTTTCGACTCAGTTCGGTGAAGTTTTACGCATAAAACGGGCTCGGAAGCGAAATTAACTGTTCCGCGGCCTTTTGGAGACGGAAACGCTGCGACTCCACACATTTTTGTCCATGCTTCACGAGCACATCACGGCTTATGCCGAGGAAGACTCGAGAACAGCAGACGGTCCGCAGCTATACCGAAGGCATAAACACGGGGCCATTCTGAAAAGGTCGCATGACGACGATTTTGTTTGCTTCTGTGATTGGCTGGCGGAGAAACACCGACACGCGCAGTCCGTCGGCCCTTGTTGCCAACTGCTGTCTTTCTTTTTTTTTTTTTTAAGTTGTATCTTACTACAACATATTGCAAGGATGCCTGCATGAAGCACTGTATTTATGCCACGTTTCTGAACGTAAAGCACCACGACCACGAAAATGTCGGCTCCCGCTTGGTGTCCGTTCTTTTCTATACAAAGTGTATGCCGCAAAAGTTTAAAAGCAGCATTTAGGACCAGTGAACAACGAGACGCTCCCTTCCGATCCAGCGATACCAGTCGACTTTAGTGGTTTCGTGTGTCTTGGACCGTATATGGACGCGAGTGCTGTTCCACGAAGTGTGCTTAGGACTTGGAAGATATACTTTTGTACAACGACAATTCTTATGTTTCTACGGAGTGCCACACACAACTTAGCTTCGTCCGACAGATAATTACAGGCAAGTGTGCTCAGACTGCGCGTGCGAACTTCGACGCGGTGTGCACTGCGCGTCGTCATACGGCCGCTTCAAATGAAATTAGTTTATCAACCGCTTGGTGGGCAGTTCGGTCCAGTGACAGTTCTTCTGAACGACTTACGTAATCGCTATGTATACACACCTTTTGTATTATGTTGCTTAAATTTAGAAGTCGTTTTTGTCCACGGTATTTGAACAGTGCGAACTTCATAAAGTCTGCAATAGCTTTTTGTGAAGTTGATTGCGAAGCACGAAGTTGCCAAGGCAGCCTGCGTATGCAAGACAGGCGTAATCGAAAATTGCAGCTTCGCACTAACAACGCCGACTACATGCCGTCGAACGACCGTGTTCACAAGATCGGCCGTCGTCTGATACATCAAGAAAGGAGACAGTGGCGGAATATGCTTCGCAAACACGGTTGCAATCGTCCTTTTGTAACGCACCTGGGACAGCAGTAAAATGTGCAATGTCCACCGCGATTTTTGCGAAACTTAGGATGAGTGCGTCTTTCAGTGTTTTACATCACCAGCTTGACGTGAAATATTGTTTATGTTTTGCAGAGTACCAACGTCTGTGCATTAGCAGGAAGCAGCCCCGAAAGGAGTCGGCATTCCCCGACAATAAAAGTCTTCCGTCTTGACTGTTGCATCGACTTACAAAACGATCTCGAGGTTTCTTACTCGTTCGATTGTACCACGCACGGCGGCATGGTACCCGCTAGCATTTGTTTATGTTATACCAAGTTTTGTCGGCGTTGCATGTCAGCGGTTTCTATATATAGAGTTACTGTATGCCTCCCGCGGGGAGCGTGCATATAGTGGCTAAATTTCCGGAGCCCTCCACTACCGCGTCTCTCATAATCAGAACTGGTTTTGGGACGTTAAACCCCACAAAACAACAAACAAAACATGCATATAGTGGTTTCCATGTGTAATGTCCTATTTTGCGCTCTTGTTTTCCTAATAGCTGTTTCATTTCCGTTTAAATGCTAGTAGAATGTCAGGGCAGTAAATGCATTTCGTCATCCGTACGCCCTCCGGAAAGTGTGTCGCGGACGTTGTTACCTGAAACGCGCTACAACCACGCATTTCCGACACTGACCAACCAGACAGGTGAGCTGGACAGTCTATACTATTTCTGTCCCAGCCATGTGACAGAGTAGGCATCTTGGCAAAGCAGAATGAACATCTCGGCGGCTCGTTGTTTTTTTTTTTTTTTTCCTTTGCAACTAACGCTCCCTAATGTTTGCACTGGGCCACTTTCAGTGAATACACGAAGGACGACAAATATTCAGACGCCAGACTGCCAAGGGAGACTACACAGAGCCAAAAAAAGCAGCTCGCGCTCAAGTGGGCCAGACAGCTTGCTGTACACATGTGCCGGGTCTTCGCGGAGGCGCAGTAACCCCATCATTAGGAGACGCGTGGCAGCAGAAAAAAAAAAAAAAAAGGACATCGAGCAGTAGGACGTGAAATCCAACCGCGACGTGAGCGAAGGAGCTTCGGTGAAATGGGAACAGCCGTGCGACGATCGTTACTGAGCCGGTGTCATTCCGAAACCCGGCATCCTTTCTTTCTTTTTTTTTTTCTTTTTCTTCCCCGGTTTTTCCAACTGAAGGACCGTTAGCCGCCGTTTCGTGAAGCCAAAAAAGAGAGATGGAAGCATCGTGAACGACGGGCGAAACCCGAGGAAAGACAAACCGAAGACATCGATGTCTTCCGCGAACACCAAACGCACTCGAACTTCACAAAGCGAAGACGACGAGCGCTGCTTAATGGAGTGCTGGAGAAACGACGAGCAAAGGTCCCTCGGCGGGAGAGCGAGCACAGGATGGTCGGCCGTACGTTTGTGTGGACACCTTGTACAACACGGTTTTAAAGGTGAAAACAGGGGGACACCAACCAAATTATAATCATTTAAAAGTAAAATTTACTTCTAAACATGAAGAAACCTGACGTTTCTTCATGTTTAGAAGGTTTTTGCGTAGAGAAGTCTAATCTCATTTCTCTAATCTCTAATCTAATCCCTAATCAATTTAGAAGGTTTTTGCGTAGAGAGGTCTAATCGCAGCACAACATACTGCTTGACCAAAATACCAGCACTACATATAACCAGAGTCATTTAATGACGAGCGATGAAAACCTGGCTGAAATGCACAACGAAACTCGTACATTGCGTTCAATTTCACGAAGGGAATTTATAGAAAAGCTCCGACGCTTCACTGACTACAGCATAATGTGCAGCATTCGCTGTCAACAGACTCCCTTGGAGCAACCACTAGAAGGAGCCATTTATTCGATGGTCACACAGACAGCATGCATCGCTGCGTGTTGAGGTGAACACATGCAGCCGTCACAGATGTGGAAAAATGATAGTTCCTCGAAAGGGGCCGGCACGAATTCAGTGCCTTCGACGCCACGGTAAGCATTCGCGCATTCCACCCCCCCACTCCCCCCTTAAGCTTTAGTGCGGAATGCGGTGGCTCACTTCGACGGCCAGAGCGCAGTCGGAGAAGTGAGTCATCCAGAGCGCTGTGTTCCAAAATCGTAGGCTGCTGTGTGACGTCACGATGCGACCATCGCCGCGGCAGCAAACGATCGCGCAGAGCAGCCCACAGCCGAAATCGCGAAACGTGCGAGTGTGGCACGCGATCGCGGTTGGCCGGAACTAACGGTCACGTCACGTTCGATCGACGGAGGACAAAGCGCGACATGCGAAGAAAGGCAAAAAAGGGGGCGTTCCCTACACGCCGAGCAACGGAGCACGTTACGCGCAGCACCATGAAGTTTTGAAAAAGCGCGCGCGATAGGAGGAGGGGGGTCAGCGACAGAAGCACACGCACAGCGATCGGCACCTCCAAACAGAAGTAGAAAGAACGAAAGCGCGGCGCAGAAGGAAACACGAGCACCAAGCGCGCACCTGCTGCGGCTTTACTGCCGCCACGACAGAAAAAAAAAAAAAAAGGCAACCTGCGGGCCCGGCCGCATCCTTTCATCGTGTATGCCACGGCAGCCGTTATGCAAAGGAAAACCACGTCTGATGCGTTTCTCTCGATTTTTACGTACAAAAACGAAGAGAGAGGGAAAAAAAAAAAAAGAAGCTGCGGCGTACACGCGCCATCCGAGCGTGCAGCGGACGATGCATGCGCGAAAACCCGTCACGTGACCGGTCCGAACTGGGCCCCGCGCGAGCGAGGCACGCATGCCAGCATGACAGCCCACCGCCACCATTTGATGGGCTTCCAATCTTGGCGAATCGCGCCAGGGCACGTTCCCCGCGAGGCAGATATCTGGCGGAGACCAACACGTTGGCCTGTCGACGCGCCGGACCATCACTCCCGTATTATATGTTATACGCCGCACGTGCTTTGACCTATATATCCTTCTGTAAATTACTGCAGAACTGGGAGACCCTCCCCCTGAAGGAAAGAAAAAGAAAAAAATGCTCTCAGTAAGTACGCGCCAACAAACGGCGCAGAAAGATATTTGGTTGAAAAAGGAAAAAGAACGACAATGAAGCGGAACAGCGGGACACTCCTTCCGCCAGCTTTACAGCGCTTATCTCGATCGCAACTCGGTGGTGCATCACAAAGCGGATTAGCCTTGCAAAATCATCGTTTTCAGTTTGTGCAGTGCCACAGCGACATTCGTGTCCCCCAACAATTACACAGCAATTAGTGAAGTTTTGCCCACTCCCCTCGTCCTGCCTCCATTTCCAACGCAAACACGTTTGGTGAGACTTGACGTGAGAGCCGTCAGTGTCAGAATTTCGGTTTGCTGTATAATCATATACTTCTTGTAGCGCAAAGTGGCACAAGGGAGTAGAAGAAGAGGGACGGGCACACATAGTGTTGAGTCCCTCTCCTTCTATGTCCTTGTGATTATTTGCGCTAGAACAAGTATTTGATTATCACGTGGAAGACTGCACCAAATCACGCGGTCGGAGAGCGCCTAGGGAAACCTTTCACAACCCGTACTACAGTTCGCGCCCTACTGTGACCCTTGTGACAATGAACCCCCGCTCCCTCTTTCCCCGTAATAGTCATCATGACGATCATCACCACAAAATCTGCAGACAATACGGAGCATTTCCGGATAACATGTGCACACTCGCAGCTGGATGCACGGGTTGATGGTACGAAGGACCCTTATCTTTCTTTCCCCAGGAAAAGAAAAAAAAAACACTTTTTTCTTGTAAATATTCAGAACAACTACACACGTTCATAGTTTAACTATTTGTGGCTGAAGAAGTTTAGTTTTCCTGCCATCTGTTTTGTCTTTTCTCTAGCTTTTCTGCCATTCTACCACCATACCCGACCGCCTCATATGCCTTTGGTAATTTTTGTAAGAATCACCGTGCTTCCTATGCGCAACGCCAAGGAATGCGATCCCCGTGAGCGCTTAAAGGCAGCTTGGCGTGCGCGCGCGCGCAACGACCAGCAGACAAGCGGGCCGGGCTGTCCGTTACGAAGATTGCAACAGCGGTGACCCCTTCCGCGTCTCAAGGATCGGCCGGCACCAGCATGACGCGCCTGCTTGCAACGCTGATTGGCAGCGAGCCGCCCAGGCGAGTCGACGTCCCGCGGAATACACGCAGCGCCGTGGAAACGAGACCCACTCTCGTTTCTTACGCTGCAGACCGAGCTCCGCCATTAAAATTCTCGATGGCGACGGCGGCAAAAGACGCCGGGGCAAAATTAAGGCACTGTGGACGTTCCCCAGGCCAGGGCACATTAAGTGGTCGAGTATGTCACTGCCAATATACTTTGTCACACATACGGCTGAGTACTACCTTTCCTGGAGGATTAGCTACTACACAGCATGACGCCACACATTAAATCGGGTGAGCTCGGGCTGTACCGCCGAGAAAACAGAGAATCTCAGAGGTCATACCACAAAGCGTCTTTAAAGCAGCTATGCCAATGCAGATCCTTGCTTGTCGACAGACGGCAAGAGGGAACTATAGCCACGTTTGAAAGTGCTCTGTCGCAATTGCGTTTACCAAAGAATGTGCAAAACCAATCTTCATGACGACACGACAGCACTCGGCGCAGGGCACTGCCACGGCCGCTGCACTGTACAATACGCAAGGTAGTACTACACGGCTAGCGTGTAATGTTCGACCGCAAGTTGTTTCCACCTCAACGCCGCTGCGACTGGCCCACTGCACAAAACAGCACCTATCTCCTGGTGGCACTTCTCCGTGTTCACGTGCAGCGGCCACAGCCGATGTATAGCGTAATAAATGCGAGCTGACAGCTCTCCTCACATTCGCGTTTATGCGTCGTTTGAAACTCGCACTATACCGCGCGACAGCGGGATATGACGGAACAGCTGATCTAAGACGAATGCGGATTAACCTAACATAAAACATAGTCGCATGTATACGTATATATCTGAGTTGTATCTAACAAATTAACGAGCCCTTCACCCCTTCCCTTGAGTAGTACACACACACACACACACACACACACACACACACACACACACACACACACACACACACACACACACACACACACACACTACTGAAGTTTTCGCGACTCCATCTAAATGCTCGCCACCTAGCGGACGCTCCTGGAACCAGCCGATCCAAGGTCGACCTCGAAACGCGGCATGGTGTCGCATTACCGCGCGCTGTAAAACAGCTCTGCAGTTCCTTAATCGACGCCATGCCGCCTCGAAGCATCCCGAAAAAGAAAGAATCCTCATCAAAAGACTTTTGTTGCGTGCCTCAGTGCGTGTCATCGCGATGCAAGGACAGCAACACCTCGTTTCATCGGTTCCCCAAAGAAGCAGACGACGCTCCGCGCAGGGCAACATGGATTAGGAACTTGCGCATCGGCATGAAGGTGACGGGAACTAGTTTGGTGCAGGCACTTCATTCGCGATGATTTCTTCCTCCCCGGTGAGTACACAGATTATGCTTGTGTGTGCGCGCGTTTATTATCATGCGCGCTTTACGAAGAGCCGGAATGTAGTTTAGTTTAGGCAAGCGCATGAACAATATAGCGACATCGTTTATACGTGTATATCTGGTAACGTTTCTTGAGCGTGTCTATGCTCAACTAGAACCACGGTAACATTATTGCTGACGTACTTTTGCCCGCATGCATTGTAGTAAGCAGATATAAAGCGAGCGCTTGCCTTCGTTCGCCGCCTTCGTCCGCGCGCTGCGCCTCGTAATTTGTTTGGGGGTTATGAAGGTAATGTGTGATCGTTTCACGTAGCACGTTTGCATTTCGAGTTCACCTGGTGGCAATTCAGGATTTATTGCGCTCGTTCCAACTCTTCAGCCCTCGACCGGTTCACCGCGCTTCTAAGTTTGTCGATACGGCACCGCGCATAGAACAGCACTCCTTTAACACGTTGATAAGTGACGCATTTGTACTCAGTGGAGCAACGCCGCGCACAAGTGCTTGCATCTTTCGGAGAGGCCTGCTACGCATGAACACGTACCTGCCTTCTTCAACTTCAGGCTCGCTGGAAAGGCTCTCTATCCTTAAGAAAATCTGATGCGGGTCTCCGAACAAGTGCGACGTTTGAACGCACAGCGCAATTATTTCCGCTGTTTCGCCGTTCAAATCCTTTAGACCGATTAATATCAGTTGTTCGGCAGCAAGAAACCTATCGCATTCGACGAAGCATCGTGATTCGAAACCGCAATCAAGAAACTTTAGCACAGCGCTAAGCGGAAGCGCGGCCGTGACCCTGGATATAGAAGCCCCATCTTTGTTTATCTCAGCAATGTTGCCAGATGAATCACTGTTTCTGGAGTTGCGAATAGCAGCGGCTGACTGTGACGTTGCGCTACGTGCTCCATTTCCTCTTAATTAGTTATACCCTCCATAGCTTTCAACCCCTCCGCACATTTCCCAACCGTATAATGGTAGCATACCAGTTATCCGGAACAGCTTAACCTCCCCGCCTTTCCCTCTTTCTTTCTACAAATACTGGCGCTGCAAAAGCACTGCAATCCTGATCACCACACACGGCATTTGTCGGACGTGTAGCGAACATTTCGAACATTTCGCGGCCTTCGAGACTGCGCGTGCCGGCGCTCGAAATCTCAGAGGCCATGTCGCTTTGCTCACGTTTACGGTAGTCTCGTCGAGATGGCGGCACTGCCACCGGTGCTTTTTTTCTTTTTGTACATCGGCTGTTTCAAGCTACAACCAATTAAATAAAGCTGAGACGAGTAGTGTGGTGCATTACTGATGTATCATGTTTGAAATGACAGTACTGTTTGGCGAAGTATTCCTTCAGTCACAAAGGCGACTTGGATAAGCCAGCCTTCGCAGGCACATGCACTGATGCGCACCCCCCCTGGGCACCGGAGAAATGTTGCAGAAGCTCCGGGGCACTGATGACAAGTGGAAAGTCCGCCTTCTCAAAGCGGAAATGTCGGCGAAATTTCTCGTATATACGGCATAGCCTCGACGACATGGACTGCCTGCGTAGCTTCTCTGGTTTCCAAAGTATAAATTAAGCGCTCCTATGTCATCGCAACTTCGAAATGACAGGCAGTACGGGTCAGAAAGGAGACTCGATGGCGGCATGTTGAAACGAAGCGATGTTTTTCGGGTCTGCTGATACAGCACTAACAACACACTCACACGATACTGGCACAATGATTTTGTGGCGCACTTAGGGATTTAATAAGAGTTGTTTTAAGGTGTAGTTGTCGCCGTACATGCCTTTGCGTTAGCTTTAGCGTTTCGCTCTCTTCCGCTATACTAAAAGTCTAGTTTGTGCCGCCAAGTGCACCCAGCTTTACCGTAACGTTAACCTTAACGCTAAATCTTTGCGTTTGCTGCTTTCCGATATACTAAAACTCACTAATAGCGTAGGCACGTAAGGGTATCGTATACGTTAACGTTCTGCGCATGCGCCGTGTGTTGCACGGTAACGTTAACCTTAGCTAAATCTTTGCGTTTGCTGCTTTCCGATATACTAAAACTCACTAATGACAATCGGTGGCTAACGAGACGCACTGCGAGATATGTGAACGCAGAATCGGGGCCCGAAAAACAGCCGCCGCTCGCTCAGACCAGCACGCTGCCAACCGGCAAAAGAACGAAGAGCATGAACGCCCCTGCCTGTTCGCGCAGCACGTGTAAATCAGGATGGATAAAAAGAGCCGCCGCCGAGGAAGCGACAAGCACCCGGCGCCGAGCAAGCTGCCGTTCGCAGGAACCCACCTCACCGTCGGCATCGGGTGGCCATATAACGCGCGAAGGACAGAGCACGAGGGAGACGGTTCCGACAGAAGGAAACGAATGACCGCTGAGCGCATAATCTCCCACACGTTGCTCGCTCTGGGTTCTCGCACTTTTGCGAGCCTTCGAATTGTTCTCCAATCGGCGACCATATATTAACAAAACTAGACCGCTTTGGTCCGTTGCGAACTGCGAGCCTTAAATCGACCCTGGTGGCCCGCGGTGAAGCGTGCTGCTGGGCGATGCCCATGGCCACGAAGCGAGGTGTCGGAGGCGAAAGGACGCGCCGACGGGCCGTGGCTGCATATGCTGGCGACCTGCGGAGATAGTAGCCTCGGTTTCGGCAACGCTGCACAGATAACGGTCACGCGCAAAATAAGTCGATCGTCGATAAACGGGAAGAACGGTGCTCGAGTATCGAGTGAGCGAGCCGCGAGAATTCCCGTGAATCACGTTCACGACTGCCTTCGCATTGCGAAGTTGCGAAAATGTTCGGCTTCACGCCGCAGGATTGCGATTGTGTGGAGAACGGAAACTGCTCGCCTCGAAGCCAAAGGTTCCGCGTAACGCACAGCGCAACTTGAGAAAGACAAGTGAACTCTCCAAAACGATACTGTCTGAGAGAGAGAAAAGATAAAACAGGAACGGGTCTGGCTCTTCCGACGTTTCAATGAGCAGAGCATGCATATGATTAAAAAGAAGGAGAAGAAAGAAAGACACTGCGAGTCGGATACGACGTCGCCGTCACACGACATTGGACTCCCCGATGGCAGTCATTCCGGGGGAATCAACTAAAGTTGCACAGGTCGATCATCTATTGCAAGTCATCTCCCACGTTGCTGGTGAACCGGACTGTAAGTGTCATCCACAAGATGCCAGCTGATATTTTCTAGAAACGCGCTGGCATAAATTTACAAACGAGGGAAAAGAGAAAAAGAATGCGAGACGAGAAATGTAAAGCTATCGCAAAGCTATAGGAATGCTGGTTTACGCAGCTTTTTATAGAAAATATCAAAATACCCAACTAGCCCTACTTTATGCCCAGCTGACGCTCAAACTTTCAATTCTGCTGGCGCATTAGCATGTGTCCATTCGGGCAGACCACTGGCGTCAAAGAAGACACGTGTGCTCAATCCAATACATTGAAGGACAACCGTCAGTTCAGCGAACGTCGTGGAAATGATTTTCCCGAGCACAACGGAAAAGGGTGTCACAACAGGTGACACAAACAATGCGCGGGCGAGCGAACAGAGTACGCCAAGGCCGGCACGAATCGTCGGTATGTGGAGCGGAAGGCGAGGCGACGACAAATGCGTGCAACACGCGACACGCAGAGCGGTTCGTGACGCTCCCCATATAGACGCATTCTGAAGGACTTGATGTGACAACGAAGAGAAAGCGGCAAGCTCTATACGAAGTCAGACACGATCTGTGACGCTCCGGTTCGGCGACACATTACGGAAAGACGCAAGGCACGACGTTCGAGGACTTCTCCCAGACTGTGTCCGCCTTCATCACGAAGCCTCTGAACAGTTCAAAATCGAAGCACGAAATATGCACGAACCAATTAATCCATATCCCGCATTTACCAACCTTACATACTTTATAGCAGTCCGCAAGATATTGGTTGGAGCCGCCAGGTGACATAATCTCGCTCTGACCAATTAGGTGCAAGCAAGCGCGTTTCAAATTTGGCGGTGGGTTCTCCAATACCACATGAACGTACCAGATTTTCTACCGAAAGAAGAAGGAAGAAATAAAAAGAGACAGAAAGGAAGAAACCCACTTGCGAAGTGTTTCAGCGACACCTTTTGTGCTTAATGCAGTTGTTTTTTCTTTGGTTCTGGTACAGACCCCTGAAGGGCGCGTGTGGTGATATACGTCGGCTCTCACAGGGCCGCAGTGTTGCTTCCCGACAAATTTCATGGCGTGGATACTTTTTGATCTTTTTTCCTGAACAATCATATGGCACGATATATATGCAGCAGCTGATACAGACTTCCGAATCTTTAGACTTGCATCTATTTCATGAAATACTTTCTCGCGAATCTTGTACATTGAGCCACACACGTATTCTCCGCCGCCCTCTCGTTTAAAAGGCTACCCCACGGGGCGGTAACCTCGCGTTCAGCAGCGTGCACTATATCTAAGTGATATACCCGCAAGATCACCGATGCGTTTGTCAAAGTGTCTCAGCGGGGTCTGCTAGCTCCGCCATGCATGCAGAAATCGAGCTGCATTCGCTCATACACATGCCGCGCACCACTAATCCTTCTGCGATTCTTTTTACTCGTCGCGAGCCCGATGGGCGATTGCACGGATCGGACGAGACACTGCGGTGGAAGCACGAGGGATATACTGAGGCGGCGATTGCGCAGTAAGAGCTGCTGCTGCGCGGACGGACAACGTGTGGTTACTTCTGACAGGCGGCTCTCGCTGCGACAGAGGAAACAACGCCACGAGAAAACGAGTCAAACGAGCCGTGTAAGAAAATCCCGCGCACGAGGTGCGTTCCGCGGCTGATACAGAGAAACGGCCTCCACAGTTGGGCGGCCGCATCCGGGAGCGAGTGTGACGCAACCGACGGTGCGGTTCGGCCGCATGAAGCATCGTTTCCAAGGAAGCCGGTCGGAGATGCAGGAGTCGTTTTCAGCCTGCCGAGCTACCGGAATCGCTTTAATTACGTGTCGCCACGGGGTGCACGCGCTCCACCGCTTGGGGCGAGGGTTTCCCGTAAGAAACAACAAAGCGCCAGGCATGACCGGAATCTCGCAGGAGCGTATACTGACGATTTATAACAACCTGCACGTGGAATCGGGAGGTCGAATGCCGACCGGACGAATGCATGGCCAAATAAGAGCTTCGCAACACAAAAGGGAGCGCGAACGCTAACAGGGGCCATGCATACACACAAAGACAGTTCGCAATTTTGCGTGCAATTTCGGACAGGTAACGCTTGAAGGTTAAGGTTACGACCCCGGAAGTTACGTACCATAAAAGACCTAGGGTGACTATAGCGAGCGCGACCCCCCTCCCCGTCGGTGCGCCACTGTCTGGAGTTGATAGTCGGCGTTCGTGATGGCCCGCTATATTCTCTCTCTTGTGTCTGCCTGCACGCCCCATACCGTCTTTCGCACAGAACGGCTTCAATTTTTAGCCCTCGCTAACGTGGCGGCCTTCTGTTTCAACAGTGGCTACGCAACGCGAGTGTGGCGCCGTTACGCATCGGGCAATCTTCGCGCTGAACAATGTTCAGATGGGCGCTCGCACACACCGATATAGAAATTTCGCCAGCTTTAAGACCCACTGATTCGTGTAAGGGCACTAGGCCATACACGCTGAATAACAGTGGCGCTAATGCCTATCGAATCTCGCTGGACGGCTGCAGAAGCGCCGTCAATATGTGACCGTTTAAAACGCGAGGCCACGCCAGAGAAACATTGTCACACAATCTAGGGATTTTTGTGAGGCCATGGGAATGCCTGCTGTGAGCTAATACAATAGTTTGTGCTGTATCGGTGTCTCAGGGGGGCCGAGAGAGGGCGAAGGCAGTGATAACGCGATATAATCGCCTGCGGCCCACTCAGATGAAAAACGAAACTTTCCTTTGTGAGTGTTCAGCAGGGGCGCGCGTGTAATCTTGAGGGCATTGTGAATTACAGTTGCTCTGTAAAAGAGCCCTTTTGATTGTTAGTGCCTGGAAAAACATGCTTGTTCACGCATGTCAGGTTCCTTCAACGTACAGTGTTGAAAAGTAAGCTGGGCTTTGTTGTACATTCCAACCTATGCATTAGCTTTGCGCATTACCATGCCAAAATGTTACCATGCTGTTCCTAGTCATGTGGTAAGTTCTGGACCAGAAGACCTTGCGCAAGGTGAACCGAATAGAAAGATAGTGAACGTGTATGATAAAATATACTTGGCCACATGGGAAGCTGATCATAGTACAGAGCATTGCTGTCGACAAGGGGCCCTGCTCTGGAAGTTGATCCAAAAGGCAGAGCTACCATCTAGCAGCAACACTTGCCTTTCGGTTGCATACGTCGTCTTTCAGAAATCAACCGCTACCACGGAAGAGATCTCCGATTTCTGTCGGCTCTCCGAAGAGAGCACCGAATGTAGGCCTTTTATGTACAATTGCTCCACAGAAAATGTGGAAAAACGAGCTGATTTCTGCCACCAACAAAATTAAGAGCGAGTGGGGCCGAAGGTAAAACTGCGTTTAGACTTTTTTGCACGTGAACTAGCGAAATTAACAACATCAAAATTACGATCTAGGGATTTTTTGTACAATTTAGGGATTTATTCAGGCTCAATCTATAGGGTAAAAGCGGGGACCTAGGTTGGCATCACTGCAGAGAAGAGTCGTGCCCCCGCATGCGAAATAGCGCACGTGCGTCCCTATGCCGGCGCCAGCCATCCGACGGATGCGCCTCCTGCAGCGCATCTTCGTGTATCGTGCGCGTCGCAGGGCGTCGAAAGCGCCGACAGAACGATGCGGCTGGGGTGCGGTCGAACAAACGCCGCCGCCGCCCCCTGCGCTTAACGCGAGCGTTCAAACGGGCGGCCTGGCGCCATATTGTGCGCACGGGCGGTGCTGGCGAGAGCAGAGCTGGGGGCCACGCAAAGGGCGCCAACGAACATTTTGAGCGCGCTATTAGTGGAATCGAAAACCCCAGATTTTTTTTTTTTTTTGCCTCGAATACAAGGCGGACGCACAGTCACGCACGTGTTAACACGCTTCCTCGTGGTTCCAGTGCGCAAGTACAGGAGTTCGCATGGCGGGCCCTTCCAATCGCGCTTGCACGCAACCACTAGACTGACAGACCAGACCCCAGGTGCCACGGATGCCAGAGTCCGACGAGAACGCGGATACACGGTGAGACAATGTGGACCCCAACGAGGACCGTTTGGACACACGGCTACAGCTGCCTGCCGACAAAAACATGCAGGGCAAATAACCACCACGTGAGGATGCGTGCAACAAACAAACAAAAAAAAAAAAGCACTTTGGACGGCGTGCATCTTACAACGGATACAGGAGACGCTTAATGCAGTTGTACATGGAAGCCACTGACAGCACAGAAATCGTGCGCGTACGTATACGAAAACGTTATAAAAACAGCAAATTATACAAAAAGAAAAAAAAAAATACAGCAACGCTTCACTCGTTTAATGCGGGCCACGCGCAAGCATGTGGGTGATATCCGCTTGTAACGTGATGATGATTGTGGTTCGGTTAGGAAAGGACGCTAATTTCTGCAGCCCATGTAGGGAGCACGGCTAAGCGTCCGTGAGGAAGGGGGAAAGGGAGTGAAAGAGAGAGAGGGGAGAGAAAGGCCGTAGTGGAGGGCTCCGGAAATTTAGACCACCTGGGGTTCTTTAACGTGCACTGACAACGCACAGTACACGGGCCTCTAGCATTTTCGCCTCCATCGAAAATGCGACCGCCGCGGCCGGGATCGAACCCGCGTATTTTGGGTGGCAGCCGAGTACCTTAACCACTACACCACCGCGGCGGACTTGTAACGTGTTGGGAAGCTTGACAGTCCCTTTAGCGGACTCTAATAGGAGCGTGCAAAAGCGAAAGGGTACGCTTTCACGGGACACCCATATTCCATTACTATGACGTTCTCGGTTCGACTACGTTGTTACATCGTCCTTAATTCGCATTTTTCACTTCAATCTATAATTGACAGAGATGAATTAACTGCTCCCCAATTAAATTTGTATTCGTTACTGACTGACGTTAATTGGCTCTAATTCATACCCACATACTTTGGCCCGTGGTATGCGTCACAGGCGAATCCCATATCGCTTCACACATTTCCTCGACAATTTCGTCAATGGCCCATACGGGCTAGCATTTAAATGAGAGATAGCTGTGCTAGACTTGATTAACAGACTGCAACGAACGTGCCACGCTTCTGCTGGTCGCCGCCCCATTTCGAAAGGGATGCAAATAACGATCACTATGTATCGTCACCTATTTTCCAAGCCACCTTTGCTGCTTCCAGCTTCGGCACTCGCGTCTGATGCAGAGAATAAGAGAACCCGTCAAGCGTCGTCTCGCATGGAGAGAAAGGCCCGTGTATAGAGCGGGCAGAGGTGGTGAGTGTGCGCGCGTGAAATGTGGAACGCCGAAAAAGGTAGAAATGCAAATAGGGGCGCCGCCTTTGTCTGGCGCTCAACCCGGGCCAGGCGCGAGATGCACATACGCGGTCGATGGTGCGCTTAATGGCGACGCCTCCGCGGTACATCAAAACACTTCTCCCTTCGCTCGCACGAACAATAACTTGCGCTTTAACTGGAACGAAGCGCAGGAAAACGCGCACAATGCGTGACACACTTTTCTGCATGCTTTGTCGAGTGGTCGTCCGCAGTACCAAATCTATAGCAAACCAGGTGTGCAAACTGAAGAAACGCAAATCGAAAACCTCTTTCTTCATTTCTTCTTTCTTTTTTTTTTAATGTTGCGAATGCCCGCCACGGTGGTCTAGTGGTTATGGCACTCGGCTGCTGATCCGAAGGTCGCGGGATCGAATCCCGGCCGCGGCGGCTGCATTTCGATGGAGGCGAAATGTTGAGGCCCGTGTGCTGTGCGATGACAGTGCACGTTAAAGAACCCCAGGTGGTCGAAATTTCCGGAGACCTCCACTACGGCGTCTCTCATAATCAGAGCTGGTTTTGGGACGTTAAACCCCACAAATCAATCAATCAATCAATCAATCAATCAATCAATCAATGTTGCGAATGCAAGGGACGCGCGCTGCTTGTCTTCCAGTGTCGATCTTTGACAGCCCGTTTGTGATCACTGAAACCTGCTGTAAATAAACCGAACAACTGCGTTGTACGCAAACAGAGCAGGCACGCGCCGCTCGGCGTACGCATAATACCAACAACTGCGGCATCGTACAATCGCGGAGCAGTCACTTTTCTGCCAATTCGTATTTCGCGCCTCACCGTAACATTTGTTTTAGCAGGAAAAAAAAAAAAAATGACGCGCGACGACCCTTGCCGACGCACAAACATACACACGTGTCGGAACCAGCCGAACCGAGGAATGAAAGGTAGAAGAATCCTGCGTTGAAAACTGTTGGAGCCGTATTTCAAAGCAGAGGCCAGTTTAGAGGTAGAGCTGAAGGTGAACCAGCAACGGCCGTGGCTTAACAAACAGTGGCAGTGTTCCCACTGTGGTGTATAACGGCAGGAAAGCACCGGCCGGTCCTGCAACGCAAGAGCGAATTGTTCGCCAAGGAAGTCAGTGTTTCGCGGTGGCGGGTCGTTCGAGGAAACAGGATACTGCGCTACGTATAACGACGAAACGCTAGCGTCTCCAATAGCCCGTGTACGAATTGGCGTATCGATGATGGCCGCACGAAAACGCAGGACGAAAACCGCGACCCCTCATGCGCGGGTGAAGCGGTCGAAGTTCCCGGGTTGGCGCGACAGCGTCCGTCATGCCGGAAGCGCCGTGACGGCCGTTGTCGCGAGAAATAATGCGATAGCGGAAGCGATCGACGATTGAACACCGCACGCAGCAGATGCAAGCACCACTCCGCCTTTTCGTTTCGTTCATTATTTTCTCAACACGCGTGCGAGAAATGCCCCTCTTTCTTATGCGCCTTGCATTTAAGGCGAAAACAAACATTTACACGCCAGACTCTTAACGTCTTAACTAAGGATCTCAACTCAAGCCGCACGCAAGGCTTGTAGTCCAACCGACGAACGGGCGTACATGGTCGCGGAGCAGACGCACACGAAGTTCGGATCTGAAGGCGTTTGCAGCACATTTAGCTTCACAACTCCAAATCCACACTCGGTGTGCATTGACGTGATATGAGCGTAATTAGCTGCCTACTCGCCGGCCCTGAAAAAGAGCCCTGCCATGTGGTCAAGAAGCAAGGCGCGAACTCTCCCCTTTTCCGAACCATTTCACCTGGCGCGGCTGCCATTTCGCAATCAACCGCCAACAGCAAAAGATGAACGACTGTCGTGTCTTTCGATCAAAAAAGCTACGAGCAAGGTCACAATGATCGCCGCGTACACGCCCGCGTGCCGCAGATGACGACGACGAAACGAGACAGGGGGCGCAGGCATAGCCGCCAGGGGGCGGTACCGGTAGACGGACGGCCTGCGCGGGCGGACAGGCCAGCAGTCAGTCACCCCGCGCAGAAGCAGCGGCGAGAGAAAACAACGCAGCCGCTACCGGGGGACAGGGTTCAGCGACCTGCACAGCCTGGCACACCTGGTCTCTCTCCCAGCGTGCACGCCACGCCTGGAGCAAACCTTCGCTCTCTCATTAACCCTTTCTAGGGAGAACAACATTAGTCACGCGCACTAACCGGTCGCTCGGAGACACCAAATGCATTTCCGCGAGAGGTCTCTTTCAGAAACAGAATGGTAGCTAACCCACACAGGCACCTTCGCCCTACACGCGTGGCGAAGACAATGTTGCAGGCCGTCGCATCATATGCGCATGGTTCGGTCTCCGCCATTTTTATTTTTTCTGTGTACAGAGGCGATGCAGATTTCGAGGCCCCGCATGCGATGCCAAAGTGAGGGATCCTAATAGGCTAAGCGTGAAGGTGTATTAATCGCGGTCGTTTATGTGACCGCTGTATTGCAGGAGAATGGATAAGTGGGCTTGTTGGTAGCGAATCATTTAGGAAAACATGCGCGCAAATTGCGATGTTACACGTATGCATGCATACCAAAATGCACACTCTGAAACGCTCACATCTCATTTTGCCACATGGCATTGTCATTCGTGCCATTGTAGTCTCCTCTTAAAAAAAGAGAACCATTTTGTTCCGTCACCCTAACTAAACTACATGAGAAATTTCGGAGGCATATCATTGTAGCGACTAAAAGACGACGAAGAACTGCTTTGGCGGGGGGAAGAGAAAGAAGAAGAATAAAATCTTCTGTCTCTGTCAGTGTTGGAATGTTACATTGGCGCAGTCTTCGGCAGGATTAAGAACGCAACTATGTGGATAACTTTGACTTCATCCCGAAGTTCAAGTGACAGGCCATATTTTTCGACGTGCAACGTGGATGAAGAAACGTATGAATTGCCTGAAAGTATCACAACGTCCGAACTACGTGAGTTCGTCGCTCAGAAAGCTGGGAAGACGCCGGAGGAGATCGACAACCAACCATCAGTGAAGATGAAACTGAAGTACTCCGAGTTTCAAGAATACATCATGCGGCCGCTCTTGAAAGCGTCGTCAAGGGTTGCGCCAAGTAAAGAAGATTATTCCGTTAGCTCATGCCTCATGGAAATTCTCCACCGTCAACAACAGCACACAGAGCGACAGCAGCAGTTCATGGATAGTCTTCTTGCCGTCATCCAGGCACAACAAAGACCCAACAAGGAGATAGGAAAGCCTGATCCATTTGATGGTGAAAGCACAAGGCTGGAAACCTGGATCAAGTTCTACGAACACGCGTGTGAGGACAACTCGTGGCAAGAATCCAGTGAACGCATCAGGAACATGCGTCCATTCCTTACCGGACTGGCTCGAAAGTGGTACGAGCTTCACTACGCTGGACACGAGACCGACACGTGGGATGAGTGGAAAAGCAGTTTCCTGGCAGCTTTCGACGAAAACCCCGTTGAAAGGTGGGACCGAGCAATTTTTTACAAATTTCGATCAGGAAAGCCCCTCGAGTATTTTTATGAGAAAAGGCGGCTTCTTCAAATGGCAAACCCGGAACTTCCGGAGTCGGCGATAGTTCCGCTCATTATTCACGGCCTTCCTAAGGAACTCCAGAGACAGGCACAAGTGCAATCGCCAAAAACTGTCGAGGAACTTCTAGTTTCTATCAGGAACCTTTCAATTGATTGGAATTCCCAGAACCCACGTCGACCAGATTACCATCCCGACAGGGCACCTTGGAGGTCACGTGATCATGACAATTGGCATGGTCGAAACCGAGCGGTTAATGTAATCTCCGATGCCAGTAACTACCAAGAGCAAATGGCTTCTTCGCATCCAGATGCAGCTGAAACAAAAAACGAATAAAAGAGGGTGCACAGTCCCACCTGACGACAAAATTGGAGACTGTTTTTCTAACGGCTCTTAACCTTCTGCATATCAAACTAAAGGTAAATGGTGAAGATGTTGATGCTCTCGTAGATAGTGGGGCATCTGTGTCTGTCATAAATGAAGCACTTGTAAAGAGGAAAGAAATTATTCGAGGGAGGTCGGTACAAGTACAAAGTTTTGATGGGACGAGACAAATTTACGATAAATGGGTGAGAACAAGTGTCTCTTTTCAAGGCCAGAACGCTGACATTGACGCTCTCGTATAAAAGGGTGTGACTAAAAATTTTTACTTTCCCGACCTGATATGAAGACCCTAAAGTTAAACCTTTATTGGAATGATGAAGTGACTGTGGCGAAAGAGACGTGCGCCTCCTTGAGTATCGCAGATTGCCTTACTACATGTGAAGACGACGTCCGCCACAAGTTCCCCGAACTTGTCTGCTTAAGCAACTACCCACCAGCAACAACAAAATTTTCGGTTCCTTTCAAGCTGAAAGACGTTACACCGGTCAGGAGAAAGCCTTACAACATGTCACGCGAGAAGAAAATTTGGTTGAAAAACGAGATCCAAAATATGTTAGATGCTGGCATCATACGACCATCGGTGTCTACGTTCGCCTCACCAATTACGCTGGCTCCCAAAGAAGATGGATCTTTGAGACTATGTACAGACTACCGAATCTTGAATCACCAAACGGACCTATTCCCTTTTCCTATGCCAAGAATTGATGGCATAATTGAAGAAACGGGAGGTTGCAAAATCTTTTCCAGAATAGATCTTTGCAAAGGATTTTGGCAGGTACCACTCGAAGAGGAATATAAAATGTACACGGCTTTTGTCACTCCCTTTGACGTATATGAGTACAATCGCTTACCTTTCGGGTGGAAGAACAGCGCTGCCTGGTTTCAAAAGATGATGAATGGCGTCTTGAAACCCTTTCTTGGAGTATTTTGCAACGTCTATGTCGACGATATTTTAGTCTATTCAAAAGATGAAACGTCTCACGCTGAACACCTGACTGCTGTTTTGATCGCACTGAGCGAAGCTAAACTGAAAGTAAATTTTTAGAAGAGTGAGTTCTTCAAGACAAAAATTACATTTCTTGGACGCGTCCTGGATGGATTTACTAAAAGCACTAGGGAAGAATCCGTGGAGCGCGTAAGGCACATGAAGAAGCCAGATAGTGTACACGCGCTCAGAGTTTTCCTTGGGCTTGCCGGACACTTCAGAAACTTCATAAAAAATTTTGCGGCCCGAGCAAAATCATTGAACAATTTGCTTCACAAGAACACCAATTTTATTTGGACTGATGAATGTGAAAAGGCTTACGACGACTTAGTATCAGCCATATCATCAGATCCGATCCTTACGCTACCCGATTTCAGTCTTCCCTTTGAACTGACGACAGATGCTTCCAACTTCGGTGCAGGTGCTGTTCTGTATCAGCGAAAACATGAAAGAGGAGCCCAAGTTATTGGCTACTATTCGTATACGTTTACGAAGGCAGAGCAGAACTACAGCACAACAGAGAAGGAGGCATTGGCTGTTGTTCTCGCAATGAGGTATTTTCGCTCTTACATCGAAGGTGTAAAATTCAAACTATTCACTGATCATCAGGCACTTACCCATTTGCTGAATGTTTCACAACCAAAAGGGAGAATAGCCCGATGGATCAGTGAAATCCAGCAGTTTGACTTCGAAGTCGCACACAGAAGCGGGCAAGAATTATCAGATGCTGATGCACTTTCTCGGCTTCCAGTAATCAGTGAATGTGGGAACAAGGAAAGTGTGAACCTACTCAAACTCTGGGAAGGTACAGAGCAATTGATCCCCATAGGAAGAAAGTTCCAGGTTCCAGCTACGTTGGTACGAAAGGTTCTTGAGCTGTATCATGACAGCCCACATTCAGGAGGACACGATGGGTTTTGGCGAACCTATTACAAATTGAGAAGGCGATTTACATGGCCAGGAATGAAGAATGATGTCGCCGATTACATTAGATCCTGCCACAATTGTCAAATCAAAAAGGCTAAATACAAACAGAAAACAGACACTATGATATTCCCACCTCACGCAAGTGTGCCGTTTGAGACCATTCATGTTGACTTCGCTGAGCTAAAAAAAAAAGCGAAGGCGTGAGGAGAACTCAGTCTTTCTTAGTATGCATTGACGAATGCTCAAGGATTGTTGCGGCCAAGCCAGGAAGAGAGAATGCGCAAACCGTCATAGCACTACTGAGCAGAGACATGTTTAAGGGACTGAAATGCATAGTATCTGACAATGGATCGGCATTTAGGAGCCAGGAACTTGCAAAGTGGGCACAAGAAAAAAACATCACCCTGAAGTTCACAGCCCCATACCATCCGTCAGCCAACGGGCTCGCAGAACGGGTCATACGAGACATAAAGCAATACATAAGCATGTACCCGGAATTCCCAGGAGGGTGGAAATGTTGCCTACAAGCAGCAGTGTCTCATCATAATAGATCCCATACAAGTGCTTTGGGATGCAGTCCCCAATATGCGGCCTTCGGTGAACCGGCGTATCTGCCTGCAGACGACACGCTGGAAATCAAGACAAAACTACACCTTGAGGAGACCAAGAAGACTGCAGAGAGCCAAAGAAAACACAGGGAGTCGCTTAAACGAGCGTTTGACAAGCGGCATAACAACAAGATCCCCAATATTACTCTAGGTGATCTAGTTTTGATACGGAAAGGCTATGACAGTCATAGTACAAAACTATTGGGACCATTTAAGGTGACCAAAACGGCTACAAAAGACGGAATACTTAAGACCATCGGCTACGTAACGGAAGATGGTGTCATGGAAATAGCTGCCATCAGCAATGTGATTCCCTATATCCAGCGGAGGGACAAAACAAAGCCAGGGAGAGTGTAGCGACTAATAGACGACGAAGAACTGCTTTGGCGGGGGAACGGGGGAAGAGAAAGAAGAAGAATAAAATCTTCTGTCTCTGTCAGTGTTGGAATGTTACAATCATATCACAAAGAATGCCTTGCTCTGGGTTAGTAAACCATCGATAATATCGCAAGAGGTCAATTTCACTAATAGATGATTACCACGTGCCACAGATGTTAAGTTTGTTAAACTCAGACTGACATGTGCGATGTGATTCTTGTGTCAGAGCTCGCAGTGTGTGGTTCCTTCTGCATGTAACATCCTAATTTCCACTCGTGTTTTGCAAAAATGTACTGTAGAAAGAATTAATATAGTTTTTTTTTTCTTCTGATGCTGTGTTCAAACATGCCACGAAATGTCTGAGGATCCTCATTCTGAGGATGCGTGTAGTATGATGACTGTCTTACGCACTCCACCAGGCCCTCACGAAAAGTGATCCCAACTCTCAAGAGGGGTGATTAAAGAAGAACTCTAGTGGAAACTTATTTCACTTCCTGTGAGAAGATGTATGGTGAATCAGTGGATGCAAAAAACAAAATGCAAAGGGTGCGATGCCACGTCGAAGGTGCCACATGAGCTCAGCGCAATGTCATACGTTATGCACTAAGCAGAGCCGGGGTAAACATATGTAATTTCAGGAAATTTACAGACCCACTATGACCACAATTAAAACACATGCATTAAAATCTGTGAGATCACATCGACGTACAGGCGTCGGTTTTTCAGCACGAAATTCAAAAAGATAACTTCGACCTTCATACCACATCTTTGAAACATGAACCACAACCATGACATTATTGACTATCTAGTCTTCAAGGAACAGTTTGTTGATATAAACTCATCTGGTGCACCACCTCAGCATCTCTTCAACCAGGTCCAACTGGTAGATGTCCAAACTAATGGCATCATGACAACTGTAATGTACGACGCTGCCATCAATGTTTCTGGAGCAAGCTGTTAGCAACATAATGCTAGAAGTGCATGAAAACTATCGCCACACCATGTTCACACGGCATGTACTAACAATGGCATGGAACGGTACAAGTATTTCAGAAGAACTTCTTGGGCAAGTTGGTGCATATCTGTTGGGTATTGTTGCACATTCAACGGACGGACACAGGAAGGAACAGACAGAGTAAATGGAAAGAGCGCAAACTATCAACTGGTTTTATTGATTCGGTCATTGCATATATATGCATGTCCCACACAACACGAGAGAGCAGAAGAGAGGAGAAGGGAAGAGAGGAGGAATCACATATAGACAACCTCACGTCAAAAAGCTGCGCAGAAAATCGCTTTCTGCTCTATATAAGGTAACAAATGTGTCACTGATGCAGTTATCGCCAGCATCCTTAATATGAAAGGCTTCCAGCAGCTCGCGCGCTACTCTCTCCCTGCTTCTGCCCAGAATTTTTACTTGTTTGAATAAGGTCTTACACCCCCTACACGAGCTACAATGCGCGGGCTAATTCGCTCCTCTCCTCATGATCGAAGCAGCATGCTCCGCTATGCGTTCATTTACGCAGCACCCTAGGTACAACTGCGCGACTAACATGACCATTAGGCCATCACATTAATAACACGATATGCTCGGCACTTACGTCACGATTAACAACAACGAAACCATGTGTTGTTCCTACCCGCGTTGAATATGCGAGAATAAGCCACTTCTGATTGAATCCAGCAGTGAATAAAGATGAGAAGATAGAGTTTGGGATTCAGCAGACCCCACGTTTAGGTGCAGATGTTTGTATCAGAATTTTTAGTCTTATACCTGTGTCACACGGGCACATTGGAAGGCCTTCGAGTCGATGGCCTTCAAAAAGCCCACAACTGTATCGACTCAAAATACATTCTGGCGCTACTACACAGAAGTTTTGAACGGCCGTTGAGCCGCCGTGATTTCACAAGAACACGGCGGCAACCAAGGCACCCGCTTCAATTTTAATTCGCACTAGTTGCTTGCTATTTGCACCGATGGCAAGAAACGAACATTAAATTGAGCTTTCTCTGAATCCTATGTACCAAAAGGGACAAAGTATGTGCGGCGTTTTGCAGCCGTTATTCAGAAAACGTGCCGATTTTGACACTGCTAAGCCTAAGTCCCTAGTGTGAGCCCCAAAAGTTTGTTTCATAGACACCAGATGGCGCAACACCCAGCGCCTCCCACCAGCTGCATGGCGTTTGTTTTTTATACCAGTGACAGCGTATTCGTTCTAGAACTAATGCAATAAAGTGCGAGCATTGGCCTCTCGGCACGTTTCCAATATTTTTCACAGGTGTGGAGTTCCACTTATTGATACGACAAATAGAGCCATGGCCTCAGAAACTAACGCGCGGGAGCTGCCGGTGTGCCAAGTCTCAAAGTTCGCGCCGCTTCCGCTTTCGTCGTTCAACGGCCTTTGAAGTCTCGAAGGAGTTGTAGGGTGCTCCGTTGACTCAATAGGCTATCGACTCGACGGCCATCGAAACCGCCCGTGTAGTAACTCAAACTTGACCTTTGAGTTGATGGACTATCAGTTCGAAGGCCTTCAAAACGCTCGTGTGACGCCAGTATTATACTCGACATGTTTCAAACAGTGGCCGACAATCGTCGGGTGTGTTTGTGAGCTTCTAGCGTGCCTCAATGTCAGCACCGCCAAATGGCGGCGCTGGCCTCCATGTGTGGAACAACTAGTATTCCAACTCCTTTACTATTTGTGGTCTTTCAATTGTGGTCTTTCAATAGCCTTTCTGGTCATGAAGCTGTTGCCAGAGTTTATTGGGTAGGCACCGATATAGTGAGCAATGATGTCATAAACACAGGGTGGCCTGCATTCAAGTGCATGAGAGCGGGCTAAATGTCTAAAATTCATTTTCAGGGTGACTAAATGACTTGCAACTGCCTAGCTTGGCATATCATTAGAGTACTAAAGAGAACATCTATTGATAATCTACTTGAGATCAACGGACATCAAAAAATGCAATCATAGGTTCATTACTTAAAATTATTAGGTGGGCAGGCTGAAACCTTGACGGTTATTGTAGTTGTATGCATGAGAGTTGCCCTGCTGGCGAGCAGGACCAAGGCACGGGATTAGTGAAATATGCTTGAAGGCTTACAAACATGCTAAGGGCATCATTTGACTTGCAGAGATGGATTTGTCCCCACGGCTCACCCTGTGAGTGCGGTCCAAGATGTGACGCTCCTCCACCGGGTTCGTTGACTCGCCGGCACGGCGCAGAGGAGGCACCACCAAGGCTCATCAACAAACAAGGGCTTTGTTAACCCACGATGCAACACTGTGTGACAGTCGCGGCTTGCAAGCAAAAGGGCTTACTGCAGTGCCGATCGAGTATGCGTGCCCGCAGCGCTTACTGCTAACCAAAGGAGCCCGTGGGCAAGGGTCCGCCAAGCGCACGAACGAGATGCAGCGTGCCAGAGGCTTTGCGTAACCACCTCGTCGCGGGTCTCATGAGCATCATCTGGCACTGGCCAGGGCAAGCACGCGCGAGGGGCGCGAAGCACGTGATAGCTCACGTGAAGAGGGGCCGCCGCCAGGGGCCAATCAGAGCTCGTCCCAATGACGTTAGCTAGCGTGACGATACGGAGCCAGGAGTAAGAGCACCTGAGAGGATGCTGCACAGGAATGGCAGATCGGCGTGCTAAGAGAGCGCTAACCTTGAACCACCACGCCGCTTACTGGCGGCTCCTGACATCCGAGATAGCACAGAGCCTGCGCCACAGGTTACCTTGTGGGACGAGGCGCAAGTGAGCGCCGTCTCATTTCCCACAGACTTCGGCATTTTCTTAACACAATCGAGGGAGATGGTATCGCTGATGGTACTAGTTAATTTTCCCTTGGTTAGTGAAGGGAAGATGTTGAAGAAAAGGTCTGTTGTCAGCGCCCCTCAATGACCCGAGTGCACGGTGGCAGCGCGAAAGGAGAGTCGTAGGCCGGTGAAGGGAACATTTTATTCCACTGTGCCAAAAGCATCTGTCCAGGCTGAAGCCCGAACCTCCACTCTCAAACCCCTGCCAGGAAAGAGGGGTCACCTTATATACACCGGTTGCTCAGTCCCTGAATCCCTCACAGCCAACCACAATCTTTCACACAAACAGAACCCCGTATGTCTGACACTGCATGCCTAACACCGCATATCAAAGACATTGCCAAACCCTTAGCAACATATGGGCATCAAACAAACAAACAGAACCCGCATAGCAACGAGCACACCGAAAGGAACATGGAAACACACCTGGCATGACCATCCACACTGACAACCAAAGACAACAAGTGAACAATAAACTTGGCCTCCACTCCTTGCTCACATTTGCTTTTAACAAAGACGCTCCACAGGGTGCAAGGGTGCCAAACCCCAGCCTAACCAGGGGGGCTATCGGAGATAGGCTGTTCGCTCGAGAACGCTTTCCGAACACTGACGTCAAAAAGTGGGTGGTCCGCGATAGCTTTGAGCAATGCTTTGAGAATGGGAGGAGCGCGGCCGGCGCGGCCAATGGGGAAGCGGCGCGCTCCTCGGATGATGACGTGCTCCGTTTGTCGTCTGCTTCTGAAAGCCAAAATGTTTCTCCTGAGAAATTAAGAAATCTGCTCCTTTTAAAAACGGTGCTTTCTTCTTCTCAGACGTAAACACGCTCTTAAGCATCAATATCGTTCTCTGCAGGTTCGCTAAGCGGTGTCGCGGGCGCGAAAAACAAGAAGCGTGCGCGTAAGTGGCGTCATATCTAAATTTCGTGTCGTCGTCTGCTGCTGCCATGTCCTCGCACAAAAAGGTGCATCTCGGCCCGCGGGTGCTCAGAGGCAGAGGGAGCTCCTTCTCGCATTTTTGGAGGTGCACCCCAACTGTGAAAGCTCGACAAACTCTTCGCTACCGACAGCGCGCTGGAAACTTCCAGGAGCAATTAAAGAACATCAACATGCGCAGCTCTTTTCTCTCCGTCGAAATTCCACGGGCTCTTTGGCACCCGATTTCCGATCTCTTGACCATTCCCTCGCCAGGAGCATGGGACACCGTTCACCGCGACTCAAGCCTGGAGAAACAACTCCAGGCTATCAGGCGAGCAGAGGAGGTGGCGGCGAGGATTTTTTTTTTTTTTTCCTAAAATAAAGTTGTTCTCTCTCTCAGGATCAAGTTCGGCGCACAGCCAACGTACTGTTCACTTCGACAGACGAAATTGACGCCGGAATTCACTTCCTGTCAAATCCTCAAATACATCGCGAACCTCCAGCTGCTCCACGTCCTATTTCAGCGACGACAATGCGAGGACTCAGCGCCCAAGTGGACCGCCATTTCCCTCTGTGACGCAACATTGCGCAGCCGCAGCCGCCGTTTCAATCCAAGCGGAGCCGCTGCCGCGGCCGCTGTTCGCAAAGTGTTCGTAAATCGTTCGCTGAGCAAGCGGCCTCGGGAATCGTTCTCCGCATGGCAGACGACACGCTCGGTTTGAAAATGATTGACAGAGAATTGACGTCAATTTGACGACACCGAAATCTCGGGGCCCCGGAAGGTTCGACGTTCCACAAGTCGCTACAGGTGGCGAAAAAAACCAGCCGCGGCGCGTTCCATCAAGTTGCGCGTAGAGTGGAACCACTAACCTAGCCCCATATTTTAGTTTGAAATTTTCCTGCTAGGGGCTCTCAATAAGGCCAGAAGGCGTAGGCGTCAAAAACAAAAAACAAACATGTCGCATCTAAACAATAATGATGATAGTACATGCAGTGCCATCTCTTGATCGTGTATCTTAGTTTAGGACGCCACCGCTACTTTTATTTTTCGTTGCACTGTCAACGGTACAGTTTCTCTTCTCTAATGTGGTTATAGGTAGGTGTACCGTGGTCACACCCCGCGGATGACGACAGCGGAGCGGCGCTGGCCAATCGCGTGCGGCGATTCCGAACGCTCTCGCTAAAATGCCATCTCCGATAGCCCCCCAGCTGGTGACTATAGACATTCCTGGACATGCTGCCTGAACTATTCGTTTCCCCGGGGCTGCCAAACCGGTTCCCGGTTACCAGCTAGCCTGTTCCCAGCTGCACAATGAATTCCAACAATGGTCACCTCCTGCCCCGCATGTCCACTGTGCGCCTTCCAATGAATCCGAACCACATTCTCGTTTGAGGCTGGCACACGGTGACAGCGATACCTCGCGCTTTTCACGTCCCATACACGCCAGGCCATGAGCAGCAACGCAATGCTCGCACCCTTCAGACTGACTGTACTGAAATCGCTTAAAGTGACAATGCCAGAGGTGTCGCAGTGTTTCACCCACACACATGTACTACAATTCAAACCTTAGATCCCCACTTCCCTGTCGTGCTATGGCCCTCTTCCTCCATTACTTCTGCTGCTTCTAGTGACTCAATGAAGCAAACAATGACCTCTTTTTGGCCAAACAACTTAATGAGCAAACAGACAATGAAGCCTAGGAAAGCATAGGGGAAGTTACTTGTGGTATTGTAATTGTGGAGAAAGTAGAAAGGAATTAAAGTGGATGAAAAGACAAACCTGCCTTCGGTGGTAGCCGAACCCATGACCTTCGGATGTCACGTCCAATGCTCTACCAACTGAGCTACAAAGGCGGTCTTCCCCCCCGTCCACTTTATTGTGTATTTATGTACGTATTATCCTGGGAGTGTTAGGCAGCGCCACTCGTGGCCAAGGCGGCGTGTGTGGAACACACTTTCTTGCCAGGAGGCGTCACGTTCTACGTGACGCCTCCTGGCAAGAGGCTGGGGAGATGCCATGTCTATGCGATGCTGCATATGAGATGAAAGAAAGGATGATGAAACCTCATGTTAGGAAAAGTGGAACACTACGGCGTGTTGTGGTAGAATATTCGCAACTTCCTGATATTGGCTGTTACTCAGCGATTTGTTTATCATGGCCATAATGGGAGTGTCCATGGTGCATACATAAAAAAAAGACTCATCAAGGGCATCAGGCATCTCTGCAAGGAATGCGACTGACCATGAGTGACAACACCTGAATTTCACTAATAACTGCAAGTTTCATGCCCTGCGGAAGCACTGTGAGTTCTACAGAGCAGTTTATTGTCCATACACGAGCATGCCCGTTAACAGCAGACAGCGTACAATAGGGTACTAAAACATTGCTCTTTAGGCATCTGAGATTAATGGGCCCAACGGTATTGTCAAACGTTCTGTGGATCAGATGAGAACAAGCGACTGGGACACACTTGGCAGACAAAGGCGACACGATGGTATCTGCAGAAACACAGAGTGCACCTTTGTAACATGTCGTATGTTCCATTAACATAGGTGGAACGTTCGAATGCCCAGCAATTTCTCTTGTTCAGCAACTGACATTGCACCCCACAACTTCAGAAAGTCGAGGCTCAGAATTACACCGTGTGCAGCATGAGGTAAGACCGTGAACTCCGCATTAAACATCTCAATACCCAAGCTCACTTCTACACTGCAACCAAATGCATGATACAATACTCCTCCCCTCACTCCATGAAACATATCGGCACGATCGCAGGTGGTGCACAGGCCCGTAGCCAGGGGGAGGGCCCTAGGGGCCCCTCCCGAAATTTTTGTTCGGGGGGCACTAGTAACATAACATCTAAGCCTTAATTATTAACGTTTCATTTTAAAATGTACTTATTGTACATACTGCAACTTTTACAGAAAATAAATAATGAAAATAGGTGTTTTTCTCTAATGGCCAAGGCCTTCAGCAAGTGGGCCCTCCCCAAAAAGAATTCCTGTGTACGGGCCTGGTGGTGTGTATGTAACACAAATGCAGCCACCACTTGTGGGTTCGGGCTTAGCAAGCCACAGGGCCGCATAGGCCGTCGCCTATCTTGCACTCCATTGCACACGTGCGTTCGGATGGCAAAGGCGTTGAGCGCAGCGTGGCAGTGACACAGTACTGCTCTCAGATCAACCGCAGCACTTTATTTCACTACGGCGACACCACAAACACCGCACACTGCCCGCAGTAACAGGCGGCGAGAGAAGCAAAGGCTTCGCCACGCCACGGGCGAAAACACAGACAAAGGGTGCCGCTAGCACATCACCACGGGCAACGGCCGCTGCGCACTCGTGCGATCGCTGACCAATGGGCCCGATCATCCAAGTATGGGCAAACTCCGTTCACATTCGCTTTCGATTAGTGCGGCTCGGTGTAGTAAGACCACGGGACACAGATCCACGGCTTAGCATTTGGAAGGGCAACGTAAGCGTAGGCGTTCGCCGTTGGGGCACAGGCACTGTGGGTGGACTCCGTCCGAGCGAACTCAAACAAAGGAGCCGACGCACAAGGAACGAAAAGGCGTGTTTGCCCTTCGGCGCCCAGAGAGAGAGAGAGCCTCTTCCATTTCTTACCCACGTCGCGTGAGACCCGATGCGCGGCGCCACCATAGCAATCCACCGATGGGTGCGCACGACAAATGGATAGAATGGGGAAGAACCGACTGAGCACGGGAAAGGCAGAAATAGGCAAACACCTGTGCAATGGCGACGGGAATATATGCCTCGATCCACACAACAGGCGTTTAAACGTGACACGCATCACTGAAACGGTCACTTCCGCGTTCAATAAGGCCACTGCTGAAATACTGCCTACACGCACACGCACCCTTGTTTTCAACCACACAAATTGGCACAGGCATTTCTGTTGAAATCGAAGACTGTCCTACAACCTCACTTTTAACAGGAGCGCCAACTAGTTTTCCAGAGCAGGTGATGGGCACAGGTGCCAAGGAGACGGTGATCAGCTTACACGAGGGGGCAGACGTCGAATTGTTTTTGGCATCTCACAAAGGGGTACCCCTTGCATATAGTGTGCTCATGGGTACCGCATTGCCTGGCACGTATTGTCGACTGGCCATACTTTGATGGCTGGTGGTGATTGCAGTGCCTGGCAATGTGGCCATTGGCACCACACTTGTAGCATAAAGGAAGACGCTCAACAAAACGATACTCGAAGTGCTCAGCCAGAACATGTCGTCGAAGTGGGTATTGTGCCTCAGGATAATGAAGAGGCGCCATCCTCCTCTGTGCACTGCCACCAGGGTTAAACCGTCAGTCACCCATATCATTGTCATGACAGTAACTGCTGCGGATGCGGCCACACAAAAGCAGCTTCATTAATGTCATTGACACACACTGAAGGTGGAAGGGCATCATACGGCACTGCGTGCGTGGAGTAGTGTACAGGGTACGCTGCCAACGGTGGAACTGTGTTGCAAACTAATTGATTCTGTTGCCACAGTTCCTTGTGCACCATTTCCCGAATAGTAGAAGCAAGGTCGGCAGATGGGCTCGCATTGACACTGGCAACAGTTGTTACGTTTGTCAGTCGTCCAAACTTAGGCACAATGTGATGTGTCTTAGCCTCGAATGTGCAGCAGTGATGCAAAACATAAAAGACAGCAGTGAGGTCTTTCTAACCAGTACGGAAGTTATATACATCCTGTGCGATGGTTTTCCGGAAATATCCGAGTCAGTCTTCCACACACATGCGAGGGTTTATGATCCCTTGCACAACTTCAGCACCTCTTCAATATAGGTTTTGCACGTTTCTCCTGAAGTTTGAGCTCTTTGGACAAGTGTTCTTTCCGCTCGTTTCATCGAGGTCTCAGAGTCACCAAAACATTTCCCAATTTCCTCAACAATGACCTCCCACGTTGTTAGCGACTCTTTGTGGTTCTCGAACCATATTAGTGCATTCTCTCTAAAAAAATAGAACAACGTTGTCAAGCTTGGTAGCCGAGTTCCAGTGGTTATATCGGCTCACCTGGTTGTAGTGAGGAAGCCAATCGTCTATGTTACCTCCTGCTCTTCCTGCAAATGAGCGCGGTTCCATGTAGTGGTGTGTAGGTGCAGCAGGTGCAGCTGGCGTGGACCTGTGTGTGGCTGCAACTGGCACTAGGTCTCGTCCTTCGTTTTTAGACATGATGGCTGCTGTCAGTGAGAGACCGGCGAGACGGCGGCTCTGGCAAAGTTCAAGTGGTGGCAACTCCGTCGTACATCAATGTCCATGGTTTATTCTTCATGACTACGTATGGGATGACTTGAGCACTCACAGAGACGTGCACTGTCACAAGGCTCATGTCTTCTCCTCTATACCTGCGTGTCCTGCTACAACAATTGGCACATACCCAACTCACACAAGACTGTCTGTCACACTAGTAACAATATATTTAATGCTGGTAGTTTCTAAATGGCTTTCCTTCACATGTGTAAATAAAGTATGGTTACTGAATGTGCACTTGTACTTTGATATTCAACATTCGATTAGATATTATAAGCTGGATATTTGGTTTTGATTTGTATTAAAAAAATTTGATATTTGCACACCCCTTGTGGTCACATCCGAATGTCTGTTATAAGCAGATCCGTTGTTAGCGAGGCTACACAGACATCCTGGCATAAATCAAGAATGGTCTTGCAAATGGAACCAGCTCGCATCTTGCCCCAGTTGCCTGCAGCTCCCAGATGGATGCTGCAGATGTGCTCTTTAAAACAGCTAATTTAAGCTAGTTGGATGCCAGATACATGCATTTATGAATTTTCACCAGAAAGGGGAAGGTGCAGACTTCAATCATTGAATACGGAACCACTGAACAGAAAATGTCGCCTACGTTTCAGCAAATGGACCTGTCCTTGTACAGGAAAAAACATTCTGCCCTTTGAAGGCAAATCCACTAGTCAACACGTTGACCTAGAAACGGTTCCTGTTTAGTTATCTTTTTTCATGACATTGCAGTGTACGATGAGAAGGCCCCCAATGGAAATAACATTTATTAGCCAGGTGACTAAGCTGATGACACAGCTACCATGATTGAGCTTGTCTGCCTGATTGTGCTCATCAAGGCCACTCCGTCTTTGACAGTAGACGCACTGTCCAATGCAGCAGTGACAAAGCATGTGCCAAACAAATCCAAAAGTCCAAAGCCTGCTATTAACCAGGCAATTACGTCTCGTAGCTTTTGCAGTGCAACAAGAGTTACATATGCAATGGAGTACAGCTCTCATTATATTACTTCCACATTTACTGCAAAACCAAGGCAAAAATAACCAAATATGTTTCCAGCCATAACTGTTGAACTCTTAAACTCACTTTCCTCAGACACCAGTGTGTGAACTCCTTTATGCTACACTGAAAGACTGAAATCTTCACACATGGTCATCAAAAACATAGACAACTGAGCTCTGACTGCGGCACATTTTCACGCATCAGTTTCTGATCTTTGGCTAGGACTTTCAGCCTTGGTTACTTTCCTAAATGAAATTGTGATGAGTACATTATTGAGGCTTCCTAAAAAAAAAAAAAAAGAAATAATGAGACATCCTTGCACTATCCTGAAAGGAAATGAGGGGTGAGGGGAAGGCTACAACAAGACAAGGAAAAAAGGAAACAAGAACGGAAAACTGGTGATGATATTTAGCCATGATCTAGTGAGGACATACACAATTTATAAACATCACAAGACCAGCATCAGGATGCCACTTCCTGTTACAGTAAACAAAGAAAGAGTCACCATGACCCCAAATCCACCAAATCACTAGCATGCTCCCTGGTGAAATCACTTGCATATATGAATTGACGTGATAATGTTTTGGAAGGCCTGATGACTACTTTCTGCTTGTTTCAACGCGAAGGTCATACCTGATGCTGGTTTCATGGTGGACACGAATTTTGTATTTCCTCGGTAAAGCACAGTTGGGCATCGGACCCATTCTTGCATTTTCATTTTGTCCATGTTTCTTTTGAGCAATACCTTTTTTTTTTTTTTTCTCTGAAGATATGAGCTAACTTTCCCAAAGAGATAGCCTACTAAGAACGTAGACAGTCCAAGCTGACCTGCTGGGCGCGCAGTCTCTCTTGGATCTCAGCCTGTGTCCACGCTGAGGAAACAGCCATCTGGCTAGGAAGCTGTGCCTCCAGCTCCTTGAGCCAACGTCGCAAGCGCCGCATTTCCTGAGCCACTTCTGTTCCCATGGGCCATGGAAATGCGAGAACAACTCAGCGTTACACATTTATAATTTCTGGGGTTTTGTGGGTTGAACCACAATATGCCTAAGAAGCATGCCATAGTGGGGAGGGGTGGCCTGGAAATAATTTGAACCACCTCGGATTCTTCAGTATACATTTAAATTTAAGTACACAGGTGCTTTTGCACTTTGCCTCCATTGAACTGCAACCAACATGGCTAGGAATCAAGCCCGTGTTCTCGAACTTAGCAGTGTACATTTTATTTAATGTGAAATACCACACATGAATATTCTGTGAATGTTACAAGAGTGTAAGTTGTAATGTTAATGTTTAGCCCAATGTTATGCACACATTGTAAAAATATTTTATGAATGTTTAATTCTAGCATTATTCTAACGTGTAGCTTATGTTACATATACATTGTAAAAATGTTTCATGAACACTTAATTTATGTTGTGCAAAGCATTATGAAAACGTTTCGTTGCACGTTGTGGATGCGTTTAAATAAATGACATTAACAATATTACCCTAACGTTCAAGTTGAACTTATTAATAACATGATTATAATGTACTGGTGCTACTTGGGGTGGTCAACTGCTTCCGGAAGGCAGGCTTCGTGACGGCCGAACCTGCAGAAAGCTGTGAAGATGGCGGCAACGACGAGTGCATACATGACGCGTTTCGAGAGTTGTCGTCCCTTTTCCCGGCTGCTGTTCCACCGGACGCCTGCTGACAATATTGTGAAAGTTGACTGCAACGTTCAGGCTGTTGCGAGCCTTGCTGACGAGGACACTGTAGCTGCGTTTGAAGGGAACCAGGATGTTGTGAGAGAGCCCTGATTGTGAGAGACGCCGTAGTGGAGGGCTCCGGTAATTTTGACCACCTGGGGTTCTTTAACGTGCACTGACATCGCACAGCACACGGGCCTCAACATTTTGCCTCCATCGAAATGCGGCCGCCGCAGCCGGGATTTGATCCTGCGACCCTCGGATCAGCAGCCGAATACCATAGCCACTAGACCACCGTGGCGGGGCCAAAGGGAACCAGGATGTCTAGGCTGACAGCTCAAGTGGCGACAACGATCATCTGGATGAGGTGGTGGCGTCGACACGATCGTACTCCGCAGCTGAAGTGGCGGTGGCGTTCGGGTTGATTCACCATTTGTTGCGGTGACATGGAAGGGACCGAGAGCCTTGAAAAGATCGAGGCCAGCATCTAAAGCCTGAACCGGATGGGGTGCTTTTTCCATCGTTTTGTGGTGTTTCTCTCTCTGCCGCCGCTCTGCGTCGACATTGACAGTGACGGCAGCCAAAATGCCGAGATCACGAACGTCCCAATACTGACGCCGCCGCCGCTGTAGCGCCAACACCGGAAGCTCATGGATGGGCGGAGACCAATCAGCACATGGCTCGCAGAGACTTCCGCCGGTGCAATGGCGTCAATGCCACGGGTGGAGTGCGTTTCTTACACGAGTAAGTACGGTAGTTCCTACGCCGGCACGAGTCCCATTTGTAACGCCACCATAACACACTATGCGTAGGCCACTGAACCTCACCGTGCTGGTTCGCAGGCTTGCAGCTAGCCAAGGAAGGTCGCTACATTGGCTGTGTCGCCAACGCAATCTTGGAGACGCCCAGCCGCATCAGCATTCGGTAATGTTTGTGGGTGGCCATATCAAAAGTCTCTTGATAATTTAGGCACTTTAGCCTAATGGGAAAATATACGATTTCTAACATCGCACGCAAAATGGCTCACCATCATATTTCTCCTTCATATTTGTGCTGAGCCTGTCAATCGTATGCGAATAGCATGACATCCGAGACTGCACCGTGGCAATCTTGGAGACCACACCCCGACCATGCTTAGGCTTAGCCGTGCCAGCCCGCATGTGGCAGTGTATCACAGCGAGCGGTGTAAGAGAACTGTGATAGCACGGAAGAATACAGCAGAGTGAGTAAATGATGGTACAGCTGCTCGCATGCGGCCACGTGCAGCAGTTTTACTGAAACGCGGGAGTTTCGAATCACTCCGCCGAACGGCTCCCAAACACTGCAGCTGTTCACGGGACCGCAGGGGTTCAAAGTTGCGGGTGCGTTTATTATACGGGAAGACAAAAAAACTCCAGATTTTGACTGCTAAAGTTGGGGGTACGTTTATTATGCGAGTCTGTTCATTGCACGAGTAAATACAGTATAGCTGAATTATCAAGCATTTAGTACCATTAAATAATGCATATGCTTCCAGGACCAGAGAACAAGTCTGAATTATATGATTTTATGAATTCACAAGGGTCTAATGGGGTGAAACCTCATCTTAAAGGAGTACTGACACGATTTTGCGGCGGCGCAATATATACATTTTTCGTTTCCTAGTCATGTATTGTTAACACCCTCTGCACACGGAAGCCAGGAAACACGTACAAAATATTTTAATTTGGTTTTAAAGTTGGCGTCGCCCAGCACAGCAAGCCAGCCGCATTGCAATGGACACTACGATGACGTATGAACACGGGCTCTTAAAAATCGCCGAAATCGCGGTCAGATTCACTGGACGACCGTGAAATTGCAGTTGTTTGCGTGCCTCAGGTGTAATTGACCAAAGACGACAGAGTTGCAGCGACGCTATGAAGAATTTCTGTCCCTACGTGGCTCAGACGTCGTCCGACTATGTTGATACGTCACTAGGAAACCGCCCCCTCGAAATCGAAACCGAAAGTCGGCTTTTAAGGAAGCCGTATTAAAAATATATTCATTGTGTTGCGGGCCACCATGACACTGTTTTTGGGGTTTTCCACGCCAGTGCTTTCATTTACAGCAACAATACGAGAATGTCAAAAATTCGTGTCAGTACTCCTTTAAATGAGCCAGACTCGTATTACAGATGAACACAGGTACATCATTGGGAAGAAAGATGCAGAAAATGAACACTTGCTTAGTTTCATTTGCGCTCCTTCATGTCCGCTAATAGAGTATGCACATGTGTACAATATACCGTATTTGCACGAATATAACGCAAATTTTTTTTTTCCAATAATTTGCGAGTTAGAAAGGCGCCTCGCGTTATAATCGGGTTTGTCAATATAGCGCGAACTTCTAACCCTCTTTTCTTTTTCCCTTTAAAAATCTTCGTCCTAGAAACACATGTCGCACGTCCCTTGAACTTGGCGGGTTCGTCGCGCCATGTAGTACATGTTATTCCGACTTGCGCTTCCAGTGAACGGGCATGAGAAGGCACCGCGGCGCCGACGCATGCCGGGCATCTCGGAGCCCCACTGACCGCCAGTACGGAAACGCTCGTGCTTGTCGCAGTCGACGCACGCACCACTAGGATACGCTGCGTCCATCGCATCGTGCCGCTAGCGCTGCTAGCGCCATGGGGGCTACTGTGACAAAACGTGGATAACAACCCATTGCTGAGTAGGCTTCACTAGTCGCTCGGTCAGGCTCTGTTGCTCTGCGTTGTGCTGTGTTCGCGCTTGGTTCTGCAATGGCTGTCAAAATGAACAGGCGTAATCAGTATACCACCGCGTTGTAAAAATGGGCGCTCTTGCTGGCGGTAGAGAGGGGGGAATTCAAGTGCGGCACGTCATCTCGGATTGACCAAGTCAACTGCTTGAGGCTGGAGGAAGTGCCGTGACCGCATTTTCCAAGCTGCACAGACTCGTAAGGCGTTCCGTGGGCCCAAGACGGGCCGTTTCCCGAAAATCGAGGAGGACCTGGCAGAATTTGTCCGCCAACGTCGCGGCCAGTTTCTCCCTGTTAACGGTAAACTTGTTCAGATTAAGGCAAGGGAGTTTGCACGTGAGGCCGGCATGCCTCGTGACAGCTTTAAGGCCAGCTGCTCGTGGGTGCAAAAGTTTATGCGTCGTGCTGGATTCTCACTTCGCCGAAGAGCTTCGATTTGCCAGAAGCTCCCGGGAGGAGAAGCTCGTCGAGTTCCAGCGCTATGTAATGAAGATGAGAAGAGAAAGGCAGTACCCCCTAGGCCAGATCGGAAATGCGGATGAGACTTCCATCTTTTTGGACATTCCGGCAGGTACGTGATTGACGAACTCGGCACCAAGGAGGTACGTGTTCGCACAATGGAGAATGAGAAGACCAGGGTCACGGTGATGTTGGCGTGCATGGCAGACGGGCATAAGCTGCCCCTTTTCTTATATTAAAAAAAAAAATAGACGCTCCCTAAAAATTAGATATTCCTGCCCCGAATGTTCATTAGGTACGACAAGGGCCGGATGGAAAGCAGCATGATGAAGGAGTGGATCTGTGTCGTGTGGGGAAGACATGCCGGTGCGCTCCTCAACACTCGAGCTATGCTTGCGTTAGATGCCTTTAATGGCCACTTGGCCGATGGGGTCAAGGAAGCGCTCGCGAAGTCCAACACTGACCTTGTTGTCATTCCCAGAGGAATGATGTCGCAGCTCCAGCCACTGGATGTCTGCATAAATAACCCCTTCAAGGACCTCGTACGATGGGAATACGAGCAGTGGCTGGAGGCTAGCAATCGCCCACTGACGCCATCTGGTCGCATGAAGCGAGCATCAGTGAGTGATGTGGCACGGTGGATAAACAATGCCTGGGAGGCTTTGCCGTCGGCAATAGTGTCGCGGGCATTCCTGAAATGCTGCCTCTCGAACAATCTGGATGGCACGGACAACGACGCAGTTTTCGCCGACAGCGACAAGGGCTCGAGCAGCGAGGAAGAGTAATCGGGCATTTTCCGATGGCTGCAAAGGTCAATAAAGCTTTGCGGGTGACCGCCTTTTGATTGCTGTTTACAGTTACATCAATTTGCACTATAGTCGTAATATAGCTTTTTTTTTTCGTTGAGACCGAAGGTACCCCCCTCGCGTTATATTCGCGCTCGCGTTATTTACGTGCAAATACGGTAAGCGTTCCTTGCCTTGGAAAGCCTCCCCGACTGCGGGAGCCAGTGCAGCGGCCCGGTCAGGGTCTAGGGCTCGCTGAACTGCCTCGCGCTTGTTGCTCAGCAGGTTCACTCGACGGTTCACTTCCTCCTTGAGTGTCGGGTGCAGCACTGCCAGCCCCTCGGCTTCCTCCAGGAAGAGCGACAGCGACGGCTGGCGACGGCGCAGCTCACCACCAACAAACTGCACACAGGTGCACAGCTGTTATTTACACCAATATCCTACTGCATCCTATTTTTCTAGACATAGCATGTTACGAAAGCAATTACAGAAAACATGATTCTGTTAGCCAGGAAAACTACTTCAATGGGGCCTTACTCGCACACACTCGCAGCGAGCTTGCAGCAAGAAGATGGCAGATATGCTTTGAATGAATTTTCAGTTCGCAGGTGTGCATATAAGCAGCTGTACTGAACAGCTCTTGGAGCAATTCATGGACCACAAGTCTTGGGTCAGGGGCAAAACATTTTGACCTCGAAGCTGTTTTATGCGGTAATCTTGGTACAGCTTTGGTGCAGCTTCAATGAATTCAGCTTCGATTAGTTTGACAGCTACTTGTGCTACCATCCTTTATGTCTACATTACCTCCTGCAGTCGCAATCAGCTAGTATAAAAAAAACTGCTGTGTTCCACTTTGTAGTGTTGGCCAGGGATGGTGAAACCCATGTATTTCAAGCTCACATATCCTCAACTAACATATCATTCAAACACCACAATAACAGATTATTCAAACACTACAAATTGCAGAATTCAAGCTTGATATTCCAAGGCCATCTGTGTTCAGAAGAGATTCATGCACTGAAACAAGCTGAGTGAGTAGAGTGATGATAGTTGCAATTAGGATCATTAGCAAATGGCCAGCTAGTGACATGATTGAAAGGAAAAACTGTTACACATACTGTACATGGGCTTTTACTAAAAAGCTTTTTAAAAAGGTGTTTGCTACACCCTCATCACCAACTGAAATTTTAGGTTAGAAATCTAACTACCAACCAGCCTTTCCTTTTCTCCAGTGCGAAGAAGCCCACCACCAAATTGACTGTATGAAAAAAGAATGGTGGGTTAATTATGCAAGTAAATATAGCATACCGTACAATGTGGAATATATGTCAAGACTTTATCCAAAATATATCACTCAAATTCCGCCCCTTGACCTATATATTGGCCTTTGGCACAAACCAAGTGATCATCCAGCAACAGGGAGAGTCACATGCTTCTTAGGTATCAGCATCAACATTGCCTCCATGGGGTCGACAACCAATAATGCCGACGCCATTTTTCTTGTTCAGCTAGTGTTCCTGGCAAGTGGCGACCTTGCTCTGCGAGTCTGCAACCAGCTGCAACATGAATACTGGGACATGGTGCCAGTTCACCACCGCATTTAAAAGAAACGTTATTGAATTCACTGAAGCGAATGATGATATGTCGGCACAGCAGCAGTTTGGAGTCTCTGAGAAAAACGTCAGGTGCTGGCAGAGCCACAAAGGCAAACTCCTGGTGTATGATACGTGGAACACATCGTCTCGCGGTCGCTGAGCTGTGCACCCGGAACTTCAGAACAGCGTTGTGGATTTCGTTCACGAGCACCATGCCAGGTCCCTGCCAGTGAGTGCGGAACTCATTCGCACAAAAGTCGTCGAGCTTGCCCGTGAAGCCGGACTGTCACGGGAGCAGTTCAAAGGATCCATCTATTGGGTTTGACGCTTCATGCGACACAAAGGCTTTGCCCTTTGTCGTCGCACGTCCATCTGTCAGAAGCTGCCAGAGGAATATGAGGATAAGTAGGCTCAGTTCCAGCGTTACGTGAATAGTCCCTGGTGGCAACATGGCTACATGCTAGGGCAGATCGGCAACGCCAATAAATAGCCGGTGTGGTTCAACATGCCGCTGTCCACCACAGTCTGCAAACGTGGGTCAAAGAAGACGAAGCTGCTGTCGACCGAAAGCGAGCATTTGCACTTCCCCGTGATGCTTTCCTGCACGGCCGATGGCAGAAAGTTGCCGCTGTTTACCATCTTCAAGCAGAAGACGCTGCCGAAAGAGGCCTTTTTGCGGGATGTCGTCATCCACGTGAATGAGAAGGGCTACATGGACGAGGCCCTAATGCTTGAATGGATCAGCACAGTGTGGAACTGGCGGCCTGGAGCCTTCATGCAGCACCGGAACATGCTCCTGCTAGATGCATTTTGCAGGCATTTACCGACATCCATGAAGGAGGCACTTTGTGACGGGAAAACGGACCTTGTTGTTATTCTGGGAAGTATGACGTCAATACTGCAGCCGCTGGACGTCGTCTTTAACAAATCCTTTAAGGGCCGTGCGCATGAACTGTACAATGAATGGATGGCTGGCGACAACCTGCGGACCCCGACAGGCTGGGTGCACAGGCCACCTCTCACAATGGTTTGTACGTGGGTCTCCCAGGCATGGAGGTCTCTGCCTGATGAAATGGTGGTGCGTGCTTTCAAGAGGTGCTGTATCACCAACTCTCTCGATGGCACTGACATGTTGTGGGAGGCGGCCAGCGAAAAGCAGTCGTCCTCGGACAAGAATGCCGACAGTTCAGATGACTGAAATACCTCAACAAATAAAGTTTCGTGCTTTTTTTTCTTTTTTTGCCGATTTTTCTGCATTAAGGTGGCGGGGGTGGGGGGGTCAACTTACATTCCACATTACACTGTACATTGGTTTAGCTACTTCCAAGAAATATTAAAAACATGTGTTTGGTTTGAACTTGCCACAGCACATTACTCCACTACTCATTTGCCTCTGTACAACAGCCAATTGAGTTATATGGTGGACTCATTTCACCCTTTCCAGGCAGGCATGGGGTGAATGCTTTGCGCTAACTTATCCCATTGGAGATGGAGCACTAGAACAACTGCTGGAAATTGGATTGGCTAAGGTGCCACCACTGCTTCTCTAGTAGGAGAACTTGGCAGACACCAAGGCAATTAAATGTGAAGAATTATATGTAATCAACTCAAATAAGCTCCCTGCATGTTAGATCGCTCCTCTACTCATCACTACTGCCTCATCTTAAAGGAGTATTGACACGATTTTGAGGAAGTGCAAAATGTATATTTTTCGTGTTCTTGGCATGTATTGTTAATGCTCTCCAAACACCAGGGCCAGGAAACATGCATAAAGTGCTTTAATCTGGCATTAAAGTAACACTCTTGTTTGGGCTAGTTGGTACATTCTTGACACAAACTCGGTAGCGCAAAGAAACACGTGTTTTTTTGCGCTACCGAGTTTGTGGCATTAAAGATTTTGTTGCCCAGCATCTGTAAGCCAGCCCCATCACAATGGACAACATGATGACGTGTGAACACCGTGACCTAAAAATTGCCGAAGTCGGTATTAGAGTTCCTTGATGACAATGAAATCATCATTGGCAAATGAGTTCTGCGGAAAACCGCAAGGTGGAGTAACGTTCTATGAAAGGGGAAAATTAGCATCCACCCTGTTTTGTAGCATAAGGCTACAAGGAAATCCATACAGATTTCTCAGAAATGAAAGCTCCCTAGTTGCCAAAAAATTCGGCCTGGTCCAGGGCTCGAACCCGAGACAAACGCCTGCCACGAATTTTTCGGCAACTAGGAAGCTTTCATTTCTGAGAAATCTGTATGGATTTCCTTGTAGCCTTAGGCTACAAAACGGGTGGATGCTAATTTTACTCTTTCATAAAACGTTACTCCACCTTGCGGGTTTCTGCAGAACTCATTTGCCATATTCATGTCCTTGTGCTTCGAGTTGTCGATGGATTCGCCCTCGTGCTGTCAATCGCTGGCCTCCTGGTTAGCTCAATTGGCAGAGCAAGCGCCCCGGGCAGGCATTGGTCCTGGGTTCGAACCCCGGACCAGGACGAATTTTTTGGCAACTAGGAAGCTTTCATTTCTGAGAAATCTGTATGGATTTCCTTGTAGCCTTAGGCTACAAAACGGGTGGATGCTAATTTTACTCTTTCATAAAACGTTACTCCACCTTGCGGGTTTCTGCAGAACTCATTTGCCATATTCATGTCCTTGTGCTTCGAGTTGTCGATGGATTCGCCCTCGTGCTGTCAATCGCTGGCCTCCTGGTTAGCTCAATTGGCAGAGCAAGCGCCCCGGGCAGGCATTGGTCCTGGGTTCGAACCCCGGACCAGGACGAATTTTTTGGCAACTAGGAAGCTTTCATTTCTGAGAAATCTGTATGGATTTCCTTGTAGCCTTATGCTACAAAACAGGTGGATGCTAATTTTCCCTTTCATGAAATCATCGTTGTTTGTGTGCACCATGTGCAACTGACAACATCCAACCAAGTTGCTGCGACTCTGTGACAATCAGCTGTCCTCATGTGACCTAGACATATGACTGCGCATGTCTGGCATGTCAGTATGATACTGCCCCCTCGAAAACAAAAATTAAAGCGCATATTTAGGGTAGCCGTATTAAAGATATAGAGTCACATCTCATTCATACATAATCCGTCGGGAACTATAGCCTGTTTAACTAGTTCTGTGCAGCAGAGCCAAGGCTACGAGGCCACAGAGCACAGAATTCTTCCGAGGAGAGACGAAATGCCATTTCGCAGATATGCACCCCCCGCTTCATCTTCCTCCTCCCAGGGCTGCAGTTGCCACTGCAGTGGCCACCATTGGCAGGTGACAAGCCGCGGAAGGACATGTTTAACATACATTTGCCCTCCTGGTTGGTCAAAGAGGCTCATAGCTTCCACAGTGCTGCACGAAACTTCTGAAACAGACTATACATTTTGGTACGCACTAAACGATGTATGCGTTAACCGAACTGCCAGCTACCTCACCAGCCAGGAAAGAACTACGCCATAATACTCAAACAAGCTTTACTTGCAGGTAGGCAGCAGAAAATGATTTATCTTCACTTGACACCATGGTGGCCTTGCAGCAACAATGGCATCTTCAAAATCTGCAAGACCGCAAGCCAGTTTGTCCATGAGGCCACGCTTCTCTGCGAAGGCTTGCATGACAGTCAAAGCACGCACAGCTTCCGATGATGAAGGGCCACCATCCACTTCAATGTCGTTGTTGTCATCCTCACTTTCGACTGAAGCTGGCCGAGATGCAATGGTGGCAACAATGTCACTGTCTAAGAGCTCTGGGGATGTAACAATATCGCCGCTGATGTCTGTCAAAATTTACATGCTCTGGCACTTCACCTCACTGTTCCAGTACTTTCACAAGCAGGCTCTTCCAGTCTGCGGCCTCATCGACTTCGTCATCGCCGCATTCACGCATGACAAATTTCGCTCGTGAAACAGTTCTGCACGGCCACAGGCAAAGCCTGTGACAGCACAGGACCGAACAACCTCTTAAAAATCATTTACCTATACCATGGGGCCCCTCGCATTCTTTTTGAGCAACTTAGGAGAGGCTTTTCCTTTGAGTACACTTCATGAAGCTCTTCAAGCGTCCTACCAGTGCCTCCTCTATTTTTTCAGTGCCTGGGCGAACGCGCTGCTGAGGCCGTAGAGCGCGCGCTCCGCCTCCGCTCGCCGCTACCGCGTGGCGGCGCTGTGCGAGTACACTACGAGAAGCTGGCACTGAACGGCCGCGCCATATTAAGAAGCTCCCAAATTCGTGTTTACACCCGAGTTTCATTGCTTTCGTGCTTCGTGCAAGCTTTCCCAGGTACCTATACCGCGTGCAGTCTCACTAGCAGTCATGCCGGTGTGAAAATTGCATTTAAATTTGATAGTATTAGTGTTTGATTTTCTGTTTCAGGCTTTCGCAATCACGTGCTCCGTATGCGTTGGTATATCGTATTGCTGTGCACCACTGTGGAAATCGAGCAGAAAGAAAAACAGTGATGGGCTTACGTTCCATGAAATACCAGCGGCCGCTGGTATACGGGAGAGGTGGCTCGCAGTGATTAGGCGGGATAACGACAAGCTAAACATTAGGCAAAAAAGCCCCTTTCGTGAAAGTATGCGAAACAGTGAGAGCGGCATACGCTTGTATGGCATGGGGGAGTGTGCCTCAGCAAAAAATATGTTATATTCCGCCGCGTTGAAATAATGCCATCATTGTAAGCCATGAGTCGCAACGTATTCGTCTTGAAAATGAAACTCGTAGGTTCTCTTATGTCTTTCGCTAAGACGACTCGAAGGCGAAAGCCATCTTTTCTTTTTTTTTTTTAAGTTGATGTATTGTTCCTCCTCCCCCCCCCCCCCTTGTCAGCTTTCTCAACCTAACGTGCTTCTGCACTGCCTCCGTCGGTGGGCGGTCGATCAAGGAGGCAGTGCAAAGCGACGATGTCATGTGATGACATCATCACGTGACGTTATAGTGAAGTTTCAAAGTTGGGCAAACGCTGACGTCATACGGTGACATCAACACATGATATTTTTTCTATCGCTCGTGTTCCCGCCGCCGATGCTGGCGGTCAATTCGCACATTTGATGAGGCATCTAATGCTTTAGCTTTAATGACCTCTCTGTTTTTGCAGCGATATCTACGTACATGTTTGCAAAGGCTCTCGTTAATAATTGACAGCACTCAAGGCAGGCCGCATTTTCCACGCGAGTAACACTACCTCAAGACTCAACACTGCAACTTTAGACTTTTCTTTTTTCAAAAGTCTGCCCTCACGCATAACAATTTGTCAATCAAAAAATATACACATCGGGCAGTGTTGCAAGACGCGTGCTGCAGAAGCAGCTGTTTTTGTTTGTTTTTCGTACCATCACGATAGACTGCTTTAGGCTACGAAATGTTTAGTAGTGCATGCGCTAAGTAGCCTAAAGCTACTTAGCGCATGCACTCCAGGCTTGCGTGTAGTCAGCTACACCAGAAGGCGTTAGCATGCATTGCAGCTCTCGAAGTGCCCAGTATTAGCTACTGGCACAATCAAGTATCAGTATTAGCTACTGGCACAAACTTCATTCTAAAAAAAACAGGGAGTGCGAACACAGACACCAGAAGTGACGACACCACAAACGCCGACTAAAGACGTGTTTGTGGTGTCCTCACTTCTTGTGTCCGTGTTCGCACTCCCTGCATTTCAGAATGAATACTTACCGACTAGCTCAGCTCTCTGTTATTCATGGCACAAAGTGCTTTCAAAAATCAACCCTCAGACAGTGTTCAGCTCTCAGACTCGTGAACATGATGGTGAAAAAAAAAAATATTCCGCGCATCACTCAACCGCTCTGTCATATCGGCTCAGCAGACGACGCGCAAGCGTCTCGATGTGCCGCCAACTAGCCGCGAACGGCCCACAAACAAGGATTCTTTCCATGAGCGACAAGTGCTTCACTATCTCCGTTTACAGAAGTGTTAATTATACTTCAAACAGTGTGAAATACAGCCGAAAACTCAAAAATGTAACAGCTGCGAATGCAGCCGCGGCCTGCGTTTCCGTGCGGAACAGCGTGACGGTAACTCTACTCTGGTGGTGGCGCATGGCGGCCGAAAGCCGTATTAACGCCGACGGCCGACTCCCATTGCTCCGCGCTTCATCGCCCAGGCACTGAAAAAATAGAGGAGGCACTGGTCCTACATTGTGCATAAGACAACACTGGCTACCACCCTCAAACAAATGGTTCAACAAAGAAGTTGTCCATGTTGTCCATGTGTATCCAACCTGACCATCACAACTGGGATGCCATCCTTCCATCTGTAGCAGGGGGGTGAAAGCTCGATATGCTACGAATCGCCATAGATGGCGAAAAAATCAACCGCGGCGCGTTCCAGCTTCAACCGCGGGGAGTGGATCTACTGACCCCTCTCTTAGCTCGAGCTATGGAGGCCGCCATTCGCCCTATTGCACTTTCATGTAGGGGCGCCCGCATTGGTGCCTAATTTTGATGCAGAATATATTGAACAAGGCGAAGACTTTTTCTTTGCCTGATATTAAACTTGCATACAACAAACTGCTGCTTTTAGTGAGCGTACCTTTGAGATACTACGCCATCCTCCTTTCACTAAATATTTTTTGCTTCGGCTGATTCGGCAGTTTAGCGACATCGATACTAAGACATGCTCGTTTTTTTTAATTCAAACTACGCGGCGGCAGAAGTCACGTCAACCGTTTGCGACGCGTTCGGGCAGCGACGCAAGCTCGCGGTGTTTCGTTTTGCTGTAAATATTTCGTGAAACTGACGATTGCTTTCGTAGTCGGTGATATCGGCTTGCTGTTCTTGTTCGTTCAAAGCACGTTGAAATGCTTCCACAGAGTGCTTTCCCCTGCGCCTCGTCCTTCAAAGCAACGAAGTTCGTTTCAAGCCCCAGCGTGCATGGACCGGTAAGTACAAACCCATTGCTTTTGTTTATTACAGTTGGTTTTGTTTTTGCGACAGTCAAGCGACACACAGCAACTAGAAAATTTTCAACGTCTCATATCCCTCCACCGACGGAATCCGCGTTCTCTTGAGCGACGTGGCTTCACGTAGTAGCGAGCTGCAGAGTCAATAGAAATGCATTTCTGAAGTTTATATGCAGTCTGGACGTGTTCAAATACACTTCTATCGCCCCCGCACGCACGTCCGTAACTCACCATGTCTTAGTACAAAGTGCGTTATAAAGTTTGCTACATTCACATTAAAAAATTTAAAAAGAAGTGCCTGAGAGAGAGAGAGAGAAAACTAAAGCTAGTTCCACGTTGTGAAATTTGAGTAAACAGCAAAGCTGGGGATCTCCTTCTTGCCTTATTGTTTATCTTGTGACAGCAGTTTCACTTATAGGCTTACTTTCATTTAGTGTCACATAGAAACCGGCATTTTATATCATGGATATATTCTTTTTCTGTCACAGCCTCCTGGCTGACACCTGCAGTCAACATTCCTTGTGGAGCACCTCGACACCATGGGCAAGGCACATGCTACGTTAGAGCACAAGCCTTACAAGGTATATATTCATACATGCATAACATGCCGCAGTTTACTCGCTCACTTTGTATACTGCTACAATATTTTGTCGTCATACCTTGTTTCTGAATGCATGATGATTTCATAACCTGCTCCTTTTTTCTTTTTTTCAGAGCTGCCATGCAACATCAGGTTAACTGCCCTCGAAAACACAGCCTGCAAGCACAGTGGAACAACTAAACATCTACTACAGCAGGTCACCTCAAACTTCATCTTTGTGATGCTGTAGTTTGTACTTGGTAGGCATGCCATGGAAATATGTTACCAATAGTTGTTGTCCATAGGTGTTAGCTGTCCATTTTGTTTAATAATCTACAGTACAATGATGATGAAATTTAATACAAGCTCTATACAATAGTTACATCATGTCAGACTTCTAAGTCTGACAATACGCATTTGATTCAAGGCCATGGTGGTCGCATTTCTATGATGGCTAAATGCAACATCACCCATGTATACAGGTTTACGTACGTCTCAACAGGCCCCAGATTTCACCATTAAGGATGATAGTTGGGCTAGTAGATACATACTGATTTGAGGCACAACTAATTAGCACAAAGAAACCACAGGCCACACAGGGGAATGCATGAGTGGTTCCTACGCTACTTAGTTGTGTCCCACATTATCAACATCAATCCAAAAAGCTTGGGCACGTAAAATTCCAGGTATTATTAGTCATATTACAGCCAAACAAACATCAGGGCAGTGAACGGACATTGTTCCGGCATTTAGTCATACTTTATGAGATGGTTTACAAAGTTTGTCCGAAACCTTCTTTTTTCTTAATGCATTGAATTGTAACAGTCTACAAAAAACAAAGAATGCCGTAGCTTCGACAAGCTAGCCAGTTCAATTAGCCTTTGAATATATATACAACACATTTTATTAAGTTGTAAACAGCTAAAAAACAACAGATATTAAGTTTTGCAAGCACTAGTTGCAGCATATGAGTGTAAAGGATATTTATGTTATAGGCCAAATTGTGTTCAAGGGATTTGCTCATTTTCTTTTTATATAGCACAGAAATATCCATAATTTGTGGCTGAGCATGCCTCCTTCAGGTGGCTGTGACGCCCATTAACATGCCACCCCTTTTTTTTGGTGTGCTTTGCACTGTCATACTGCACTGCCTATGAAAAGACTTCACAATGTTGCTGCAAACAAAGCCTAGGAAATCGAAGATATTAAAGGGGCCACAATCAACAGCAAAACTTTGCTGGATGCAAAAGTCGCAAAAGTGCATTATTGCTTAGCCTCATAACACAGCCTCTAATTTGTTTGTCTGTACATTGCAACAACCTCTACCCATTGAAAAATTCAATTCGAGGCTATGATCAGAGGCTAAGCGGTAATATAGGCGTTTACGAAGTTTTTTATCCTGCGAACTTTTGCTGTTGACTGTGCATACGACACATGTGCAGCTACACTGCAACATTGTCGATACTTTGATGTTGAGGTTCTACAATTAGCAAGAATACGGTTTATTTTCAAAGCACATGTTTAAAAAGTGAATAATCCAACAACAACAAGCACATATACAATAGGCATGATCTTTATTTTTTCGGCGCTGTCACACATTCACGTAATGTTCCTCCACTTCAATTTGTGTGCATGTGTGTGTTTGTACGAGAGTGCATAATTTCTGTTGATATGTCCATGCATGACAGACATTGTGCTCATGGCTGAGCGATTCTTTGCCGCATACATCAACCTAGATATGTAATGTATTCCTGAAGCTAATCTGCCCATAATTGTGCCTCTATAATCAGCCTGCATTATCCTAGCATCTCTGTCTTTCTATAGTATTCATATTTTGTTCATGCATTGTAGAATATCTGCTGTCGATTATACCGCCTTCACAGCACACTAGAGCTTATTGGTGCGGTCATTGGTGACATAGCATTCTCGCTCTACACGAACTGCATAACTGAACCATAATAACCCATTTAGCGACAGCGTACACAATTGTGCACTTGTTTTCGGCAACTTGTTCTTTGGCAGTTCAATGGACAAGCGGCTAAGAAAGTGCAAGAAAGACAGCTTTGGATGAATTGATGTATTCAGTGTGTCATCAGTTTGCCACAGTGTGCTGTGTGCTCGTGCAGACAATTTTGTGAAGGCATTACCATATTTTAAGAGTGGTTTGACGTGGGATGTTCAGGGAGCGACATCAAAAATATGATTTTCATTGGCTCATAATGAACTTAGCCAATAACAAACTGCACTCGCGTTTCAAGTCTGCTTCTGATTAATTTTATGACAAAGATAAAAGCTGACTGGCCTTAGAAGAAACTTACATTGAATTATGCTGTAATTACATTTATTTACTGGGTAACAAACAGTTCAACACATAACCGAGGTTTCTTTCTTGCTATTGAATGTGCAGTGCTGCGAAAATTGTGTGTGTTAAGATTTGGTGCATTCATAGACGCTTTATCGCAATTAGCGCTTGAAATAAAAGTGAATGTTTTTTTCGCCCATTACCTACACACCTACGGTATGGGTTCACAGCTGATAGTTGAATTCGTGCCTATCCTATTCGGCACAGCGCGACGCTTCTTGTTTGTAACTCATTCACTTATCTTTATACAGAGACGGTGCATCCGCGATCGTTTAGGTAACGTTAACTAAGCGAAGCTAAATCGGTGTTACTGTGACATCTGCCAACGTTGCGCACGTTTCAAATTCTGCATCGTGGATTTACCCGCGATCGCTGTCTGAAAATCAACGCTAACAGAATGGGACGGCGCAATGCAATGAGAGAGCAACATTCGTTCGATCGTATCCCGTCTATCCATGCATATTTTGTCAGCGTTTAGCATGGTTATGCACAAGTTGGAGCGCACTCAGTATGTATGTGTTTTGTTTGGACGCGACTGCTAAGTGTTGGCCCATGTGTGCACTGTACTGTACGTTGTTTGTACCAGCTGTGGTGCCGCAATAAACGATGCAAACCTTACTTGATTGGCGTTGTTTTTGCCAGTCGAGGCCTGTTTGGTCACCTGGCGATAAGCTACAGTACCTGTGTACGAAAAGTACACACGCGAGACGCGGTTTAGCGAGAGGAATAAGCAAAATACTACAGCGGGTCTAAATATGGGAGGGAGGGGGGGGGGGGGGTACAGCAGGGCGCGACCCAGCAAAAACGCGGCTTTTCCCGATGATGATGATAGTACTTGCAGCGCCATCTCCGTTCGCCCTAATGCACTTCACTACGCCGCCGCTACTCTTATTCGTGTTCTACAGTGGAAGGTACAGTTTCCGTTCTCTAAAATGCGTATATAGGTGTTCTCTGTCTGTAGTGTTTGCTTACAATACAGCTGTTTAACAGACTACAGCATAGTGTCCATTTTTCTAGGTATACAGCCATCACCCAACTCCATCACTCTATGTTCGTTTCCTATATATTGGCCCCTACAGAGCAGAGTTCGCCTGCGAACTACTGCGTTCCACCTGTTCATACCACTACCGACAGATGCTGCCACAGAACAGAGGTTGTGCATGCTTGCCACCTTACAGGAATATTGAACGAAAGTTTTGCCGCCCATATTCTCTGCCCAAATGAAAGATTGGGCGCTGAAAAAGGCCGACACAACCTTGCTTCCAGGCAGAAATTGCCAGAAAATAATGCAATACATCTTTTGCAAAGTACCGCACCTAGCGAGCACTCCGTGAACTAGAGCTGACATTTCTGTGATATCTTTTGTGCCTGATGCTGGCGTTCCTCCATGTTAGGGAACGCACCCACCCTTGTCTCTCCAGACGGTCGCCTCTCTCTACCCGCATCAACGCCCCTACCACTGCATGCTCCTAAACTCGCAGCGTGAATGCTCACGCTTTCTCTCTCTCCTGCGGCTTCCTTTCTCAACTTCTTTCACTCACTTCCCCCATGGTTCGAGCGTCCTCGTTCAATGCTGGGTTGAAAACCAAATGCCAGCAGGAACCCACCAGTTTTACAAATGGGGAGAGTTAACTTCCCATGGTCGTTGGAGAAGGGAGATGCCGAAGAAAGGTCTACTGTAGGCGCCCCTCGATGACCCGAGTGCATAGTGGCAGCACAAAAGGATCGTTGGCCAGTGAAGGGATCGTTTTATTGCCACATAAAGTGTCTTTCCGAGCTGAAGCCCAAACCTCCGCTCCTGCGGTGACACACGAATGCTTCAAGGTCGGCGGAATGGTGACGGCGATACCAGCTCAGCTCCACCGAGCTTCAAACGTGTCCTTCGCTGTGGGCTGTCCAATCCTGGAGTCGACTGTGGGAGTTAATTTCCCATGTGGTGTTCAAATGGGAAATGTTGAAAAGGTCTGTTGTCGGTGCCTCTCAATGACCTGAGTGCAAGGTGGCAGCGCGAAATGAGTCACTGGCCAGTGAAAGCAACGTTTTATTAAGGCGCCAAAGCGTCTGTCCGGGCTGAAGCCTGGACAAAGCGTCCAGACAAAGCCTGGACACGTTCCCTTCACGGGCCAACAACTCTCCTTTCACGCTGCCACCGTGCACTCGGGCCATCGAGGGGCACCGACAACGGACCTTTTCAACATTTCCCATTTCAACATCACATGGGAAATTAACTGGGAGAGAGGTACCCCGTCCATGCGCTCGTTGAAGGTATTGACCGCAATGCGGGTCTTGGGTGAGGGCAACCCCACCGCAACATACGCATGAAGGGGACAACAAATGGAACAGAGGGGAACTCACGATATGAGGAGCAGCAGAAAACATGCATACGTGCGCACACACACACATGCAAAGAAAAAAGAAAGAAACCCTAGGCTCTCTACACATTGCAATGCACATGACAAGTGGAGGACAGCAAGAACAGTACGGCACCGGTGCTTGGAACTAGTAAGGAGTGGGAGTAACTCTTCAAGTAAGGAGTGCAAGGCTGCTTCCTGCATCTGCTGTTGCTGCTGCTGCTCGGGAACACATGATGTCGCTGCCTCGGCACTCACGCTGACGTGCAGCCACCGCACGCTCACAATCCACCAATTATACAGGCATCGGACAAAAAAATACGTGAAATGATTACTGTCTACAGGATAAAGGGTGTCGTTAGAGTCGAATTTCAATGCTTCCGCGATATTTTGAGATTTTTGTTCAGTATCCCTTTAAGCCCTTTCATCTGCATTCCACTGTCTAACTTGTGGCCAGGCTTTTGTTCACGGGAGAAATTAGTGCTGGCATTTATTCTGACTTCATCCTCCTCACCTCTACAAAACCATAATTGGTCATTCTCTCATGCATCTTCTTTGTAGGCGCCATCTTGCCTCCATAGAATAAAGCGTCGACTAAACCACGGCATTTCAGTGTATGCAAGTTTTCTGTGTAAGGCTAACAACTCGCGGGAGGAAAACACATGCATACGACAGTAAATCTATTCAACAATGTGTGCAGCAGTCGAACTCACCTTAGCCACCTCTGCCTTGTGGTCAGAGGCCGAGTCAAGCAATGATGACTGCAGCTGATGCAGCCAGTCGTGAAGCAAGTTGAACTGCCGGACAAACTCTGCAAATGAAAGGGTCTCGCGTGGTGGAGACACTCGAGCCTCTTCGTCCTGGTCCAGCTCTCCACTTGCTTCCTAATAAAGGAGGTACAGGGGCGTCAAGGTGGGCTAATTTGTTACTGTGGTGCTGCTGAGCAAAGTATGACGCCAGCAAAGAAATGTACACAGCCCAGCTGAGTAGGCTGCAAGGAGTGAACAAGTCAATATGTAGAGCATCAGTAAATAAATGTGTGAAATTTCTTGATGAGCAACTCAAACACTTTTTTGGTGGTGGTGGTGGTGGTGGTAACAACTTTATTTGCAAGTCCGGCAAATTCGCGACCTGGGCCCTAGGCCACCCCTGACGAGGTCCGGAGACCCTGTCTTCTCGCCGCCTCACAGGCTTGCTGGATGGCCCATAACTGGTCCTGTAGGTTTGAGCTGTGCAGCGCGGCCGTCCATCGCGCCGCAGCTTCATCTGAGGAGACCGCATTTTCCTTGCCTATAACTTCACATTCCCAAAGAATGTGCTTAAGGGATGCGTTAGCCATGCTGCATAGTTTGCATTTGTCGTCAGAATATAAATCCGGATATATCCTCCTGAGGAGGACAGGGTTGTGGAAGGTCTTGGTTTGTAACTGCCGCCAGTCTACCGCTTGGGCCCTGTCGAGTTAGGGCTTAGGGGGTGGATAAACACGCCTGGATTTTTGATAAAATTTTATGTTGCAGTATCTGGTCATTCTGTCCCTCTCTATGCATCCCTCCCTTCAATTCCCATCCCCCAAAAAAAGAGGATCCTTCTATGCGGGCGCGGAATGTGAGACCTCGCGCTACACGGTAGACCTCCTCGTTGAGGTTGGTTACGGGGGTGTCCAGGAATGTGTGAGCCGGGAACCATATAATTTTTACGGGAAAACATTTTCTAGAGAGACCTTTTAAGAGCATCTAATACATGAAGAGTGCAATCTTTTTCTCCACTTCTCCTCTCAGCTAGGGTAGTCAAGACAGCATATCCAGGCCTATCACTGCCTTCTTCTACAATGCCCATTTCGGAGTCTGCACCTGACAAAAGACATTCCATGGTGTTAGAGCACCACTGTTAAACAAGACAGCACATATTAGCAACTATCACTCTCATCTTTTCCCAGGAAAGACACAAGGCTCTGCATGTGTGCACCAAGCGGCTAGTGCTTATTGGCTACTGTTCTTTGTAGCATCCTCAAAAGTATTGTGGACTCCAGAAAATTCCACTGATTTAAATGGAATTTGGGTCAAAACAGTGAGGTGTGGGGCCAGTTGGTCAATGCACACTTAAAAAGTAGAGTGCAGAAGTATTGCAGAAAGAAAGAGGTGAAGACAGGAAAGACACTCTTTCTTCATTTTCAGAAAAAGAGAAATTAGTCCCCGTCTAGGAAGTTTTCTGCTTTCAGATGAGCAAAAATTTCAGCAAAAAACCACTGTCACAATGTAACAAATTGCTTTCAAATGTGTAGCATCAATTAATTATAATCTTACTGTCACTCAGTGTGTACAACTTGAAATTAAACAACAAAGTGGTGACACCTCTGGGCAGCTGAGAAAGCATGGGGACATCTAGCTGTGGTATCAGATTCTGCAACTAGGTGCGATGTGAACAGAACCAAAGTCATCCTTCAAGGAATAAATTGAAAGGTTGACGCTAGCCACTGCAAATGAGCAGACCTGTTCCCATTGGCAGATGGCAATCACATGCTTCTTATCCAGAACACATGGACTGAACTGTGCCTTCTTCTCACAAGAAGAACTCCGCAGTCACACAAGTGATCGTCTTCCCAGAATTCTCTACCCTCAGCTACTGCAAGTCCTCTTTGTCTACAGGAGCAGTGCATTGTAGCACTTTTCTTCCCCTAGTTTCCGCAAGCATGGTAAATAATAACAATATTTTAGGACTATTTTATTGAGAGTTAATTTATTAATTCTTCAATTCCTCAGTTTTTCTTATGTATTTGTTTACAATTACTGATACAGATGCGCACATAATGTCTTGATTGCAAAAATGTCCAGGCACACATAGGGAAAAACTCGGAGCACATCACATCACAACGTGGTCATAATGCGGTGAGCGCTGGACTCGGGCAGCTGCAGCTCATCGCACAGACGCAGACGCTTGAGAAGAACAGCCTTGAACCGTGTTGCCTGCTAGGGCAGCCCTCTGGCTGCAATGCTAGAAAGCACACTATGTGGAGCAGAGAGCTGCTTTCATCGTTACTGTAGGAACTGAGCAGATATGATTTACTAAACCTTGTGTAGCGCTTATCAGTGAGCGTTCCCTGATAGCAAAGGAGTACTTCAAACCTATTTTGACAGCACACTTGGTTATTTAAAAAGACCTGGGTACTGAGCATGTGCACATATATTTCTTAGCTGAGGTTGTCATTGCGGTAATGTGTAGTGACACTATACACAAAAATATGCGCACAGCCAGGTCAGTCTTTGTTTGACCAAAAAGGAAAGCAAAACACTGAACAATAATATTTATACCACTCAAACAAGATCAGACAAATGGGAATAAATAAATGCTTTGACCTTCAATGAGATCACTAGCCACTATCACACGAGTCGCAGGATTTTCCCCTTGCCACAACTCTACACAGAGGCTTCCCCTCTGTGTCCCGATTGCAGTGGGATTAGTGATTTTAAGCACATGCTCAAGGAGTGCCCCACTTTACGGCGTCACACTGACGATGGAATGATGGCGGACGTATTTGATTCATTGATTAAGAGCTATGACTGGACTGATCAACTACGGGTTGTCCAGAATACCCACAATGCAGTGATGAGACCTGGCCTTCCCATCCCAACGCAGGAGCTGCCTGCAGTCTTGCCCATATAACAACGGGGTGAACATTCTTACAGACCACAATAAATCTGTCTGTCTGTCTGTCTGTCTCAGACGATGCAGTGCAAGCCGTTCAATGCTGCATTTCTTCAACATCTGCACCTGCTTGCGAGCAACACAGGCTTTATCTGCTGCACCATTCCAGCGCCGCATGCATCATGGCTGCATCACAATGCGATGCGCTCCAAGTTATCTCCTAAGTGTGAAACAGGCTGTGCATTAAGCTCAACGTGTTCACTTCAATGTCTGACATGTCGAGGCTGTGTACAAATACATGTTGCAATCATTGAAACTTCCCCGGCAAACCAGCGCAGTAACGTCAAAAAATGCTTTCAAACAAATACACAGACAAATCACAAAAATAAACATGCACATGCAATCATTTGGCATAGCATAGCCAGGCCCATAGAACATAGCCTGGTCCCCCAAAGCTTACAACACCGAATCTTTACTTGGCAAAACCAACAATGATATGTCAAACCCCTAGGAAGTATGTGAGGAAAGCTCTGGCTTGCGAATACTGAAGACAGCGATGTCATACAGTGCCAAGGAAAGACATCCCTTTTCCTATGTCATCCAAATCTACAATTCCATTACGTCCTCCGGGACAGTATATGATGGCTGCTGTGTGAATGACTCCTCTCACCCTGCATGTTGCAATGAGCTCATCATTCATGAGGTAGTTGTAGTTGGAGCTGAGGGCCTCCCAGAAATCGTCTTTCCGGGACTCCAGTCCATTTCGCTGTGACAAACTGCTTGGTGAAATGTTGTCCATTCCTGTGCTCAGATGGGGCTGCCCTGCACCACAAAAGAAACTGTGTGTCTGTAACAAGTGCGCAAGAGTGATTCAACATGTCCCACTTGTGTAGAGCTGAGTGTAGTTTGCCAGGCATGCCACTTCAGTTTTCTATTTTGCATGCTTTGCTGCATCATTTACAATGACAGCTTACATTCAGCAGGTTCAGACGACTGGACTAAGTATGCTAAAATAAATGCCCAGTAGAACAGATGAATGAAGATAAGATTTCAGATTATCATAATATGGAAGGCAGGAGGTTACTGAAGCTGCAGTAACCACAGCAACATATGTATCAAATAATGTAACTGTTTCACTGCAACCAGCTGAGTGAAACATGCATTTACAAGTGAAGCCTTTAGTAGAAGTAATGTACTAATACACTGGTAATGAACTTCTGAAATTTTAAGCAACAAAGACAGCCCAGGAACGTGATCAAAAGAAACAAGTGCTATATCAACAAGAAGGCAACATGATAAAGCAAAGTGGAAACAACGTTTGCCTAGGAGACCTCAAAGAAGGAATACTTTAGGATGCACAACTCATTTCTTTCTACACTGCGATAATGTTACGTGAGAGTGCAGTGACAGGTGTTGTGACAGTATCGCCTAGCATGTCACGTCAAACGCCGTCAGGGATGTGGCTACAAGTCTACGGCTGCGTCTCTAGGGTCAACCATGGGGGAAAAAGACAATAGTGCTTTGTATCACTGCCTGGGTTGTCGTGCCACGTGTGCCAACCCGCAACAGGTTGTGTGAAGCTGCGTGTCTCCTTGTCATTACGACAGTGCATGCTTGGGGCAGCACAGAATTTCACCTCCTATACTCTTAGAACAGGCATTACTGAAAAACATTTTTTTTAGAAATAAAATAATGAGAACAAGGAACATAATAAACCAAAGTGTGTGCATCACTTTGAGACACCTCGAACAGAGCATGTGTAAGGACATCTGGGAATTACAACTAACATGAGCAGCAGTTAAGAGGGTTTCATAAATAAGATAAGCTGCCTTTTGAACGAGTTTCTCACTCTTCACATTGCATAGGACACTATAATGTTTCAATACATTCTTTCTTCTTGTATTTATATACAACATAGATGACACCTCTGAATATTGCATAACGTATTCGCTGTTCCAGACTATAGATTCAAGCTGTTAATTTTTAGATGGTATTTCACCTTGGATGGAATATAATATAATGTAATATAATGTAATTAAATTGCAATGTTTCTGTTTTTTTACCCTATCAAATATAACTGCTTGAATTCGTTTAATTTCTTTATTAAGAAAACACATGACCAAGACGCACCTGATGCAAGTATACATGAAAAAAATATACGTGCTGATCACATGTACAGACACTGCACAGTGCTCACAAAATAAAATGTAACAATTTCAGGCCAAGTAATACATACTGCCTCTGCTGCCACCTTCAGTTCATTACACCGGTTCAACACTGGTTTGTACACTTCAGAGTCCATATGTTATCTTTAGTGGCCAGATTCGCAGTGACATAGACCCTCTTTTTTTTTTTTTTTTTTTTTTGTGTCAAGAGGCTGGAACAGAACTAGCTGTTTTAGGAATGTTAAGAAATTTGGAAGAAACATTCTGGCACATGCAAGACAATTAGACAAACATGGAGGCTGACTCAGTGGCACTGTGTTTTTATTATCAAATGTTTTGTGAAAGATTACAGCTGTTCTCAGCCTCTTTCAAGACAAACAAGGAAGCAATAATGCCAAAAATATCCATTAATGATGTCATCATGCTTTGGCAATTAGCGGTTGACTTTTCACTTGGTCTTTTCTTTTAGTCAAACATTACTTAAAGTGGAGCAAAGTAGCAAGTTGGGTGAGTTGGTATACTGTCATGGTAGAACAGCGCGCACGAACAAGGACCGAAGACAAGAAAAGACAAAGCTAGAGTTGACTGACATCTGAAACTTTATTGAAAAGATAGCACATATATAAAGGGGGAACAACACGTGAACCATAATGGGCGAGTCATGTCAGAAAAAGCGGATAAGCGCAACCAGGCTTCGACTGATTGTACCCTATGTGTCCTTCAAAAACCTGATCTCTTTATCCAAGAGATTAAGCGACACTTGACTGACGCAATTCTTTCCGCCTTTTTTTTTGTAAGAAAGGCTTCCACAATCTCCCTTATGGTGCGATTTTTATGTCTGAAAGCAACACTTGTGTTAGTAAGGATGGGATCACATTCACATTTCTTGCAATGGGTGGCCAAGTGAGCGTGCTCTTTTTTCTTTACTGCTGACCTGTGCTCATTTAATCTCGTGTTCACGAAGCGGCCTGTTTAGCCGATGTAAGCTGCACCACAGGACAACGGAATATTGTAAACTACATCAGTGGCACAAGGAACGGCACACTTATCTTCTTCATGCTTAACCCCACACCCTCCTTGTTTTTTGTTATTTATGCTCTCAAACTTCTTTTGCACAGCTGCACATATGGTACCGGTCTTGACGGGCACAGAAAATGCCACCTCAACCCCAAAAAGCCTTGCTACCTTCTTAAGACCATGAGACGTCTTATGAACGTAAGGAATCACGGCAACTTTCTCTTGGGTACTTCTGTCTTCACTGTCTACATCTTTCCCTTTCTCTTGAGCCTTCACCCATTTAATGAGTTTATTGGCAGTGATCATGAGCATGGAATCCGGATACCTTGCCTTCCTTAATCTGTCAACCTGATCTAAAAAACTATAACATTGTCTCACGGCACGAGCGCGTCAGAGCAGCGTGCAAGCAAGCGAAGGCCACACCATTTTTGATTAACTTCGAGTGGCCAGACCCATAATCAAGGAGAGGCTTCCCTGTCCTAGGGTTATACCACCAACACACATGATTACCTCCAAACTTTAATTGCAAATCTAGAAATTGTAGTGTACTCTCACAAGGCAACTCCATAGTGAATTTTAACCCATAACCACATTCTTCGAAAACGTGCAGAACCGATCCAGCCAACTGTGCAAAGTGCTATATATGTGCTATATTTATGTGCTATCTTTTCAATAAAATTTCAGTTGTCAGTCAGCGCTCGTGTCGTCTTTTCGTGTCTTCGGTCCTTGTTTGTGCGCACTGTGCCACAGTGACTTAAAGTGGCCCAGCAACACTTTTTTTAACATAGTCCGAAAACGGTGCTCGTCAGTCGTGGGGGCTCCTGCGAACAAACAAGCCAAATATCTGTCTGTAATATGCCTATATGTCTGTAAAATGCCTAGTCTTCACAAGGAACGTTGAGTGCATTGCTTGAAAAACAACAACTAGCATTAGTGATTCCATAATCTGAGAAATGTCCTAGCTAAAACGCTTTATCTGTTCATTTTCATTTCAACAAATGATTACAAGGTGCATATCTTTCTTTTATAACAACAACAAAAAAATTAAACAATGCAGTTCATGATACTTGTAATGTTATTTGTTGAAAGGAAAGCAGGCGATTTCCAGCAGCATTAGAGACCAAATTGTAAATTAATAATAATAATAATAATAATAATAATAATAATAATAATAAAGGTTTGGTTAAGGAAAGGGTGCCATTTTCTGCAGCCCATATTGGGAGCACAGCTCAGCGCCCATGGAGGTAGGGGAAAGGGACTGGAGAGATGGACAGGAGAGAAAAGCCGTAGTAGAGGGCTCCGGAAATTTCAGCCGCTTCGGTATCTTTAACATGCACTGTCAACACAGCACACGGGCCTCCGGCATTTTCACCACCACAGAAAATTTGACCACTGCATCCAGGATGGAATGCACATACTTCGGTTAGTACCACTGCGCACGTATTTCGGTTAGCAGCCACACGTAGGTTAGCACACGCATGTGAACGCATATATTTTGGTTAGCAGCCGAGCACCATGACCAGTAGACCACTGCAGTGGACAGTGGTGCATGCAGATCACTGACATTTGGATCACAGGTTTGCAGGAGCCTCCGTGATTGACTGGCATGGTTTGTTGCAGAGCCCTTTTAACCTACTGCTGTCAGAGGTCTTTACCAAAGTCATGGTCGGTCCAGTGTGTACCCATCTCAAGCACTGTGCAGAAGTAGTGTAACCCAACAGAAACACCTTTGAGGTGTTTTAGGTGCCGCTTTTCACTAGTGTCCCCATTGGCTTGGCCATTAAGAGCTTCAAGAAAGCCCCTTCCAAAGACGTCATCCTAGCTGACCGGACATTGCTGGATGCTTCACAGTTGTGCAAACTGTGAAGTTGCTGTTTAAGTAACACTTATTTCACTTTCAGCTCTAAAGTGTACAAGCAGAGACAAGGAGCTGCCATGGGAGCATCAATATCAATGACGACCACAAACCTTGTTACGGAGACACTGGAACAAGAAGTTCTAGCAGAGTTCGAATGCCACCAGAAAGTGTTTCTGTGATGCGTAGATGACTGCTTTTGCATTCTGTGCAAGAACGATGTTAAGCGGTTCCTAGAGAGCCTCAATGCCATACAAATTGACTCTACAGTTTACTGTAGAAGTTGAAGGAGACAGCAAGCTGCCTTTCCTCGATGTACTTGTGTGTTGCTCCGACGGGGTTGTATGTTGTTCTTTGTTTTCAAAAAGTTGACTCACAGTGGTCACTATCTCAGCTATAGGACCTGCCATCCTACCAGGCACAAGACGTCCACCGTATCATCCTTGATCAATCATGCTGCCTGATTATGCTCTAGTGAAGACGAGCTTCAAATCAAGCTTCTAACTGTACACCAAGAATTGGGCCAGAATGGCTAACCCATTGCTTTCGCGTGCCGAATCGAAAAACAGGTGCGCAATCCTCATCCAGCAGAGAAATGAGCATATCAGAAGTGGACCAGCATCCCTTACGTACCTGGTGTCAGCAAAGCACTGTCATGTGTATTCTCCAGGTACGACTTACACATTGCGCATGTGCCAACAAATAGGCTCTGCAACAGGGTCATCAACATGAAAGATCGTTTAGAAGACGATAAATTCCTGGGAGTAATCTATAAAATCCCGTGCAAGGACTGCAACTTCTGTTACATTGGTGAAATGGGAAATTTCACTCGACTGCTAAAAGAGCACCAACGAGATGTTCAATATCACCGTAATGAGTGGAGCGCACTTGCGGAGCATATGCTAAAAAGTTGCCGCTGCATCGCCTGGGAGAATGCTACGATAATAACCAAAGAAAGAAACAAGATGAGACTGCTACACCAATCTCTAACAATACGGGTGACACCAGATACCGTTACCAGGACTGACGGAAACATGCTCCATGTGGACAGCCGTTCATTACATCCTATAATGCATACATAACTGGACAACAGCACTCGTCCACTGCATTGTGAACAAGGAACCTATACAGGTTTCGAAATGTCAAACTGCATTTTTTACTTGGTGAGTGACCATAACTTTCGCTGTTTACAACCTTTTAGGAGAAGTATTCGAAAGTAACTTCTTGATGCACTTAGCTGTCACGCCTACTTGAGTGCAGTATGGGAACATTCCAAGCAGTCACCAAGGATGAGGAAAAGATTCACACTGCAGGTCTTCCAGTATAAGATAGCCTCTATTAAAAGGTGCTACTCTTAATTAAGATAACTGCCACATGCAGTTCAAAAAAACTCTCAAGATAGAGCCAACACAAATGAACAGAGTATGTGAGCAAGAGTGCATGTGGGAGTATCTCAACAACTGACCAGAGCCAACGTTTTTGCATAGCAGCATGGGCCTGACAAATGAGTGCAAGGTGTCAATGTGCTCACAACTTTATAAACACATTGGATGGTTTTTGCACATAGCAGTTGGATGACTTTGTGCAGTGCAGTGCAGAGCTCCCAGAATGAAGCTCAACATGTAAACAATGGATTATAAAAAACTGGTATGTGACATTGCTCTCAATAACCATATCACATGCGGCTGAAAGGAAACCAGGTTGTGTGGCTTGATCGTCACATCGTGTCGCTGGAAATTTGGCCACTAAAGCGGTTGGGGGCTTTGACGCAAGCATACAAGACAATATTATGTCGATGAACCACAAACTGAAGACAGTTGAAACAGAAGTAAGTGTGTTACTTAGTCAAAATTATGTTTCATTTGGCAAGCACTGTACATCAGCGATCTGGCTTGCACACGAACTAAGAACACTCCTTTGTTTCATTCTTATAATAAATGCTGCTGATCACATTATGAGGTTGTCGACATAACCTGTGAACCATCTGAAAACAGCATGTGTTGGAATGTTTGGCAAGTATTTTGGGAGTGTCCATCATTATCAAGTGCTTTACCTTAGTAAAAAAGAAAATTCCCTCTCTCTCTCTCTCTCTCTCCTTTTGTTTTTTTAGGTGCAAGAATCTCTGGAATGGCATAACATAGCCTCCTCCTATCTTCACCTAGCAACAGCATGTACAAAGGGTCATTGTTCTTGCATGCATCTCACACCTAGTGAAAAATTCACAATTTTTACGGTTTTTTAAAAGCACACATATCACAGACAGCCATTCTGTTTAAGGTTCAAAAGGAAAAAACAGAGTGCTAAAAAAATGGCGCACAAAGAAGGAGGCAACACAGAGGACTGCTGTTTTGCCTCCGTGTGTTTGTGGGTGTTTTGCTACGACAATGCATCCCCAGTGCAGGGTTGAACTGTACCAACTCATCAAACAAGCCAGCTACTCATCGAGAACACAGCTCATAATATCTCGACAGAAGCACACATCATGTGCACGTGTGTTGAAAGTGTGCTTTACAATGCCAGCATCCTTCAGGAGAAAACATTTTTACCTGTGTGAGCATGATACAATTCTTATGTTTTGGATGGTAAACAGTGCTAAGGATGAAACAGACAGAGACAGCCACAGTGCGGACTAAGCAGTGCTGCGACCGTCTTTTTTTCATCTTTATCTTGTTCTTAGTGCTTTTTGCCATCCAAGAACAAAGTTATGCACCAATCAGACAAAAATTCACTAACCACACTTCTGTCAGCGAATGTTAACTGCAATACATAGGAACAATAAAAAAAAAAAAAAGAAAGACCTGGCAACCTTACCTTTATGTAGCTGTATAACGCACATTTAAGAGCTACCACTACCGATGTTCTACCTCTTAGATGAAACAGACTGTTTTAGCTGAAGCACCAAATGCATTAACATTATATGTCTTGCCTAACATACCTGTAACATCCCAGTATTTTCAGCATTGCCATAAATTGCTCAGTTGTTACACAGTTATTTTTTTCTATCTGAACATACTGCAGGCTCTTCAGGGCCCGTGCAGGAGTGGTTAGGATACAGTAGAGCACATATTTTGGCAAACATTCATGGCACAAAGTCAATACACTGAATGAGTTTCATGAAGGATTCAATCAATCGTATTACTACACACAATAGTATTAGTTCACGTGCTCCAGTGGGAGATTGCCAATGGAAAAAGGTATTTTCCAGTGTACAGGATGCGGTTTCTTTTCAAAAATTTTTGGCGGTGTGTCTTTGTAATGGAGTGAAGTGGCCGTGCGGGGCAAAGTGCCATGTGTTTGAAGTGCGCGCCACGGATTCATCAAAGAAGACGACAACGAGGCAGTGCGTCACTGCACGTGGTGGCGCGAAACTGCCCAACGAATGAGGAGGCGCCACGGCAGAAGAGAAGGTACGGCCGAGGTTTCCAGAGCAGAGCCAGGCAGACGTGGCCTGATCATCGAGGAACCAGGGTGTGGGAGTGAGATCCGTCGGGTTACGGACTAGAGATCTCGGCAGGCTCCCACCTGGTGTCCTACCACCTCTCACTTCAGGCCTGGCGTGGGTGGAACATCGTCAGGACGTTCCCGCCAGGCAAATCGGCTCCCACTTCATTGAGCGCAAGCCACCGGCCGAGTTACCAGCGCAGACGCCGAACGCACCCCGGGTCAACGGCCTCAACGGGGAGCAGCGTTCCTGACCGCGGCGTCGGACATCGCGCCCTCAGCGCTGCCTCTTCTTCGACTGTCCCTTTCTGCATCGACCCTGCCGCAGCGACTGACCACCGACTTGCCCGCCGGTGAACTTTTCCCGTTATTTACTGTGCCCGCATGACCTTTACTGTACTTCTCACATATTGCATTCCTTTTGTATGTTTTGTTCTTTCTAGTCCGTCTGGTTCTTCCATCATTTTACTTCTAAACACACTGTTTGTTAAAAACATAAACGGCTTCGTCGTTATTGCGCCGATGACGGGTTTGTCATCGGTATCACTCGAACCTGAACACGAGCATCTCTCGTTCCTAAAAGAGAGTGTTTTTTGTTCTTTGTCCCACTCCACCCCTTGCTCGTTACAGTCTTATACAACGGTGCATCTTATATATGGAAAATATCATGAGCACTTACGTGACAACCATATACATATTTTATTCTAGAGTACCATAAACCGTGCCAACAGCATTTGCAAAAGGAACATAATCTTGGTTATGCAACAACGGAGCACCTGTTGCCTCAGACATCAGCCGGGTGGCTGATGTCTGAGGCAACAGGTGCTCCTTTGTTACATAACCAAGATTATGTTCCTTTTGCAGTGTGGTGATTGCAGTAAAAGCCACTATTGTTGTGCCTACTGTTCAGCTGTTCTGGCTATTTTGCAAAGCATTAAATTCACAGAAGTGATCAAATAAATGAGAAAAAGGCATTGCTATGTCTGTGTTGTGTTGCAGCACCCAACGTCTACCAGTTACGAAAAACAAAAACTCAAGTTACAAAAGCTTCAGTATAAGAAGTCTTGGCAGTCCAGCACCCGGCTTCCAGTCACCATTTATATCTTGTATGTGTCTGATTTTGTGCAGTGCGAATGTCGTTTGTATGTTCACTGGAAACCACCACTAACAGCATGCGTCAAGGCACTTACATCATGTGCTAGTTATTACGAGGCCGTTAGCGCAACCAAGTAATGCTACTGACCAAAGCAGCAAGACTTCAGACAGTGCACTAATGGGGGGGTGGAATTAATGGCATCAAGTGAAGTGCAATAAATAAAGGCTTTTCTATGCCTTTCGAATGTGTTAGTTTCAAGTCCTGCACAGTCAGAACTGGCAGCCTAGTAATTATGTTTACGGCTGTTCTGTGCCTTGTTTGACTGCTCGACATTTCACAATGTATACAAGCGTGCATAATTCTGTTACATCATGCCAACCAAGTTAAAAGTGGGTGCATCTCATACACAGGTGCACCATTTTATCTTTCCCACAAAAGCAGTAAAGAACAGATGGTGCAAAATATGCAAAGGTGCAACATATACACCGCTAATATTAGTAAGGTTTCACAACCCAGCTAAAGACATCATCACTGTGTACACTGCGAGCTCTCAAAAGCTCTTAAAGGTGAACAGTAAAAAAGCCAAATGCAAAAATACATCCTGTATATTTCTTTTTGTATATCCCTATTGTTAATTTTGCACTGGTTGCATTTGCTATCTGAAGCCCATCAACACACTCACTCTTACATATATGTTGTAGTACGTACAGCGGAACTACCAGAATGTTTACACAATACAATTAAAAACAATGGAAATGCACATACCGTGAAATGTCAAAATCTTGTCTTCTTTATTTGCTGTCCTTGTCTTGCTCTTCTGTCCAGTTTTTAATTTGATGCCCCAGTGTGTCTTGTAGTTTTCTTTGGCACTAGTTCCCACACGAGTCCTGTCGCGGCTCTTCCTTCCTTTGTTATGGCTACCATAATGACTTTGGCTACGTCTTCCCCACAGTCTTGTACTTCCCGAGAGCGACGCTGGTTGCTTGTCAATGCTACTGCAGCGACAAGGCCAACTGCAGGAGACGAAGTTGCAGCTATTCCCGTTGCTATCGTGTCTCCTCGAACGTGTCGAGGACGGCAAGGGACGATGCCTGCGAGTGACGAGCCATGAAACAATGGCATCAAGGTTGTTTACACAGATGTTACTCAGTCAAGGCACATGATGGTACTTTTGAACAAATGAGAGAGCTTTGCATTGGGTGACCATATGAACTGTAATGTCCAGCGCACAATGGACCGCATAATGCAATGATAACACTCCAAGGATGCTGCAAAATGGGACCCCGAAAGACCTCTATCATGTCTGTGTGAACATAGTAGCAGCAGCCTCTGTAACAAGCAATAAGCTTTAGAACACATGTTGCTGTAATATGACCGGCAAGCATGACTACTGCCACCAAGACCTGTCAGTATTCAGTTACCTGGAAAATATGTGGCACTACACTCATTAGATGGCATCATAAGGCAGTCCGAAAATAAAAGGGTGGTGGGGTGTCACCATTTTTTTTAAAGAAACTGACAACAAATTTTTAAGGCGTTGATTCTTATGGCACAATGAAACGTTACAGCACAACTTTTTACACCTAATAATTATGGTTTGGTTAATGAACACACTATTTCCAGCAGCCCTTGCCAGGAGCCCAAATCAGCGTTCATCATCATCATCATCAGCCCATCTTATGTACACTGCAGGATGAAGGCCTCCTCTCCCAATCCTCGCCATCCTTGCCTGTCCTGCGCGAGCTGATTCCATTTGATGCCTGCGAATTTCTTGATTTCGTCCCCCCATCTTACTCTCTGCCACCCACGGCTGCGCTTACCCTATCTTGGTATCCATTCCGTCGTTCTGACTGTCCATCGGTTACCTAGCCTTCTCATCACGTGGCCTGCCCATGTCCATTTTTTCTTCTTAATATCCTTCATTATGTCGGCGACCCCCGTTTGTTCTCTGATCCACTCAGCTGTCTTCCTATCCCTTAGTGTAACGCCTATCATTTTCCGTTCCACTGCCCGCTGCGTGGTTCTTAACTTCCTCTCTAGCTTCTTTGTAATTCTCCAGGTTTCTGATCCGTAAGTCAGTACTGGCAGGATGCAGTAGTTATATAGTTTCCGCTTGAGTGATAGTGGTAGGTTTCCATTCATGAGTTGTGAATGTCTCCCATATGCGCGCCATCCCATGTTTATTCTACGGTGGATTTCTTTTATATGGGTGGGTTCTCCAGTAAGTAGCTGTACTATACTCCATCTCAGAAGTACCTTGCAGCACTGTGGAAGCTGCAGGGCTTTTTAGCGAATGGGAAACGCGAAAGCCCCTCAAGCTGTATTCATACGCTTCGCGTCGTCTGCTGGGCGTCTCTGTGGCGTCGGCTCGCCGGCGAGAACCTCTTCGGGGACGCCACCTCGCCGTTTCTTCGATGTTCAGAAACCTGTTTGTAGACGGAGCGTTCGCTGACATTTGTGAGGAATGCGGTTCTTTTTATGACAGCGTTCATACTTGCGCTTTCACCAAGTTCTTTTTTCACCGCACTAAACACATTAAGCACCACTAACCTTGCTTCTTTTGTAAAATAGTTGGTCTTTGTCCTGTAGCATTCTGCAGAATCATTTGACGCACCTTCAGAGGCCATCGCGCACTGGTCTTGAGCGGAAGAACAAATTATCGGCGCAGCAAACAATTTTAGGCACTCGGGGCGTCTCTCATCGTGGACGCATCACCAACGCTAATGTTGTGGCGCCATCTGCTACGTTTACATCAAACTAATTTTACGGTTCGGCACCACCTTGGTAGTCCTAGCAGCATGTAAACAAAAGAGCAATCTAAATAATAGCAACAAAACATACCTGATGCCTTGCCTTCAGCGTTAGATGAGACTAAGCGATGACAGGTTATAACATTTATTTTTTGCTGCCTGGTTAGAGAACCAGTAAAAAGCACGAATTCGGATGGAAGCGGGTGGTCTGGGCTGTATGGGGGCTGCCATGTTCCCATACGTCATCGTGGTTAGGGAGGTTATTACTATTGCCAGCTGGTAACTGCTACAATAATTGAGAGTTTGCGAAGTACATGCCTAACGTACTTCGTATCGCTGTAACACATCGTGCAAGAAGCACAGCTAAAGCCCTTGTATATGATCAATAATGAAACAGTTATGCCCGGAACTATATTATATGCTGCGCAAGAGTACTGCCTGTGTACTCCTCGTAGCTTTGGCAGTGCTGCAAGGTAATTGTGAGATGGAGTATAGGTACAGATATTCTTCTACGACTTCTAATGTGTGGGTTTCGACCTTGAATAGACGTTTTTTCGCCGTGCCACTTAGCATTATCTTTGTTTTCTGCATGTTCATCCTTAATCCTACCTTAGCGCTTTCTTGGCTTAAGTCTTCCGTCATCTTTTGCAATTCGTCGCCATCATTGCTAAAGAGTACTATGTCATCTGCAAATCGCAGGTTACTCAGATGTCAGCGTTCATGAGGGCAAAAAGAAAGGGCAGTGAAAGAGTGGAAAGGAGAGAAGAGCCACAGTGGAGGGCTGCGGAAATCTTGAACAGCTGGGGTTATTCAATTTGCACTGACAACGCACAATGCATGGGCCTCGAGCATTTTGCCTCCACTCATATGACACTGCCACAGCCATGTTTGAAGCGGCACCTTATGTTAAGTACCACAACCACTAAACCAGTACTGCATATGGTTGTTTATACCTGCTTCCAGCAGAATTTCTCATTCTGACAGGCCTCTAAGAAAGGTAGGGCCCACCCTCTAGCAATGATGAGAAGCGGCTGCAGTGCTGATAGCCCACCTTGGAAAATATGAAAGCCACTCATCATTCTGCTTTCATAGGAGTGTCTTCAGCTTTGTTTAGTCACCTATGTCTAGGCATTTTCAATTACTTTTGAAAATAGAAAGGTGGTACAATAAGTTTACATTGCTGTGCAGACCATTCTTGTATTGCTACCAAGGCAAGTGGCATGCTTTGCTTATCGACACATTGTGGATTAAACTTATAAATAAAAAGTGTATTGCAATTCAATAGTCATAAAACACCAGAAACTACATGAACTCGTTGAAACTCATGCAATCAACCTCTTGAGCAGCTCCACATTGCTTGGGTTGTGCAGAAACCAAACTGATATCAACTTCTGTGGGCACAGCAAATGGAAGCTACCGGTGCGGCAATATCAAACTTACCATGGTGCACCTGTGCAAAGCAGATATGGCAGCATTAGCCAATGCATTGCCTAAACAGACCTCTCGGAATGAAAACCGAAGGCTAACAGTGCATGAAGAAGATTCCCTAGGTTGCGGAGTGTAAAACACTTACTGGGAAAAAAAAATTTTAAAAGGTGACGTAGTTTTCAAACACACAGACGAGGGCATACATGTACACCATCAACCATTTGGGACTTGTTTGCAGCAGCACACACATACAGAAGGGCCAACTGTGAAATGGTACGCGTGCATTCAAGGCATGTCCACATTTTGCTCGCACACAGGAATGCTATCCACAATATTTCCAGTACATTACTGTTTGGGGCTGGAGTTCTAACTCTTTTTTATGCACCTGTGCATTTCGTGGACATAATTTTCACAAATGCTCACATTTAGGCTGTCAGCCACGTAAGAGGCACACATTTCTGTGTTCCCTTCAACAATGGACCATACCGTATGCTGTGACCATCAAAGCGTGAACCGTAATATTAAATAATGGGTGCTGCTGCAGCGTGGTACAGCTAAGGTGCAAAGCTCTCAAGTTCTGCTTGAATTCTCAATAGCATTTAATCTTGCTGACAATGTTCCAGTGCCAATGCATGTTTACAGCAGATCATCCCCTATGCTTCTCCAGCACTGAATGTGTGACTGATATCTGTTGTGGCATATATGACCACAGACTTGTCTTTGGCAGCTGTTCTTCTTCTTGACACCTGGCCTGTCTAATACGAAACACATGCCTGTAAAAAGACCATACCAAAGCACATGACACACACATTAACCACTACCGCAAGGCAGCTCATGGTAGTGAATACATGTGAACGTATGAATAAAACTGTGTCATTCAGCAGGCTGAGGCTCAAGTTCTATTTCTTATGTGAATAATTTTGTCCCGATAAAGCAAAAGCACAGAGACAAAAGGGACTTTTAGATAACAGGAAAAATAAATATATTTAAAATGCAAATATATGCATCTTTTCTTCTATGCTAACTCCACAATCTCTCATGAAGATCCAACCGCTTGTAAATATCTGGGAACCTCTTGTTTAAACCCAATGTACATGTGTCTCTTTTGCTTTACAACATTGCGATGATTCTTTTTTCTCTATACGTGTGTTCAATTCAGGTGTGGTGCATGGCACCTCCTGCACCAGTTCACGGCGCACGGCACCACAGTCCTCGATTCGCTGGTGTGCTGAACCATGCTCATCGATTGCTGCACCTCCTTTCTTGGTGGTTCTGCCACGCAGTGCAGCTTGGAAGCAGACAATGCGCTGAGCCGCCTGTTGCTGAGCATGGCGTTCTTTGTGAAAGTATGTGCAACACCAACTTACACGTGTAGTGGATGACAATGGTGTTATAGTAGTAGACAGAAGCGCGGAGCTTCATGCAACACCTCGTGAGTTAATGTTTTTCTTTTTCCTTGCAGTGAACTGCACGGCAGCAAGCTGACATTGCTGGCATATTTTTCAGGTGACGATTGCTTTAGCATTTCTTATGATGCGAAAGGCTTGCCAACAGCGATGAAATGAGCCTGCACAGCAGATGACAAGCCTTGCGAGAGCCCATCAGACGACACTTCTGCACCCACGCCCTCAATTGAAAAACTGAAAAAGAGACTTGAAGGCACTGTGAGCACCCTGTACCTGCACCATCTCCATGGTGTTTGCACCTCAGCGGCACCATCCGAACTTTTATAGCACCTGTTCTCCGTACCCCCACACTGGAATCAAACAAACCTTATATACCAGAGTAGCTCTGTGAATATGTTCTTTCTGTTTTCTCGTCACTTAAGTTTGTCCCCTTCCTAAATAAATAGTGCCTTTGAGACAGTGTATGCAGACAATCAATCAATCAATCAATCAATCAGTCAATCAATCAATAAGCAGTTCAAAAAGTCAAAAGCTGAGAGTGATATTTAATCATTACTCTTAGCGGCTCTGTCGATCCTGAAAGTTTCTCTGGAACCTCTGTTACACAAAGAAAGCAAGAGTAAGCCACGTGGAACTCCTTAATGGGAATACACTCAGTAACAATATTGAAATTGTCAATACATTAAATACATACCCTTATATTTTAGAAACAGATAACAGAAGACGAGAGCGACTAGCAGAGTGTACTAGCATGTTCCAGTGTGAGCAGGTGGTGGAGCTTGCATACTACTGATTTTCAGTGGACTTGTTGCAACTGTTCACTGGGCAGTAGTAAATCTTCCTCCTTCACACCTGATCTATTGCAAAGATTCCATTGTTGTACACATATTTCCAATATGAGGTTACCAAAGAAAAGTCCAAAAAACAGCAGCCATTTCAGCAAAACTAGTCCGGCAATACGGAGGTCACATCTTGCAGAGCGCTGGCAATGTGCCTGCAGTGCTGTGCATTTGTGTTAGCTACACCGAAGTTATGTTTTCTAAGCCCCATAAGAGTGACCATAGCAAGGCCTAAGCCGTCTTTCCAACAGCCTTCTGGAAAAAAACGGTGACATTATCTGGTGACCAGGCGACTTAAGCAAATGGAAACAAAAATTTGCCTTTACTAAATCAGTAACAGCTTGCTTGTTTAGACATCTAACGGATATCAAACCCTCGGGCTGATAGAGCACCCTTCCATTAGGAGCCTTCAAGGCACCAAAATAGACACATACATACACATAGACTGCAGTACAGTCATCATTATCATCAACCTGTCTACGCCCACTGCAGGGCAAAGGCCTTTCCAATAGATCTCCAATTACTCCAGTCCTGCGCTAACTGTGCCCAATTTATCCCCACAAACTTCTTGATCTCATCTGCCCACCTAACTTTCTGCTGCCCCCTGTCATGCTTAAGGATATGTCCTTAACATGTTTTAAGCATATATTAATAGAAATTAAGACGAAGAAATGAGTGTGGGCGGGCCATGTAATGTGAAGAGAAGACAACCTTTGGTCATTAAGAGTAACAGAGTGGATCCCTAGAGAAGGCAAGCAGTACACTAATAGGACACAAAAGGTTTGAAGAATGAGTTGTTTGTTTAACTCAAGTACACAAATAAACAAACATGATCCATTGAATAATTGACCAATTTGTGTTTATATTTGTTTGTCATTGCCAGAGTTTTGATTGGGAGAGAGTAAAAGAGGAATTGAAACTCACCCAGATGAGGTCAGGTACACAGTTCTGTTCAGCCTAAGGAGTGGCTGGCCATATGGATGGGTCAGTGTGACACAGGAAGCATCTGGCCGCAAGCATCGCACCCTCCAGTGCGGTTGACAAACACCGACACTGGGCACGCTTCCATGCTCACGGGACACCTGCAGAATGCCATGACAGATGACTGTGTTGTCCACTAGGCCCAACACACACAGGCAAAGGTATGGGTAGGTGGGCAAGCTGGTACAGCATTTCGTTTAAGGGACCCCTCTCCAGTTCATACAGCATACTTTAGTTATACTGTAAAAGTTGTTCCATGCACCAGTAGGGAGTGTCCTACCGAAATAATTTTTCAAACTGAGTCATTAGAAGCAGAGGGGAAAAAAATACTTTGTAGCGACGCAGGAAAGAAAAAAAAAATGATGCGAGGAGGTGACCTCCACACTCTTGCCACTGGGCCTGCGTAGCCTTTACAAGCCGAATTTTCCTCTGCCTTTCTCCGCACCCGAGCAGAGGGGTCACGCCACCCAGACGACGCGCATATGTGACGCGTGTGTGTGTGTGGAAGACGTGTGTGTCCAGTTCTAGGCTTTTGAGCATCGCAGATACACCGTGAAATCTCGTTGACACGATTGCAGCTAGCGCGTTCCCATGCCCCACCCCTCCCTTAGAAAGATGCAGTTTTCTTCGTGGCGAATTTACCATACGCGAAATGTGTTCTCACATTGCTGACAAGATCACATTTTCACCCGAAATTAGATAAAGGCGCGTGCACACTGGCGGAAAAACGTGCGCGACGAGCCGCCGGCGGCAAAACGCGAGCCTCCGAGGCTGCCGCGCGGCAGGGATTCTCTTGTCGCGAGACGATCGCGACGTGCACGATTTTTCGCGGCCCGCCGCGTGCCGCCGGGGAGGAGACCAATCAGAGCGTCCCCGTCCGTGACGTACGCGCTCCGTCGCGGAGTCATGCGGACCCGCCCGGAAGCTCGTTTCGTACCCGTACGGTGGCTCGCTTGCCTCTCGCGCCCGTTCGCTCGGAGGAGGGCGGGATTCCCCGGCGCTGCCGCCGCTGTTCGCCGCGAGCAGTGTGGCCGTGTCGCCGCCGAAGCGTTTCTCCGCCGGCGGCGCGCCGCGAGCGTTTTTCCGCCAGTGTGCACGGGCCTTAATGCTACTGCAAATTGGTATTTCTGGCACCGCCAACGGCAAAATGCACGCCACAAACGCTGTCACGAAGTAAAGTTGTAGAGCCGCAGAGGTTGCGCCGTGGCGGCAAATGAGCCGCGAGCGAAGCAGACCAGTGAAAGATGCCTTTTCAGTGATGTATATGTGAGAAACTGGTATAATGCGCTATTTTTACGCTCACGAAAAGAATTCACTGACGTCCTCCTAAAGAAGTTGGCAAAGAACTCCAAATGTGATGTAAAGTAGTGCTGCTCCACATAGCACGTTTGTTATGCAGAGCAGTATCACTTGTCACCATAGAAAGCTTTGTCAGCGAAAGTGAGCCTGTTTTCTTGCTTTTGAGGCTTACTTTAGATAATGCGATTTTGGGATGATACGTTTTATTTTCAGGCTTCTTGTGTGGATCGTGTCAACTAGATTACGCCGTACACAACAGGGAGCGAGTCAAACCGAGGTTTGCAGCAGCATAAGTAACCATTCAATAAAAAATGAAGTGTACACAGGAAAGTGGTGTGGATTTCACAGAACTTTTCAGAAATTCAGAAGATTTTAGCAAAAAGAAAAGAATTGTTTCGCTAAATGGCTATAGTTGAAGTTGAAGTTTATTTTACCATCATGAAAATACAAGTGACATGGTTCATAAGTAATACAGAAGGAGGTCCCGAAGTAAACAACTGTCAGGGGGACCTCCTAGCAATATTGCATTGATAAAATACAGGGCAGGCAAGTGGCGAGCAAAAGAAAAGCATACTGGAAACACGAAATCGAATATATATAAGAACAAAGACAAAAAAACAAAAAAGGGAGCAAAAGAAAGAACAGGAAAGATAATTCAAAAGCATGAAATGCAACAATAGTACAGAAACCAATACAATAATACACATTAAGACAAATCGATGCGAACTCTAAGTTAACAGGGCGTAAAACAATCCGCACAACTCAAAGAAAGCAATAACGCAATTGCTATAAAAAATCACAAAGAGAAATGAAAGAAGGAAAAAAGCTAATATGAATTAAGGAAACGAGGAAAATGGTATCATGAAATGTTAGTGAAGATGTTGAAGTAAATGTTTCTTTAATTGTGCTTTAAAAGATGCTATGTTGTGGCAGCTTTTAATGAACGTAGGTAGTAAGTTCCAAAGGTAAATACCAGAAAACAACGCTGTCTGTTTACCATAGTTTGAGTGAATCACCGGAAAAAGTAAGCTATGTTGTAAGGAGAATCTGGTCAGATTTGCATTTATTAGATAACGGGATGGAATACTGCTTAATTCAATATCATGCTGACGCGCACGAAATATGAGCATGCCTAGTTTCAAAGATATGGAATGATGGATGGGGAGAATGCCGAGATTACTGTAGATAGGCGTAGCGGAGTCTTTCCAGTGACTAAAGGTGATAATCCTTATAGCTTTATTCTGAAGATGAGCAATCTTGGACAGATGAATCCTATAGGTGTTTCCCCAGGAAGAAGAACAGTATGTTAGGTGACTATGAATGAAGGCGAAGTATAATGAGCGAAGAATGTGCAAAGGAAAGTATGGGCGGGTTATAATCAGAACGCGAATTCCAAAAGAAATTTTGGACGAGATAGCGGCAATGTGCTTATCAAACTTTAGGTGAGAATCAATGGCAACACCAAGAAACGTGGTTGCGTCAGAGGGATGAATAACATGCGCGTCTATGGTTAGGTGTGGTACGAATGGTAGGGTTTTACGTGGGGAGTGAAATAACATGAATGTAGTTTTAAGTGGGTTAATTACGAGTTGATTATTACGGCACCACCGTACGATATTGGCCGCGTCTTTATTTAATTCACTAAGTGAGTTATCGAAATCACTATCAGATGAAAATATGGTGGTGTCATCGGCGTATAGAATACATCTAGATGAGTTAAGACATTTGGGTAAGTCATTAATGTACAATAAAAAAAGCAGAGGTCCTAGTATTGAGCCTTGAGGAAGACCTTGATTTATGGTATTCGAGTTAGAATAAGAATCGCCGACTAAAACAAGCTGAGACCTGTTCAACAGGTAATTACGTATAAGCGTTAGTGTCGGACCACAAATACCATAAGAGTCTAATTTTGTAAAGAGGATGGCATGATTAATAGTGTCAAATGCTTTTGAAAGATCCACAAATACGGCCCCGGAAAAAAAGCCTATATCGATGGAATGTTTAAGGTAATCTGTGAATTCGATTAGAGCGAATTCTGAAGAAAAGTTCTGCCTGAAGCCAAACTGATAAGGTGTCAAAAGATTAAACTTGTTCAGATAATTTGTCAGTCGAGTAACCAGCAGTTTCTCAATGACTTTGCTAAAGAAAGGAAGAATAGTTATCGGACGATAGTTATTGATTAGAGTGCGGTCACCTTTTTTGAACACTGGAACTACTTTGCCTTTAATTCCTCAGGAAAATCACCATTCTTAAACATTAAGTTAATTACATGGGCCAGAGGAATGGAAATCACCGAGGCAATGCATTTTATTCTAAAGGGATGAATGTTATCTAGGCCTGCACCTGTGCATTTTAGTTGTTTAATTACTTGAGCAATTTCGTGCGGGGAAGCCGGGCTTAAATAAAAAGAATGCGAGCATCGAGGGAGCAGCAGAAGAAGTAGGCGCATTGGCTTTAGAAAAATGCAGGTTAAAAGCATTAGCAATGTCGGAGGCATTTGTGAGCACTCGTGTACCATCAACAACTTTTGAAATCCCCGGCTTGGAAGCTTGCTGGTTTAAAAATTCCTTAATTAATTGCCAATTTTTGCGGCTGTCATTTCCATTATTAAGGATACGGTTTTGGTAGTATCTGCGATTGTATCGCAGATACTACCTGCTTACCTGCGAGTCAAGCGATTCAGCAAGTTTTCACCTACGCATAACACTCAGTACTACATAAAGTGAGCTATTATGTCTCATTGTTTAAGCTATAGTAGAAGTGAAGTAGCACCCATAAGCAGCAAATGTGATCATTATCTTGCAACAAGACCTTGCATTGTTATCAAAAGTTACATTTTATGTGCATTACCAAAAAAAAAAAAAGGGGGGGGGGGGGCTGCAGTACGTTGTATACCTCGGAAATTTTAACATCAAAAAGCAAAGAAAAAGGAATGCTGTGGGTCACTGAATGAGCCCTCATCATTCCATCCGTTCAACTCATACATCCTATTTCCACTTAACGAAAATTCATACAACTGCAACTAATGATGTGCACCGTACCTAAAAAGAAGCAAACCCAAAACGTACGCATATCACAATGATTTAAAGCCAAGAATCTTTTTTATTTAGTGAGTGTGCATCATTCGTCATCATGGTTACTAATAAATAAAACTAGTAAGAAATGAAACTACATTATGTTATTAAATATTAGGACACAGACACTGCAACTTCAAGCAACTGCAAAGCAAAAGGCACATAACTAAAGCATGGCCAAACAAATGGACATATGAGACAGTTGCAGAAATGGTCTTATAGCCCCACCACGGCGGTCTAGTGGTTATGGCACTCGGATGCTGATTCGAAGGTCGCGGGGTCGAGTGGCGGCTGCATTTAGATGGAGGCAAGATGTTGAGGCCAGTGTGCTGTGCGATGTGAGTGCACTCGGCGCGACCTCCGGAATAGCGAGCGCCATACCCAGCACTGTATGCACTGTGATCATATTTAACGACATTGCGTGCGAAGATATCCCAAATGGAGCCAAACACAGTCAGGCATTTACAGCATACCCCCAACGCTTCCACGAAGAGGAAGAATAAACGTTTATTTTGAGCAAGCGCTGTCACCCACCCGGGTGGGCGGCCTCCTTATTCCGGGTAAACGCGCGCCTTCGCCATATATCCAGAGAATAAATAAATAAATAAATAATAAATAAATAAATAAATAAATAAATAAATAAATAAAGCTATTCAAACTAGGCGTACCTCAACCAATAACTTCGTGTCAACACTCCCTCAGCGTGCAGTAGCAGTGCGTGTATGCACAAGAAAAAAAAGGTAATACAAGAGGCATCAATGGCGTCGCCTGCTCGCAAGTTCATCCCTGAAATTATTATTATTATTATTATTATTATTATTATTATTATTATTATTATTATTATTATTATTATTAAATAAGGTCGAGCTGTGGGTAAAATATGCCCTTTGCTTATTGGTGTGGCTTCACGGCAGCGTGAATTCTGCCTGAAAAGGCGGTTTCACGGCAGTAAGTACCGCACTGCAGTTAAACCTCCCTTTAAGGCAGCCTATACGTGGGAAAGTATGCTTTCAGATAACGCACACACGCGGTGTTTCAGCTAAATTAGTTAAGAAATCCATTGTCGCATCACTAGAACGCAACCAAGTTATCGTTTTTTTTTTTCGTCTTGGCCACCACAGATGATTTTAAGGATGACCTTAGGTGATTCACTATTAATTAATTAGCTGACTTTTGAACTGCAGTTCAAACATGTTGCTTAAACGCGAAATGTTCAGTGGCGGAGTTCTAAAGCATCGTAAATAGTGTCCACAAAACGTATTTCTATACTTACAGGCGCAAAAGTGCTTTTTATAGGGCGTTTAAGAAAAACACGAGATTTGAAAATGTACCGTGTGACTATGCACTTTCGCGCAACGACATTACAGTCCTCAAAACATTCTACGAATGAACGATTGCTGCTATAAGGATGGCCACCGCTTGCACCGTCGTTCACGTTTTACTTCAACGTCAGTCCCGTAGCAAGGGGTGTGCCCTAGGGGCCCGGACCCCTCCCGAAATTTCGGTTAGGGGGCAGTGCTAATAGCATGGTGTAGTGTTAATTAAATATCTCATTAATAACGTTGCATTTAAAAGGTCACTTGAAGTACGTACTGTGATTTTCGCCGTATATAAATACTGAAAGTAGATGTTTTTCTCAAAAAGTCAAGCGATTCAGCAAGTGCCCCCCTCCCGAAAAAAAAATGCTGCTAAAAAAAAAAAAACAACAAATGAACACGGCGTACAATAGCAGAACCACGTTGTTTCCACGAGCCACGGCTCAACAACGCACACTCGAAGACGAGCACCGCCTACATTCGAGAAAACACGGTAAAACCTCGCTCGCCGGCGTTCCTGTTTTGTGGGGTCGCCCTTCTGTTGCTGCTTCTGGCAACGGCGCGAGTGATACGGCGCGCCGGCGTCGTCGCTGACAGCGTCGCGTAAGCGATGACGTAACGCTGCAACATAGACCAAACAAAACAGAAAAGAAAAGCCTCTGCTCCTGGCGAGAGCGTGTTTTCCTCAGCATCGAACGACGTGGAGGAAAGCCTGCTGTCCCAGAACCTCCTTTTTTAGCACTTCCAGGTTGCAAGAGGAGGAGTCCATGCAAGGTGGGTCGCGTAATGTGCCGCACAAAACGCATGGCGGCGCATCGGGGTTCAGTAAACACAAATAATAACGCACTCGCTGCTGGACATGGACAGCACGGAAAAGGCAAACAGGCCCGCGACAGAGATACCTAAAACACTGTCGGAGGACTGGTGGTCGAAAAGTAGGGGGAAAGAAAAAAAAAAACACAATTCGGGCAATTAAAGTACTCGGACTGATTATAGAATCCAACGGCACCAACGGAGCTGCGGTCAGGAATTTGGAGAATAAGATCACGAACACGTTGAGGCTCATCAGAAGAATAACCAACAGGCATCAGGGTATGAAGGAGGCCAGTGTTATCAGACTAATACATTCCTTTGTCATTAGTCACATAACGTACGTGGCCGCCTACCACAACTCTGCGGAAAAGGCCAAATTAAACACACTCATTAGGAGAGCGCACAAAATGGCACTTGGCCTTCCAGATAGTACTAGCACCGCACTTTTGCTACAGCTCGGCGTTCACAATACGCTCGAAGAGTTAATAGAAGCTCAGCAAATCTCGCAGCTCGAGCGACTAACAAGAACACGCATCCTGGACAAGCTCGGAATAACATACCACAAGCAGCACGGCGACATCTCTCCCAAGCTCGTTCAGGAAAAAGCTCGACGTCACGAGTATACCCAAGAACATGCACCCAGAATACAATCAGGGTCGCAGACAAAGCAGAGCCAAGGCTTTCGGTAGGGATAAGGAAGCGCTGTTCGTAGACGCGGCTGAATACCAGGATCGTCGGGCCTTCGCAGTGCTCAGTACCCAGGCTTTGGCGAAGCAACGGAGGAGCCGACGAACGGGCGCGGAGGCGTACCTGTCGCCTAGTTGGAGCACAACATCCGCACCCTGCGAGGCCGGGGACTTCCCACACGCCGGATGTGTAAATAAACGTTATTTCTCCCTCTCTCTCAGTACCGACAAACAATTGGTAAGTTCGTGTAGTTTGCGCGGCAAAAATTCCGAGGTAGCAGAAGAAGTAGCGATAGCCTTAGCCGTCGTTAGCCCAGATGCAGATACATACTGAGTGACTCGCAGACGGCGGTAACAAATTATGCACAAGGCAGAATTTCGCCGGTGGCCGCTGCTATCCTTAAAGCCAACGCGACCTACATCACCTCGGAGGAAACAGAGGAAAGGCAAATTATATGGTTCCCGGCTCACACATCCCCAGACACCCCCGTAACCAACCTCAACGAGGAGGTCCACCACGTAGCGCGAGGTCTTACCTTCCGCGCGCGTGTAGAAGGATCCTCTTCTTTGGGGGATGGGAATCGAGGGGAGGGATGGATAGAGAAGGACAGACTGACCAGATACTGCGACATAACAAAATTTTATCAAAAATCCAGGCGTGTTTATCCGCCCCCTAACCCCAAACTCGACAGGGCCCAAGCGGTAGACTGGCGGCAGTTACAAACCAAGACCTTCGCCAACCCTGTCCATCTCAGGAGGATATATCCGGATTTATATTCTGACGACAAATGCAAACTATGCAGTATGGCTAACGCATCCCTTAAGCACATTCTTTGGGAATGTGAAGTAAGGAAAATGCGGTCTCCTCAGATGAAGCTGCGTCGAGGTGGACGGCCGCGCTGCACAGCTCAAACCTACAGGACCAGTTATGGGCCATCCAGCAAGCTCGTGAGGCGGCGAGAAGACAGGGTCTCCGGACCTCCTCAGGGGCGGCCTAGGCCCAGGCCGTGAATTTGCCGGACATGCAAATAAAGTTGTTACCACCACCAATTCGGGCAAGCCATATACTCTATAGGTCAACATAAATACTGAGCTTGGTGGCGCAAGGGTAACCGGCCCGTGACAAAGAGCCACTCATAAGAACCATCCACCCATCCATGAGCAGGCCATCGGGGTGGATTTAGAAGTTAGTTACCGAATGGAATGTGTAAGTCAATTGACCGTTTCCGCTTCTACAAATCCTTACTCTGCGTCGATCCCTGAACAATAAAGTGATAAATCAACGCGAGGTGGAGATTGCACTCCCATCGCTTTGGTAGCACTCCGTCCGAAGCGAGCTGATATAAGTGCACTGAAACGATATAATGCAGATATCCTTAAATAAAGAAATAAATATTGCCATAACGCAGAGTAGATATCGCCTGGGAAGAAAGGAAAGAGCTGCTGCGCTACGTACGCCCGCAACGGAACATACGCGGAGTGGTTGATTGATTAATTGACTTGCGGGTCTTTACGTCCCAAAACCCTCCCATCAGATTATCAGAGATGCCGTAGTGGAGGGCTCCGGAAATTTTGACCATCTGGGGGTCAAACTGAAACGTCATTTCGATTAAATTTCAACAACCACAAGGCGCACGTACCGTGATCCTAATCTGCTTCTTTCTCAGTGTGTCAGCATACCAAGACATTCGCTTGACTAACGACCAACGATATTGGAATCTGGTTTTCGATATTGCCACGAAAAAGAGCTAGGTGTGCGAATCCTTCCTTATCTATAAATTTGTTGCTGTATCATCTGGTACTAATGGAAGCGCTGGAAGGCTCACATTCCTGACCACGTACGTGATAATAGATAAGCCATTTCAGATCGCCACATCACGGGCAGTGCTTTGTTGGAATAAAATTTGCCACATGTCTGCTCATTAATCGCATTTTTCTATTTTTTTGTTGTTTTAGACCTGTTTTCGCCGGATTTTCGGGCGTACCATGTTGTGTGCATATTCACCACTGGCAGCATTAATTTTTGTTGAATAACCACTGTCACCGTTAATTTTTTCTTTTTCTTTCTTTTTTTGCCCTTGTTACCGTTTGCTGCACTTCATTTGTTGCACACCTTTCCTGCCCAGTTTCACTGTTGTTGCCGTTTTCCTATTTGTTCTTGTTATTTGACACCGGTTTGCGTTAGTCTTTTTAGACGCATTCCGTTAGCGTTTTAGCTGCACATTATTCGTTGCACACCTTCACTGCCCATCTTCACCGCAGTTCGCATTTTCTCATTTGTTTTTGTTATTTTACACCTGTTTCTCTTAGTCATTTTACCGCTGTGACCGCGTCCTTTCAGCGCTACTTTTATCGTCTTCCTTCATTATGCGAGACCTCGCGTCCACAAGTGAGCCTGTTCATGCACATACTCCGCCCTGTTGTTGCAATCTGTGTCTTGGTCGCATCTTTTTTTTTTTTTTTTGTAGTCATAACCATATCGCAGGAGCGCCCATGTTTATTCCTAGTTGCATGACATATGCCGTATCTATGACGACAATAGTCACGCAAGTGTTGAGGTCCCCCTTTCGTACTGATCTATATATAAGAAGTGCGTGTTTGCCTGTGCCCTGTATTTCCTGACGAAGGCAGGCCCTCCTGCCGAAGCGTTGGAATAAAACATTTCATCCGTCAGTTCACACACACACACACACACACACACACACACACACACACACACACACACACACACACACACACACACACACACACACACACACACACACACACTTGCGTTTGCGTGGTCTTGTTCATTTTGCTTTTAATCGGACATGGCACGCCGTATACTGTGTTAGAGAATGTGGTCGGAAGCGCCCAAGGAAGATGTGGCCTTGAAAGAAAAAGAAAAGCTTTCTATGAGAAATAGCTCCTGGAGAAAGACGACACAAGGGTAGCTGCGTCGCCATCAAGCCCTCTCACGACCAGGAAAAAGAGCGGACAGCATTCTTCTCAACCGTCCGCCGGCTCAATGCCAGACCACGGGGAAACAGCTGCGCGGCCACAAGCGCCTCCCGACGCGCAGATTCAGCATTATGCTTCTCGGTTTCTGTTATTTTTTCTGCGCGTAGTCTCGAATGGAAGCCCTCTCGTTTCAAGGACAGCGGCAGGCCACGATCCTACAGAGCGAAAAAGGCACGCAAGCAGCGAGCGTTTTACGTAACAGGCTCATTAATTATCGGATGGAATACGAACCGCATTCATTACGCTTTATACGAGCCTGCAATTACCAGATAATCAAATTCCACAAGTATATTGCACGATTCGCGGGGGGTGCACGAATCATACTGCGAAGAAGGGGCGAAGAAGCTACCACGCGACTGATTGAGTCTGCACGAAACAAGTCTGCAAAAACACACACGCAAGATGCATTAGGAGGGGGAAAAAAGTAGACATAAAGAAAAAAAAAAACAACGGATGGGTTGGCTGGCAGAAAGCAAGAAGCTTCAATCAACTCTTCAAAGTGTTATGCCATCACTGTCGCGTCAATGACGTGTATATATAGTCACAGATTGTAATGTATTCTCCGTGCCCCGCCACGCTGGTCTAGTGGTTATGGCACTCGGCTGCAGATTCCAAGGTCGCGGGAGCAAATCCCGGCCGCGGCGGCTGCATTTCGATGGAGGCGAAATGTTGAGGCCCGTGTGCTGTGCGATGTCAGTGCACGTTAAAGAACCCCAGGTTGTCAAAATTTCCGGAGACCTCCACTACGGCGTCTCTAATAATCAGAACTGGTTCAGGGACGTTAAGCCCCACAAATCATTTTCTGTATTTTTGTATGTTCGTGCAACGTCAGTCATACTAAAAGTGCATGCAAGCTGTAGCAATGCCTTCGTTACCTTAGAGCTCAAAAGAGAAAATTCCAATTAATGAAATTGGCCCCTAACGCTTCTAATGTGTGCGCTCATCTAAGGGGCAGAAACTTGGAGGCTCACTGAAAAGGTTCAGCTTAAATTAAGGACGACGCAGCTAGCAATGGAACGGAAAATGATGCGTGTGTGGGTTAGCATACAGACGCGTGTTAAGGACATATTAATAGAAATTAAGAAGAAATGGACCTGGGCGGGGCAAGCGTGCCAGGGGGAGGCAAAAAGTTAGGTGAGCAGGTGAGGTCCAAGAAGTTTGCGGGGACACGGTGGTCGCAGTTAGCACAGGACCGGGATATTTGGAGATCTGTGGGAGAGGCCTTTGTCCTGACGCAGACAGGGTGATGATGAATGGTGACTATAAAATCAAGGACGTCATGCGGAGTTGATGCAGAAATACTAAGATGGTGCCAACACTATATATTTCGTTCTCGTGAGCGTCTGCCTGGTATTTCCTCTGTGTATCCTGCGCTCGCGGCTAACTGGCCATTTTGTAAGCTGGAAGTCTGCGGTCTCTCGTATGCCGAAAACGCTACGTAACACACCACGAGGTATACATCCTACACACAAGAAAAAAAAAGGGGGAGGGGAGGGGGGTGCGATCAGATTAATCTCAATTCTGCCACGCTGAGATTCAAAGGGTAAAAGAAAGAGTTTTAAAGGGCCCCTAAATCACCCCCGACATATTTTTGTACATTTCAAGTTAACACGCGCATCAACTTGAGAATGGCGCCACGATGAACGATGTCAAATGCGGCAGCGCTACGCGCCGCGCCACAAACTCGAAAAACAATCCCGTGAGCCTCGCCGGCCATTTCCGGCATACCAAAGTTAGCCGCGACGACATCGTGGGTTTTGGTGACGTCAGAAGAGTCCGAGATCCGCTGATTGGTCGAAGGAGAACTTCGACTTCTGGTTAGTCTGCTAGCAAATCCACGCGCTCCCTGTTTGTTTTTCCTCGTATGCCTGTCGTTCGTGTGGTGCTCGCGTATGCACGCTTGTGAATTCGTAAATGTGCTACGCTACGCAAGTGCATGTCAGGTACAGCCGGCTAGAAACTGTAGCAACCCTCACAATACGACGGACAGCGTTAGCAGAGAGCTGGCACAGCACCAACACCTGCGCGAACGCGGGAGCCCGGCGGAGGCGCGTCAACCGGATACGCGTCATCGGCTATGTATGTCACGTGACATTCGCAGGAGCACTCGGCGAGGTCGTGGCACCGGCAAGCGGCCGGTGTGGCGCAGGAGAGAGCGGAACAAACAAGCGCAGCGTTTTAATATCAAACGCGTGTAACTCCGCTATTACGGCACCGTTTCGAAAAATTCTTGCGGCTACGTGTTCGTTGCGGACAACGGCACAAAAGCAACACCACAACTAAATTTCGACCTCTGGGTAGTTTAGGGGTCCTTTAGAAATACTCGTTCATAGTCCGGTGAATCCGAGACCAGTTCGGAGCAGTGGCCCGGTCCGTATTCTGAGATGTGTCGCCAAACGGCGATAGCGTCGCTTTGGTGACGTAAGTGTCGCCTTTTATGTCTCCTGCGGTGTGATTGGCTGCGGTTGAACAAACCGCAAACCCGCCGTCACTTTCCCGGTTTGTTAGACCAGGCAATCACCACCGCAGAAGACACAAAAAGGCGACACATCTCAGAGGCCCCTGGTGCTATTCGTGGATGGCGCGCCTCATCGTCTTTCGTCAATTAATACGTTACAAAGTGCGCCTGAAATGACGCGTCTTACGTTGCATCATGAACATACAGACCTTCAGCTTCGCTTGCTATTCAAACCGGACTTCCTAGAAGCGCGCGCATTAACGGCAACGTGCTCGCTGAGCCGTGTACGCAGGGCGACCTTTCCAAGCGCCTCACTAAATGCTCCATGAAAAGCAAGCCGCAACAGTGCGTTGTCGAGTCTATGTCTTTCGAAGCGCTGCAAGCAGAAACGCGAGACGTCGGGAGCGATTCCAAAGCGGGAGTCGACGCACGATCGGCCAGGGAAAGTGGAGCGCAACACACAACCTCTCGTAATGGCGGCGCGATTAAAACTGCCGCGCTAACAACGTCAGCGCTGGGAAATCGAGGAGCGTGCGCCTCAACTCGGCTCGCGAAGGAGAGTGGCTGCGATGCGCTCTCCCGCACCACTGCAAGGCAAATCACGGGCACGTACGCGTATTCATCGCACCGTGCGCACGGGTGCGGCACGGTTCCGGCTTAGTCCCCCACCCACCGAGCACGCTTCGGACATGCGTTGGTTACGCGATGGCTCCGGTGTGCCCGCGACTTCTTGCGCAATGCTCGCAAGCAGGAAACGCCGTTCCAGTGGAAAGTCGCTGAGAGAAGGCCGAGCAGAGGGTTACGTAAGGCGCCCGTGAGTGCAATACACGCTGCGGTACCTCATGGGTGAGAAAACAGACGCAGACCGTCCGAAACCGCGCTTGCGACACGAAACTCACATCGTCGCTGAAACGCCCTGTTCAGGCATTAAAGGAAAAAGTAGCTCTCTGCCCAAGAGCGGGACATCATGCATGTCCCAGTTAGCAATCGGCGTCGTCGTACAGCACCAGTCTAAATGCGCATGAAAGAAAATGTGCACTTGTCATTGTATATTTTACTTCAATGCCACATGCACTGGCTCACGAGTCTAAGATATAGTGACGAAGTAATCAAGGAAACAAACGCTGAATTATGTCGAACAATGCCGGGATGCACAGCCGTCCTCAGAATGCACAGGCGATCCACATGGTGTGAGAGACTCGCGCCTCCTTGCCACTGCCATCTGGCCTCGGGTTCGATTCCCGGTTAACACTGCCAGACGATACAATTGCCCTGTAGGCCAACCGCCACTGATAGTTTGAACGCCACGGAGGATCCGGACTCTGTACACGTCCATGGAGGCGATATGTTGAGGCCCGTGTGCAATGTCAGTGCACGTTAAAGAACCCTCAGGTGGTCGAAATTTCCGGAGACCTCCACTACGGCGTCTCTCATAATCAGAGCTGGTTTTGGGACGTTAAACCCCACAAAAACAACAACAACTGTACACGTCCACAACAGCGTGCAGGAACGACAAAGTGACCTTATACGGGCGACCACGTGAGCACGTAGAGGGCGCGGTACTTTGGCTTTTCACGCCACAAAACGGCCACCTAAAAAAAAAAAAAAAGGGAAATAGGAAGAAAGCGTCCAATGCAAATCCAAGGCGTGATCGCCGCAGCTGACGCGACCACTTCTCCGAGGAGGGGCTCTCGTACTATACTAAAGAAAAAGCTTCGTACAGGTCACGCGCAGGTACAAGCGGGCGGCAACACTCGCGCGAAACTTCCATTACCCGTATCAAGATAAAAGGCTCGGCTCTCATCATCAACTGCAAACGCGGATAGGAAGTGCATGCCAAATTTGTTCGCGCACCCCATCCCCCTCTCCCCCCCTCCTCCTCCCCCCCCATACACACACACAGACGTGTACAGTTCCTCCGTTCCCCTCGCACAGGAAATAAATCAAGACCGGGGAATTCATTCGCAGCTGAACAATGGCCGTAGTACATGTCTCAATAAGGAAGCGGTCAGAGTCTGCCTATCACCTCAATGATCGCGACCATATATATATATATATATATATATATATATATATATATATATATATATATATATATATATATATATATATATATATATATGTGTGTGTGTGTGTGTGTAAAAACAACTGGCAGATCCCACGTGCAGTGGGAATCAAGGAAATGCGAAGCACGCATAAGGAACGTAAAATGGATTTGCATTGTTGTCTCGCTATACCGAGCTTGGTAAATGTGAAGTTAAAGAAACGGCCGCAAGAGCACCAAGGCTATGGCATGTAAACCATGCCGCTCATACATGCATGCCATGGTTCTAACGTTATGACCTGTCATTTACGTTCGTCATGCAGTCTTGTTGTGCCATGACAATTTTGGTATACATCCCTTTAAGGAAACGAGTGGCATGTAGATCGTGCCGCTAATGACATGCATGTCACGATTTTCATGTAATGACCTGTTATTTATGATGGTCATGCCGTCATCTTGTGCCGAACCAATTTTCGTATATGCTCCGTGCAGTCGAGTTTTCCATGTGCGACATCAGCGCCAGAATTCACTGCCTGGGAGAGAGAAGAAGCAAAATTGGGCAGACTGTGACAGGAGAATACGCGAACGCGATGCGCGTCTCCAACTCTATAGCAGAACCGACCGCCCGTCCCACCTTGTTTCGTTTTATTTCCTTTGAGACGCGCGCTCCAAACCTGCGGCAAACTGTTCCAAAGGGCGGCGCCGCGAGCGTTCGTGTGGTTCGCAGCACGCCCGGAAAGCAGCGAAGAAACGCGCGCGTCGCTGTCGCCTCGGTTTCCACCGTGCGCGACTGAGCCGTCCGACGAGAGCTACGTAGCGCCCTCTGGTCAGTAGACGGAGCCCATACATCCCATTAACGAAACGGCAGTATAGCGCCAGGACCACGGCATGTAAATCGTGCCGGTCAGGACACGCGTGTCATGATTGTAATGTTATGACCTGTCATTTAGGTTCTTCATGCCGTCGTGTTGTGCCATAGCAATTTTGGCATACGTCCCATTAACAAAACGCCTGGCATGTAAATCATGCCGTCCATGATATGCATGTTATGCTTTTCATGTTATGACCTGTCATTTATCTTCGTCATGCAGTCATATTGTTGCATAACAATTTTCCTACACATACCGCTAGGGAAACGGCCAAGAGAGCACCAAGACCGTGGCATGTAGATCATGTCGCTTATGACATGCATGTCGTGATTTTCATGTTATGAGCTGTCATTTACATTCGTGATGCAGTCTTCTTGTGGCATCCCATTTTTTGTATGCATCCCGTTAACGAAAAGCGTGGCATGTAAGTCATGTCGACCATGACATGCATATCATGATTTTCATGTTGTGACCTGTCAGTCATGTTCGTCATGCAGTCACGTTGTGGCATACCAATTTTCGTATACATCCCATTAATGAAACAGCCAGGAGAGCACCAAGACCGTCGCATGTAAATCATGTCACTCATGACATGCATGTCATGATATTCGTGTTGTGACCTCTCATTTATGCTTGAGTCGCAGTCATGTTGTGGCATGCCAATTTGCGTATACGTCCCGTTAACGAAACGCGTGGCATGTAAATCATGTTACTCATGACATGCATGTCATGACTTTCATGTTATGACCTGTCATTTATGTTCGTCAGGCGGTCATGTTGTGGCATACCAATTTTTGTATAGATCCCATTAACGAGACGACTAGGAGAGCACCAAGACTGTGACATGTAAATCATGCCGCTCATGACACGCATGTCATGATTTTCATGTTACGACCTGTCATTTATGTTCGTCAGGCGGTCATGTTGTGCCATACCAATTTTCGCATACATCCCATTAGCGAAACGGCCAGGAGAGGACCAAGACCGAGGCATGTAAATCATGCCACTCATGACATGCATATCATGATTTTCATATTATGACCTGCCATTTATGTTCGTCAGGCAGTCATGTTGTGCCATACCAATTTTCGCATACATCCCATTAGCGAAACGGCCAGGAGAGGACCAAGACCGTGGCATGTAAATCATGCCGCTCATGACATGCATATCATGATTTTCATGTTATGACCTGTCATTTATGTTCGTCATGTAGTCATGATGTGGCATACCAATTTTCGTAAACATCCGATTAGCGAGACGGCCAGGAGAGCACAAAATCGTAGGCGGATAGATAGATAGATAGATAGATAGATAGATAGATAGATAGATAGATAGATAGATAGATAGATAGATAGATAGATAGATAGATAGATAGATAGATAGATAGATAGATAGATAGATAGATAGACACGCTCAAACTCGCCGAAGTTCGCTAAGAAATGCTTCACATTTAAAAGAGAACAGCGGCCCCAAAATGAATGCAAAAAGCAGTTTAGAGATAAAACGTTGGCAAGGACACACCCGGCGTGTCACGCTTTCGCGTTTCACTTGGCACGATGTAGACCACATTCTGTGCGGATAGGCTGTTGCGGTCTGCGCGACGGACGCCGACTTTCCCTTCGACCACCCGCCGAGTGCGAGAGTAGACGGCTGATTCGGTACACGGGGACTTGACATATCAGTCGTCGAGGCTTTCAAAGTGAAGGTATTACAAGGGACGCCGCCTGTACAGGAAGAGGCAGACGGCGGACACGGTTTCCTTTTTCCGGAAGCCCCGAATTACCGCTGGCACTTTGTGCGCTGCTGCAAGTGCGCGATGTATGTATGGACTATACAGCGCCAACTGCACACACCGCGCGAGCAGGGGCGCATGCATCGGTATACATACGTAGCACGCAGCTAACGCAAGTCCGAAAACACTCACAAGCACGAGGCATGACGCAAACAGAAAAAAAAAACGCGTACGAAAGGACAACACAGAACACACACAGGGGTGGTATAGACACACGAAAAATAGCAGCCCCCATAACGGGGCGGTGTCTCTTCTTAAGCCGCCGAAGGAAGCATAATCTGCAGGCGCCGGATTAGAACAGCGGGAGTGGCCGCCACCGCTATACGGTCGGGACACGTGCCTCCGACAAACGCAGGGCGGGGACGCCGTGTTCTGCAGGACCAGATGCGGAAACGTCAACAAACTTTGCTCGTCTGAAATAGCAAGTAACGCGGATTGGGCGCAGCAGTGGGACACGCGGTGCCAGATGCCGATCACGTGCGCACATCCTTCGTCTGCCTCGTATGGTCCACACGTAAGTGCAGATCATTAAAGAACCTGACAACGAATTTACAGAGAGTCATAGCGCGCACGGAATCCAAGTTACCGGGGGCGTCGGTCGCCCCGGGGCATCTTCGGGAGCAGAGTTCAACACCAAAGGCGAGGCAGCAGTGAATGACATAGCCGCCTTAATGTTTTCACAAAGCGGGCCATTCCGCCGGAAAAGGCCAATAACACGGCTCAGGCCATTTCGACAGTTTATGGTGTCAGCGGGCAGCAGAAAGCTTCCCTGCCCGGAAAATAATGTCGGGAAAGAACATCTAGTGACCGAGAACGGTAAAATCGAAGACAACACTGAGACTTACAGAACGACACGCAAACGTGTCTTTCTCCTTTTTTCTCACTGTGCCAACAGGCATGAGCCAAAGCTTGGCACATATCAGTGCATATATCGCGTCTACCATTGTGCACCGACCCGAGCTGTACAGCTAGAGTGTACTAGAATATATTATTTTCTAGTGTACTGGAAAATATTCTAGTACACTCTAGTACAGCTGCGAAAACCGGGAATGCTTGGGCGCAACGACCGCGCCGCAAAGGCCTTCACCCTGACCAGGCTTTCTCTCACATGCGTCACTCCCTGCGAAGGCAATTTGTCATTCTCCGAGTCCCCTGTTTACAAGCGCGCTCACGCAAACTCCGGAAGCACGAAAGGGGCGAGACCCGCCATCGGAGCGTGCGTGACGAAGCGCTTGAGTCGCCACCGAGTGCCGCCTTGGTGGAAGGAATACTCAGCCACTTACGATGACACATCTAAGGTATGACTCCCACGCGGAAAGAAAGAAAAATAATCTAGACGACAGCTGAAGGAACGAGAAAATCCACGTTCAGCTGCAGGGGGCGCAAACACTAGAAAAGGTTGTTGGCATGTTAGAACAAGCAGCGGATGACAGAGAAGACAAATAGAGCACGCGGTGCCGTTACTCCGACTCAAGATTCAAAGGGGATGTTCCTAGTATCAATCCATCCATCATACTGACAAAGCTATACCCTGTCCGCATACGCTGGCGCGACAGACACAGTTGTTAGTCGCAGTGGCGGTTGCGAGTACTTCCATCTTTCGCCGCAGCGGCTACAGCGCTGCAGGTCGTGGGCTCGATTCCCAACCGCATGCAGACGACCACATTTACGTTCAGCTGCACGTAAAAAAGCCCAGTATATAGGACAAAAAGTATCAGTGAGGAGTCTACAATGACGTCTCTCATAACGGCTTATAAAACCCTTATGATCAATCTGTGCCAAGAGGAGTACGTGGGCCGACCTGAACCCACCTAGCAAGCACCCTTCTCGGCCACAAGCCCCACTAAAGCCAAGCTCTCGCAAGAACACCGGTTACGCCTTCTGCGTGGAGCACATCCTGCGCAGCTTCCTCGTCGAATACAATCCAATTACCTTCTTGCAGCTCAACGTTACGCTTATCATTGCACTTTCAATCGCTGTTTCCACGGCCGCTCGCTTTGTGTTTGCTGTTAGCATTGTTAACGCCCAAAACTTGTGCCAAACTTTTTCCGTGTAGTCAGGACACAGACCAGAAAATTCGAGGCATATATAGTTTAGATTCGCAGGCACCCGATCGCATACACACGACAAAAAATACAAGAAAGAGCCCGCTATTTGCGCCAGGAAAGTACCACGAGCCACTCCGACGCACATGGCCGTCTCAAGTTATACATGCAAGCCGAAGAAAGTAAACGATATGCAGCTAAAGCAATCGCGGAGAGGCAACGAGCCTGCAGCGTGCACGGCATGCACGAGCCGGTGAGTGAACAGGGAGAAGAACGAGTCAGCCGGCAAGGTCAAGGAGAAACGGAGTGAGCTGTCACGCCAGGGGCCAGCCGTTCCTCGATCGAGTGTCCATTAGGCAGAGCAGATAGCAAAATGAAAAGCCAAGTGGCATCTCCTGTAGCGCATAGTTAAAAGGATGTGCCTCTGGCACGGTGCCCCAAATGCAAGGCTAACTGTTTCGAACTGAAGCGACGATGGTACACGCCCCTCGCTTTTTGAGGATTCTACTTAGGACCGCTGCGGGGGTTCTTCTTCATCCCGGGGTCCGAGTGCATGAAGCTGCCAAAGGAGCGAAATCGTTACGAAAACAACCGCGAGACAGCTGCTGAACCGGCAAGCTGAAGGCGAATGTTTCTCCTTCTCACTTTTACCTGAGCATTACTCATCTTTCAATTTTCGCTAATGAGCCACGAGGGTGCATTCGGCGTTGCCTGACATAATGACCGCACCCACGCAGAATTCTCGGATATCAAGTTATAGCAGGATATTGTTTTGGTGAAGCAGCAGTCGCGGAGGGAGGTGCACCCGAACCGGAAATTACTCCTTCTCAATAAATAAATAAATAAATAAATAAATAAATAAATAAATAAATAAATGACAATTAAGCGGTACTACTTTCACTGGAATGACCCTCGTAAGTGGTTGACTGACAAGTTCCTCGCAAACAGAGCACAAGTACATGAAACTGCGTTGCCAATGTTTTTACACTTGCCCACCGCCATAGCGAATGATGGCATAAGGTTCGATACTTGCCACGAATACTTGACAACTATATAGCCGAGCTATCACTTCTGCCTGCAAACGCTTCGTGTGGGCAATAGACAGCGTGGCGATGGCACCGCCGACGGGAAGGTGACCAGGAAAGCACGCTCGCCCGCCCTTGGCACAACGGCTAAGGCCCGGCCGAGTTGGCGTCAAGCACGCGAGGCGCAACAAATTAGACAGGCGGCGAATTATCTGGGCCAAACAGACTCTCGAACACGGCGACACACAAGCCCAGAGAGGTGTTCAAAGATTATATGTATGCGTCACGAAATTCAATATTGCGTGTAGCACACGTATCGCTAAAACAAAGGCAGTTAACAATAACTCCAGCATGAGTCATACAATCCAGTTGATACGCAGGATGGGCCAGAGGGGACACGACGTGCGCTCTCGGCCCTTGGTACGAGACACTCGGTGCGTGCTCTCTCGGTTCATTATTTTACGACGCAGCTGGTACAGAATTACAAGCGTGCAATACATGTATGCACGCGGACCTCTCGAAGATTATCTCTGTGTAGCAACGCTACCTCTGATTGTGACCTCTGAAAGCACAAATAAGACTGGCTGCTATAGGAATATCTGTAACGTATCGGGGAGAAACTTCAGAAAATACGCGCGCCAATTATCACTGATCCTACGCGGCGGAGGATCACATCTCGACCTGGTTATCTAATCAGGGGAAAATGCTGCACACGCCCCGACAACGTCGCTGTGGGCGTTTGAACCGGAAGAGGGCAGGCGCCTCGGCAAGGCCCACCATGCTTGGAGGACGTATGCGAGGCGCGCACACGGAGGTATATACACGAGCGACAGGCGTGAAAGAGGCGAGCGATATCGGGCACACCTCGTGGTGCGAAAAACAAAAGACGGTGCGCGGCTTGGCGGCGAAAACGGAAGGGCGTGGGTGCCTGCCAGTCGGCCGTGTGCGATGGACGCGGTCGAACCTGGTCAGGTTGCACGGGGAGTCCTCCTGCACAGCCCTCTTGTCCGGTAGCACGTATACCCTAATGCCCCTATAGCTCTGAGATATCTGGAACAATGAATCAATACACTGTAGTGTTATGGCGCGAAGGGAGCACCATGCAAACATAAAACGAGTTATATTCGCAAAAAGACGCCGGCTGTAATAACCCGCTCCTTTGCTCTCTCTCTTGCGAATGCTCGCAGCACGAGAGAAGGATAAAACAGTGCTAATCTGATTACTAAAGCTAGCAACCGTCGATAACTTGCTGATAAGTTGCTGCGATAAATTTCACATTTTGATGGAATTAAATAACTGCGGTTTAGTCACAACGATAGGTGTGTTATTTCTCGGACATGTTCGCTCGGGACAACATCAGCGGCGTTTAGCGTTGCTGCATGTGTACGGTTGCGAAAGCGAGGGCTATATAGAGAAGAACACTAATGGCACCCTGATTACCGCGAATCCTGTCCACGGCTACCGAGTTAACTATAGAATGCCATACCCTTTTCGGAATGCGTTGATGGAATTTTACGTCCCAAAACCAGACGCTGTATAGGAGGGCTCCGGAAATTTCGACCACCCAAGCTTCCTTAACGTGCACGATATAGCACGGTACACGGGCCTCAACATTTCGCCTCCATCGAAATGCAGCCGCCGCGGCCGGGATTCGATCCCGCGACCCTCCGATCAACAGCCGAGTGCCATAGCCACTAGATTGCCGTGGCGGGTCCTGAACACCCTTGTTTTAGCTGCATACATGCGTACGGTATACGGACAAACTAAACGCGAGTATGCGCGTGATGTTACAGAGGTGAAAGCTGAAAACGCACGAAGACGAACGCGTAGCGTACACAGTATCCACCCTGCTACGTTCCAGCGACCACCGAGCCTTCCCACACTGCCGAGCAGCGCTCTTCGCAAAGCCTTCCTGGAGAGCTCGTTTGCATAGTGCGCTAAATCACGCCGGTCGATCTCTCGTCGATCGACTCCCGCCCCACGGGCACAATCGTCTCCTTCAGCGACCTCTTGGTTCAGCGCAGCGGATTAAACATATCACCGCGCCGTATGCATATATATATATATATATATCGACACCGGGAGCTCTTGCACCTGTATCATGCGCGCCATCTCGCGCTCCCGCTACAGGTCACCCTATATCGTGTCCGGTCAAAGATGTCGTTTATCACAGAGCGCAACTGTTATAGAAGCTGCACCGGTCCCACGGTTTCTTCGTACACACCATCCTCGCCCAGGTCCGTTAGGCGGCGCTTTGTATGCATGCCTGCGCACCTGGCAGAAGCAGGGCTTTTTGAGCGGTAATAACACCTTCGCCTCGAGACTGTAGAACAAATCGCACGCGCCTGTGTGTCTCACGGGCGCGAGAACATAGACGCGCACGGGAGCGGCTACCGCAGAAGCGATCACTCGATGCGCTACACTGCCGAACGCGGTGATGCGAATTATCGCGAAAGGGCCAGAGCGTGCACCGCACTTTCGCGACGCGGGCCCGTTCACCTTATAACCGAGAGCTCGATACAACGCGAACGCAGCGGGCGGCGATAAGCAGCTCGTTGATCACGCCGCGACGACAATCATATCGGCCAATCTTTGCACCCCGCAGCTTTCACCCACGGCACCTGGCCTCCACTTTCGCTGCCGAGGCGAGGCGCAGCGATGGAAGCAATAAAGCGATTCGTGCACGGCTGCACATGCGGCACCATGCTGTGTGAATGCGCCGGCAAGCATGCGCGCATGAGGGGCGCCATGTTCCCGAACCGTGAGCGAGCCATGCTCCGTCGAACAGCTCCACGAATTTACATGCACGCCTCGCTTATTACGCACTATGCATGCCATCCGTCGCGCGCGTTTAATGTCACGCTGGAAGAGGGGGAGCCAAATAGCTGCACGAATTCACGACGAATGGTGCGCGCATAACGTGCATACGAAGGCACCGAGTCGCACACGGACAGCGGTGTGTGTTTGTATATATATATACGCGCTATATATACGCACCAAGAGAGGGTAAGCGCAGCCGTGGGCGGCAGAGAGTAAGATGGGGGGACGAAATCAAGAAATTCGCAGGCATCAAATGGAATCAGCTCGCGCAGGACAGGCAAGGATGGCGAGGATTGGGAGAGGCCTTCGTCCTGCAGTGGACATAAAATTGGCTGATGATGATGATGATGATGATGATGATGATACGCGCTATACTAAATAATGGCAGAGGCCAGCTATTGCCGACAGTTGGGAGATAATAAGGGGCGCGCACGAACGAACCACAAAGTGCTGATGTAAGTTACATAGCGAGTGAATCACGCGCTCGATTGAAACGCGCTTGCGAGCGAAACGCCCACAGCTTCGAGGTTGCGTGCGGGACTGAGCTTTCTCGCCGGGGGTCGTATAATTATAATGGCAACTCCCTCCCTCCCAACCCGGCCGATCTAATTCATCCTGCGCCTCCTGGCAGGTATACAGAGTGCATCGAGTGAGCTTTCGAAAAGCGGCCGGTGGTCAAGGATAAAAAAAAAAAATGCAGCTGTAAGAAGCCGCCGCACTTCTCGCGCATGCGTGGACACATATATTGTAACGAACTATAAAGAATATAATGATCAGAAAACTGGGAAGAAGGCGCCTTTGGAGTTAGAGTGCCATTATCTTGTCAGCCGCTTACCGTAAATAAATATTCCGCAAATACGTCCCTCATCACCCCGTAACAACTTATGACCAAGTATGACGCGTTTAGCGCAAGATGATCTCGAAATCAATTACATGTCGTGATTCATGCTGCCGTAATGATACCATCATGTAATGACACTATATAAGCAAATGAGCACGGTAGCTTGGTGGGCGAGCTGGTACAGATTCATGCTGTAAAAAATCCGGCGGGCGAAGACGCGCGAGAACAATGAACCAATGCATTGGTCCTGTGCTTTCCTTGTCCTTGCGCTCGCGTGCCTTCGCCCGCCGGCATGTTTACACCATGCATATAAGCAAGGCTTCGCGATGCCGTGCAGGGCTTCAAAAACCGTACTTTGCACGCTTTCCGGCTTCCCTCACGCGGCGGCAGCCGCGATCACCGGAACGGAGCGATCTGACTCCGCATATCTGATTGAATGACTCGCTTGCTTCCTATATACACACACGTAACTACGAAAGAACTCGCATATTGCCTTTATACTCTCACGCATGGCAACATCGGTTTTAGAAGAGCACATGCAAAAAAAAAACGCGAGCGTCGCCTGGCAAAGCGCGGTGTTGTTCTCTTTATGCCCGGCCGCTGTGATATAGCGACTGCTCCATGACACGCTTGGCTTTGAGGGCAGTCGGATATCCTCAATTGTCATATGCTGCCTTGCTATTATATATATATATATATATATATATATATATATATATATATATATAAAAGAGCAGACAAGATAAAGACGCTTACGGCGATAACGTAGCCGCATGGTGTTACGTTTGGCGTGAAAAACAAGCCCGAGGAGGGAAGTCGCCGACTCATCAGGCCTGAGCTCCGCGTCAGCGCAGATTAAAAACATCTGCGTTCAGCCGAGGCGCCGCGGTGGTGCCGGGAAGAACGTCAGTTCCCGAGCCGAAGGGGTAGTCCTTTATTTACAAGAGCGTACGTACATACGTTTGGCCATTAGGCCGAAGACGCGACCCCGTCCAGCACATCCGGAAGTGGTTCGTCTGGCGAGTGCCCACCTTATCGGCATCGGACCACACAAACTTTTAAGAGATGGCATGTCTCCCCGCACGTGCACGTGTGATAACGGTGGTGCTGGCCGCGTGACTTGATCGGCTCTGGCATCGTCCCCCGGGACCTTCGGCGACTCCAGCCATGGGCGGCTCAGGTAACACCTCCCAGCCTCTCCCTCCTTCCTCGCCCACGGGCCAATGGGCGAAGAGCCCGGGCATCAAAAAGAGCGGGTACCAGAGAATCAAGAGAACCCTCTTGCTAGTGGAGTCTTGCGGATGCAAGCTCCCTGTTGATATGTAAATAAAGCTTAGTCTTAACCGTTTCCCCCACCTCTCGGTCTTCACTGGCATGTTGTCGTCCCCGAAGTGGGCGACTGGTGGCACCCCGCACGCAGCAATGGACAAGGTTCGTTCGAGAAGTTGCTGCTGTTGGTGGTTGTCCCGTAGTGGTTGCGATAATGACGACGACCACGGTTATAAGCGAGAGTAATAAAAGCACGTCCGCCAGTGTGCTCCACATAAATGCCGCAAACGGCTAACGCGCACCACGGCCCGCGGTTATAATTGGCCGCCCCGGCGACGCAGAATAAAGTGCACTGAAGTTGTTATGCTCTAAATCTCAAATTAGCGAAACTACTCGCTCTAGTGAATAGAAATAAACCTTGGTCACTCGTGTCTGACTTGGGAAAAGCGCGTCTCGGATGTATACGGACCGTTTCCGAGGCCACGTCGACTTTTGCTGCCACTCGAATCTTTACACGTGACGAGTCAAGCTGATAATTATGCACCCGCTCGTGCGTCGAGTTCGCAGACTTGACTAAACTGGTTCGATCCATTCTGACAACAACAACAACACCGTCGAGGAAAGAGCGGACGCAAACCGCGCCGCGTGGGAGTCCAGCGTACTCTCCAGTTTCCGCAACACCGAGGGCCACAAGGCAGATAGCACCCCGCGGCGATTGTCTGCTGCGAAACGCAAGCTCGGCCGTACGACCTTGAGCCACGACTGCGCAGTAAATGAGAATGCAACAGTGGAAGTTGCATTCGGTATTTTCCTCCCACCCCGGCACATACCGCGTGAGCACAGGCCGAGTTCCTTCGTTTGGTAATTCCGAAATATTAAAGCGGAATCGACCGCAGCCGCGTCGAGACGGCACGCGAGATCCATTATTCCGCCACAGCGCCCTGGTGGGAGACGGAACGGTCAGCAGCGCAAGATGGGCGTGGCATGGTTATGCGACACAAAGCAGCCGGCTTCGGTTACCAAAGGCACGAGAATCCCTCACGGTAAATGATCGAAAAGGGGGGGATAATAATATCGAGCCTAACACGCGCAAGTCACGCCGAGATTCTTCAGTGCGTGGCACACAAGACTCGGATTTGAAATGCACGCACGAAGGCTACCCGAAGCTAAGCGACACGCACCATATGTATACGTGCACGTTGCACGACGCATGCGAGGAAACTCGAGAGGAAGGTGAGCGAAAGCGCCGGGGATCGACCACGGACACCAAATGTGCGCCACGTTAGTACCTATAATGACATGGCGTCATCAATGACCTCACGCGGCGAAGTTTTAAACTGACTGCGTGATGACGTCACCACCTGGTCGCGTGACCTTTCTCGCCATCCAGCGGTAACGCCGACGCTCAACAATGTTGGTACGTCGTAGCGGAAAAGCGCGCCACAACTGAACCACGCAGCAAATGAAACTGCTAATGTTAGGCCACTGAAGCGGCAGTTATGGTCACTCAGAACCACTAATGACTTTCTAAAATCGGGCAGCCAGTGACAGCAATGTGTTACCACAAGTTATTGCCTCACGGTCTGCTAAACGTGCACTGCAGAATCAGGCGTTTATCCAGATCGAGTTTCAGTTCCGGCGGGGTATTCTATTTATGGCGGGTGAATACCTATGGTATACCTATATGGAATACCTATGGTATTAATAAGCACAACGCGGGAGAGTAAGCACACAGTTATAGGATAGCCGGAAAACTTTTTTTTTCTTGGGGAAGGGGGAGGATCCACGTGGAGAGGCGGGGCTGTTGCATAAATCCCTACGCAGAAGGATCCTTCTACAGGACACTAACGGTTGCACTTCCTCCCTGTGCAAACGCGGCCGCCGTGGTTGGGAAACGAACCCGCGACCTCGAGCTTAGCAGCAAGAAACTTACCTGCTAAGATGTACCTCGCAAGGCATCACAGGTGCTTGCTGTGGCCGTTCGTACGCGGGCCATTATGGTGTCGCGAAGACCGCGTCGCGTAGAATGTTTTCTTGTTCTTTTTTCTTTTTCGACTGCTTTCTTAGAAGGGTGCTGTTACGACTGGGGTTTGCACTTCGGAAAACATTTGTGCGAGCCCCTCTTCGAAAGCCCACCGTGTTTCGGCTACGCGGCGGAAGGACCCCTGCTGCGGGATTGATGACCCGGCGACCTTCGGGCAAGACACCGCCGGCAACTGCACCGGGACGACAGCGCACGGGTGCGGACGTGGCTCTCTGGCACCTCGTTGTTTCGTGTGATTCCGGCGAGGAACGGTCGGTTGTGTGCGGCCATGTGGACGCGGACATTAGCGCACTTCCGGACGAACGCTCTGGGTGGCCGGGGTGTGAGCGCAGTGGTCAGCATGTGTGCGTGGTTTATCGCGATCCGGCGGGTTCCGGATGGGTGTGCGCGTGCCCTCCTCGCGGCTATGACGAACGCTGGGAGAGTGCGAGGTTGACGCCCACTTGAGGGCGGTGACCATGAAGGACGCTAACGTGTGTTGATTGGACATTTCTAATTAAGGCTTATTCCCCAGCTAGGGATCTGGGGACGACAACCTTTGTAGAAAAACGAGCTGCCGAGCTCTCTCTCGGCGCATTTCTCATTCTCAACCATGAAATAAACGTTCGTTAAGTTTTCCTCTGGCCCGGTCTCTTGATCTGCCTCGGCTCGTATCTCCGGGAGTCTCAGAGCCAGCGGTATGATCCCGTCTCCGCAAGGTCCACGCTACCAAATGGGTCGGCTCCGTGGAGCGGCAGGCCGGTCCCAACAAACTGAATGCTGAGCAGTGGGATGAACCGCAACAAATGGTGGCAGCGGTAAGAACTCAACAACTGGAGGCAGCGGGCCAATCCCAACAAACGGCTGGCAGGGGTGAGATCCCAACAGTGCTCAAGCAAACGAGCCGGCGCACCGCAGGGAGTCTTCTTGACGACGTAGTACAGAGAACAAAGACCACGTGTGTGCGTCGCGGCCAGTTTCTGGAATGTGTTGTTTGTATTAGTTTTGTAGCAAAGCCGGATGCACGCGGTCACGAGGGCTCGCGTTGAGCATCGTTAACTTCGGCCTGCCTGACTGGCCCGTGTAAGCCGTTTTCCTATTGGTGGGAGGCGGTGGTGTTCCGAGACGTTCGTGTTGCCGTGGGTGCTGAAAAGTGCTATTTAAGCGGCGACACTGGCCTTTTTTGGGAGCGGACTCGGGGACCATGACGCTCGACATCACCGGGGACCAGTCCGGCAGGCCGACGGGGTATGATACCATTTTCTATGTTGTATAATTTTTGCCCTGTGTGTTTTCCAACTTCAAGATGTCTTAGCTAAATAAACCCCCCAATGAGTGCTCTCCCAATTCACTGTGTCGACTCCTCATCGCTTGCCTGCGCGGAGTGGCTCCCACGCCTCTTCGTATTCCTGACCTTCCGATGCGTCTAACATTAACGGCCCCGACGTTTCGCTACAAAGTGGTGGAGGTTGCTCGGTAGCGATATTCCCGCTCTAAAACTATGCCCCGAGTCAACAAGCATCAGGAAGCTACTCGGACTGCTCCACTATCACGGAACCCCCTTCCTTTCTCTCTGCTATGGCTACACCCCAAGCAAAACCTTTCGTCGGACCGCCAGTCCTTAGAGGCGCGCCAGAGGAATCCGTTTCCGAGTGGCTACTTTGCTACGAACATGTCGCGTCGCTGAACAACTGGGACCAAGCCACGAAAGTTAAATTTTTATATCTGGCTCTAGACGGTGATGCAAAGAAATGGCGCACCACTCAAATTCTCACGGGTGCCCCTAATTCATGGGAACAATGGGCGACGTTATTGAAAACGTCATTTAATAGCCGTCACTCAGTCGAGACCGCCCATTTGCGGCTACAAAACCGGACACAGCTGCCGTCCGAAACTCCAGAGCAGTACTACTATGACTTCGTGCAGCTTTGTGCAAGGGTCAACCCGTCTATGACAGAAGATGATCGGTTGCGGCACCTTATGCGCGGTCTGCGTCCGGATGTGCAGGAAAGAATGATCATCGCGAACCCGGAAACCTGCGCCGCATTCCTCCAAATTTTACAGCGCATAAATTGCGCAGCTTTGATGAGCCCTGCTTATTGGTCACGTCCGATCGCCACCCACTCTCCTTCCGGATTACAGTCGTGGATGCAAAACATCGCGCCTCCGGTAGGGATGGCATCCGCCGCCGCGGCAGTACAGCCTCCTCCTACATGTATCACCACCTGCGCCGCAGCAGAATTACGTTGCCCGCGGGAGGCTGCCGACCGCGAGGGAAACTTGAGGGCGATTGCAGACTCCATCGCCTTACTGTCGGACCGGATAAAAAACATCGAAGATGAGATGCGTCGCCCCCCAGTGCCTTGGCCACCGAGAACATCCCGTGCGAACGACGGGCGTCCCCGATGCCAGATTTGCAGCCGCATCGGCCACGAAGCACGACAGTGCTGGCAGCGATTCCGGGACGACAGAAATGGTCATGCGGAGCCCCTTGGCAATCAGAACGGGCAGCATAACCCTTCGGGAAACGAGAACGGCCGGGCCTAAGGGGCCAGCCCGGCCGCCCCATCGGCACATTGTCGGAAAGTCAGCTTGACGCAGTCCCCACACGAGCCAATGGTAGCGAGACAGAACTCGTAATTGATACCGGTTCATCCGTAAATGTCATCTCATAAGAATTAGCCAACAAAATTTGCGCTGCATCCAAATCGAGAAAAGACATTTTCATCAGAGGAATTGGCGGAGGCTTGCTCACCCCTCATGCTGAAGTTGAAATAAATATTGGATTTGGCACCACCGAAGTTCAAGAAAAGATTTTAGTGGTCAAGAATTGCCCGTACGAGCTGCTCGGTGGTCTCCCTTTTTGTCGAACAGTGCGACTTCTTATTGATTTTCACAAGAAAGAGCTCCAACTCAATGGCGAGGTTTTTCGACTACGGGTAGACTCAAGTGCCCCCGAACACAATGATGTGCTTACAGTGCGGTGCCACGAGCACATTCGCATTGAACCTCGCACAGAGGTCGCCATTGAAGTAAAAGTTGCAAGGGACGGAATACACCTCGTCGAGCCGAACAGCACGCTGAGAAGTGGACTCCAAGTTGCACGCACCGTGACGAGGATCGAGCATGGGAGAGGCCTGCTTCGTATTGCTAATCCCACCATGTCGCCAGTGAATCTGCTCAGCGGAACAAAGCTTGGATGGGCTTCATCTATTCATGACGCACAGCTGGCAATAACGGCTCCCGAAAACGATGGAGTGCCTCATGAGCTTGACATACAGACTGGGGATAACCTGCAGCAATCTGAACGGGATGAGCTGCTGTCGCTCACTGAGAAATACCGTCATCTATTCACAAGCAACGATAACCCCATCCGGCAAACTCACGTCGCTGAACACGTGATCGACACAGGTGATTCTCGACCAGTTCATCAGCACCCATATCGCCATTCCCCGTTTGAAAGGCAAAAGATTGAGCAACAGGTCGAAGAGATGCTGCGCGATGGGATAATTAGAGAATCTCACAGTCGTTGGTCATCACCCGTCGTCCTCGTTAAAAAGCCAAATGGGACTTGGCGTTTCTGCGTCGATTTCCGAAGAGTCAATGAAGTAACTAAGAAAGATGTGCACCCACTGCCGCGAATTGATGACATTCTCGACGTGCTTCAGGGGTCAAAATATTTCACCACACTCGATCTAACATCAGGCTACTGGCAAGTGGGCATCAAAGAGGAAGATAAGCCAAAGACCGCGTTTGCCTGTGGACCCGGCCTGTACGAATTCAACGTTGTCCCTTTTGGCCTGTGCAACGCCCCCGCCACATTCGAGAGAATGATAAACAAAGTCCTCAGTGGTCTCCTCTGGAGGGTTTGTTTGGCGTACTTGGACGACATCGTAATTTTCTCCAAGACCATGGCAACCCATTTGCAAGATTTGGAAAGTGTGTTTTCGGCATTGGACGCGGCAAATTTGCGACTGAAGCCTGAGAAATGCAGCTTCGCCCGGCAGGAGATAAAATATCTAGGACACATTCTCACAAGTGAAAGCATCCGGCCAGACCCAGACAAAGTAGCCGCGATCGAGAGATTCTCCCAGCCGCGAAACAAAAAAGGTGTACAGAGTTTTCTCGGAATCTGTAACTACTATCGGCGATTCATCAAAGACTTCTCTCACATTTCTCGGCCTCTAACCAACTTAACTAAAAAGGATGTTCCTTTCGTGTGGGATGCAGCCTGCGAAGCGGCGATGCAGTCCCTCAAAGAAAAGCTGATCACAGCCCCAGTTCTAGGTCAGTTTGAGCCGGGAAAGCCGATAGAGGTGCACACCGATGCCTGCGATTACGGCATTGGCGCCGTGTTGGTCCAGAAAACTGAAGGTCAAGAAAGAGTCATTGCCTATGCGAGCAGCCACCTCAACAAGGCTGAGATGAACTACAGCACAACTGAAAAGGAATGCCTCGCAGTCGTGTACGCCTGCGGACAGTTTCGGCCATACCTCTTTGGCGCTAATTTCACGGTCGTGACTGACCAAGCTAGCCTAGCTTGGCTTATGAGAGTGAGAAATCCGAACGGTCGCCTTATGCGATGGTCGCTGTTACTTCAGGAGTTCGACATAACGTTGCGACACCGCCCTGGCCTCAAGAATGGAAATGCCGACACGCTTTCCCGCCTTCCTCACTATCCCGCACCAGTAAGCGAAGAAAACCCCTTACCGTTGCTGGTTTTCGATCAGGTGGATGTTGGAAAAAAGCAGAGGGCAGAACCATGGATTAGAGACATTGTACAGCACCTCGAGCACCCGAGTACTCCAGTTGTCAGGAAGATCAAAAGAACGGCACGGAGTTTTCGGTTAATCGACGGTGTACTGTATCGGAGGGCGAAAGGCTTTGAGGAGGATCGCGCGGCCCTCGTTGTCCCCAAGTGCTTGAGGTCTGAGATATTAAGGCACTGCCATGACGACTGCACGGCAGGCCACTTGGGTGTCAAGCGTACATGGGAGAGGGTGCGTTACCGATATTTCTGGCCGAAGATGTTCTCATACGTCAGCAGGTACGTTCTCTTCTGCCCTGACTGCCAGACGCGAAAGCAACCGCCAGGGAAGCCGGCCGGTTACCTACAACCAATCCCACCTGTGGGTCGACCGTTTCAACAAGTGGGCATGGACTTTCTTGGACCTTTCACCAAATCCAAAGCAGGGAACCGCTACATCGTCGTGATTACCGACTACCATACAAAATGGGTCGAAGCTGTCGCGTGTCCGGCAGCCACTGCCGCAGAGGCGGCGAGGGCTTTCGTCGAGCAAATCGTCCTGCGTCATGGTGCTCCGGAGAGTGATAAGCGATCGAGGACAGCATTTTGTTGCCAACATGACCGAGGAAATATTCCGGCTCGTGGGTAGCGAACATGCCACCACAACAGCATACCACCCACAGGCCAACGGGCTGTGCGAGCGTTTTAACCGCACGTTGGCTGACATGCTCAGTATGTACGTTTCCTCGCACCACCGCGACTGGGATGAATTTCTGCCGTACGTTCTTTTTGCGTACAATTCTTCCACCCACGAGACGACCGGATTCACTCCCTTCTTTCTTCTTCACGGGCATGAGCCGACGCTACCGGTAGATGTCGGGTCGGGCGCACAACGTGGATTCGACTACGCCCTGGATGCGATGAAAGTGGCTCACCGGCTGCGGCAGGCGCGAAAATTAGTGAATGAACGGGAAAGGCACCAGCAAGAGAAGAACAAGCGCAGCTACGATGCTAAACGACGCAGTGCTGTTTATCGTCAGGGGGACTTGGTGTACGTATGGTCTTCCTCGCGAGCAAAAGGAAAGACAACGAAGCTTCTTCACAGATACCACGGACCATTCCGTCTAGTGCGCCGGGTAGCCGAAAATGACTGGGAGGTGGTAGACCGAACTGGAAAAAAAACGTGACGTTGTGAATGTTGCGCGATTAAAGCCCTGCCACGTTCGATCATGTTCCGATGCCGACGACGCAGACGATGAGTCCGGTGCCGATCACGAGGTGCGAGATCCAAGTGGTGATGTGCGCGAGTGCAGTGATGACCGCGAATTCCATCAAAGTGAAGTGCGCGAGCGCAGTGCCGGGAGTGATGTCCACGAATTACACCCCAGTGTTGTGCGCGAGTGCGACGTCAATGGTGATGTGCGTGAGTGTGGTTCGCGAGCGGACCGAGAACTTCGTTTGCATCATGGTGTGCGCGAGTCAGGGACCAGTGATGCAGTACGGCAGCGCGAGAGCTCTTGACTCTGAAACTGAACTTTACAGCGATTGGAAGACATTGTCAAACGGCAACAACGGACAACGAAATGTCGCCGCTTACGATACTGATACTGACTTGTATTACAGTGCCAGCGAGTGAACTTTAGTGATTTTTGTGTCTCGCGGATTTCCATTTGTTGTTTTAAGTTTTTCACCTTTTAGATAGATGTATAACTCTTCTGAAACGAGCACCTCACATAATTGTTGTATGTATAATTGTTTTTTGTACTTCTTTTCCTGTCTTGCAAGTAAAACGAGTGGGTCACTGTCACAGAGTTGGCGGCATGCCTGATTATTCTTTCTTATATTTTGTATAAAGTTGCTGCGTCCGCTTTGTTACGAATGTTTGTCAAGTCCGAATCTTATTTTGGTATCTTATTTTGGTCAGTGCACGAGCATGCATACGTGCTCGCTGAATCGCGTTGTAGTTAGCCTAACTTCGCAGCCCACAAGCGGGGGCCTACGTGCCGCATGTTTTTTCTATCTTTTGCTTTTCACAGCTCAAAGTGTCCTCTACTATAAAGCCAAAGACTTGAGCTTCGTTTTGTACATCTGTAGCTTCTTCTCGCCGTCGGTACGACCCTTAGCAATACAGAAGTTGTTGGCGTACGTGCCTCTTGTTTTGGCTGTTATATTTTTTTTCCGCTTCAAGGTCACCCCATGCATGGCCAGAACTTGGCCTTTCTTTTGGTTGTTCGTTATTTTTTGTGACGCCAAGATGGCGGCCATGCAGTGTGAGAGTTACATGCCTACGTGCTCATCCGTTTTGTGTGTGGACTACCTGCGGCGCTTTTGTGTGTGTGTGGTGCTTTGGGCTGTGACACTGAGTGAGCCGGTGATCACAAGCGCCGTTCAACCCTCTCCCGAAAGCTATATAACGCGCCCGGCCGCCCGCCTGCGGCAGACCGCGAAACGTAGGGAAAGAGTCCGCCGCGCGTCTCCCGAGGAACGATAAGCCGCCTCCCCGCATCCCGAGACAACGCACCTGCAGCCCCGGAAGAGATCATCTTCGAGGACCGCACTCTTCGGCCGTCGTCTTCGTGGATGGAGGGTCGCCGCATTCCCCGGTCAACTGTATGTTCCTTCAAACTATGAACTCTTATTTCCGCCTGCCAATCCTTGGACTCTCGTCATAATCTGTGTAAGCGAGCGTTTTGGCTCCCATCCGTAACTTCTTTAAATATGTTCCATTGTTTCGCTACCTGTTAATTTGTAACTTCAACTCTTTACAAGTGTTCTCATTCTTTTGTATTGTTCCTCGTATCGATCTTATAAATTTTTGTTTCGTTCTGTTGACGTGCCTCCGTCTCAGTCACTGCGTTTGCTTACCGGCTCTGCCGGGCATCAGTCGACCTCACCCCCCATTGCCACGCCTCGGTGATTGCCTCGCGCAATCGTGGAGACCGTGTGACGGTCACTCTTTTTCGTAGGGGTGAGGTGTCGCGAAGACCGCGTCGCGTAGAATGTTTTCTTGTTCTTTTTTCTTTTTCGACTGCTTTCTTAGAAGGGTGCTCAAGCAAACGAGCCGGCGCACCGCAGGGAGTCTTCTTGACGACGTAGTACAGAGAACAAAGACCACGTGTGTGCGTCGCGGCCAGTTTCTGGAATGTGTTGTTTGTATTAGTTTTGTAGAAAAGCCGGATGCACGCGGTCACGAGGGCTCGCGTTGAGCATCGTTAACTTCGGCCTGCCTGACTGGCCCGTGTAAGCCGTTTTCCTATTGGTGGGAGGCGGTGGTGTTCCGAGACGTTCGTGTTGCCGTGGGTGCTGAAAAGTGCTATTTAAGCGGCGACACTGGCCTTTTTTGGGAGCGGACTCGGGGACCATGCATGACGCTCGACATCACCGGGGAGCAGTCCGGCAGGCCGACGGGGTATGATACCATTTTCTATGTTGTATAATTCTTGCCCTGTGTGTTTTCCAACTTCAAGATGTCTTAGCTAACCCCCCCCCCCCCCGCCCCAATGAGTGCTCTCCCAATTCACTGTGTCGACTCCTCATCGCTTGCCTGCGCGGAGTGGCTCCCACGCCTCTTCGTCTTCCTGACCTTCCGATGCGTCTAACATTACCGGCCCCGACGTTTCGCTACAATGGTGTGGTAAAAGGTGGGAAAAAAAAATCATACGTCACCTCGACGAGCGTGTTCCCTTTATTACGACTGGGGTTTGCACTTCCAAAACAGTTGCGCGAACCCCTCTTCGAAAGACCACCGTGCTTCGGCTCCACGGCGGAGGGCCCCCCTGCTGCTGGATTTATGACCCGGCGACCGGCGACCTTCGGACAAGACGCCACCGGCTACTGGACCGGGAGCGACACTACACAGGCGCGAGCGCGACTCTCTGGCGCCTCGGGGTTGCCTGTGGTTCTAGCAGTGAACTGTCGTTGTGAGCAACCGCGTAAACAAGTACATTAAGCGCTTCCGTGCGAACTCTTTCAAGTGACCGGTGTTCGAGAAAAGCGGTCCATATGTGTGCGCAGTGCATCACGACTTGACAGCTTCCAGATGGCACCTTCCCTATACGCCATAACGGACACCGGGAGAGTGCGGAGTTAACGCCCACTTGAGGGCGGTGACCAAGAAGGACGCTTTCTTCAACGTGTGTTGCGATTGGAAAATGATAATTAAGGTTAATTCCCCAGCTAGGGATCTGGGGATGTCGAGCGATGGAGAAAGACGAGCTGCCGAGCTCTCTCTCGGCGCAATTCTCATTCTCAGCCATGCAATAAACGTTCGTTGAGTTTTTCGTCTTCCCCGGCCTCCTGATCTGCCTTGGCTCGTATCTCCGGGAGTCCATAGGAGCCGAGCGGTGGGACTGTACCACAACAAACTGGTGGCAGCGGTGGGATGAGATCGAGCTCGCAGACCTTGGGAATCGACCGAACAGCACCTCTGGGATGATCTACGCTGGACACATGACTGCGAGTTTGGTGAGTGCTGACTTTCTCTGTCGAATTTTGCCAGGCATTTGCTCTTTGTGATTAGCAAAAGCTGGTAGAGTGTTAGCTGCCGTCTGGGTTAAGAGCGACAAGGCAGAGTCCTGTGTGGAAGCTTTGTGGAGCAGAGAAAGCAGTACTGGAAGCAGTCATGAATTTGAAAACCCTGCGAAAACCTACCTTGCTGCAGCTGGCGAAGGAGTTGCGTCTAGATGTGTCGGACTCTCTAAGGAAGCCAGAGCTGATAGAGGCGATTCTCGCATTGGGGGCGGATGATGATGAGCTTTCAGAGTGTGTCGAGCTGATTCGGGAGAGGGAAGAGGCGGAAGGAAAGGCAGAAGCCGAAAGAAAGGAGGAAGAAGAAAGGAAACGTAGGCATGATATTGAGATGAGGCGCCTATATATATAGAACTCGAGATAATTCGAGGTAGAGCGGAAGGTAGCGAGGCATCCGGTGTAGCAGAGCGTGTTGTGTTCAAAATGACGGACTTAATGCGGTCACATAAGCTGGGAGAGGACATTGGTCTGTTCCTCGTAAACTTTGAGAGAACTTGCGAAAGGCAAGGGTTTTCTCAGGAAACATGGCCACAACGTCTGTTGTCGCTACTTCCGGGTGAGGCATCGGAAGTGATTGCGCGCCTCACGAAAGAGGAAGCCGCGGATCACAGCAAAGTAAAGTCGAGCCTTTTAAAGAAGTATAGGCTATCAGCTGAAGGATTCCGGCTAAAGTTCAGAGATGCCGTGAAAGAAAAGAGCGAGTCATACCCGGAGTTTGCCTACAAGTTAATGGCCAACATGGGAGAATGGCTGAAGGAGGCGAAGGCATTTGGGAATCATGAAAGGGTGATTCAGTGTATTGGCCTAGAGCAATTTTACCGCAGATTACCGGAAAGTGTGAGGTACTGGGTAGAGGATAGGCCAGACGTGAACACAGTAGAAAGAGCCGCCGAACTCGCGGAAGAGTTTATTACGCGCCGTGCCCTCGGAGCAAGTGCAGAGCCCAGGAAAGAACCGAAGGGTAGGTTTGAAAGACCGAAGGCGGCGGTGTTTAGAAGAGAGGTGCCAAGAGTTGCACCACCTCCAAGCAGCAGTGAAGTTGACAGGGCACAGCACAGTGAGGCGTCGGCTGAGACCCAAAAGAAGTTTGAAACAAAGAAACCTCGGTCGTGTTTCAAATGCCATCAAACGGGGCACTTCGCGGCAGAATGTACGAGGCCAAAGGTAGTGTTCTTGTCGGTGAACGAAAGCGACGATAACATGAAGTTGCTAGAGCCGTATATGTACGACTTGGTTGTAAACGGCAAACAGTGTCGCGTACTTAGGGACTCTGCAGCCACCATGGACGTGGTTCACCCATCATTCGTCCAATCAGGACAGTTTACCGGCGACTGTGCTTGGATAAGGCAGGCCGTAGAGGCAAACAGTCAGTGCCTTCCCGTAGCTAAAGTTAACATTACCGGCGCATTTGGCACTTTAGAGACAGAAGCTGCGGTGTCGCCCCATCTCCCGGAGCAGTATCCTTACCTGTTCTCAAATAAGTCGGATCAAATGCTTAGAGAGAGAGGCCTCACATTGGGAGAGGGCATGGTACGCTAACGAGATCAAAGGCGCGGGAACTGGCTGCGAAGGCCACAGTCGAGGAAGCGACAGCGCGTCAGACAAAGAATCAGCCGAGTCCTGAGTTGAAGGTGGAGGGCGCCGTCCCTGGGACGAAGCAATCGGAAGTGCTTGTCGCGCAGGAGAAAGTCCCTGAAAGGGTGAAGGATGACTCGCGCGCGTTGGAAGAAACGGCAAAGGAGCTTCTCGTCACCCCAATATCAGAAAACCTAAGTCGATTGCTCGGTGTGGGCACTGCTTCTTTGATAGCCGAACAAAAGGGCGACCAAACCCTCAAGAAGTTGCAATATATTTCGAGCGAAGGTGTCGCAAAACGAAACGTGAAGTTCAAGGAAAGAGGCGGAATACTCTATCGGACCTATCTAGACAGGAGGGGAGTAGAGTTCGACCAGTTGGTAGTGCCTCAGGCGTATCGACAGGACCTACTTCACTTAGTGCATGGAAGCTCGTGGTCAGGGCACCTAGGCGTAAGGAAAACTAAAGATCGTCTCATACAGGAGTACTATTGGCCCGGGTGTTTTCGTGATGTAGAGAGGTTTGTGCAAACTTGCGACGTTTGTCAGCGGGTAGGTAAGCCGGGAGATAAGGCGAAATTTCCAATGAAGCTCGTGCCAGTAATCACGGAGCCCTTTCGTCGGTTGGTTATCGACACTGTGGGTCCCCTGCCAAAGACAACCTCGGGCTACCGTCACATTCTGACAGTTATCTGTCCAGCTACAAAATTTCCGGAGGCAGTTCCGCTAAGAGAGCTAAGTTCTGTGGAGATAGTGAACGCTCTTTTGTCCGTGTTCGCACGTGTAGGATTTCCTGCTGAGATACAGGCGGACCAGGGCACAGTTTTCACTAGTGCGTTAACAACAACCTTCCTTGAGAAGTGTGGCATAAAGTTAATTCACAGTTCTGTCTACCATCCACAGTCAAACTCGGTGGAGAAGCTTCACTCCGTGATGAAACGAGTGTTGAGGGCTTTGTGTTTTGAGCGAGAAACGGACTGGGAGATGTGCTTACCTGCGACGATGTTTGCACTGAGAACTGCGCCGCACGAGACAACAGGCTTCACGCCAGCGGAGCTTGTCTACGGCCGCAGACTGCGATCTCCCCTTCGCATGCTCAGAGTCGTGGGAAGGTCAGGGCGATGACCCCGTAGTAGTAGAGTATGTACTCACGTTATTGGATCGGTTAACAAAGGCTCAAAAGCTAACCGAGAGTGCGATGACCAAAGCCCAGCAGAAGGCTAAAAGTTACTACGACAGAACAGCCTAAGCCCGACAATTCACCGTAGGGGATAAGGTCATGATATTGAGACCATCCCCAAAGAATAAGCTAGAAGTACAGTGGGTTGGCCCGGCCGAGGTTATTCAGAAGTTGTCAGACACGAACTATGTTGTGAACTTGCCAGGCAAACGTAAGGTACACCAAGTGTATCACTGTAACTTGCTGAAGCCGTATAAGCAGCGCGAGGCAATTGTAAGCATGCTGTTGAACGTCCCCGAAGAAGTTCCCATAGAGTTTCCTGAATTAGCACGAGAAGCCGCTGAGGTCACAGTCGAGAAAAAGATCGAAAACTTAGTGGAGAAGTCGGAGCTGACGACCGACCAGAAACAAGATTTGCATGCTCTCCTGACGGAGTTTCAAGATAGATTTGTGAGCGAACCAGGCCGGACATCCGTCCTTACGCATGATATAGAACTTATCTCATCGGAGCCGGTACAATCTAAGGCGTACCGTGTGTCACCGCGCCAACTTGAACTGATGAGGGAGGAGATCAACACGATGCTGAAATTGGGAGTGATTGAGCCCTGCGAGAGTGATTACACTTCCCCTTTAATTCTTGTAGAGGTACCTGGCAAGGATCCGCGTCCTTGCATAGATTACCGCAAACTAAACCTTATCACAAAGGACCAGACGTACCCGATACCTCATATTGAGGAGCGCATCGAGAAGGTAAGCAGCGCGAAGTTCATTTCGACGCTAGACCTCGTGAGAGGCTACTGGCAGGTGCAGCTCACTGAAAGGGCAAGCCGGTATGCTGCCTTTATTTCACCGCTAGGGACGTTCCGGCCTAAGGTATTGAGTTTCGGCCTAAAGAATGCGCCGTATTGTTTCTCAAGCCTAATGGATAAGGTATTACGAGGTCAAGAGGAGTTTGCGTTACCCTACTTGGATGACATTGCCGTATTTTCGGCGTCCTGGCCAAAGCACCTAGAGCACTTGAGGGCAGTACTGACGCGCCTGCGCGAAGCGGGCCTAACCGTCAAGGCACCTAAATGCGAATTAGCTCGGGCTGAAGTGACTTACCTCGGGCATGTAATCGGTCAAGGGCATCGCCGCCCCTCCGAAATGAAAGTGGGGGCTATCCAGGACTTTCCTCAGCCCCGAACGAAAACCGATGTTCGGGCTTTTCTGGGGATAGCCGGCTACTACCACGTACATCCCTAGGTACTCCGACATTGCCAGCCCCCTTACTGACTCGCTGCGCAAAAATGAGCCCCAACTGGTTGATTGGGATGAGAAAAAGGAAAATGCTTTCAGGGTTTTGAAAGCTGCCCTGTCGAACCAGCCGGTGCTTAAATCACCGGATTACTCAAAGCCTTTCGTAGTCCAATGCGACGCTAGCGATAGAGGTATGGGTGCTGTCCTTTCCCAGAGAGACGAGGGGGATGAGGAGCATCCCGTCCTTTATATCAGCCGAAAGCTCACCATTCGTGAGCACAGCGCTAGCGAAAAGGAATGCGCGTGCCTAGTGTGGGCAGTTCAGAAGCTAGCTTGCTATATAGCCGGAAGCAGGTTCATTGTCGAAGTAGACCACTGTCCTCTTACCTGGCTGCAGACAATGTCCTCAAAGAATGGTCGCCTGCTGCGTTGGAGCCTCGCCTTGCAACAATATGCGTTTGAGGTAAAATATAAAAGGGGGACTCTACATGGCAACGCTGACGGCCTGAGTCGAAGCCCCTAAGGTGAGGCAGCCTCAGAAGTCTGGCATTTTTTTTTTCTGATCTAAAGAAGCGCCACCGTTATTTTTTTTTTTTTGCTTTATTTGTCTATTTTCATCTCGTTTGAAGATGCTATTAACCACGTTCCAAGTTCTGTGTCTGCTACTAGTACTGCTTTTTACTTGAGAGTATGATTAAGGCATGTAGTTTCGTTTATTTAAATATAAAGTAAGAGGGGATACTGCCTGCGTTGTCACGCACTGACCGGCGGCGTAGTTGTGCTGTCTTATGCGTGTATGTTTTCTATTTCCCTGGCTGATTGAGTGATCAGGCGGGAATGAGACCGATGGTGTGCACGACTTCACCATGCCAGTCTTCAACAAGCCTGATGGCATCGCCAATCTCTCCGGACTGTGGCTGCAAACCTCAGCCCATCGAGATCATCCTCCTCCCGCCGGAGAGACTATTACGACTGGGGTTTGCACTTCCAAAACAGTTGCGCGAACCCCTCTTCGAAAGACCACCGTGCTTCGGCTCCGCGGCGGAGGGCCCCCCTGCTGCTGGATTTATGACCCGGCGACCGGCGACCTTCGGACAAGACGCCACCGGCTACTGGACCGGGAGCGACACTACACAGGCGCGAGCGCGACTCTCTGGCGCCTCGGGGTTGCCTGTGGTTCTAGCAGTGAACTGTCGTTGTGAGCAACCGCGTAAACAAGTACATTAAAGGAGTACTGACACGAATTTTTGACATTCTTGTATTATTGCTGTAAGTGAAAGCACTGGCGGGGAGAACCTCAAAAAGAGTGTCATGGTGGCTCGAAACGCAATGAATATATTTTTAATACGACTCCATTAAAAGCCCACTTTCGGTTTCGATTTCGAGGGGGTGGTTTCCTAGTGACGTGTAAAGAGAGTCGGACGTGCGTCTAAGCCACGTAGCGACTGCAATTCGTGATAGCGTCGCTGCAACTCTGTCGTCTGTGGTCGGTTACACGTGTGGCACGCAAACAACGACAATTTCACGGTCGTCCAGCGACTCTGACGGCGATTTCAGCGAATTTTAAGAGACCGTGCTCATACGTCATCGCAGTGTCCATTGCGCTGGGGCTGGGTTGCAGTGCTGTTCGACGAAAACTTTAAAACCAAACTGAATATTTTGCACGCGTTTCCTGGTTTCCGATAAGCGCTTCCGTGCGAACTCTTTCAAGTGACCGGTGTTCGAGAAAAGCGGTCCATATGTGTGCGCAGTGCATCACGACTTGACAGCTTCCAGATGGCACCTTCCCTATACGCCATAACGGACACCAGGAGAGCGCGGAGTTAACGCCCAGGGCGGTGACCAAGAAGGACGCTTTCTTCAACGTGTGTTGCGATTGGAAAATGATAATTAAGGTTAATTCCCCAGCTAGGGATCTGGGGATGTCGAGCGATGGAGAAAAACGAGCTGCCGAGCTCTCTCTCGGCGCAATTCTCATTCTCAGCCATGCAATAAACGTTCGTTGAGTTTTTCGTCTTCCCCGGCCTCCTGATCTGCCTTGGCTCGTATCTCCGGGAGTCTAGGAGCCGAGCGGTGGGACTGTACCACAACACCTTCTATATAGCGTCTTATGGCACCAACCTTTCCTCCCTCGTGAATAGCCCCGCCACGGTGGTCTAGTGGCTAAGGTACTCGGCTGCTGATCCGAGGGTCGCGGGATCAAATCCCGGCCGCGGCGGCTGCATTTCGATGGAGGCGAAATGTTGAGGCCCGTGTGCTGTGCGATGTCAGTGCACGCTAAAGAACCCCAGGTGGTCGAAATTTCCGGAGCCCTCCACTAGGGCGTCTCTCATAATCAGAACTGGTTTTGGGGCGTTAAACCCCACAAATCAATCAATCAATCAATCCCTCGTGAATAATTTCGGCTGGCTATCGAATAAGAAGCGTTATTTATTTACCAACAAGTTAATGAGCTAGTCAGCTCAGAGGGAAAAATCACGAGCCTGTGCACACTCAATCGACACACCCTCCTGCATGGAAGGAAGAGCAACGCCGATCGCGCGAACCGGCGCGCTGCAAGAACCACGCATGGAGGAGGATGGGGGGGGGGGGGGGGGGGGGCGTTGTCGGACGACCGACCCTGGGCGTATTACACCCAACCACGTGACACATCCACAACAGTGATTTACACGTCGGCGATGTTGGACACCGCTATCGCCTCCATCTTTACGACACCGCGAAGCGTTGCCTACACTGTGAATGGTTGGCGGGCAAAGACAGAAAGCAGATCCCGTGAGCGTGGCGAGCGGCACGTTGCAGAGATTGTACAGTGCCGTGCAGCACGCGTGGATGCTGTATAACAGTTGTCGTAAGACACGGCTGTTGTCGGGACGTGGAGGATCAGCTGTGTAAGAAGTGACACGTTCGCTACATAATGGTACCAACGAATCCAAGCAAACATAGTTTCAGAGTATACACCGCGTGTCCCAGCTGACGTGAACCCGTATTAAATACTAACAGCGCTACAGAACGACCACCAACTGCGTGTAAGTGCCAGTCCTGCGTGATTGCTGTGGGTACTTTTTTTTTCAAGACGAGTACTAATTAATTGCTTTTATTTACGCATGCTCTTGTTTATCGCTTCATCAATTATAAAAGTGTGAGGCGCCTCGAATAACCTTGGATTCAAGCGCTCGTTTCGTGCCAAAGCAAAAGCCCGCGAAAAGCGAGATACATGAAACAGATACGATCTCGCGCAACGCTATACTCATGCGCGCCCAAGCGAACATAGGATGCATTCATGGAGCCCCTGTGCCTTGTTTTAAATCTTGGTCCAAGTTAGGACACCCGGGGAAGGACCTACTTACGCCTTAGCGAGCGCGAACCAGGTGGGGGATACCGTAAATGTTTCGAGATACGAACCGTTAAATGGCAAACTTTTCTTTTTCTTGTTTTTGCATCATAGTGTAAAATCCACGGGCCTCGGAGACCGCGGTTTCACAAAGTATGTATCTGCAGGAAATTCGCAGGTGATACGAATAATTCGAAAAGTGTACGGGAGGGCCGCACCATGAGCATGGACATTTGCGAGAAAGATGTATACCAAAGGAGGACGAAACACTGGATTTTCAGCTCAAGCGCGTCGAGGGAGGACATGTCATACGCTTGCTTTTTTTTTTTTTTTTACGTAAACAGAAGTACTGTCATATCTTTCTGCAATCAGTTTGCGCATACCACTGCTTGAAAAGTTGCGATTACGTTTGTACTTTGTTCGTCTGGAGCGTTCTTTCTTTTCTTTCTTTTGCTTGTTCTAGTGACACGATTGTTGTATCTTGATTTGTTCACTTTATTTTGTACCTGTTACTCCCACTCCTGCTTACAGCCTCAGCTAGAGGCTAGCAGTACTGTATAAATAAATAAATAAATAAAATAGGTAATGTGATTGGTTTCGCATGCTAGCTTCGCGACGTCGTTTCAGGTGATCACACGGGTTTTATGAGCGACGGTTCGTTTTCAGAAACGTTCATAAGTGATTTAAATGTGAGAAAGATTTCGAACGTCGTTATGGCATGAACAAATGTGTATTGATGCGCTGCAGAGGTAAACACGGGCGAACACAAAACGCTATAGCTGCGAGTTCATGTTCACCTGTGCGTGCGAACCTTTTCTGCGGCGTTTCAATGCACCCTAGGTGAGTTTTCTCCCTCTCTACCTCCCAAGTTCTGTCGCAGGTTCGACCAGAAGCAGGCCTTCCACGGCGTCCATCGTACACACTGCTCAGTTCTAGCACAGCGGCGTGTAGCGGGAGGGAGGTCCGAGAGGGTGCAAGAAAGAGGATGGGCCAATGTGCTGGCCATAAAAACAGTGCGTTCGCCGCCAGAGCACGACGGGTCGAAGACCTCCAAAGCCGCCGGCGGCAGCGAGCGTGGATCGCAGCTGCCGCCCTTTGACAACGTCGACGATACGCGCGGTCCGCTCGACGCCCGCCGTTTGACCCGTGTAGGTCGGCAGGAAGCGTGCGCTGGGAAAAATATATATATATATATATATATACTAATCAAAGAAGCGACGGGAAGGCAGACTCTCGCGTCGACCCCAACGACGGAGGCCGGCTCGAGAAATAACCTCGCACATGAGAAGGGATGCGTGTATGCATTCGAGAAAGGAGGGCTTCATCCGAGAAGCACCCAGTCCCGGTTAAAACCTCGGGCCCGAAAAAGGAACTGTGGGCCGTCCGTTTATATCGAGAGAGAAACTGTGCAGAGGCACACTTCGTACGCCGCGAAGGTCGCACGTCGACCGCAAGAGTTCACGTCGCTGCAGCGAATCGAGTGCGGGACAGCGAGCGGAGCCATGACCACGAAGAAGGCGCATACAGCATGGACTACCCGCTCGGATGCACCCCGTGTGCGCGTACACATCTACGCTGATGAGTTGTCGTGCCGAGTGAATGTGTCACACCGCTTTCGTTCAGACCGCTGGCGACGGCACCCGGGGATCGACGGAAAGGCTGTCGCAGGCGAGAACACACGCGGCGCGACACGTTTTATCGACAGCGAATCGGGTATTTACGCCCAACCTGGGGGGCGTGTCTGTCTCCAAAGTGATCCCGCGAAAAAGGGACGCAATACAGGCGGCCTCCGATCCACACTTGCTGCACGTCCCCGTGACGCTATCAATTTCGAGAGCACCCTTCCAGCTGACATAATCACCAATGAAGTTTGATGACACTATTCTAACACACGGACTCACTGGACGTTACGCAGAAAATACTGCAGGCACAAGTAAATACTTATACGACCCATGATGCACTGAGTTTGCTATTACAGAGTGCAGTGCGGCAGTGGATGCCCCGACCATCTAAACGGGGATCACGGGTAGCGCTACTCGTTTATGCATACTTTAAAAGAAAAAGCAATCGAGCCGGCAATACCAATATATCTAACCCACAGGCGAACACCAGCATATGCGTGCGCGACAATGGATGTGCGTGAACTGAAAACTCCAAAATGCTCACTCGCATGGTATGAACGGCACCATCAGACCAACCGAAATGCGCTAGCTGATCAAAGAAAAAAGGTCGAAGAGCTTAACAGACAAGAGCTCGATGTCCAACGCGGCATTTCTTATTTCTGTTCTGTTACCACTACTATGCAATGGCGTCTCTCCCGTTTAAAGAATTATAAAGGCTGCGAGAAGAGTCGCAACACCGATCAGGCTGCCTGCCTGCCTTTACATAAAATGTTATGGCCACCAATTATATGCACCACATTCTGCGCAATTCAGAAACTCAATACTTATTTTTTCTTTTATTCGTTAAACGAGGGCTTCTTACAAAAATTGCTGCCCTTTTGTTGCTTGATGACGTTCGGGCTTTTACGTCCCAAAGCCACGACATCATCAATGAGAGACGCCGTAGTGAGTGAAGAGCTCCGGAAATTTCGACCGCCTTCACTGCGTATTTTGTTGCTTACTAGACGACGATCGAGACCTTGGCAAAACAGCCACCGAAGGGTCGCTTTATCCAAGAAAAGAAGAAGAATATCCCCGCCCCCCTTACACACACAAACACACACACAATCCTATTGACTGACGAACTTACGGTGTATGACCGGTCGTGTTCACAATTAACGCCTCACACTAAGGCAGAAACAAAAAAATTCACAGCATATCCACGGAGTGAATGATGATGAGTGGACGAAGCTCCGGATGTTCATCGTAGACCGTGCCGAGTTCCGGATTAATTTAGTTAACGCGCACGCTACGAATCCTTATGGTTCAACTACGCACAAGTAAAATCTCCCACCGGCACTTCATTGCAAGTCAAGATCCAGTGTCTATATATATATATATATATATATATATATATATATATATATATATATATATATATATATATATATATATATATGGGTGGCCGGTGAGCGGTTCTCCAGCACGAGCAGTCGGTATTTTTCAATCAAGAAACTCGCTAGAAGACGCTGTCTGCATGCGTCAAGCTTGTCTCTCGCGGGTGAGGTCGCGTTCTCCTCCTTTGCGAGCTGGTAGCGCGTTCATCGAAGAAAGCGTTTCCATAGTCAACGCGCGCCTTTCGCTCTCTCTGTCTCTCTCTCTCTCTCTTTCACAAGACAGCAGATGGAAGAGTGAGAGCTCGCGCGCCGGGAGGCACGCGCCCTCCTAGTAGCGCGTTCCTAGTAGGTAACGCGCTACTACAACGGACGGACAGACCAAAACCTCAAGGAGCTTCACCCCTAAAACGACACAACATAAAACAGCACACGCACAGCGCCGACCTACAACGGTGTGTCGGTGATGACGGTAGCAATATTACAGTCACACTGCCAGAGCAAGAACGAGCAGTGAAAGAAAACGGGGAGAGAGACCGCTTGACCCTCCGCTTACATTCACCAGACACACAATAAGGAACCCGCAGTGGTTGTAACGTGGACCATTGTGACACTCGGCTGGAATGGTTCAGTTGCCGGTGTTCACTCTTTTGTGTACATTTTGACAACGGCTTTCTGCTACACCAGTTCGTTAACACAATCGCGGTAAATAAACGAAGAATAAAAAGGAACACGTGCAACTCCAAAGCAGGCATAATGGCGCATATGTCAACAATATGCAAATAACGCGGACACAACACTATGGAGGCAACAAATTATGAAGCAAGAAAAAGCATTGGCGGTACTATACGAAGGACAGAGTGTTCCCTGTTCACGTTTGATCTAGCAATACGATTTATCGAGCACAACAGCATTCGACGGGGAACTGAGTGTTTACTCACTCTGGTTAATGCGCAAGTTAGTGGGGTTTATATATACTCGCTTTTTTCGGCTATCAACGAACCGTTGCAAGACAGCGATTTTGCGCGCGCGCGCGCGCGCTCGTGTGTGTGTGTGTGTGTGTGTGTGTGTGTGTGTGTGTGTGTGTGTGTGTGTGTGTGTGTGTGTGTGTGTGTGTGTGTGTGTGTGCGTGCGTGCGTGCGTGCGTGCGTGCGTGCGTGCGCGCGCGCTCGCTGCAACGGAGTAATGAATACGGATTCGAAATAAGAGTGAAATACAAGACCCTCTCAAGACAGCCTCCCGTGTTTGCAGATACACTATACTCACCGTTGCGGTGCCGTCTGGAACCTGTGCGTGGTACCGCAAAAGAACAACGAAAACATAAGATCGCGTGGGAAATCTGACCTATGTAGAGATTTAAAAATAACAGAAAAAGACGAGGCGCGTGATTCCGAGCCGCATTCCAGGAGCGCTGCCGATCGCTTTGTGCCGTCAGAATGCGTGAAAAGAACAACGACGTTGTGTACGCGACGGTACAGTTGCCGCACCTCGAGACAAAACGAGCGGCGCACCAGACGCAGGCGGCGTCACAACGGGAGCGGATGGCCGGCACATCACAGGACAGCTGTGACCAGATTCCGAGAAAGGAATAGGGTCGCAGCTGAGAGTGTCCTCTCCCTTGTTTCTCTCACACTCCCGCATGGCACCGCTAATTCACAATGGGCCATCCGCCGAGTGTTTGTATGATAAGCAAAGTGGATGTCAATGCATAGACGAATGCTCGAGCTAACAGAACAAGAAAATGCTTGCAGAGGCAGGCAGGTTATTGGCCTCGAGGACATACTGTCGCGCCACCTGCGCTCTGACGTCACTCATAGGATGCCAGGTTTTGTCGTCTGCTACAACTCCACATCTACTGCGTGTATGCCACCGCGGGTCTTTTTGCTGTGGGCACCGCGAGCGTTTCTCCCCTGCCTGATGACCGTCCTCCAAAAAAGCATTTTAGTGAACCGATAATCGGGGCAAGTATACGACGATTCCGTGCCCCTGGTGACAATACCAGGTAAGGAGTTGCTACTATCACGAGCCATAGCCAACGCCATATGAGACTATGCACACGCTGATGATTCATTATGACATATTTTTGACGTCACATTTCACATGTCCTGTGTTGAACGAATGCAAGTGATAGTGAAACAGCGAAGAAAATGTGCCACTGAATCAGGATATGGCAGAACACCACCGCGCAAGCGGCCCGCTCGCACTGTCGACAGCATATGGGAATGACCGGCAGACTGGCGCGTTATCAAGCATGCTTAGGAGTGCTGGCTTAGCAATCGCCGCCGTTTTCTTTACGGTGGATAGGTTTACTTTTTGCATCAGCTCGTCGTATAGCCAAATACGCAAGCATATTTGGGGCTAATTAAGCTGAGACTGATTAGGACTAGCCCCATTAAAGTAATACTAATGAAGCCAAGCCCACTAAAGCTAATGCTACTCAAACTAGCGCAATTAAACTAAAGCTAATTATACCGGTCTTATTAAACTAGGCAAATCCTAATTAACCTAATATTAATTAAGTTTTACTATATAAGGTAATTCTAATTAACCCAGACCTAATAAACATAAGGCCGACGAAACCAAGAATAATTAAACAAATCATAATTAATTTATTGCTAATTACACAAGCCTGTTTTAAATGAAACTAAACCGAACCTAGTTAGGCCGACTGATTAAGTCATACCTAATTAGGCTAATACTGATTAAGATATGTATTCTCAAGTTGACCTGCACAGTTAAGCCAAAGCTAATAAAGCAAGATTAATTAAGTTAGGACTGATTGAGGGAAACCTGGCTGCGCTACGGCTAAACTGATTGCGAAGTGAGACCTAGCAAGGCCATGTAAGAACCATGTCCAACTTCAAATCGACGAGCTGCGGTGTGTTAAGCCACGCGCGTCTCAGTGCAAACCTGGCCTATTATTTTCTTCTTTTGTTCATTTGCAGTTAACCTGTTATTCTCCAGCATCAAGAACTTTATTGGCAAACAGTCGGAGAAATCGCGGCTGCCTTCCGAAGGAAGTTTTGTTTACGTGCCCAAGCACGTCAATTAGTTTGGTGCAAAGCAAAGCGACAATTAAAATGAGGAGGCTAATTTGGCAGCTCTTCTAAAAGCTTCAGCTATCACCAGCAAGGATTTGCACGAGCTCATTCTGCACATGCCGATGAGGGCACGCCAGATTCGCACAGGCTGAAATATTACTTAGTTTTCATGCAAAAAAAACAAAAAGAAAACGGCGGAGCCAGAATTATATAGAAAATGAGAACGGCGTTTTAATTTGTTGGAAAGCGAATGTATATGAAAAGATTACGTTCTCCATATAACCACATAACTTTTCAGACATAGGGATAAGAAAATCACAAATGAAAACAGGTACGTAAAGAAATTTTAGGCTTTACACAATATTTTTTTCATCATTATCATCATCATCAGCCTGTTTAGGTCCACTGCAGGACGAATGCCTCTCCCAACGATTTCCAATCCACCCTATCCTGAGCGAGTTGGTTCCACTTTATGCCCGCAAACTTTTTAATTTCATCGTTCCATCTAACCTTTTGCCTGCCTCTGTTGCGTTTTCCCTCTCTTGGTATCCATTCCGTCGCTCTTACTGTCCATCTGTTATCTTTCCTCCTCATGACATGTCCTGCCCAGGTCCACTTCTTTCTTTTAATTGATATAATAATATCGGCTACTCCTGTCTGTTCTCTGATCCATTCCGCTCGTTTTTTATCTCTTAGCGTTACCCCTATCATTTTTCTTTCCATTGCACGTTGCGTGCTCCTTAGTTTCATCTCTAGTTTTTTCGTTATTCTCCATGTTTCTGCGCCGTACGTTAGTACTGGGAGAAAGCAGTGATTGAATACTTTTCGCTTTAATGAGAGCGGTAAGTTTCCGGTCATGATTTCGTAATGCCTTCCGAATGCGCTCCAGCCCATCCTTATTCTACGGAGAATTTCTTTTTCCTGGGTAGGAGTTCCTGTTATTAAGTGTCCCAGGTATACGTATTCGCTTACATATTGTAAGGGTTCATTGTGGATTTTAAATTCCTGTTCCTTAGCTAAGCTATTGAGCATAACTTTGGTCTTTTGCCTATTCATTTTTAATCCAATTTTAATGCTTTCCCTGTTTAGGTCATCAATCATGCTTTGTAATTCGTCACCATCATTGCTAAAGAGCACAATGTCGTCTGCAAATCTTAAATTGTTTAGATATTCTCCGTGTATTCGAATTCCCTTTTCTTCCCAGTCTAGACGTTTAAAGACTTCCTCTAAACATGCAGTGAATAGCATCGGGGATATTGTATCTCCCTGTCTCACACCTCTGCTGATCGGGATTTCTCTGCTTCTCTCATGTAGGAGTAGTGTCGCTGTGCAATCTTTGTATATGTTGCTTATGGTTTTCACGTATACGCCAGGTACCCCTTGTCGACGGAGAGCTTCTAGAACTGCTTGTATTTCTATGGAGTCAAATGCTTTCTCGTAGTCGATAAACGCCATATAAAGAGGTTTGTTATATTCCGCGTACTTCTCAATTATTAGGTTGATAGCGTGGCTGTGGTCCATTGTCGAGTAACCTTTCCTAAAGCCAGCTTGCTCTCTCGGTTGGTTAAAGTCGAGTGTTTCTCTTATCCTCGTAGAAATTACCTTTGTAGCGAACGATGGTCGAATAGCGAACGATGGTAGAACACTGCTCTGCATACCCATAATGAACTTAACATTCCCAGGAGCGAACGTTCCATGCTGATCATTAAGACGACAAGTGATTTAGAAGGCGCGATTTGACCCGCACGTCACCTTTTACGCAGAGCAACGAGTAAGGTAGGAAGGGGCATCCTACCTATGACGTCAAAACGATCGCAGCGCCGACCACAGCAGTGGTGGGCCTCGCGGCCTATACTACTCACTGCGTTACGCTTTACCCGAGCTGGTATACGTGGGACAAGAGCGACGGCCTCGAGAAGAAGGTCGTCTATATATACACGAGCGATTAAAAAGGGTCAACAGACACGCGTACCGTAATGTTACAGCTATTCAATTACGTAGATAGTGAACTCGAGTAGCCGGTATATGCCGAGTTCAGTAGCCGATGTAATGGCGCCCGGAGAGTATACAACCAACGCTGCAGGTGCGAATTGCGAAGGGACATTCCGACAACTTGAGGAGGGAGATCGGCTCGCGGGATGGAGATCGCTGGGAGAGGCTTTCGTCCCGAAGGCTCATAATGACGGCACCCAACAAAAACAGCGACACTACTCATGCTCTTCGAAGTGTAACTAACTGAGTTACGGACTGTCACTCGCTTTTTTTTTTTTCGTTTTGGTTAATTTTCTCAGATACACAAAGAGAAGCACACAGCGGGGGCAAATTAGGATTATTTACTCGTACAGTACACGTTTCCTCCCGCAGGGAGGCATCAAATGTTACGAGGAATAAGAACGAAGCAATGTTGATGCCGTTCGATGCCATCAACACAGAAGCAATCCGATTTTCCAGAGGGCGCCGCTGGATTTCGCTCCAGTGTTTCTCAAATGGGACTCTGCCGTCGAAGCCACGGTTTCTGTATAGCGCCACAAGTCGCTAATTTGTGTTACACCAGGCACCTTACGTACACGACCACGCACGTAATTTTTGCTGCAAACACAGACAAGCAGTGAGCGAGGCCTGCTTACGGCCAACGAGGGACAAGGCGCACAAGCGCGAACCTCGGTGACAGAGAAAATGCGGTGCCGTCATTGCGAAGCAGTGCAGCCGTTAAAGAAATAAGCCAAGGCGAGGCTTTGAAACGAAACAACGTGCACACAACAATAAAGCCCAGCCTCCCCCCCACCGCGTAGACGCCAGCAAGGAGATTATGACCCTGGTGCGCTCTATGCTGTAAGCGTGCGCATATAAGTGCTGTACACACATAAAGAGATGCTTCGTTCTCAGCCGCTGTTCAAGAGGCAAAGAAAGACGCCACGAGAGACCCCTTCTCTCTGGACGGCTCACGCGAGAACACGGCGTATGCATTGTCAACGAGACCATATAGCCGCTGTGCGAATACACGAGCAGACGCGTGACACTAAACTTCACGTCGTTCACGCCTAAGTGCCCAATACTCGTGTAAAATATATACCTCTAACGCACACCTCAGTATTGAGATGAAATATAGAACACAATCGTTTTCTACAACGATGAAGGTGCGATGTGCAGCCTATATAGCGGTCTATGCAACACTGATCACTATACCCAGCCAATACACCAATTCTGCGCAAAATTTTCAGCCGCACGTCCCTTAACCGATGCACAAACTATATACGTCGTTGGCGAAAAACCTACGAGTCATGCTTTGCGGATGGAAAATACGCGCACTTCGACGCACGGATTCGAGCTCGCTTCCTCGTGTATAAGGAGTGCGTTAAACAGCCTCCGGCGGTCTGAATGAACACCGAGCACTGGATAGTTTCCGCATTTAACAGCTGCGCCCATACGTGTAAGCCTGTGTGCACGTGTGATAAAGTTGACGGAGGCTCGAAGCAAGTGTGCTAGCATTATTTGAAACAGAATCAGCTAGGCCGAATCGTCATCTATATACTCCCCATGTATAACGATACCGCGGTGAATACGAGGGAGAGAGAGAAAAGCGGCTCCCATACGATGACCTCGACAACAGCACAAAAGAAATGTTCGTCAGGAAAACTAAAGAACACGTACGCAAAAATGTGCCGAGACACCCGCATAACACCAGTGGATGCTCTTCCAACTAGGCAGAAAAGGTGGCAGGCGGTCGGGGAGAGCGGCGTACCGTTTGGCCAACTCGCGAACGGCTTCACCCGACCGCTTTTCTTCGCTGCTGCCTCACGGGGGACCTCAGCGCCAACCTCGCCGTCAAGACGACTCGATGCGTGGCCCGGAGGAAAAGCGCGCGCGCCGAAGCGGCGGCAGAACGTCGCGACATGTGACAAAGACATCGCGTTCTTGCGCAAGCATAAAACATCGGCGCCGTCAAGGGCGTCACGAACGGACCATCGGGCATTTCGGGGAGCCTCCGATAGGGGACGGGCCACTCGAAAACAACGGGGGCCCGTTTTGCAGCACTCACTCGTCGCGACAAGAGTGGGGGAAAAAGGTCGCGCCTTCCGCGCACTTAGGCGAGAGCGCGGCCGTTGTCTGCGCGGGTTTAGAACGTCGGTCCAACAGGCGGAGTTCAGCCACTGCGAACCGAAGGCAATGCTGGCAGTTCGGTCCGTGCGGCCATCGCATTCCGTGACGCCGCAAGAGACTCCACATCAAAGGCCTCGGCGTCCGCGCTTACTCGCTTATTCAATCCCTGTTTTTGTTTCGCCCCCTTTTCTCGATACTTCGATGGTAAAGGAGGGTGGACGGGTTAGCTAATGGACAATCACGGCGGATATCGCAAACGGAAATAGAACGTCCTGTCACAGCCTACTTTTTCGCTAAGTCGGCTTCCTATACGTGGCCTTCCTCGGGTGCAGTCTTGGGCAGTAACTAGTTACTAGTAACGCGTTACCGGTAACTAGTTACTTTTTTCAGTAACTTATAACTGTAACTAGTTACTTTTAATTTAGAGGAACTTGTAACTGTAACACTGTTACTTTTTCAACGGTAACTATTACTGTAAATACCGTTACAGTTACTTCCTTTAAAAAAATATCCAGCACCAACACTTCTTAAAATCAGGGTTCGGCGCTATCGCGATGTTTCTCTTAAATATTTATGACTATGTTTACCTCTGTATCTAGATAAATTTGCAAAATCTATCTATTCACTAGTGGAATGCTTTTACGATGTATCGTTTGTATCGCGATGCTGTGCAGGACACGGACATCTCTTGGGTTTTTTTTTTTTTTGTGGATGTACTGACATGTTTCCAAGGCGGAAATTAAGACTTTTTTCTATGAAGGCAAGCGAAGCACCGCCGGTCGGCGACAAAAAAGGGCGGGGAAGGGTTCTTCTCCCCTCCCCCATGCAGAGAAAGGTGCGCAACGCCGCTGTATGGTCGGCCTAAGTGACGAAAGTCACTGTTTTCAGAGGCCGGTGCAGCATCCTTAATTTTTTTGCGTGGCCAGCCATTTTTTCATGACCACCCACGCGGAAGCCACCTAGAAACACAAGCCTTTCAATGCCTCGCACACGTTCATTTCTCAAAGCGGCGGTACTTCCAAAAAGCACTTCCCAAAATGCCGGCAGCAATGGCTCGAAGGGGCCTATCCTTTTTTTTCGCGCCTCGGGATGAGCTCCCAGTTTATGTACGAGCGTGCAACAGTGCTTCGTGGCACCAGGTTGTCCCAACGTATTAAATGCGAAGCATTTCTTAGCGAACTTTGGCGACTTTGAGCACATATATCTAGGTATATATCTAGCCGCCTACGATTTTGTGCTCTCCTGGCCTTTTCGTTAATGGAATGTATACGAAAAGTGGTACGCAACAACATGACTGTATGACGAACATAAATGACAGGTCATAACATGAAAATCATGACGTGCATGTCATGAGCGGCATGATTTACGTGCCACGGTCTTGGTGCTCTACTGGCCTTTTCGTTAATGGGATGTATGCTAAAATTGTATGGCACAACATGACAGCATGACGAACATAAACGACACATCCTAACACAAAAGTCACGACATGCATGTCATAAGCGGCATGATTTACGTGCCACGGTCTTGTTGCTCTTGCAGCCGTTTCGTTAAGTTGATAAAAACCAAAATTGGTATGGCGAGACAACAATGTATGACGACCATGTGTGACACATTCGAAGAACATGAAAATCGTGGCATGCATGTCATGAGCGGCATGATTAACATGCCACGCGTTTCATTAATGGGATGTACACCAAAATTGCTATGGCACGTGAACGACTGCATGACGAACGTAAATGACAGGCCATAGCACTAGATTCATGACATGCGTGTCATGAGCGGCATGGTTTACATGCCAGTCGTGGTGGTTTTGCGGCCGTTTCGTTAACTTCATATATAATATAGCGAGACAACAAAGCAGGTCCATTTTACGTTCCTAATGCATGCTTTGCATTTCCTTGATTCCCACTGCACGTGGGATCTGCCTTTTTTTTTTCTTCTGTAAATAGATTCCCGACAATTAATAAAAAAGTTGTTGCAGAAAATGAGACGTACGCAACGATTGCTGGTGTAGGGATTTTGAGTGAGCCCATTCAATTTCTTTTATCTGGCGCTTTGGTACGAGCAAGTTCAACTAACTGCACGCTTTCATATGTTTTCATTGAAAGAACTACATAATTTCGTTTGCGGTGTAA